>CM052437.1:119170742-119486415 GCA_028533085.1 Varecia variegata | reverse complement strand
TAAAAATAACATTATGCTATTTTCAAGTCTGTATACTAATCAAACTTATAAAACAGTTTTATATAACTTATAATTGGCTGCTATAAATATGAAAAATAATATTATGTATCACCAAAGAGCTTATTTTCACCTTGATTTTATAAAAAGAGAAGGGAAAATTAAAAAAAAAAATATATAGTGAGATAATTACAGGAGAGTTTTTTTTTAAATCGTAATAAAAATTATGATCAACTGCATGCCAATAAATTTGAAAACTTACATTAAATGGGCAGTTTTCTAAGAAAAATTTTAGATAACCAAAATTATTTTAAGAAAAAAATGGATATCTGAATCAATAAAATATTATGAACACAAGTTAATTAGTCAAAATCTTCCCTCTCCCGTCCCAAAGTACTCAGGCCTAGATAAGTTTAGAAGTGTTTGACCAAACCACAAAGCAAAACATAATTCTCATTTTTTATAGACTGTATCTTAAAATTTAAAAAGAAGAGATAGATACCAACCAATAAAATTGTAACAAGGGAATGACAAGGAAAGAAAATTAAATACCTTATTTAATTTATGGGAATAGATGAAAATATTATAAGTAAAATAGTAGTAAATCAATTCAAAAAGGCATCTTAAAAATCATCCTTAGATGTGAATATGTTTTAAAAATATATCATTGACATACATTGCATTAACAGATTAATGAAAAAAATACACATATGGTCTTCTATGCATAGAGTATTAGAATTGTCTTTTAAACACTAAGTTATTGAAAAAGTAATACTTAAACCAAACTAAGAAGAGAAAGAAACTTCTCTAATCTGATAAATGGCATTCACTAAAAAACTACAATAATCGTCATTCAGTGATAAAGCATTACAATCACTCATGGCTAAAATATGAACAATACATATATACACACTACTATCTATTATTCAATATTGTACGGGAGGTTTTAGCTAATGTAACAAGTCAAGAAAAAGAACTAGGAGGTTGAAAGGGAAGAGATGAAATTGTCCTTATTCATAGATGTTTTAATGACATACTGAGAAAATCTAAAAGAATCTGTGGGCCAACTCTTAGAATTAATATGAACATTACAAGAAAGGAAAGTGATAGCTCAATGTATATCATTGGGATTGAAATAATAATAAAATATTAATAAATTGAATTCAGCAATATAGAAAAAATATATTCTCTAAATATTTATTTCAGAAATAAAAGGCTTTGAGAGTTAGAAATCAATGTATAAATACACTAAAAGAATGAAGGAGAAAAATCATATGATCATTTCAATAGATGTCCAAAAGAGTATTTGATGATACTTAACACTCACTTAAAATAAAAACATTAAATTAAGATCAAATGGAAACTTCCCTATAATACAAAAAGCCTGCAGCCAATATATTAAGTGTTGAAATATTGAAGGTTTTCACCCTGAGATCAGAACCAAACAAGGATGTGTGTTATTACCACTTCTATTTAGCATTGTACTAGAGGTATTATCTAGTGTAATAAGGCATGAAAAAGAAATAAAGGATATAAAAATTGAAAATAATAAATGAGACTGTCATTACTTGCATACAACATAATCATGTTCAGAAAGTCTGTTAGGATTAATACATGTATGTAAGCCAAAATGATTGAAAGGTAAATATTTAAAAATCAACTGCATTTTTGTATACTAGCAGCAAATGGTTGTAAAATAAAAATTGAAATATAATGCTATTTTCATTAGTATAAAAAATTAAGAAATAGAAATAAATCTAACAAAAGATCTCTAAACAGAAAACTGCCAATTGTTACCAAGAGAAGTTTAAGAAGTCCTCAAATAGTTGTAGGCATATACCAAGTTTATGGATTGGGAGACTCAATATTGCAAAGATACTAATTGTCCCCCAAGTTGATCCATAAATTCAATACAATCCAAGTAAAACTTCTGGTAGCATTTTGGGAAAGCTAAGAGTCTGATTTTAAAGTTTACATAAACATGCAGTAGGTTAAGAATAGCGCTGATAATCTTGAGGGACAGAGTTGGATGACTCACAATGCTATCAAGAATTATTATAAAATTACATGTATTACAACAACATAGTATTGGTACAAGGATATACAAATAGACAATCAAACCAAGTAGAGTTCAGAAACACAGGTGGCACTGACATGCAGGGACACAACTTTGATCCTTACCTTACATTATACTCAAAAATCAATTCCTGATGAAATTGAAATAGTGGTTACTTTTTGGGAGTGCAATTTCTGGGAGGGGTCATGAGAAACCTTTCTGGAATGCTGGTAATATTTTATATCTGATTTCCATTGTAGTTAATTAGGTGTGTTTACTTTATAAATATGCATCATGCTTGCTGTTAAGATTTGTGCACTCTTCTACATGTGGTACACTTTAATAAAAAGTTACTAAAATCTGTATATTGGGTATACATTTTATTATTATACATCACATTTTCCTTTATGTTTGGAAACCTTGATGAAAAAGAATAATTGGGAGCCCGTACATGCTAAGCAAGATAAGGAAAACCAGTGTGGGCATGTGATGGTCTGATGTGATGCCATAAATTGGCTGGATAATGAGCACAGATGTCCTCTGCAGCCTCAGGAGAGAAAAATCATGCTTACTTGACTGAAATTTCTAAACTCAGCATCTGGACATGTCATCTCTCGTTTGTAGGCTTTCCATTGCATACGGGAGAAAGTTCAAAACTCCTCAACAAGGTATATAAAAGCATTCATTTGTAAGTGCAGTCTTACCTCCAAGATGTGTCTGCCCCCTCAGTGTTACACTCCCCCATCCCAATCCACTCCTCTCCACTGAATGGGCCAGTCATGTGGAAATGCTCCACATGGTTGTGTCTCTGCCTCTTTGCTGTCCCCTGGTGTGTAATAATGCCCCTCCCCACCAACTCAGCCTATCAGACTCTTCCTAGCACTTTAAAGACACAATTCACGCATCTCTTTTTTTCTGAAATCTTCCTTGATGCATCGAAGCAGAGCAGAGCCTTCTCTCTTTTACACTACCACTTTGCCTTATAGTTGCAATGATTTGTGGTTTTTATTAGTTTTAAATGCAAAATGCATAATCAAAATATACTATCCTTTAAAAAAATAAAACTATTTATAAAGTTGCAGGATACAAAATCAACATACAAACATCAGTTGCATTTCTATACACTAACAATGAGCTATCTGAAAAAGAAATTAAGAAGATAATCTCATCTATAGTAGCATCAGAAAGAAAAAAACACTTAGAATAAATTTAACCAAGGATATGAAAGATGTGTACACTGAAAACTATAAAGCATTGATAAAAGAAATAGATGATACAAATAAATGGGAAGATATCCCATGTTCATGGATTGGAAGAATTAATATTGTTAAAACATCCATACTACCCAAAGCAATCTACAGTTTCAATGTAATTCCTATCAAAATTCCAATGGCATTTTTCACAGAAAAAGAAAAAGTAATCCTAAAATTCATATGGAACCACAAAAGTCCCCCAATAGCCAAAGCAATCTTGAGCAAGAAGTATAAAGCTGGAAGCATCACACTTACTGATTTCATACTGTATTACAAAGCTACAGTAATAAAAACAGTATGGTACTGGCATAAAAGCAGACATAGCTACCAGTCTGGGACAGAACAGAGAGCCCAGAAATAAATACACACATTTGCAGTCAACTGATTTTCAACAAGGGTGCCAAGAACACACAATAGGGAAAGGAAAGTCTCTTCAATAAATGGTGTTGGGAAAAAAAGGTTAAGGTCCTCTTTGACCACCGTTCCCCATCCATGTTCCCTCCCCTGCCACATGCCTAGAGGTCACTACTGCTTGGAGTTTTGCATGTATCCCTAGTCCCTTTCCCTCCAAGACTATATATCTTAGAGATCTATCTGGATTGTTATCTATGGAAGTAGATCCTTTATGTTAACTACTATATAAAATTCCATAGTGTGCATACACCATATTTTACTTGGCAATTATTATATTAATGAATATTTTAGTTGTTTAGTTGTTTCCAATTTTTTTCTAGCCCAATGATGCTACAATAAACATTTGTATCTGCATCTCTGCACACACGTGTGGACATTTCTCTAGTTAGCTACTGAATGTCATAATTTCTAAATCCTAAGATATGTGGCAGTTTTAAAAATAATCCTATCTCAGCTAACTCGATTGTGAGCTGTTGCATCCATTTTTGAAATCTTAAGCTTACCCCAGGGCCTGTTGTACAGATACTGTAGGACCCAGCGATCCTACTCACTTTAATAAAAGGGCTCAGTGAATAGGGAATGAATCGATGAGTAAACAGATGAATTACTTTCAAGGTAATACATTTGACTCAGCTCTTACTAATATGAGATTTCCTGCCAGAACTGTGAAAACTAAGGATCAATTAGAGAAAACAACAACAACAACAAAAAAACCTCTGAAATGAACCCATAAGTGAAGTGGGCATCAAATACACATTAATACGATGATTTTAAGGAGATGAAATGATGAGACTATAACTTTTAAGGGGCAGTACCCATGCCACAGTATCTACCAAGATAGTGATGACAGAATCTGACCTTGGCAAATACAACATACGAAAACAACATGTTGTGGCCAGCGAAGCAGGTGCTCAATGTCCCTAGTTATACACTGGTACTTGGAACGCCAACCTCGCTCTTTGTCACTCTAATGCTCATCATGATTTCCAAGAAGAAATGGACAGGAGTGGACATTTTCTCAATTGTTCCCTAATTTTTTACCCTTCCCAGTTACTTTGTAAACATTTAAAAAATATATTACCCATGAGGATGCTGATGGAGGCAGCCTATTCTGGTGCATAAGCAGCCTCCAGGCTGGGAGCCAGCACAGAGGGGGAGTGCACAACGTGCCCCACGAGCACAGCTGGGCACAGGGCCTTACTTTGTTTTTTTCCAAACAAGGGAGTCAAGGTAACATAAAGGCTCCGGTGCCTCTGGCCTGGGTGTTTGGAAGTCCCGCTTACGTAGTCAAACCAAGTTGGCACTAATCAAACAAAGTGCCAGAACTGTCTGACATTTTGGCCAGATAATTCCTTGTTTTGGGGCATTGTCCTGTGCATTGTAGGATATTTAGCAACATCCCTGGTCTCTGCTCACCGAATGCCAGTAGCATCCGCCAGTTGTGACAACCAAAAATGTCTCCAGACCTTGCCAAAGGTCCCTTGGAGACAAAACTGCCCCCAGTTGAGAACAACTGCACTAATTCCATTTTCCCAATTCCTTCAAGGGATTCCTTTAAAATCCTTTAACGATTTGTTTAAAACGTTAACATCATTATTCTAACATTGACCTAGCATATTTTAGTTTATAGGGTCAGTTTTATAGTAATTTTCTTAGCAAATATGTAGGATGGCCAAGGGTTTCTCCGTGTACTAACAACAACAACTAACAACTGGCAATGTTTGGTTGATAGTGGCTAGGTCTTGCTAAGTGCTTTACACTTACTATATAAATGCAAAACTCATCAAGCAGCCCAATGAGTAGGTACTATTATTATCCTCATTTTACATTTGAGACACTGAGGTGCAGAGACGTTAAGCAGCTTGACCCAGGTACAGAGCTTGTAAATAGCAAAGTCACGGTGTAAACCAAGGCAGCTTAACTCCAGAGGCCCACTCCAAACAATGACAGGACACTCACTGCCTCCCGAGCTGTGGGAGAGATTGGGGGATCCTGTGCCACATCTTAACTTCTGCATTAGAGGCCATTTAAGCAGAGGTATCACCTTTCCATTCATTCAGAAGGATTTACTAACACCTACTTTGAACCAGACACTTTGCGTTACAAAGAGAAACAAATTTGGCTTTTTGTTTCATTGCCCAACAGGACAGACAGATAAAAAACAATATTAATACCAGGTGATAGGTACCTAAATGAGGATAAGTCCAAAATAGGAAAACCGTCACAGAGAGGATTAATCTTAAGCATTATTCTTAAGCATTGACCTTTAAGAATGTCTTCAAATTCACGCGGTGAGTTTCAGGGCTGGAATGTGGGTGCCTGGATTCCCAATCAAAGGCTCTAACAGTAAACCAGAACTTTCTGCTTCTTATTACAGTCCCTGCAACCAACTCCATCCCTACCCCACCATGTTCTTTCCTATGATAGTAGGAAGACTGCTTGGGTATTAACTGACACCTAGAGTTGCCTGGTTTAGTTAGGAGTTACCACTACTGTGGAGTCCCCTCCAACAAGGAGGAAACCTTGAGCTGTAGGAAATCTGTAGCTGCTATGATGCCAGCAAGACAGGTGACACATGCAAAGACTTTAAACTGAGGAGCCTCCGACGAAGAGACTCTTCGCTGAGGTGTTGCTGGGTTAAGGGAATCAAGAAGGGACGGCACAAATACCCGGTGGGACGCCATCGCCATTCCACGGGACCAGGGCAAGGGATGGTGCTGCTGGAGGCTGGAGCAAGCTGGGCGTCCTAGAAGGGCCTGCAGATGGAGTTACTGCTGTGGGGCACAGTAACCTCCAGCTCTGCAGCTGGATGGGGAGCAGGATGGGGGAACCAACACCCTGACCTCTCCCTCTTCCTACCCTCTGAGCATCTCCTGGCTCTTCCTGTTTGGCAAACCTGATTGATGGCCATAAAGCAAGGGAACGCGGTGACACTGTCTGGAGATGCATCTCCAGGACACAGAGTAGGGCAGCAAAGGGTGGAGAACGGATGGGAGGTGTGAGAATGGAGGATCGTCAGCAGAAACAGACACATCCAGGGCATGGGGGAGTGGGCACTGGCGGCAGAAGAAAGATTCTCCTGGTTTGGTCAAGAGACAAGCAGTGTTGAAGACAGGAATCTGGGGATCACGGAGTTGAACGAGTGAGGATTAAAGATAATGAGGGATACTGGGGATAAGAAGAAGCCAGAGGAATGGAGTTTTTCTGAAGGCTGCACAGCGGTTGGGATCTGACACGTTTCCCGGAAGTCCTGTGAGCCTTGCAGGCTGAGCTGCTCCACGTTGGTGGCTGATAAGCTGGCTCCATTTGGGATTCACAGTCAACCACTTTTTCAAGTGGCCTGGAACAAAGTCGCCTGGATTAGCACCAAGCCACAGCCAGCTGCTGCTGCTGCTGCTTTTCTTAAAAAATAAGTCCCCAGTTCTTGACATGGTGCCTCTATTTTTTTATCAGTATTAAAATTATATGTACTGGATGGGTGCCCTGTGGGTGTGTCCCTCTGCATCGTTTCTGTTTTGTTCCTCCTTTGGAAACTCAGAAACCTAGAGCTGACTATGGCTTTTCTATGCTTTCTGCATCTTACCCCTTTCCTGAGAGAATAGCATGGAATGTCAAAATGATTGGAGAAAAATCAAGTAGAAGAAAATACTATGAATGAAAAGCATATAGGTTAGTACATAAAGCTATGTTTTTGTTCCCAGGCTATCCTATTAGGGTGGCTACAAAGGTACACACCTGGGCTAGTCCCAAGCCCAGGCTTTATCCAGCCTCACCTCATACTCAAGCCACATTGCACTGCTCCCTCCCGGTGCCTGCACCCTGCACCTTTGTTTGTGGCGTCTGCTCTGCCTGGGCACCCCTGCCCTCACCTCTCTGTCAAACTCCTGAGTATCCTTCAATGCCCAGTTTGAATGCCCCTTTCCCACAAAGCCTGCCTCACTCCCTGCAGTCAACACATTGCACCCCTATGATTCCTCTTTGTCTTTTGCACTCCACAGTGCACAGACCCTCCCCACAGCCCCTGGCTCCCTGAGGCCAGGTCCCATCCTGTGATGGCCTTATCTAAATTGTTTGCCCTTGTTATTTTTTAATGATGGAAAGTCCCCCTCTTCCAATTTTCTGGCCAGGGCACATTAATCAGGAATTTCTCCTGGGTGGAGTCATCCCTCCCACCACTTCAGGGCAGGCTGGAGGCAGAGCTTCTGCTGTTCTCTCACCCCAGGTAGGGCCTCCCACCCTCTGGCCTCACTTCCCCCAGTGCTCTTGCTCTTGCTCTTGCTCGTGCTCTTGCTCTTGCTCTTGCTCGGGCCCTCTCCGAGCTGCCCTTCCACAAGCAAGAGTGCGTATTCCGTGGGCTAAGCTTTCTGAAGCTGGATCTCTATGAGCCCGGGGGGACCTGCAGCTCTAGGATGACCTGCCTTTGCTTTCAGCCCCAAGGCCAAGCTACGTCCTCCCTGCAGCCTCACCAGCGATAAGACGGCCATTGGGATCCCACCTCTCTCCTGCGTGCAGGCTTGCAGCAGGTATGGTGTCTTGCTGGCATTCACCCGTCCACACCAAAGGCTCTTGCCGTGAACGCTTGCAACTCTGCCCACGGACATTTCAGTGGGTACAAGACAAGTTAGTGGGCTCAAAGCAACACTTGCCCACAGAGAAGAGAGCAGCGGGTAAATACCTGGGCCTCTCGCCACGCAGTGGGGAGAGCTCTCCTGCTGCCCAGAGCTCCCATGGGTAGAGCTCCAGTTTCCCACAGCATAACTGTCTCTGTTTCCTTCCTTTCCCACCCCCTGCTTCCCCACACCTGCTGGGGTTTCTGGGATCACCTGGCAAGAAAGGGGCTCATATTCAAATCCTTATCTCCAGGTCAGCTTGTTGGGGAGCCCAGAGACAAAGGCTGTGATGAATTGGCTCCCTCAAGATGGCATGATTATTTTTTTCAAGACAATTATCTTTGGATACAAAAATGTTTTTCAGCTTTAGCCATTAACTTAGGGACAGAGCAAAGCTAAGGAGAGGAAGTTGAAGTTGAAATAAACAAAACTGTAGGTCCCAGCTGATTTATAGTATGTGATGGAAATGAATGACAAAACCAGACACTTTCAGAGTTGGAAAGAAGCTTATCTATGATTTAATCTAACGTCCTCATTTTATGGAAATGTGGTCAGAGTTCCACAGCCTCCTCCTGGCAGACCTGAGTCTCCTCTGCAACCTCCCAGTTCTGTGTCCACCTGCAGCCCCAGACCTTGGGCTGCCACTGATGTCAGCATTGCCTGCTCCAAGTCTACCCTCATTTCTCCTTTCTCTGGGCGTCTCCTTCTGTTCTGGGCATGGTGCCAGGAGCCAGTGCTGCTCTGCTGGGTTGTATCAGCTCGGATCAAATTGCCCGACTCTTACAAAGGTCCTGGGATTTCAGGGGGTGGACTCTGTTCGGGATGGTCTCCAAGGGACAGGGGCATATGTCAGCTCTAGCACTGTCACCGTCTACATCCCCAAAACACCTCCTCACTGCTCTTCCTGTGGTTCCCCAGCTGCCTCCCCCACCTACAACTCAGACACCGCAGGCCTTGACCTCTACCCCGACCCCTCCGTCCTCACCCCAATCCAAAAGCTTTCAGAAGAAGCTTGTGTGTCTTGCTTGCAACAGAGCTCTCCTTAAAGAAGCTTATGTTTCTACCCACCAAAGCTTTCATAAGCTATTTAACAGTGATTATTTAGTTATGTCTTGTAGACAGCTCTCTGTGTATACATCCAGCCTGAAGTGTGTGCTTTTTTTTTTCCCTTTTGTGGTTTTACCAGAACCTTACGATTTTCTCCCAGCTCGTTCTCCTCCTCTCAGGCACATGATGCCTGGAAGGAAATATGTATTCTTAAATGATGCTGTCACCTCTCACTCAGAGGAAGAATAAATGTGCCAGAAAGCATTCATAGCTAATTCTGTGGAACAACTGGGACATTTAATAGCTAGCATTTTGTTGGCTCCATAGGGAAGTTAATGATTTGATTTGATTTATTGAGTAATTTTGTTTGTTATGCTTTGCAGTGTTTCGCCTACATGCAGAGAAGGAAGAAATGACAAAAGAAGTTTAAGACTCAGGTAGAGCTACCTCTTAAAGTAGCATTTCACAATCTCAGCACTGTTCACATATGGGATGAATAATTCTTTTTCCCGGGGACCTGTCCTGTGCATCGTGGGACGTAGAGCAGCATCTCTGGCCACTACCCAGCAGATGCCAATAGCACCCCCTCCCCCCAATCGTGACAGCCAAACATCTCCAGACACTGCCAAATGCCTCCTGGGGGCAAAACCACCCCTGGCCAAAAATCACTGTCTTAGGGACATCTGATATTGATTATGCTAATGTCAAATCACCAAACAACCTTCTGTTCCATCTCAACTTTTTCCCGGTAAGATCAAAACTTAATTGAGGAATTGCCACTTATTGGTTATCAGACATGGTTCTTTAGCTGCATCTGAATCTCCCAATAAATCAACACATCGATGATCTAGTTTGTAAATTGATCTCCTGTTAGTTTAGCTTAGGTGAGTCCCTCTTCCAGAGATGAATATACCATGAGATGAACTTAAAAAAGTTCCTGAACCTGTAAAATTGATAATCAAAACCGATACCAAGGACCTGTGGCTGAGAGACTTGAAACAGCCACAGACTGGATCTCCCATGCCGTAAGTGGGAAGAGGGTGTTTAGGGAAAGACACAGGGGATAACTACACACATCTAAATTGAAAATTATATACGGTCTGTCCTGACTCAACACGTGTTTCTATAAACTAATTAGCTCATCTGAGACTGGTAAATTTCTGACTACCAATCACATATGACCTCATGATGGGGAAGCTGTGATGATGGTTCATGTGTGGTTTTCCCCAAGGCCAAGGGAGCCAGAGAGGAGAGGGTCAGTAGAATTAAAACCCACAAGAGAAAGGGAAGAGCCCTTGGCTTGTATGTGGGTAGAAGGAGCCCGTGTTATAACTACATCATGTTATGACAGGAAAGCCCATGGTCACAGGAAGACAAAAGGCTGAATAGGCAACGTGGTGTCCTGTCACGTGGATCCTGGGGAGCATGAATACTAGTGATTACGGACTTTTCTACTCTCTTCTATCATTTAGGATGTAAATAAAATTCAAGGTGTCTTTGGCTCTCAGCAAGTCATGCCTGGATGACAAGAAAGAGATGCAACATGATGCTGTCTGAGCAGTTGGTACAGGAAGCATGGACTCATCACCGAGGAAATCCGGGCTTCTTTGGGAAAGGCAAGTTCATGTGTCTTCCCAGCACATAGATACCATGATGTTGACGCTCCTGGTACCGCCCTCATCTCAGTTTCACTGGACATCATGTTTTTCCCATATTATGATCTAGATGGTGACAATCTGTGGCCAAGATACTGCCGGGAGTTAACCCAGGCACAACAGAGGAGTTTCAGAGAGGGTGTGTATTTCAGATGAGGTGATTGTCATCCATGTCAATATTTAAATAAATTCTCCCTCATGCCTAAGTGAACTCTTGATTAGCTGATACTCTGTGAACCAGAATTCTCTACTAATTGTCACTTCTGCACATCTGTTGCCCAAATATGATTGCCAGTTATTGTGAAGATGCTGTGGGATTTCAAGAGACCCTTATATTAATACATCACTCAAGAACATTTAAATAAGATTGGGAATCATTTCAGATTCTTAATTCTTTTTGGAGGGATTCAAATTCTTTGACAATTGGCATTGTAGGTATAAAACATCTACAGTGATCCTCTATAAGCTACTCAGTGGCAGAAAGGAGCTATCCAGTTAATAGGTTTATTTTGATTTGCTTATCCAAATGTTCAGAAACAAGCTCCAAAATTCTACTCTTATAATTACAATCATGAAGATCAAATTATAGAGTTGTAATAATGAAGGAAAAATACCTTGATTCCTGTCTTTTCTTGTCCATCTTCACTAGAGAAAGCGGGGTAAAAAAAAACAAAGCACAGTTGAGGGGCTGGAAGAGCTCAGCCTGTACCTCTGTGACAAAATGTGGGATTCCAGGGACTGGTGTATGGGCTGGGGCCTCCACATCCATCTGAGTGGCTGTGCATTGTGCATTGTTTGTGCTGATTTCCACCTGAAAGAATAAAGAGAAGCTTGAGCATGACCACAAAGATGGATTAGCAGCAGGAATGATGCCTTCCTAGCACATGCAAATACTAACTATTAAAACATAGAGGAGTAGGGTGGAGAGAGGTGATAAAGTACCATGGTGTCATGACAAAGGAGAGCAAAGAGCAATGGTCTGTGGCCTCAGGGTTTGGAAGCATAATCTTGGCTCATTTCTGTACTTTGTTCTCCTTTATAAACACTGGAAAACAAACAGGTGCCATAAGATCAGCTACCTCAATCCATTCAAATCCACTTGCTGCTTCTAGGTCCAGCCAAACGCACCAGGGTGTGCAGGGGGTGAGCTGTAGGAATGTCCACGGGGATCACGTTTTTTGTTTTGTGTCGTCTGAACTAGGTGCTACCGTGAGCCTGCAGATGCTCCAGACAAAAGACTTCTCTTGTGAGGGCCTTGGTTTTCTTCTCCAAAGAGAGGTTAACAAAATGTCCTCTGTAACAGAAGATTTTGGAGGAATAATTAATAAATTGTTCAGAAGCTAAGTACTAATCATGAGGAAAGTTTGTCATGGTAGCCATTAGCTTGAAGCACGCAGTTCCGGCAAATCACCAGAGAAGCACCACACTTCAATCTCGCTGTTATGGGTGCTTGGAAAGAGAGGCATTTTCCTTGGTAGGAGATTCCTAGAGAAATTATACTTAAAAAGACTGGCCAGTTCTGAGTCAGACAGAGGAGGCATAGTGCACCCTGGGTCTCCCCTGTGTGCAGCTCCAGCACTTGGCAAGCAGGCACCGAGGAGCGGTTTGAGGGCCCTGGAACGTAAATGATTAGGGGAAAACGTGAATTGGTAAATGCTTATGTTAGAAAGAGAAAAGTCTCAAATCAATAATCTAAACCATCTTCTTAAGAAAGTAGAAAATAAGAGCAAAGCAAAACTAAATAAACAGAAGAAAGGAAACAATAATGAGCAGAAATCAATGAAATTGAAAACAGAAAAACAAAACCAGTGAAGCAAAAGCTTTTTTTTTTTTATTAAAAGAGCAATAAAATTGGTAAGTCTTAAGCAAGACTGATGGAAGAGTGAAAGAAAGAGAAAGGCGACAAAGAAAAGACAAATTACCATGATCGTAAATGAAAGAGGGGAAATTATTACAAGCCCCACAGACAATAAAAGGACAATAAGAAATACTGCAAACAACTTTACACATATAAATTTGACAGCTTGGATTTAATGGAATAATGCCTCAGAAACTATCAAAACTTATCTATGATGAAATATATAACCCAAATAGTAATATATCTGTACTTTAAAGATAAATAAAATAATTTATCTAAAAATAAGTTTTTGGATAAAAACCTCCTGAAAAAGAAATCTCCAGATCTAGATTCACCCACTGGTTTTGTGGGTGAATTCTATTAAATATTTAAGGAAGAAATAATATCAATTCTATACACTGTCTTTCAGAAAACAGTTCATTTTATGAAGCCAGCATTACCTTGATAGTAAAGCTGGGGCAAAGGCAGTACAATAAAATTAACAGACCACTATCCCTCGTGAACATAGACACAAACATCCTCACAAAATATTCCAGCAATAGTCGTCAACAACATCAAAGCCAGCATTATATTAAAAGGAGCAATACACCATGGCAAGTGCAATTTGTCCCAAGAATGAAAGACTTGTTCATCAGAAATCAATCAGTGTGATCCGTCAAATGAACAGTCTAAAGAAGAAAGAAACACATGATCATATTAATTAATGAAGAAAAAGCATTTGGCAAATTTTGACATGTATTCATGGCAAAAACAGTCAGCAAACTAAGAATAAAGGGGAACTTCCTTAACTTGGTAAAGGGCATCTGTGAAAACCCTGCAGCTAACATCCTGGTCCATGCGAAGACTGGATACTTTGCCCCTAAGATTAGGAAGAAGGCAAGGACATCCCTTCCCCCATCCAAATGTCCTTCAACTAATGAATGAATAAACAAGCCAGGTAGATCCATACAATGAAATAATACTCCACAATAAAAAGGAGCAAACTATTGATACACACACAACCCTCCCTAACACAACTGCCACTTTCCTTTTCAGCATCCCTTTTTCTACCTCCTCTAGATTTCCTTCCTGCCCTCTGTCTTTCTGTGTGTTCACTGTCAAACCGGCTCCCAGGAAATGTTCTTATGCCAACCACTGGATGTGAGTCAGTGGGTTACCTTGTCTCAAGCTGTTTGCATTTCAGTCTTCATTCTAGATATTAAATCAGAGTCTCTCTCTCTCTACTTTAATTCCAGGCACCTAGGAGCAGGAGGGAGTTGTTTTGGGTCATCCTTCCAGCACCTCTGAAATCACTCATTTAGGCAGTTGCCATGGATAATGTGGGCCCCACTGATGGATGTTTGGAATCTTCTGTTGTTCTTGGCATTGCCTTTACACTCAGGCTCTTTTATCCCGTGGCACAAGATGGCAGCTGGTGGAAGTCAAGGCTCTGGGCTTCCTTATTCATGTTCTGCAGGAGAGAGAGCATTAACCTATCTTTCAACCATGGAATAGAACTGATTTTTTTCAGGGGACTCCAGAATACATGGTCACTTCTAAACCAGTAACAAGTGCCAAGAGAAGTAATGGGCTGAACGTTGGATGAATCAACAGAGGGGAAATGTCTCTCACAATGCCTTCATCAGTAGACACAGCTATGGTTTGGGGCAAACTCCCAGAGCAGGGTTCTAATCCTGGCTCTCTCCTAGTTATTTTAAAGCTGATGATTTTCTGCTTAAAATGCATTTTTAGAAGTTAAGCATGAAGCATTTGGTAGCTAGGAGGTACTCAGTAAGCAGTGTTGCAATTACCCTAGGACCAGCTAGCTGCCAAGATCAAAAAGCATTGTAGTAATGGAACTAAACCTGAACAGGAAGCAATAATGTGGCATGCATGGTGGAACTTGAATGAGAAAAGAAGATATATCTAATTTTTTATTCTTTGTGCAGGGCTGGGGAACCTGTGGCCTTAAGGCCATGTGTGGCCTTGTAAGTCCTTAAGTTCGGCCTTTTGACTGAATCCAAATTTTACAGAACAAATCCTTTAATTAAAAGGCATACAGTGGAGAAAGATGAAGCTTTTCTTGCCTCTTTTGGTGCTTAAAAAAGAACAGTCTTGAAATCAGAAGGTTGCAGGTTCCCCACCCCTGTGAGGTGAAACTTAAGCCAGATAAGATATTTTTAGTCCTGTAGTCTCTGAAATTTTTAGCAACCTCTAGGATACTTTAAAACAGCTTAGATAAATCACTTTTTTATCCACTCCTATGTATAGAAATACACTAGTAGGGGATCTTGAAAGTACAGTGAGTCGCAGAAATCTGCATAAATAGGGAGACTAGAATTTTATTTCTTAGGCCTTAAGAGGCAAATGAAAATCTTCCACAGCATTGGTTTCCAGCCTTGGCTACCCATTAGAATAATCTGGGGAGCTTTTAAAAGTCCTGAACACCAGGCCACATCCCAGACCAATGACATTAGACTCTCAGAATGGGAGCCAGGGGCTTACATGTATTGCCGAGGTTGGGGGCTAGTGCTCTACAGGTAGGTGTATGGTGTTTTTTGTGGATTAAGTGGAGCTTTAAAAAAATGGACCACATTATTAAGAGCTTCCATAAAAGTCATTGAGATGATATATTCTTTCGACTGCTAATGACTCTAAAAACTACACCCTACTGGGAGCCTTAGAGAAAATATAGCCACAAATAGTTTTTAGGTGATCCTGAGAGAGCTGAATTAATATGTTTCTGGTTTGGGTGAATAAGTTCATATTTTCTGCCCAGCAGGAATTCCATCCCTTCTACAACTCTTCTCTATTTGCCACCCATGATTGAATTTCACATTCCCAGAGTCAAAGGCAGGAAGGGAACATCCTAAGAGATGGAGAGATTGCGCAGAATAAAACAGAAAGCTCTGTGATTCAAATAAACATTGGAAAAACAAAGAAACATTCACTCTGGCAACTTCAAGGAAATAGGGTGTGGAAAGTAATTAGTCATCAACGTTTAATTTCAAATTGAGAAGCTCACTAGCTATTTTGCTGGAGGAAATGTGTATCTTAACTTAAAAGTGCATTTTAATTTAAATATGCCAAGATAATTCAGGTCTGCCTTTGCTGTTGTGAATTTAAATAACAACAGCATTAGCATGTCATCTCCAACTTTCTCACTTCACCTCTTCCCTGGAAATCCATTTTGAGATTTATGAAACTGATGTCTTCTCGATAATTTACTGTTAGTGCATTTTAATCAATGGGTCTTTAAACAGTTTTCCTGAATTATGGGACTAGTATAATTGCATTAGAATTGTCTGCTATAATTGTATACATAAAGGAAGGAACACAGAGTTTGATTTTTTCTAATATATTCTCAAAACACTCAGATAAATTAGCTTATTACAGTAAAAATTCTATTTCTATAGAATTGCCCAAACCATTACAAAAATTTTTTTTAAGAAAAGAAGGCTATTATCAGTTTACCTTGAGAAAGCACTGTGGGATGTGAGAAGAAACTTTAAAAAATGCAAAAAAGAATCATCAATGAATGCTAAGGGTGAAAATTTGTTGAGATTGTGGATATTTACATAGTCTCAAAGTCACTTCCCACAAATCATTTATTAATTCCAAGGGAAAAAAAGCAGCAGCTTTGTGGAAAAACCTGGCAGACAAAACCTAAAAGAAGTAATCGAGTTAACATCACCAGTAATGGGACAAATACACGTCTTGTGCCTCCTGCTTTGATGCACTGAGAAGGAAATAACATGGATTCTGTGGTCTTCCTGCCAAAAATGCACAGTCAAAATCTAATCACAAGGGAACATCAGACAGGCTCAAATTAAGAGACATTCTGCAAAGTAACTGACCCGTACTCATGAAAAATGTTAAGTTCATGAAGGATTAAAGCAGTCTAAAGAGATATGACGTAAGTGCAATGTCTGATCTTGAACTGAATTTTTTTCCTGTTTACTATAAAGAATATTAGTGGGAAAAATAGCTGAATTTAAGTAAGTATTACATTAAAGGATAATATAATATCAATGATAATTTCCTGATTTTGATAATTTGTACTGTGATTATGTAAAAGAATGTCCTTGTCTTTAGAAAAATATACTTTGAAGTATTTAGGGGTAAAAGGAAAGCATGTCTGTAACTTAGTTTCAAATATTTATTAACAATGTATATATACATATTATGTATTAATATGTGCATATATGCATATACAATTACATATATATATAGAGAGAGAGAGAGAGAAAAGCAATTCTGACACATTGTCAACATTTGGAGAATCTGAGTATTATACCATTCTTTGTAATATTTTTGCAATTTTCAATGACTGAAATTATTTCACATAAAATGTTAAAAAAACAAAGAAAGCAGAAATCTCTATGTTTTAAGGACAGATAGATGGGGAGGGCAATCCATACAATCCTGCCATCTGGTACATCTGGAGAGTGTGGGAGGGTCTTACTAAATTGGGAAGGATGTTTAAGAGGAAGGTTCAACCTGTGTTCAGTGAAAGACCACGAGTGTGAATCTTGTTTTGATTTAGTAATCAAGACGCTGAGAGTTTGTGCAACTACCTGAGCATTTTGGAAATTTGAACTTGAATATAGCAGCTATTATCCTTTTTAGTTAATAGAAAACATTTGGATTTTATTCTAACATACCCTGTTCAGATTGTGTCAGTCAAAATAATAGGATTTTGACACTGTCAATTATCTAAGGTGCTTGGACTGCTACAAACAATGTCATTTGCTGTTCTTGTTATTATTTGCAAATAATATGCAATATACGTATGCAAATAATTACAAGATTTAATCAGTAAAAATGTTTTACCAGCCAATCATGATCTGTAAAAGTATACTCATAATAAAATGAATAAAATTCCTCTTCTTTTCTATATGTCCAGAATATATTTTTACCCACTTTTAGGGGTGAGCAGTTTTTGCATGGCTTATTTTCTACATGCTTGGATAAATTTGTATCATAGAATTGATAAATCTGTAGGGAGATGTTATCTCAAATGTGCATTTCTTTCAATTGCCTTAGTTGGAAACTGGAAGGACCAGTTTCTGTAGAGAAGAGGTCTCTATCTAATAGGAAAGGGAGTCAAGTGCTGATAAATTGCCCATTCATTGCAATTCCTTCACAATCCCTGCACGTTCCCTCGATGCTTTATAAATCTGTATCACCCTATCACATCTTTCTCATCTAGACACAGCTGGCAACATCACCCCATGCTTTGTATGTATGAGACAGATTCATGATTGAGGATATTTCATTTAACAAATATTTATTGTCTACTAAGTGCTTGGCATTGTGCTAGTCTGTGAGGGTTTTTATGTGAAGTGTTTATATTAAAAATCATTTAAAATGGAAAAGAAGAAATATTTTATACTGAGAATGGTAAGTCTCATTTGGCAGCTTCAACAGATAGAAAGTGTAGTCGAAAGTGTTAACCAGGTATTTTCCAAGCCCGAGGTAGAGGTTTCCATCCAGTGAGAATGGAAGGCAGGAGGGGTGTTTTAATTAAGCAGAGAAGGGAACTGGAGTGCATAGACCACTGGTATCATCAGCCCTTCGTAGAGGAAAAAGGCTGGCAAGAGAAGTGAGAACAGTATGCCCTATAAATATTACAGATAGAGAAATAAAGAAATAAACTTTTTTTTTTTTTTTTGCTAGAAGCTAAAACTCATTTGAGTTAGGATATTCTTGAAGAGTCAAAATTTGGGTTAAAGTAAGGGAAGGCAAGTAGCACAACCAACCTCATAGTCACCAATGGAAGGAATTAGAGTACTTCTGCTCTCAGATAAACTGGAAACTGGAAACTTTAAGTATTTTTGCTTGGAGAGAAGATTCAACACTCACCATCCCCCACTCCCACCCCTGGGTATCTAAATTATTCAGGGTATGTGAGCAGGAGCTAGTGAGAAATGGGTGCCCAAAACACCAGACCTTGAAAGCAAACTGTGTGATTATACAGTGGGAGAGTCACCTCCTCTTGGGTCCATTGAAACCCCAGTAATATAAAAAAGAAATCTGTTCAGAGAAAGAGGAGAATTATTAGCTTTCCTGTTCCTATAACATTAGGCTTGCAGACAAAGGGTGCTTTCTGGGTAATGCCTCATGCCTTAAAAACAACAAACAAAAGAATTGCTTGGGGCTGGCTATTCTGGCATCAGAAAATTATACTTAAACCATGTACTATATGATTACTGAAAGCTCTCATGGCCATGAGCTGAACCATGGTTTGTTTATAGCATTATTGGTCGTAATTTTTTTTGTTTGTCACAATTTACTCTCATATGGAAATGCATTTTTGATAAGGGTAAACATACTATTTCATCCACAAGAAGGCTTTATCGGTACAGTTAGAATTGCTGAGTGGAACTCTGAAATTACTCATACATAGAACTACTGCATTAGTGTAGCCAGAATGCAAACCCACTCACCCGGAAAACGGAAATTACTTCGACAGCAAGTCCTTCTGCGGTGGTAGGGATGAACCTTTTTCTCATTTCAACTTTATTTTCCATTTGGCTTTAGTGCCCGTATCTTTGAAAAGCTCTTTTAATTTATTTTTAAATTACCAAAATATAATGACTTCAGGTACTTTTCCCAGAGTTGTTTTGTCCTCAATCCCATAAAATTTCCATATATATGTACATTTTGTGGTGAACAGCCAAATGCAAACTTTAGTTACAGGGCAGTCTATGATGCTTCAAGGTGAACTTTCTCTCCCCATGGATTAAGGAGTCGAGAGCTTTTCTCTTTTTAACGGTGGGCCAGGAAGTACAAGGAGTTCCTCCACAACTGTTCTTAATATAAGACCTAGGACTCAATATGGCAGACAGGATATTTTGCAATGGAGGCTTTGATGACATTTTCCCGGGAGAAACCCAGGCCCTTGTTAAGAAACTGTCATATATAAGCACTGGCTAACTCTCTGCTTAAAATGTCTATCTTTTGTCTCATGAATTGCCTATAAACAAAAAACTGTTGAAATCAAATTCCATTTTTAGTTGGGTTATTTTTCCTTATGTTTTAATATTTTAAATAAAAAAGGAATCTATATCTATATCTCCATGCTGCATACTAAAACAAATCAAAGATGGTTTGGATACATTTCCATTCCTTTGAGTTAACAATGGGTCAAAATTCTTCCTTTATGATCAAATAAATACTTAAGCATGGGGTGAGTTTATTCTCCAGATTAGACCATGCTATATAGATCACACTGTTACATATTTGTTTATCAGTATTTCGTGGCTATTTCCCAGCTATAGTTCTAACTCACTTTTATGAAAGAGTTACATAGTATTCCACACCCTGGATATACCATAACTTAGTCTCCCATTTCCCTTTGGTGGACATTCAGTTTCCACTCTTCTGACAACATGATTAATATTGCAATAAACATCTTAATGGACATATTACTACATTTTCCATTTTCCTGCTTTTATTTCTTTCTGTTTGAGTCCTCAAAAATGGAATTGTTGTGTCAATAAGTATGAATACTTTAAATATTAGTACCTGAAAATTATTTTCCCAAAACATTACAAAAATTCTACTTCAACCAGAAAGCCTGAAAGTATTTGACTTGCCACATCTGAAGTCATTGGCTCTTTTAAATTTTGTCCACGTCTGGGGCAGGGGATATATCAGATACATCTTTGCATGCCCAAACCCAAGGATGCTTTTGGAGACTATTGATGCTGTGCCAGAGTCACATAAGCCAGTTTGAAGAGTCTCCCAGTGATAAAATTGGGAGAATTTAAGCATCAAAACAAGAAAATAATAATAATAACTGCAATAGGTTGGAACATATACACACATACATAGAGAGATCTTCATATAAATTATATATATGAATTAGGGGTATATTTATTTTCATACATATCATCATATGTATATATCATGATATAAAATAATGATATAAAATCTTCAATTATACATATGTCTTCAATTCTCTTCAGCCAAAGACCACCAGGAACAGCTGTAATCCTGTGCTTGTTACCACCTTGACCTTCGCTAGTCCGAGCCATCAGTTGCTTTCTCCTGGATTATTGTAATAACCTCCTGAGCAGTCTCCCTGCTTCTACTTTCTTCCCACCATTGTCAGCACTCCACGAAGTGGCCAGAATGAGCCTTTAAAATTGTAAATCAAATCATGCCTCGCCCCTTTTCAAAGCCCCTCAGTTTCTATGTCACTTGGAGTAGAATGAATGCAAGTCCTCACGGTGGCTGTCAAGGCTCATTACCACTCAGCCCCTGCTGACTCCTCAGCCCCACTTTCACTTTCCACCTTACTCACTGTGCATTGGCCACACTGGCTGTGCTGTTCTGATCACAGGCAGATTGTGGTTGCCTCAGGGCCTTTGCACTTCCTGCCTAGAACACTTTTCTCAGAGATATTTACACGGTCTACTCCCACCCTTCATTCAGATCTCTGCTCAAATATCTCATCCTTAGAGATACCTGCTCTGACCCAAGCTCCCAATGCCTTGCCACCTGGCCCCTTAATCCTGTTTTATGTATTCTTGTTGCACAAATTACCCACCTGAAGTTATATTTTATATGTGTGTTTATCGTGTGCCTCTTCCATTGGAATGGAAATTCCATGGGGGAAGTAGTCTTGCCTTGTCCTGTTATATTCATTTCAGTATACCTAGGGCCCATAACTGTGCCTGGTACAAACAGGCACTTAAGGAATATTTGTAGAAATGAATGAATGAATAAACGTTAGCTATTATTATTGTTTTTTAAATATTATTATGAATCAGTTGTATCTTCTTGATTTCTCCTTCTAAATGCCTCTTCATCCATACCTTGTTTCTGTACCCACTGCCATCACCTGAATCCAAGCCCCTCTCCCTCCACTCCTGGCCGAGCACTTTCATCCTCTTCCTGGGCTTCATAAATCCAATCTTTTTCTGTTCCCATGCTCTGTCATGTGACTGACTGGCCAATCTTTCTGAAACATTACTTAATCGTTTCATATCTCCTTTCTAACAGTATAAAGCCTGTTCACTGTGGCCTGATAGCCGTTTCTCTCACAGCTGGTCTCCTTTTCCAGCTTAATTTCCCATTACTTCCTTGTATGAACCCTTGCCCCAGCCAAATTGCTACTTGCTCAAAATAGGTACTTTTCCATTTCTGTAACTTGAGCCACACCATTCGCCCTGTCTGTCCCAAACCTTCCTTACTATTCAAAGTGGAGCTTAAATCTTTCATCCTTGTGACGGTCTCACAAACAAGATCTCTCTCTCTCTCTTTTTCTCTCTCTAGTCTTATATATATATATTTTCTTTACCACCCACTTGGACCTTGTATTGACTTAAACATATTTTATACTGACCACACCACTTCATATATGTATATATGGGTATGTATACTCAGTCCTATTTTCACAAATTGTAACCAGTAGGTCAAATCAGTCACTTCAGCTTAAGGCTCTCAGGTAGAGTTCTTGCCTTGTTCCTTATTATTTGAATTTGGACAACTTATATAATTTCTCTGAGTTTCTGTTTCCTTTTCAGTGAAATGGGGATAATAATATCTCCTTCATAGTGCTATGGTTAGTATTGGATGAGTTTGATTACAATGCTTAGTACACAGTGGGCCTCAATCCATTGTTATTATTCCTTTCTGTACTGCTCACAATGTCACTCGATGTGTAGTTGGTGGGTCTGCAAAAAGGCAGAGAAATATCTGCAACAGGCATTATACCACCAGCTAGCCATATCATGTGTATTTCACAAAGATTGCCACTTTAAGAAAATGTTTATTTTTTGTGCCTCCCTCTTTCTAGTGTGCTTTAGATGTTACTGTTTTCACCCAGAATTCATCTGGGTGGCACTAAGTTTTCCCTATATGTTCCCATTCCTGTGGAAGTACAAATCACAATGTCTTTTTTACAGTGGAGATGTCAATAATGCATAAGGATGAAGATGATCACTTTAGCAATTAGATTCTGGAAAGCAAATGATTCAAACAATGTGGTTACGAGAAATAAGATTATCTGAGCAGCATGACCATTTGCTGCGATTGATCAAGCACACATATTCTAATGTTCAACCAGGAAAGATCTCTTCTCCATAGTGTTAGGTTCCGGTAAAGTTGTCCTCACAATACTGAGAAGGCTCCTTCCTGACCTAATGCCTCCTTCTTTGGTGATATTATAGTCTATATTTTTTTCTCCTTTCTAATTTACTCTTTGTGGTTTCAGTAGTTGAGCTGTTGCTAGAGGTCTTGCTCTGTCCTTTTCATGGTGGTGGATCAACATAGGGAGGGAGACAATGTTAAAGAAAACCCTGCATAGTTGTCACTCAGTTTCACAGTCAGGAGTCAGTCTCTGCATGGGGGTTCCATGGGGCATGCTTAGAAGTAGCTCGGTGGAGGGACAGAGCAATACCACAGAACTGGTGGGACAATATGGTTTTGTTTCCCTCCTACACAACAGAGACAAAATGGAGTTTATAATTTGAGACCAAATGATACAGTCAGGTGAGTCAAAGTATCTCAGCAGCACACAGCACACTCAAATGGGGACTTGAAGAGCACTCAATAAAGGAACTGTTTATGTAGATGTGGGCAGGCGTAAGCGAAAGAAGGGCTGGTGCAACACTCCAGTGCAAGAAATAGTGAGAGCTCTTACCCACTAGACCAAAGGGGTAAGAGAAAGGAGGGATTACCAGAAGCCAGAGAAAATACTCACAGATCTAAGAGACAGCTACCTAACAGGTGCTGTGTCTTCAGTAGAGGAGTCTCTAAGCTCATGGTGACCTGGCAGGGAATAAGCTGGAGGACCCTGACTTCTCTCTCCTCCCTCTCTGTATCTCCCCACAGTGCCTTCTATCAGCTAAACCCAACCAGAAGCAAGAGGACATGCCTGCCATAAATTTCAGCCTCCCAGGCACAGAGCAGGGTTGAGAAGCATGGAACTATGTCTGGGGGCGGGGCAAAGCAGAAATACATTCAGTGTATTAGGGTTCCTAGTCTAGGTCTAAGTGGGTGTGAGAAATCAGAAGGCCAGGCTTACCAAGAATCAATTTAAATGAGATAATTTAACATTTGGGGCTTAAACAGAGAGAAAGTGAGTTTGGGCAAAAGGGGGATAGGAGAGGGAGTAGCATAGTGTCTGTCTTGTGATTCTCCAAAGCTGAACTCAGGATCTCTTAAGAATAAAGGGGCTATGAGAAGAAGCTAAAGTGACTTTTCAAAAGAGAAGAACCCCACCCCATCTTCTTTTGCCTCATTTGATCCTACTTTCCCCCTTTGTTAATCTCCAAACCCCAAATGGACTCTTCGAGCCAAGGAAACCAAAGCTTCTGTGGCTGCAGTGTAGTGTGAGAAGGGGAATAAGCTCCCTATTTCACTAAAATAAGGTGGAGAGTCTCAGGGTATGTGGCATTTTCCTGGCCAAATGGAGATTTATAACTTAGAAACTATAGGAGATAACTTTTGGTTCTCAAAGAATGCACCCTGGGCATAGATATTACAAGAGTGGCCAAAAGAGGAAGAGTGTCCATGAGTCCATTTAAGATACTTTTAGGGGTCACAATAGCAAGACAGTGGAATAAGAAGTCTCAGGCTCCACTTCTCCCTGACAGAAAGTTCAACTAGCAACTACCCACAGACCAGAACATCTTTTTGAATACCACAATACTTGGAAATAGCCTGAGGCATCCTCCTGGTCCACAGAATTGAATGAAAACCAAATGAGAAGGATAAGGAGAACAGTCTCACTGCAACTGTGCTGCTCTCCCACTCCCCTAAGTCAGCACAATGTCTGAGAGAATTTCCTCGAGTTCACAGTTTCTATAGGGAAAAAAAAAAAGAGAGAACCAGAGTCATTTACAGAGGTTCCTTAATATTCTGGGATACTCACTCTGGTCTCACCTCATAGGGTACACTGCAGATAATGGCATGGCTAGACCATCCAAGGTCAGGTAGAAACAAAGAAAGGAGGCAGAGAGGATAGCGACCATCATGCACATCTTGGTGGTACCTCTGTAATCCTGTCAGCTATTGCTCATGATTAGAGATACCAGCCAACTTCACAGCCCACCTGCAAATCTGAGCTGGTTGCTTTCAGAAGCATGATGGGAAGTTCAACCTCTGTTGAGTCCCTAGATAGCTAGTTTCCATCCTCAACATCAGAGGCCATACCAACAACCCGTACCAAGCAGGGATGCCCACCTTTGCCCATGTTAGAGAGCCATGTGGGCTAGATCTGCTTGACATGGGAAGTCAACCAGCAGCTCCCTTCAGCACACCTCATCGGGTCTACCCCAACAGGGAGGCAATTCTCACTTGTGAATTTCTAAGGAGCATAGCCTCTGGTCCTACCCATCTCAAACAGTGACTCCACCTAACCTTGGAGACCAGCCAGTAGCTCTGCCCAACTACAAATCCCAAATAGCAAAATTGCCCCTATGACTAGCCTGATCAGAAGCTATTACAGTACCCAGCCAGAAGCCCCAACTGACATCAGAGCAAAGGCAGTGGCCCAGCCACCTACAGAACCCACAACAAGCTCTACCTACCTAGGGTCATCACCAGTTGGCCCTTGAAGAATCATAGGCTAGACTAAATAATGTATGTCTATTCCTGCCAAGGAGCACCTAAAAAGGCCAAAAGAGGGAGCTGTTTCCTCAAATGCAAAATGCAAGAACATAAGGATTATGAAGAATCACGGAATCATAACAACTCCAAACAAACTAATAAAGTTCCAATAATGGACCCCAAAGAAATGAAGGTGTATAAAATAACTGACAAAGAATTCAGAATAATCCTCTTAAAGAAATTCAGTGAACTATAAGATATATGAATAGAAAATTGAATAAAATTTGGAAAACAATACATGAACAAAGCAAGAAGTTTGACAAAGAAATAGAAACAATAAAAAAAAGAACCAAATCAAGAGACTGCACCTTTGCATAATAGGAGTTGTAGATGGAAAAAAAAGAGAAAAAGAGCCAGAGAGCATATGTAAAGAAATAACGGCTAAAAATTTCCCTAATCTAGGGATAGATGCCAACATCCAGGTATAGGAAACTTAGAAGTCTCCAACCAAATTCAACCAAAAGTGGAGTTTGCCGAGACACATACTAATAATAACAAAATTATCAAAAATCAAAGACAAAGAAAAAATTCTGAGAGCTATTCATCAAGAGATAAGAAACACATCACATAGAAAGGAGTGACAATGTGATTATCGGCAGATTTCTTAGCAGAAACCCTGCAGTCTAGGAGAGAGTGGGAGGATACAGTTGACCCTTGAACAACATGGGGTTGAACTTGAGTCCACTTGTATGTGAATTTGTTTTTCAGTAAAAGTTACCCAGTGTGCCTGCCTCTCCTGCCTCCCTTTCCACCTTCTTCACCTCTGCCAACTCTGCCACCCCTGGAGGACAGCAAGATCAACTCCTCCTCATACTTCTCCTCAGCCTACTCAATGTGAAGATGAGGATGAAGACCTTTATGATGGTATACTTCTGCTTAATAAATAGTAAGTATTTTTTCTTTCTTATGATTTTCTTAGCATTTTATTTTCTCTAGCTTACTGCATTGTAAGAATACAGTATATAAAACACATAACATACCAAATATGTGTTAATTGACTATGTTATCAGTAAGACTTCCAGTCAATAGTGGGCTATTTAAGTTTTGGGAAAGTTGAAAATTATACATGGATTTTCAACTGTGCAGGGGTTGGCACCCTTAATCCCTGTGTTGTTCAAGGATCAACTGTATATTCAAAATGCTGAAGGAGAAAAAATCAATGAAGAATACTTTACCCAGGAAATCTATCTTTCAGAAATGAGGGAGAAATGAGGGAGAAATAAGAACTTTCCCAGACAAACAAAAGCTAAGAGAGTTCATCACCACTACACCTGCTTTACATCAATTACTAAAGGAAGTTACTTAAGCTGAGACAAAAGGCTAATTAATAACATGAAACATACAAAAGCACAAAACTGAATGGTATAAGTAAAATAAAATCATATTCAGAATACTCTAGGACTGGGCTGATAGTGTATAAAGCAATTCTATTCCTAGTACAAGGGTTAAAAGACAAAAATATTAATGACAGCTAAGCTAAAATAAGTTTAACAAGGGATACACATTACAAAATGATATAAATTCTGACATCAAAAACATATAATGTGGGATTGGAGAAATAAAAGTATAGAGTTGTATGCAATCAAAGTTAAGTTGTTATCAGCTTGAAATAGGCTGTTATAAGTATAAGATGTTCTAGTAAGCCTCATGGTAACCACAAAGCAAAAATCTTTAGTAGAAGCACAGAACAAAAAATAGAAAGTATGCAAAGGATAGGATACCACTACAGAAAACCATCAAACTACAAAGGAAAACAGCAAGAGAGAAAGAAAGAAACAAAGATACGTTCAGGAATCCCCATTTGGGTAAAAGTAGGAGATGCTACATTAGCTGGTAGCTATAAGGGGACTGTAGCTGTCACCATTAATATGACCCCATTTGTACTCATAAGCTAATTAGGTTGGGAACAATACAGATTAGATTGAAATAATTTTTGCACATGGATTTATGTTTGGTTCTTTTGTACTACAGTTATCAGGAAATTCAGTATAAATTTTAAAGTATGTTTCCCCCCCATCTCTGTCCATTTTATATTCTATAAATTGCATCCCCAGGGCAGTGGTCCTGGAAATTATTTTGTGCCATAATCCAATTTGGTAGTCTGATGAAATCCCTCCTTAAAAAATGCTTTTAAATGCATATCAAAAAACCATAGGATTATAAAGAGAAATCATAATATTAAAGTACTTTTAATTTTGTCAAAATATCATTAAATATTATCAAAATAGTTTTTTTAAGTACATATCAAATATTTACAAAGTGATATAGTAAGATATATACTCTTATTAATGCATTAAATAAAATCTTGTGGTGGGGGTGGAATAATCACCACACTTACAAAGTTGGCATGAGTATAATACTATTTTGTAGTTTCTGCAATAACTTTAACATGATATGAAATTTATTGTGATTCCTATTGGTATCAAAGTCATAGGTACTGCTAATGCTGCTATGGTTGTTGCCCACTTCCATAATTAAAGAAAATACTAAATTTTAGTTAAATAATAGTGAAAATAAAGATGTAGTTTTAAAATTCAAGTTCATGGACATTCTGAATTCCATCCATAAGCTTCTTAAGAACCCCTGCTATGATCTCATCCCTTCTCCATCTCCTTTTGTTTCTTCATCTCCTTTTGTTTCAGTTGTGGGAGGGCCACAGCTGAAATAGAAATAAAGGCAGCATGAGGCTAAAATTTTCAGATGTATAGTTTCAGATGAGTCTGATTCATGCCATCCCCTGATTCTTCCCCTCACCATGGAAGATTCTAGCTAAAGAATAATGGGCCAGAGAGGAAGGGGCGGAGTTTCCCCATTTTGAGGAGATGAGAAGAACATTTGAGTAGACTACAAGAGACCCAGAGAGCTGACTCAGCACCAAGCTTTCCCCGAAACCATGGCAGTGGAGAAGCCCCCCACCCCCACCCCCACAGGGTCAGACTGTTACCCGCTAAGCATCCAGTTCGGAGACATACATTCTGCCCAATCTGCTTTGCACCCGGCCTTTTCATATGGACCACCCACAAGAAGAGAGGGCTTGAACATCTTAGAGGATAATCATGGCATAAAAGGAGAATCCAAACCTCTGACCAAAATTGCATTAAACAGAAGGTATGTAACCAACCACTTTATACCTGTGATATAGGTAAATTAGTTACAAAGCAAAAAATGCCTGAGCTGAAAAAAAACGTTGAAAGGAGAAACCAATGACAATAGTTGTAAAAAATATCTGAAAATGGAACACAAACCCCTACCCCAAAATGTGTTTATTTAGAAGAGTCATAGCAGTTGCATTCACTTGCATTCTCAGACACCTCCATCTTCAGCAATATTTCAGGATTCTAGACAGTTAAGCAAGTTGTGAAAGTATTTTATAGATTCAGTGAGTTCTGTGGTTATAGGTGTGGGTCTGGAGAAGTCTTGCTGTGTCAACAAGACGGAGGACTATGGCTGTAAGGCAGCTTCCTGGGCCATGCTAGACCAAGGGGAAAATAAAAGCTGGTAGATGACACCATTTCAGCGCCTTGACCTCTAGGTCACTCCTGTGATCCCAGAGAAGCCACAGCTACCTGAAAGGATAATTGTGGTTCTACCAACAAAGATGGGACTTGTTCATACCTTTAAGGCAAAAGTCACATAGGTATGATGAGATATGTAGTGTACTGCAAAGGTCCCAATACAAGTTCTTCCCGTACAAGTTCTGGGAGCGCCTAAGAGATGACTGGAACACAAGAGGTGATGAGGATGATGGGCAGACTTGTGGAGCCTCTTCTCTGGGTCCAGCCTCTTTGAGACCCTGTGGTGACAAGAGAGAGAGCTGTTTTAATAATAGACATTTGAGACCTAGGCAAGAGGGAAGGACAGAAGATTCTAGTCCAACTCTTCCATTTTATAGATGAGAACCATGACTCAGAGAGATGGAGTGATTTGCCCCAGATGAGACAGTTTAGGATAAATAATCCAAGACTAAATTGTAGGTTTTCTGACATCTGACCATTGTACTTTCCCACCACTAAAAAAAAAAAAAATTCTAAGCAAATCACAGGCTGTTTACATCTTGTCCTTCATTGCCTTATCTTGGTAACAGAAGGGGAAGTGGTAGCTGTGGTCTCTCAATGATGAATCTTAAAGATGAAACCTGTAATGAATGGGACGAGATGTGAAAAAGCCCAAACCTAGTAGGTAGACACTGTAAATTGGACCATTCAAAACCCATTCACATCCCATTCCAGGCCTTCCTCTGCTATGGATGCTAGAAAGCTAAAACTCACCTTCCTAGACTCCCTTGCAGTTAGGAGAGACAATGGGAGAGCTGATGAATGAAACATAAGCTCAAGTTGGCTGGTTCTGCCTCTTCTGCTTCCTCATTGTTCCTGCCTAGAATTTGAGCTTGATGCTGGGGGCACATCAGTCATTTCAGAGGAGTAGAGCAGGAAAGAGCTCAGGCCATGGCTGAGCAGTGACCTTGAGCTGCTGTGCAGCCCTGATCTGCTTAAGCCCAGACTTCTTCTCACATGACGCAAATAAGTAAATCTTTTCCTTGTGTAAGTCCATGTTCATTAGGTTTTATGGCACTTGTGTCAACCATAACCCTGACTTATGTCTCAGTCTGTGAATCAAAAGCGAAATCAAAGATGGCAAAGATAGGCCAAACCAAATTTCTGTAGGGTAAAGTTCACAGGCTAATCTGAGCTCAAAGCTGACATGAGTCAGCAAAGAGGCCCAGTTGAAGAAGATAAAAGACTGTGTAGACGAAATACTGAGTTTGTGTGGAGTGCTTTTTGAAGGCCCAGAATATGACCTGTGAATATGCCTTAGCAGGATAACTGATCGACATTAATTAACCAAGGCAGCATGATTCAAGGAAGTTTTACTACTATGTTTTAGCCCATCTATCCTAGTTCCCCACCAAAAAATAAAATAAAATGGCCACCAGAGGGTGTGGGGAAGGGAATATTGAGGCAAAAACATGCCAGCAAACCAAACTTCTCTAGGAATGTTGGCACAGTGGAGCCTGGAGACAGCCTGGGGCCCGCTGGAAGGAGGGAGGCTGAGGCAGACATCAGGAGCAGCCTTAGAGTGACGCTGGAGAACTTTTGGTTTTAATCATGTTGGAGACAATGATCTTACTGCATGGTATTTTCTATAGCATTGAAGGTTAAAGAATATATTCCCATCGGCAGGCTGCTGTGTGTTTCCCAGTCAGACAAGACACTCTAACTCCTTCAGTTAAAAGGGACCCTTAGAAGCAGCCAAATGAGGGGAAACACCTCCTAGAGGCATGTGTTTCCCATTTCTGAGACTCAAGAGAGCCAATCTGTGGTAGCAAAATTCTTCTGAGACTCAAGAGAACCAATCTGTGGCAGCAAAATTCTAACTTAACAGTCTTTCTCCCACGGTCCTGCTGCTGTTTAAAGTTCTTAGTTTCAGACCTCAGAATTTGTTCTTGTTACTTCAAGAAGAAAGGGATTTATTAAAGGGTATAGTCTTTGAGAGAGAGTGACAAAGAAGCAGGCCCTTGGTTGAGTTTCCAGAAACAACTCCTAAAATCCCACCACAGAACCAGGCTGCCCAGAGCACGGCTGCCTTTGCCTCAGTCAGGAAGTTGCAGAATCTGGAATCTTCCACCAGCGCCGTCTGCTCCAAACCACGTTGCCTTTGCCTCGGTTTGGGCTAGGAATAGGATGCCCATACCCTTTTTCTCTCCCCACATAACTTAATCCTTTCATAACTCAGAGTTGTTGAAAACATTTTTTATGCTTAATCGTATACATGGAGAAACTGGGACATCTCATGAGTGTTGTAACTCAATTTTAAATCAAAGTCTCAAGCAACAGGATCTGATGTAAATCACATCTGAATGCTAGTGGCAAGTGAGGTTGGGAAACCGATGGCCATTTTCCAGTCTCTGGTGTCCTAGGAGTCTGGAAGTGTCCTGAAGTCGATCTTGAGGGACATCCAATCCACAATATCCACAACAGTCTTTAGAATGGAAATAATACATCCTCATGCCAGAGACTGAACTTTCTTCAAACCTAACCTGTCAGAAACGAAGACAAGATTCCTGAACAAGCCTACAGGGTAGTCAGTGCTGTCACCTGAGGTGCGTGTTGCCCTACACAGCATTTCAGCCATCTACACAATAGGAGAGCAATATCTTCCTAGAAAGTCTGCATTCCATGTGACAAAACGCACTTGTCATTCACATAATCGTATTTAAGGTTCTATTCTCAGCAAATAAAGCATTCTGCTACTGTCTGGGCTGGTGTCACTAGCAGCATGGGACTTGCACTGATAAGAATAAAAGGCAAATTGTAACTGGTCGGAATAACACAAAGCCAGTCTCGACTCTGCACGCCGGGTGCTATTTCAAAATCTTCAGTGTGTGTCTGCACATGCAAAGTGGAGGAGAGAATTGCAGCTATTACCAGAATATTTCCAAATTAAAAAAAATCTTGCAATTATCTGGATGTTTCAGATGAATTTTGAGGTACTTTTGGCCAAAACAATTCTCATAATTGCCACTGTTCTCTTGTACATGTACTTCTAGACATTGCTAAAAATGCATAGCAATAGAAGCAGTGCTATCAGTGAACTCTGTTTCAATTTCACAGAGAATCTGAGAAAGAAGATATAGAATCAAGAAATTTCCCTTCTTCTAAATCGAACAAAATGCACAACAATAAGTAATAATAATAATAAAATAATAATAATACTAGTAATAATGCTGGAAGCTTCCAAACCAAGGAAGGGGATATCACCTCACACCATAACAGTTTTAAAATATCAACTACAGAGAGAAGATTCTGTAAATTGACTGTAGCTTATACTTGATTCCTCTGAAGCAATACAATGGACAGGAAAATGAAGAGACAAAGTTCTGGAAAAACTCACAGATAGCCCTTAATTTAGAAGGAAGGAGGATAACTGTGTGAGGCATGCAAGTTGGAGAGGAAGCTTAAAAGAAAAGATTCAGAATTCCTTGAAATGGTTGCCTCTCTCCACCATGAAAGGACAACAGATATTCATTTATTAGGGATGGGAAGCACTACTTAGAACTGGTATTTGTTTGTTTTATTAATTGGAAGAAACATAGCATACAAGCAGGGAATGATCAAGTGGGATGAACTCCTGATTTGCCCATTTTTTCCTGCCTTTTCCATGTATATCCCCGAGGGGAGCAGGAACAGCAAGCAGGGAGAGGAGGGGAGAAAACAGTCACTCAAGGAAGCTCATCTTCGAGAGAAGAGAAGGCTCTGGGTGCACCTGGAGTCTGGTGAACAGCCAGAAAGCCAAAGGCTTTTCTCCAACTATGCAGAGTAAACCTCAGTACAGAACCTTTAACTAAATTACAGAAAAAGCAGCGTCAAAATCCCCCAGGTGTGCTGCCCACAGCCCTGGCACCACCCTTCCTTTCCAGAACCACTCAGTCCCATCCTCGCCACCCTCTCAGACGACAGAAAAGCAGATTAACACAGCTCATGAGTACAGCATGCTTCAGTCAGCTCTTCATCTTTGAGAGGAGACAAAGGGACTCCAGGTAGCATAGCAGGCAATCAAGGGAAATCTATTACAAATAGATAAATACAAGGCCCAAATAGAGATTTCCCTTATCAAAAAAATAAATAACTTGAAAAAATAACAGAAGTAATTCAGGAAAAAAAAAGTCAAGAATTAGAAGTTTAGGTAGCTTGTTAATCAAGAATGCTTTTGGAGCCAGGCACGGTGGATCAGCCTATAATACTAGTACTTTGGGAGGCGAAACTGGAGGAAATAAAACAGATCATATACTTTATAAATTACCAAAATAGGAAATGAAAAACTATCATAGATCATAAACCAAAGGATAGAAAACAAAAGAAATGCAAGAGTCTATTAAACAAAAAAATCACATAATATAAAATAAGATGATAGAACATTAAAAATGTTTTCAACCTAACAAAAAACATTATTAGTAAATAAAAACCTCTAAAAAGAGAGAATAAGAAAGGAGCAAGTGGAATAAGCCTTAACTAATATTAACCCATAGATCTTATACCTGTGTAGACAGAAAGACCAATGGAATAAAACAGAAAATCCAGAAATCAACACAGATAATTACAGGAATTTGTTACTATATATGCTAAAGCTGGCATTCCAAAGCTGTGGGAAAAATTATGGACTTTTCAATAAATGATATTGAGAAAAGTAATAGCCAATCTAGAGACAAAGAATTAAAACTCTAATTTATTCACTTTACTAGGATAAATTTCAAGTTTTACTGTAAAAAAAGAAAAATAAAGGCAAATAAAGAAAAAAGGAGGGAAGAAAGGAATAAATGAATCATAAAAGCACACACACAAAAAAAACAAAGCATGGACAAATTCATTTTTTTTTTACCATAGAGCAGGGGTTGACAATTTTTTTGCATAAAGGGTTAAATAGTAAATATTTTAGGTTTGTGGGCCATATGGTTACCATTACAAGTACTCAATTCTGCCACTGTAGTGCAAATGCAACCATAGACACTGTGTAAACAAATGAGTGTGGTTGTGTTCCAATAAAACTTTATTTGCAAAAACAAATGAAAGCCTAGATTTGGCCCTTAGGCCCTACTTCACCAAACTCCTGCTGTAGAGTGTGGAAGACCTTGTAAACTTAGGCTCAAAATTCAGAAACACACAAGAAAAGATTGATACATTCAACTATAAATTCAAAACTTCTGTAAGGCAAAAACAACACATTAGACAGGGACAAAAGATAAATGACAAACCACAAATTAATCTTTTGCAACTAATTTCACTAGGGGATAAACTCTCAAATATACAAAAGCTTCTAGAAACTCTCTCCTTCACTGTCACTTTTTCCTCCTCCCTGATCATCCCATTCAACAGACGAACACACTCCTTCTTTTCCCATCTTAAAAGACACTTCTCTTTATCCCATTTCCCTCACCAGTTACTCCCCTCTTCCCACTTCCTTTTGCAGTGAAACTCCACTCATGAAAGAGTTGTCTCCAGTATCTTTCCTCTCTTTCTCTCTTAAATCCAATCCAGTGGCTTTCATCCCACCAATCTAACAAAACTACTCTTGTCGAGACCCCCACATTTCTTTCTCAAACCAGTGATCAGTTTTAGCCAGTGGTCGATTTTACTTTACTTTTCAGCAGCAGTTGATGTGGGAGTCCATTCCCTGTAAATTTTGCATGTGACATCTAGGATACCAAACATCAAACTCTTTAAGTCTTTCTCTACCTCTCTGGTTTCCCCATCTCAGGCTACTTTGCTTCCTCTTTCCCAACTCCTGGCCTCTCAATATTGACTCACAAAGGGACTCAACTTCTTGTCTCTTTCTTTACTCAATTTCTTGATGATCCTATCTATTGTCACAGCTTTAAATGTCATCAAAAGGCAAACAACTCCTGAATGTATGTCTCAAGGCTAGACTTCTCTCTCTAACTCCAGATTCGTACATATAACGGACATCTCCCCTTGGTATCTAATAAACATCAAAATCTTGACATATCCTCAACTGAGCTCCCAATGCCAACCCGCAAACCTATTCCCATTACTGTTGGGGGAAGCCTCATTCTTTCAGTTACTCCAGGCCAAAAAACCTGGAGTCATCCTTACCTCTGTTCCTTCTTTCTCTCACATTCTATACTCTACCATTAAAATATATCCAGAATCCAACCATTTCTCATCCCTTCCCTGCCACCACCCTGGTCACTCCCACCTTAAGGGCTTCATAACAGGATTTTCTCTGTCTCGGATGCTCTGCCCCAGTTAGCATGGCTCACTCCCTCACCTTCTTCAGGTCTTTGCTCAAATGTCACCTTCCCAATAAGGTCACCTGCCCAACTCTCCTTCAGCCCCCACTGCCACTTTCAACCTCCCTTCCATCTCAATGACTTTCTCCATCAAACTCATCACTTTCTAACAAACCACGTCATTTGCATTTTTACTATGTTTATTATTTACTTTCTGTATAAGACTAGTATGTATTTTGGTTTTGGATATATCTCAAGTGCTTGGAATAGTGCCTCACACACAGCAGGTCCTCAACGTATTTATTAAAGGTATGAATGAATACCATTGATTTAAAAATAATCTACAATCCAGAAAAAGAAAGGTCAAAGAATATTAGCAGTTAACAAAGAAGGGTAAAAAATGGCTTGTAAATATATGAAAAGATGTTTAATCTCACTTATAATAAAAGAAATGTAATTGAAGTACCCCAAAATACTCTTCTTTTTAACGTATTAGGTGGTCATAATCCAAAATATGACCACACTGTTGCTTAGGCTGTGAGAAATGGATGCCTTTGTTAGTGGGAGTGGGACTTTGTAAATTCCCCATGTAGAGCAATTTGACAACTATGTATAAGATTTATAGCTATCTTTTAAACTCAATCCCACTTCTGAGAAATTTTCCCATGATATATCTGTACATATAAGAAATGATGTATTTATAAAGATATCAGTTTAAGTATTATTTAATAGCAAAAAACTGGAGGCAACCGAAGTGCCCAATAACAGGGGACTGGTAAAATAAATTATAATATATCTATACAATGAAATAGTATCTAACTGTTAAAAATATTTTTAAAATAAAAGATTGAAGATGACTTCTAGCTCTAGAATGGACAGATGTCTGAGATATAGTACTAAATAATAAAATCAAGGTGCTGAATAGTGTGTAGAGTATGTGGCTTTTGTTTATAAGAAAAGGAGAAGTATAATAACATGTTTATTTTTTATTTTATTTGCATAAAGAAAGCCATGAAAGATACACAAGAAATTAATAATAAAGATTATCTGGGCAGGAGTCAGGAAATGGGGTAAATGTTGGCAGGAATAGAGCATGACTTTGTAAGTTGCATCTTTTAAAAAAGTATTTCCAGCTTAGAATTATGTGTACGCATTACCTAATTTTGAAATTAATTTTTTAACTACATAATATAAAATCAATGTGAGTAGTATAAACTTTCTAAGAGAAATTGATTCTCAGGTTATTTAAAAAAATAATACTAAACTCTTGGATCTTTCTTAAGTTTTGTTTAACTTTGATATAATGGATAACATGTTGTCTTCTAGGCTACTGTAAAATATAAATGTTGTGTTCTTACCCTCCCCTTGGTCTTCTAACACCAAAACTAATTGTACCATTTGTCCATCCTGTTTTCTTAATTTCATTTCCACTAAAAATGTTCCCATCTCAAGTAGGTGACATTTAGTTTATTATTATTTGCAAAGCTTTCTGTGATCCATGAGAAAAAGAGAGGTTAAAGAGAAGTAAATTAATTTGTATTGCTCCTTACTAACCTTACAGAGTGGCTATTCTTTTGGGACAAACACCTGAAAGAAAATATTGGTATGTGAGATAAATAATAAGCAGTGTTTGTATTAAAGGAAGCCATTACAATTAAAACTAATTCTAGAAGGAAACCAAAGCATGTAAACTGCTTTATTAAGTTTGCTAAAAGTAAAATGAAAGTTGAAAGGTTAGAATTTGTTTCTAAAAAAGCAAGCAGAGCTAAAGGTATACCCTGCAATCCATAGTTTTAGTGATAAGCCTGGTATATTGATGTTTGACTTATGACCATCAGTTTTCATCTGGAGAGAGGTTATTTGTTGGACCTCTAAAACCCTAACAAACTTCAGCTACAAATCATATATAATGGCATGCCAAGTTTCAGTTTCATTTAATACATTTTTATTGAGCATCTACTAAAAGCCAAGTATTATTCTAAGTATCAGGATTACAATGATAAACAAAACATACATCCTTATTCTCAAGAAGCTTACAATTATGAAATGTTAGAAACATGAAACAAAAATAACACATGAAAGCCCAAATGGGAGAAGTGACCAACATATTTAAGGATCAGAAAGAAGGCCAATGGACAGGAATATAGAGAGTAAAGGAGAAAATTATGTTAGATGAAACTAAAAGGTAGGTAGGGTCCAAAGTATGTGGGGCCTTATAGTTTAAAGTTTTTGAAAATATTTCGGACTTCATATGATATTTAATCAGAAATTTGTGTAAATGGAAGCTCCATCTAAATTTGAGGCTCTTGGTGGCAGTTTTCTGAGTTGGACATATGCCCCTGAATTCCAGGTATAAAACCTGAGCTGAAGATAGAGATTTCAGACTCGTAAACTGGGGGAGTAGAAGAGTTTGATTGGTCAGTACGTATGGGGTGGAAAGGTTAAGACTGGGGCTTGGGGTGCAGAAGGGAGAGTTAACAAAAGAGACCATGGCCAGTTTAGAGAAAAAGGAGGTGAATCAGAGGAGATCAGCAAAGGCGATGATCAAGAGAAGTCGAGTAACTGGCGATGATCAAGAGAAGTCGAGTAACAAGTCGAGTCCTTGTGGTTTGCAACTAGGAGGTCTTACTGATGGCAGATTCAGTAGCTTGCTTCAGAGAGAATCTAGATTGCAGTGGCTTCATGATCAAACATAGGGTGAAGAAGAAGAAGCAATGAATAGAAACATCGGTTTAAAGAACCTTGCTATGAGACTTCCTCTCCTGGTGAAGATGAAGAAACAGGGATTAGATTTACCCTCCTCTCTGAAACAACTAAAACACTAGACAAGAATATATGAAGCAACGTTCAAAACACTGGACATCAGCAAAGAAAGGCCAGTGATCTCTTAGATATGGAAAACAAATGAGGGGCCATACAATGGTCCCAGCTTCCTGCCTGAAGAGGTTATCCAGGCTGCAGTGAAGAGGGGAGGAACTGAATTAGCCCAGCAGAAGAGCTAGGGCTGGTAGTATGGGGTCCAGGTCAGCTAGAGTCTACAGGTATTGTACCGGGTGAGACAGAGGACACTCTGGAGATCTGTAGGGTGTCCCTCTTGAGCATTTAGTTGATTACTGATCAGATCATACATATGAAGAAGCCACCTGGGACCTGTAAAAGAACCATACAAAGGATGAGAGTAAACAGTGTCCAGTTCTCACCCAGGACTGAGAATAGTGCCTGTCTCAGCAACCAGAGGGTAAAACCTCACAACTTAGGGAGGCATCAAGTATCGATTAAAAATAACAAAAAGGATTTTGCCTCAAGTGTGAAAAAACTAAATCTACACTAAAGCCAGCTTTGGCCCTACCTAACAAAACTGAAATGCAAGACCTGAATGGATAAAATTATTTCCAAGTTTTTAACTGTGTCTGAACAAAACTCAAGAATGATTATAGGAATATAAAAATAGTCAACAAATTACAAGGTAAAATTTACAATGTCTGACATTGTATCAAAAATTACTGGGCATGCAAAGAAGAAGGAAAATACAAGCCATAATTTAAAGAAAAGTTAACCCAAAGTGACACAAAAATGACATAAATGTTAGTAGTACAAAAATTATTAATGTATATTCAAGGATTGACGGACAAGATTGGGCATGTTGAGATAAGGAAGATATAACAAAGATACACACTAAAATTCTAGAGGTGAAAGCTACATACTATATGGTGAAAAACACACTGGATAGGATCAACAGTGAAGAGATATTGCAGAAGAAAAGATAAGTGAACTCTGAAACATAGCAGTAGAATCTTTTCTAAATAAAACACACAGGGGAAAACAAGGAGCATAACAGAAACCAAAACAGACCCTCAGTGAATTATGGGACAGTATAAACTCACCATTGGACTCAGCCATTCTGCTTTTAAGTATTTTCCCAGGAGAAATGAAAGCTTATGCCCATGCAAGACTCATAAATGTATGTCATTGCAGCTTTATTCATGGATTTTGGGTTGCTGAAACAACCCAAAATATATGAGCAGTTGAATAGATTAAAAATTTTTAAGTACATCATATAATGGAATACTGTCCAGCAATAAAAGGGAATACACTATTGGTACTTGCAACAAAATGAGTGGATCAAAAAATAATGATGCTGAGTCAAAGAAGGCAGACAAAGAGTACATGCTGTGGAATTACATTTATATGAAGTTCTAGAAAATGCAAACAAATCTACAGAGACAGAAAACAGATCAGTGAAGCAGGGGGTAGGGAGAGGCAGGGGGAGAAATTACAAATGTACATGAGGAAATTTGGGGAGGTGATATGTATGTTCATTATCTTGGTTGTGGTGATGGTTTCATGGGCACACATATATGTAAGAATATATTGAATTGAATATTTTAAACATTTAGCTTTGTATATTTCAATGGTGTCTCAATAAAGTGTTAAAAACAAATAAGCACATGAATAAGTAAACTTGACTTTGAAACAAAGGGGAGAAATGGCTCAGCAGCTTGGAGGAAATGCTGGGTTGAGTGAGAGTTGGTTTTGTTTTGTTTCTTTCATGGAACAAATCCAAGCAAATTTATAAGCCTCGGGAGGGTATAGGCAACTCCAGGAAAGACAGGAGGCAATTGATGGAACAAAGTCCCAAGAGAGACAGAACATTCAGAGCCTAAGGCCAGGGGATGCAGCTGGGACTGGAGAGAGAGGAGATAGGATGTAAAGATATTATACACATAGAGCTCATCACTGTCTGCTTTTCATTCTCCAAATGCTGAACCCTGAGGATAGGTTCTTACTCTTGGGGACCAATGACACTACCTTAAGCTAAATGAATCAATTCTCCACAGTACTCTCCACTCAAGAGTGGTGTACCTCCTTAGACATAATTTCTTCCAAATTTGATGATTCCTTCTGAATCCAGGTTTTAGTTGATAGGAATCTGTGATATACTCTAAAAGTAAGAATATTTTATAAAAAGTGGACTGTGCCTTTCCCTTTATCAAGAAAGGGCTCTGAGTTAGAAGATGTTTTTCACTTTTACCAAAGTTCCTTTGTGTAAGCACCCCTGAGCAACTCTGAGAGCCCTGATATTTGTGTCCCTGGCATGTGTTTGTGCAATACATAAAGAAAAGCAGTCACCAAGTGAAAGGGATGTTGATCTCCAAGATTATAATTTGATCAAACAAGCACGCGCATACGTTGCACACATGCACACAAAGGACTGACAGTATTTGATATTTAATTAAACATTGCTGGAACAGCACAAAACCAAAGTGTCAGTTTAACAGAATTACTTGTCATTGTAGCATTAATATAACGTTCAACTTAACGCTTTACTTTCCCAACATGTCATTTTATTTAGAAAGATTCAGACTTTGGGGAGCATTCATTCGGGGAACTTTAAGATTTCAGTCCACTGCATAAAATCCTGATCCTGTAAGAATAGTTTCTGTATCTTTCATATTCATTCAACAGGTTTAACGCGATGCACAAATGAATGTTGACCATTTTTTACCTGTTTCATTTTAATCAAAATCCACATTCTCAATTAACGTTAATTGGGACTGTACAAGGGCTGGCAGATAAGGGAGAAATTGCTGCTCATTTAACTACAGCCACTTTGGACCAAATTTTTGTTTTACTGCGTTTTACGGGGTCTCTAGAACCTGGAAACGTGGCTCTTTTCCAGCAAACCGGGGAAATGGGTTTACCGTGTTCTGCCTCTGGGGAATTTTGAGTCGCCACACTCTCAGGTCGCGGCAAAGCCCGGCTCGCTGCGTTTGGGCGAGTACTTGAGCAGGGATTACCTCCAAGAAAAACCAGCTGGGGAAAGGGGCCGAAGTCGGGAAAGCCGGTTCTCAGCTCCTCCGGGAGCGGCTTTGGGAGCCTGTAGCTCGGGACTTCGGGCCGCCGCCTCGGATTTGCTTTAAGTGCAGGAAAAGTCTGCGAGCCCATTTTCGTCCATCTGAAAGCGCGCGGTTGTACCCGGCGCGAGTGCTGCGCGGGTCCCGGAGATGCTCCACCAAACAGAGGATTCGGTACCCCCTATTCCGGCGCCCAGTGGGTTGGTAGTCTCGGTAACAGGGGACAAAGATGGTCTGAGATGTGCCTATCTCTGGCAAGACTAGACGGGGCGTGAAGGAAAGCCGGATCTGGGCACGGCCGGAGGGTAGGCACTTGGGCTTTGGTGGTCTTGTTCAGCATCCTCGGAGCGCGCAGCCTCGCTCGCACGATCCAAGCCCCCCCTTCGCCAGCAGGGCAGGGGCGGGAGAGTGACTCTTGAAGTAAACACTCATGCGACCGCGGCTCCAGCCCCCTCCCCCTGCCACTCGGGGGCGGGAAGCGGCGGGTGGGAGTCACCCAAGCGTGACTGCCCGAGGCCCCTCCTGCGGCGGAGAGAGAGCTCCATAAAAGCCCAGGTGCGACCAGCTCTCTGCACCCCATCCTTCGGAGAGGCGCGCCCGACAGCAGAGCACTCGCCGCCTGGCCACGCCCGCCCGCCCGCCAGCCACCGTGAGTGCCGAGACCCATTTGGCTTTGGGAGGGAGTGAAGGAGGGTGGCCTGTGAACTTGCCCGGGGCACAGTGTCACCCTCTGCGGAGCCCTGGGGCCCTGGGAGGGTCTCACCTGACGCTGCGCACTCCGCGCCCCGACGCACGCCAGCCCTTGCTGGCAGCTAAATTCCACTTGCCCCTTCTGCTCCACTCCAATGGCTCATCCGCACTTCTTCCGAGCCTTCGCAGCTGGGAGGTCCCTTTGGATTCTTTTGGCGGATATGGCGGGAGAACAAGGGACCCCTATCCCAAAGCACCTGGCGGTTTCCCTGGGGGTGGCGGTCGGGCGACCCAGAGAGCTGGGCGCGGGAGGAAGGTTTTCCAAGCCGCGTCTCCGAGTGAGGAGTCCCTCGCGCTCTGCCTCCTCTCTGGATCCCCGGGATTCAAACTGAGAGTGGCTGGCCCGGGAGCGATTGTCTTTCCCCCGCTTCCCACCCCGAGGGAACCTCTGTTGTCACTGTTGAGCCCCTGGAGCCAGGCTGACCAAAGTGACAGAGAATAAAGTTTACTTCTTCCACAAGGGTTTGGGCAAGAGGGGAGGAAAGCGATCATGTCTTTAACCCATCAGGAGGAACTTCTAAATATGTTTTTAAAGTGTCTAAACCCACCCTGCGCCTCTCGCCGCGCGACTTTTGGTCCCCGCGACTTGGAAAGAAGTTGCGGGAAGTTTTCGGGTGGGGCAGAGGGGCCGGGCCAGGGCAGATGGTGCCCTGGGCCCGCAAGGTGGAGCTAGCCACGCTCAGGTTCTCTCTGCGGGACTGGGACGAGAAAGCACTGGTGGGCAAGGGTAGTGGCAGGGGACGGGGTGCGGGAGGTACCGGAGGGAGGAGCGGGGTGTGAGTCCTCTGAATCCTCAAGCCCCCTTCATTGCGCCTTCTGTGCCCTCAGATGCTAGGTAGCAAGCGACTGGGGCTGTCCGGACTGACCCTCGCCCTGTCCCTGCTGGTGTGCCTGGGTGCGCTGGCCGAGGCGTACCCCTCCAAGCCGGACAACCCCGGCGAAGATGCGCCTGCGGAAGACATGGCCAGATACTACTCTGCGCTGCGACACTATATCAACCTCATCACCAGGCAGAGGTGGGTGGGCTCCGCAGGACCGACGCCATAGGGTCCCCCTGCACACCTGGAGGACCTGAGACAGGGATCGGTTCTTTTTCTTCTCTCTATCCCGGGGCAGGACAGTATCAGCCACATAGCTCTAGGTAAATGTGCAGGGCACAATCTGCACAAACTGGGTGCTTTCCCTCTGCCACTACACTCACAAAGATGTGAACCTTTGATTCAGGTGCACCAGGCTAGGAGGCTGGCCACTCACTTCGGTGGTTTTTTGTTTGGTTGGTTTTTGTTTTTGTTGTTGTTGTTAGAGCAGTTGAGGGCCTGCCTAGAAACTTCGGTGGGAAAGTGCCAGATGAAAGGGGCAGGAGTGCAGCCGGGAAATGCTATAAGGAGAAGGGCGAGCAGGGTGTCTAGGAAAACCTGAATAACCATCACAGAAAACCAACAAGGAAACAGCAGTGTTGCTACGGACTTTGCCAGACTTCTCAACCTGCCCAGGGCGAATTAAATGACAGTATATAGGAAAAGACAAATGGAGCTGTGTTGTTTTCTTCTGTATAGTTTTTGTTTTGTTTTGTTTTTGCAGTTTCAGCCCCAATTATATAGAAAAACACGAAAATGCCAGAATTAAATAGTATTGGTTTGTGATTCTTTAAAATCTGATCATTTTAATTAGTAAAAAGCAATCATATTTTATAACCTAGTAAACTTCCCAGAAAGTTAATTGCTTCAAATTCTTGCTATGTGATCATACAGAGAGTAGAGCTTGTATAAACAAAAAAATATTAACTTTTTTTCTAGAAAAGCTTCTGTTATTAGTTATAATATACAGTAGAACTCATTTTTGCAAAGATAATTGCTATAAAGCTTTACCATGATATAAGCTTTGGCATTTCAAAATGTTTTCTTAGGTATTATCTCATTCAGTCTTTACCTCAAAGCTTTGAAGTGAGTATAATTATCTCCATTTTACAGTTCATGAAACTAAAGACATTTCATGAAAGCTTTTTTTAGGGGTTATGGAATCAGAACCCTCCCGTTGGTTTTTCTTGGGTGTTGTCACCACCGTCAACAGTCGGTGTTATCTCCAACATCTCTGATGAGAAAAAATAAGGGAGAAAGCCTTGGGTGTCATGGCAAGAGATTCAGCTTATATGGAAATGAGCTGGTCCCTGAGGATGAAGATGTCTTATCTTCATATAAGTTCCTTCTTAGAAACCATCAGAGGCTTGTAATATGCACCCATCATCTCCATTTTTCACTCATTGCCTTCCCACTACAAACACCCACTCATACGCACATGTATATGTTTTTCAAAATTACAGTGTCATTTGTGAATGTTTTAATTTAGCATAAATGGTAATCTGATATCATTCTCTTCCTTTTTCCCACTCACTTCATGTTTTTAAGCTATAGTATTGTTGCTGTATATACCACTGGTTCATTACTTCTGAAAGCTGCATCATTTATTCTACAGTGTGGGTCTACCAGATTTTGCGTATACAGCCCCCTAGATCAGTGGTTCTCAGCGGGGGGTGTTTTTATTCTCCCCAGGTTATTTGGCAATGTCTGGAGACATTTTTGGTTTTCACAGTGGGAGATGGGCATCTAGTGGTAGAGGCCAGGGAGGCTGCTAAATTATTCTACAATGTCCAGCACAGGCCCCACCACAAGGAACAACCAGCCCAAATGTCAGTAGTGCCAAGGTTGAGAAACTCAGTCTTAGATTAGTTTTTCTCCATCCTGGTTGCACATTAGAATCACCGGGGGAGCTTTTAAAATACACTGATGCTGGGCTTCCCCCCTGACCAATTAAATCAGACCCTCTGGGATGGGGCCTGGGCTTTCTGCGGTGGTTAAAGCTCCCTAGGTGATTCTAATATGCAGCCAGGTTTAAGACTCTTTGCCCTAGAGATCCAATCTTTGCAAGTTAAAGCACTATAGGGAAGAAGGGTAATCCAGAATTAATTAGAGAAGGAAGAAGAGTGAACAGTGTTATCCTGGATGTACAGTAGTTCATGACTGTGCAAGTCCCAATGTTGCAGATTTAGGTTCTTTACTGGTAAATTGGAGAGAATAGTTGCCAGTTCTTTTACTCACTGGAGCATGATGATGATAAATAAATTAAGGTTGCCCACGAGTTTTAACAGTAGTAAAATCAGCTGATGGGCAGAATAAATAAGTAAAAGTAGCAGCCCAGAGTCTAATATCCCAATTCCAGAAAATCTTTGAGAAAATCTTGCAAATGATGGGAGTAGGGCCGGGGGGTGTTTTGTTTTTGTTCTCCTTGAGTCTCAGCAAAGGAACAGTAATAAGAAAATCTTTTCCAAACATTTTGATTGAATTGTGCTTGATAGGCAGTTAGAATATACCCTCTGCCTGCTTTGTTGTACCTATTAATCAATCTATGCCAGGCTAATTTTTATTTGTAAACAAAGTGGCTGCTGTTGTCCAACATCTTTTCTGAGAAAGGGAAAAATGGCTTTTTAAAAAACAATTTGGTGTAGGCTTGCCTGACCTTTTTGGAGTGTCTGGGAGCAGGTAGCATATATTACCCTAGCAGGTAAATATAGCCTTACATTCATATATTGTCCCATCCATGTCCTGCTACAGGAGAAAAATAAACATTTCCATTGACCAGTAGGATTCCTTTATACTTCCAGGGAGGCTAAAATCACAGCATCAGGAAAGACTGTTAACTTTTGGTACCTCAAATAAATACGGAAAATATAAGACCCAGGGATCTGTTGGTAGCTGTAAGAATGGATGCATTTCAACAGCAATAATTTGCATTTGTATATCACTTTGCAACTTTCAAAGCATTGTGACTCACATTTCACATTGGATTTTCACAAAGCCTCTGATTTAAGCAGGGGTTATGATTTTATTTTTACCAACGAGAAAACTGAGATTCAAAGACACAGGTGGGTTTTGAATGGTAGTCTGCTGATTTTTTTTTTCTAGGGTTGTTTCTGAAATATCATCTGGTCTCCTTATTAAGATTTAAACTGCTGTGTATCATCAGCACTATAGTCAATTAACTAATGATGGAAGCATTTTAAGTAATACTTCAACATTTTTAAATTTCCCATCACCTAGTTATAAAAGTCTATCTGTATATGTATTATTTGTGGTAGCATAAAAAGGCAAAAATTTGACTAGGAATTTTGGTTGGGTTTGAATAATCTGCTAAGTTATTTATTAAGTATTTGATCAGAGTTTAAATATATATACAATTTGAAATCATATTTATGATAATGTTTCTGGTAATATATGTTTTGTACACCTAGACAGTTTGTTAGCAGATGAGCAACTGAAAATAACTTTTAGGTTTAATATCCCAAGCAGAAGACTATTTTCTTTTATCTTAAAGGTTTTTATGCCTATTCCAAACTTGCTTTAAAAGACTTTTTTTTCCCCCCAGATATGGAAAACGATCTAGCCCTGAGACACTGATTTCAGACCTCTTGATGAGAGAAAGCACGGAAAATGCTCCCAGAACTAGGTATGACAAGGCTTGTGATGGTGACATTGTTGCAGAGCTCGAGGTGTCTGGGGAGAGAAGCCAGAGAAAGCTCCCTGGTGAGGGGCTTTGGGACAGGGGCTTCTAGACTGCAAGAATTTGGCCAAAAATGCAGCTGGAGAACCAGGCAGGGAAGACCTTTCTTTTTAAGGACTCGTTGGGAAATCTCTAGCCTTCTATGGGATAATATTTTCTAGCCCAGAGTATTTGGGGCTCCGCTGAAAATTTTAAATATATAAATGACTTAACTCAGAAATTACTGTATATAGAATTTCTAACATTGTTAGAATTAAGGGAGCATAGAATGAGTCCCTAACTCTAAATTGAAATGACCAACTGTCCATCTTTGGCTGGGATAATCTTTAGTTTTTATATACCATGTGGAGTATCCAGATGTCATAGGAAATGTCCCTCACGGTTTTTACTCCAACCTTCTTGGTTTTACATGAAGTTGTAGGTACATCAGTTACACCTGAATACTTTTTGACATATTTTAGTTCAACTGATATCACATAGTAATTTATTACATTCAATGAATGAATGTTGAATGACATTATTCTTAGAAGCTTACCTGTAGCCTCGGGACTTTCTTGGAGTGTGAGTCTGTCTTGGGAAGAGGCGCCCACCAATACCTTAAACGTTGGACTAGGATTCTCCGGCATCTCCGGGACAAGGAGTGCTGCTGGAGAGAAGCCTGGTTTTTCTCTGTTTTCACAACCCCCTGACTCTTCCATCCTGCTTCCTGCCTCTATCACAGTAAGATCACAGTGCACGTGGTCCACCCATGTGGCAGCTTGGCTGTCTTAAACCCGGAGCTCTATAATATCAAGAACCAGGTTTTCCCAGAAGAGGGCACTAGAATGCTTGCTCAGGGAGTGTGACCTGCATGTGACTTCTCCTGGAGGTTCTCCCTAGAGAATCAGCGGAGTGACTCGCTGGCCCACGCGCTTTCCTCCCACCCTTCCTCAGTTCTCTTGTGAAATGGGGAGCCAGAGCGAAGGGGTGCAAGCATAAAGCTGTCAGATTTTTCCCTGAAGGAAACAATGATTTGAACTAGAATAAAACTCCAGTTGTCCCTGGAAGTACCAGCCCAGACTTAAACAGCTAATACAAAGGAAGCAGAATATTCATAAGGATTGTCTGTAATACTAAGCATTAATGCTTTTTGATGTTTCATTGACATGCATATAATGTTTGCCACAGTAAGAAGTTTAAGGTAGGTTCTGTCTACTTAGTGTTAGAAACATGACAATCCAGACCTATGTAGAACCTTGCGGCTGGCCTTTGTTTTGTGCCAAAGTCACACAGTTGGTGCATGACATAAAGTTAATTGCACCTTGATTGACAGACTCCATCATGTGCAGTTAGAAGGAGACAAAACTTGACAGCCTTGAAGTTGCCTGTGAGTGCTATTTTATTAAAAGTGGTTCGCCATAGCCTAATAAATAGCATCTTACTATGTAAAAAGGCTTGCAGGAAAACAAAAGAAGCATATTCAGAGTTTAGTAACAATAACTTTCTTGTTACAGTGTCATGTGCTTTCTGTAAATTTGATCTTCAGAGAGATTGCAGAGTTCTTCAGCTCCTTTGATATATACAGAGCCTTTAAAATCCTCCCTCTGAGATTTCCCAGAGACTCCTGTTGACAGCAGTGAAAGCTACTCAGCTGGGTCTTTGCACTTTATGTCACTGCCTCACGTTCTGATATTCCACATGGTCTCCTATTTAGAATGCCCACAGGAGACTTTTCAACACTTTCTGGTCATCTTTCTGTTCAGAACTGAAATGTCTCACTCTTGCAAGCATCCCAGACAGTCAGGCAGCTTCTATTGTATTACATGCTTTTCTTCTTATGTTTTGCAGGCTCGAAGACCCTTCTATGTGGTGATGGGAAATGAAACTTGCACTCTGGTCTCTTCCTATTTTCAACCCCCATTTCATCCTGTAAAGCGAGAGTCTGCCCATCCTGCTAATGCATGCAGCCATTGTGCCGAATTCTGTAATGTTTTCCTTTGTCATCATTGTATATATGTGCGTTTAAATAAAGTATCATGCATTCAAAAGTGTATCCTCTTCAATGAAAAATCTGCTATTGAAATAGTGAGAATTGTTTTCAGTTATTCATTAAATTACAATCTCCCTCAAGTGGCAGATTTAGGGTTTGTTTCACGGATATTAGAGCAATGGCTATGAAAGATATAAAGATATGATTATTTATGATAATCAGGACTTATCTGTGTGTGTGTGTGTTTGTGTGTGTGTGTGTGTAACTTATAGAACCATTTGGAGACATTGACCAAGGGAATGCTAATTTGGGAAAATTTTCTGAACTTCCACCCCATTCACATGGAATTCTAGTTAACCTTGCTAACCTATGCTGTCAGCAGAAGGGATCACTATCTAATAGAAATTTCTGTGAAATGTCTTTTATCCTTCTGTCTCATATGGGAGCCACTAAGCACATGTGGCTTTTGAGCCTTTGAATGTGGCTAGTGCAAAATAAGGAGTTGAGTTTTATATTTTATTTAATTTTAATGAATTTTACTTTAGCCACATGTCTCTAGTGGCTACCATGTCAGACAGCTGAGGTATATACATCTATTCAGGTCACTACTCAGTAGGTTGATTACCTTTCCAAGATGGGACATGTTAATTAACCTAGCTAAAGTTCTTAAACTTCCCCCTTCTTCAAGTATCTATTTGCATGAGCTTAGTTTAAAATTAATATTATTATAATAGATTCTTACATGTAACTTCTAAATCAAAGAAAATGAGTCACATCCCACACTAGTACTTTATATCATACTATAAAAAGTATGCACAAATATTTTTATGTGACATCTTAAAGCTGCTTACAAAAAAAATCCGTGAATAATAATATACATCATGACTTAGGGAATCTTATAGTATATACAATATTATCTGTATATGAAGAATTCTAACTTTTTTTGAGCTGATGAAGTCAGTGTTGCTACAAATATGATTTCCTTTAATGAAAGTAACATAGGCCAGGCTCAGTGGCTCACGCCTGTAATCCTAGCACTCTGGGAGGCCGAGGCGGGTGGATCGCTCAAGGTCAGGAGTTCGAGACCAGCCTGAGCAAGAGCGAGACCCCGTCTCTACTAAAAAAATAGAAACAAATTATCTGGCCAACTAAAATATATATAGAAAAAATTAGCTGCCATGGTGGCGCATGCCTGTAGTCCCAGCTACTTGGGAGGCTGAGGCAGTAGGATCGCATAAGCCCAGGAGTTTGAGGTTGCTGTGAGCTAGGCTGATGCCACGGCACTCACTCTAGCCCGGGCAACAAAGCGAGACTCTGTCTCAAAAAAAAAAAAAAAAAAAGAAAGTAACATAAAATTGTTCTGTGATTTCCCTAAAATTCTTATTTTTTCTTTGATCTTTCAACTAAAAACTGATATGTGAAGTGTTTTTAAAATATTAAAAGGTTGAACAAGTCACAATTTATTATCACACAACATCGAAGTTCTTTATGAATCTAATATATTTAGGAACTCTGTTAAAGTTACAATGTGCAAAGAAAGTTAACTCAGAGATCCATTTGGCAGTATACATATGCTATTACATATGCTGAATATTCATCACCACATATATAGTCATGTACCACTTAACAATGTTTCAGTCAACCATGGACCACACATACAACAGTGGTCCCTTAAGATTATAATACCATATTCATACTGTACCTTTTCTATGTTTAGATATGTTTAGATACAGAAACAGTTACCATTGTGTTACAGTTCCCTACAGTATTTAGTACAGTAACATGCTGTACAGGTCTGTAGCCCAGAAAGTCTTGCACACCCTGTGATGTTCACACAGCAACAAAATCGCCTAATGATACATTTCTCAGAATGTATCCCCGTCAATGAATGACTGTAGAACTCTTGCTTATATGGAGTAGAGCAAATAGGAATAATATATATGAACCATTGAGAGATAAATCCAGGAATTTGAATTTTAAACAAAAATTTTAACCTTTTACCCCATCAAACCTAAATGCTTAGAACGTTAAACAGCCCACACTTCCTTTATACTGTATCCAAGCCTTTATCCTTCTCTTACTTCACCTCATCTTACCAGAAAGAGGACTGAACCATCACACTGTGTGAGCACCAGGTCCTGACTCCACGACTTTCAAGTTCTGACCTTCAAATTCACTAAATCAAATGGGGATGATAAGTCTTGCCTAACTTTCCATGTATATCTATACTGGAATCGAAATTCAAGTGAAGATAATGTTATGATTAAGTAATGGAAGGGAGGTGGGTAAGGATGAAGTTTTTGATGATTCCTATGTTGAATTATAAATCCCTAATAAACTAGAATTAAATTTAAGAAATACGATGATGGTAAGCTTAAAAAATTTGCCAAACTGCAGTCCAAGGGATTCCCAACTCCAATGCTGAGTAACTTCTCAAACATTTTCAGCCTGCTGACCATCCTTGGAGTAGACTTAAAGGCACTGGATTACCCACCTGTCATTGCAATAAATAAATAAATAGCAATAGTAATAAAAATCCTCACTGGAACAATTCAACCTTCATTAATGAGATGACTATGAGTGGCATAATTATTATCAAGTAAATCTATCAGCATTTATTAAGGTGTCCTCTGGCCATCTATTCCATGATCTATGAAGTATAAATTGTGCACACTTTTTTTGCAGGTGTCATTGTGTTTTTATTTTGATCCTTATACTGCCCATAACACAGTCAAGCAGATAATTACTCCCTCAATTTTCACAGATGAGGAAGCTGAGGCCCACAGAAAGTAAGTGACCTCTCCCACTTCATTCAGATTAGTGGGACTAGACAGCAGCTCCTCTACTTGCAAACTTGGCCCTACCTGTTGATATCTTCCAGAATAAGTGAACTGAGACTAGGTTGCATACAATCCAGTTAAGAACATGACTCTGACACACTTAACAGAAATTAGAGAATAATAAAGTGCTAAACTAATTGTGTAAGAGGTATTTAGAAAGCAAATGAGTGTGGGCAGAACTATTACAGTTGGAAAGAGCTTAATAGGGAATGAGAATGTTGAACTGGGATCCAGGAGGTTTGTGGGGTGGTGACTAGCTGGTTAACCACAGGTGGGTCAGACACAGCTTGTTCAGGGAGTACTCAGGGGTCTACCTGACAGGAACAGAGGCAGAGAGGCCAGAGGTTGGAATGATGAAGTAGGTCCAAATATGGCCAAATTCATTCATTCATTCATTCATTCACTTAACATTTTTTGATCTTCTAATTTTTGTTGGACATTGAACTAAGCACTGGTGGCCGGACGAGGTGGCTCACACCTGTAATCCTAGCACTCTGGGAGGCCGAGGCGGATGGATCGCTCAAGGTCAGGAGTTCGAGACCAGCCTGAGCAAGAGCGAGATTCCAGTCTCTACTAAAAAATAGAAACAAATTATCTGGCCAACTAAAAACATATATAGAAAAAAAAAAATTAGCCGGGCATGGTGGCACATGCCTGTAGTCCCAACTACTCGGGAGGCTGAGGCAGTAGGATCGCTTAAGCCCAGGAGTTTGAGGTTGCTGTGAGCTAGGCTGACGCCACGGCACGGCACTCACTCTAGCCCAGGCAACGTCTCAAAAAAAAAAAAAAAAAAAGAAGTAAGCACTGGGGATACCAAGATTAATAATAGTTTCTCAGGGATTGTACTATCTCACAAGGAGTCAAATAATTGCAGTGCACTGTCCTAAGTGTTAGAGGTCTGAGACGTAGTTAGGTGCTAGAACCTTCTCACACACCATGCTTTTCTTTGCAGTTTCTTGACAAGGGAGCTGTACGTTTAGGAATCAATTGCCAAAGGATGAACAGAGAGCCAGGCAGACAAGCATCCAACGGGGCCAAATGCAGGGCTGCCCTGGTGAGCTGGGTCAGGGGATTTGCCTGCGGCTGAGCCTCTGGAATACTCCTGCTTCCAACCAAACCAAATCTCAGCATCCTGGTGGACAGTGACAGGAAAAGAGAGGTCTCTGAAGCAGACTCCCAAATCCACTTACCCAAATAGCCACATTGACAGAAAGGGCTAGCCTGCTACATCTAGCAGCAAATGGAAGAGAAGGGCCACTCATGAGTGCATGTCACCTTTCAACAGTGTCCCTGCCCATTAGTGCAATGTGGTGTAATGACTCAGTCAGAATGGCGGCTCTCCTCCCATGCAGAGGGAGACAGGAAAAGAGAAGAGAAGAAAGGGCCAGAGACTCCGTGTGCCAAGGCTAAAACTTGGACATCCTACAGACCCTTCAAATTCAATATGTTCAAAATTAGTATTCCCTATTGCAGGGGCAGAGATATCTCCCCCCTCCCTAACAAGAAGTGGGCATGTGGTTTTATGGGAGCAGTTGAGGGTACCCATGCTAGGATGGGGACAGTGCAGAGGCAGGCCAGACTTCCTGGGGCAGCCAGCTGATGCTTAAGTGGAGGTTTGAAGGATGGGCAGCAATGGCCAGATGAAGAAAGCCACAAAGCAGGTAGAGGACGTGCAGATATGAGACAGTGATACATATTTTGATTACTTTTTAATTATTCATTATTCCCATACTTTGAATTTGAGCATGTGCTGGCCGGGATAACTGGGTTACTATTCTCAGGGGAAAATCCCATTTGGGATACAATCAGGCCCCATTGCCATTCCCAACTCTTTTCTCCCAGGCATTCCTTTTTTTTTTTTTTAAACCCAATCCTACCAGCTCTTTCTACAGACTTGGCTCCAGGGGCATACCGGAGCCCCTTTACTAATATTTTTCATTTAGCCAAATCAGGATTAGACTTCTCAGCCTGAGATCTCTTAACCATGATCCTATGACAAATTGCCAAGTTCAGAGAATAAATGTTGTAGGGTTGGTTCCACTCTCTAATTCAGGAAGGAGGAGTCTTACTATTTCTTTTGCAATAGTTTAGCTGCTTTAATATCTTCCAGCCTCTTTCCCCTGCCTAGACAAGTGTCAGGATAGAGGAGCAGACATAAAGAGAAAGAAAACTCAGCACTGGCTTGGCATTTCCACACCATGGTGCCATGCCTTAGGTGAAGTAAAGATGGAAGATGCACTTGCCCCAAACTATACTTGTGTGCAACTTCTATGTGCACTACTGATGACAGGAAATAATATGATGGCAGTTGATTATCCCCCCTCTTTCTTTCTAATGCACAAACATTAAGCTTATATGGTTACTTATTACTACATGTACAATAGAAAATGATTTTTTCCTCCTCCATGCAGAACATTGGAATCAGTTACAATGTCATCAGAACGAAACAAATACCTTTTTATCATCATAAAAGAAAACAGCCTTTTGAATGAGGTATTTCAGTGGGATATTCTTTTATTATGGTTTTGGGTAGGAGGATTATGATATTGTCACAACTAAATTATTGCCTTTTCTTCTGCCTATTAGAAAAATTAGCCCAGTGTGAAATCGCACAGAATCTTTTTCTCTCTTTAAAATCTGAATGGAATAACATATAATTAATCGTATGCGTCATTTGGGCTCATTTTTTAAAGTGCTAAGTAATAGCTATCAATTTAAATTCGTTCTAGTGCTGCAGTGTTGAAATGCTTTGCAATCGTGGGAACAGGATGATGTGTGTGGTGACACTGTCCTTATTGCCTGACACATAGTAGGTGTTTAGTGAAAGCCAGTTCAGTCTGGAGTTGATTGTGAAGCCCGGGAGTGATCCCAGGGGAGCCAGAGCAAATGCAACGTTTGGTGAACAACCCCACAAAGGTTCTCTGTGATTCTTTCAAGAGGTGGAGGTGCCATTTATGCAGTCTTGACAAAAATACAGGAGTTTATTTAACCATAGCTTTCTGGAGCTCTGAAAGTGACTGGTTGAATACATGGTTCTTTTCCATCCTCTCAGAAATCTGATTTACCTTGGATTACCTTTAGGCCGGGCGTGCTGGCTCACGCCTGTAATCCTAGCACTCTGGAAGGCCGAGGCGGGTGGATCTCTCAAGGTCAGGAGTTTGAGACCAGCCTGAGCAAGAGCGAGACCCCATCTCTACTAAAAATAGAAAGAAATTGCCTGGCCAACTAAAATATATATAGAAAAAATTAGCCAGGCATGGTGGCGCATGCCTGTAGTCCCAGCTACTCGGGAGGCTGAGGCAGTAGGATCGCTTGAGCCCAGGAGCGTGAGGTTGCTGTGAGCTAGGCTGACGCCACGGCACTCACTCTAGCCCGGGCAACAGAGTGCGACTGTGTCTCAAAAAAAAAAAAAAGAAAGAAATTTTTTTTTCAATCTCAACTATTATAGTACTACAATTCTCTGAAATGCTTTTTGGGTCCTGGATAATTTTTCCCTGGCTTTCAATTTAATGATGATTTTGGAGTTCTCACCAATTGTTACCACTTACATTGCACACTAACGTATTGATTCTATTTTGGAGGGGTAGCTTACAACCCTTTATGTCCTTAGGCAAATTATTTTGAAATTTAAACTTGTAGAAAATTTGAGTGTTTTTTTAAAAACGTTTTATTTATAAGGCATGGTTTCCTTTGATTCCCAGTCTATTCCTAATTTCAGAATTATTTGTTTTTCCAGAAATTAATTGAATTTGAAACTTGATTTGTTCAGTGTATTTATTTGAAATTTGACTTCAGTCATTAATTTGGCTGCTGTACTATGGTATTATGAAGCAATTTAAATTGAAATGAGAGTCTTTGAATAGAATATAAAAATCATGTTTTACCCTTCCTTCTCACTAAATAACCCCTTACTATTTGGGAATTATCTATGAGAAAGAATAGCATCATTCAAACAAATTTTTGATTAAAGGTTGCCTGGAATAATTTGAATTTTATTTATTCTAACACTGACATTTTTTTCTTTCACTACCAAGTCTTTTTAAACTAGAGCAACCTACTAAATTAACTGGTCTGTGAAATTTAATGCAAGAATAAGCAATGTTGCCAGAACATATTTAATACAGTCATTTTTCCTAACAGATTGGCTTCTTGACCAGGTTAAAATGGAACCAGTTGACCTCCAATGGGCTTCTAGAGTCCCAAGGATGTTACCAATTCCTGAAACATTCTTTGCATAGTCTCTGTGTGACAGGCACTGCGCCAGGTTCCAGGGGTGACATAAAAATGAGTGAGACAGTTTTCCTGCTCTTAAAAACCTAACAATTTATGAAAAAGATAGACACATGCCTAAGTGACTATAATACAAGGCAGATCACGATCAATGTTTAAAGAGAAGCATAAAGTAAGTGCTATAGGAGAGAGCAAGGGAGGTTGAAATCATCTCCATTAGTGTCTATGAGGAGTGGGAAGTGTCATTTGAATTGGACCTTGGTGGATGGCAGTTGTTCAATACGCTGCTCTTTTGTGGATGTCGAGGTCATTACTAACTACATCATGTTCCTAGAAAAAAAATGCTGTGTGGGTACATAAGCAAGCTCCAACTGGGATTCTGAAGTCACTCCCTGGGGAAGCGGCCATCCATCTCAGAGGGGGCATCTACTGTCTGAGCTGGTATGTACGGGACATGGGATGAGAGAGGAACAGTGGAGGGGACAGGATGGCATCTGATACTCTCTTGCTGCTCAGACCTCCACCCTGAAAATGAGGGGCACATTTTGGACAACAATGTGAGAATAGTAACTGCTAAAAGCTAAAAGTATCATGTTTTTGAAAGATGTGATCTTTTAGGAACGGGATATGCTGCTTTGGGGATCTAAGTGATAAAATATAACAGAGAGGAGATGCTTCTCTTCCCTCCCCCGCACAGCTCTCAGAGCTACTTCACACCTGGGGACTCAGGTGACTGTCAGAGATCGAGTGTTATGCCCAGAAGTGCAATAGGAGAGACTCTTGTGCTTGGCAGAGTAGGATTCTTATAAAAGACCCGGGTAGTTATGGTTGAAGTGGGAAAATCAGTTTCTGGGTTTTGGCTTGGTAGGGTGACCAGCAATTCTGGTTTTTCCAGGACTGTTCTTGGTTTAGCACTGAAAGTCCTACATCCCGGGAGACCCCTCAATCCCAGCAAACCTGGACAGTTGGTTACCCCACTTGGGAAACAAACTGCCATTTATGATCTTGTTTCAAGGGAAAGCATGCTCTGAGTGTCAAGCTACCCACAAGTGAGCATCTCAACTAGCAGTCAGCATTTACATGCCTGAATATAAATTTTCAACTGCATACTGTTTTCCTAAGTGACCTTACGGTACACCATTCCCTTTAGATAATTGGAAAAAGTAATTTAAAAATATTCCCATGATGGAGAAACTTCAGCTGTGAAGACATTAGGAATGTCTTATAATTTCTAGACCAGCTACTTTCATATTCTAACATTATAGATACATTGCTTCTGTGAATGCATAAATATTTAATTTCATGGATAATTAACTCTTTATAAGAAAAAATGATTTCAACTTGGAATCCTAAATAGCTATTTGCCTTCTGAGGTTATAAGGAAATTTTTCAGGTTTTGTTTTGCGATAAGAAATAGGGTATGAGGAGCTAACATTTTTTGAGAAACTAGTTTAAACTGGCCCTTTATTTACTTTAATTCTTTTAATCCTCACTCAAACTGTGAGAAGCAGGTATTCTGGCCACGTTTTACAGACGAGGAAACTGAGGTTCAGAGAGGTAGAGTGAAACAAGACAACACAGCTGGGGAGTGGTGAAGCTGCCCATATCCTTTGGCTTATGCTTTTTTACCAGGGTTTAAAATAATTGTGTGATATCATGCACTACGGTCATGAAGGAGGAGCAGTATGGAGAACTGCTAAGATGTAGACTTTGGTGTCAAAAAGATCTGGGATCTTTTTCATCGTGTACCACCCCTCTTACATTTAGAAATGCATTCCAACTAGATGTCTAGTGTGTTGAATACTGATACGGTTATACTAACTCTTAAAAAAAATTGTTATTTACCTATTTCTTTCATCCATTTACCTTCAACCTTTATGAGCCACTGAGCTCCAGCTGTACCTCTTGTAATAGAATATACCTATTTTTAAATGTAAAAAGTTTTTAAACTAGCAAATGTAGTCTATTGACATTTATTATGATTGCTGAATGTATATATAAACCTATTTCTACCATCTTATTTTGTTCTTCGTTTTTACTTCTTTGTGTTCTTTTTCTTTACTTCATTTTCTTTTCTTTTCTTCCTCTTCTTTCTTTCTTTTTTTTTTTTTTTGCCTTCTATTGAATAAATAAAGTTTCCTTATTCCTCTTGTCTCCTCTACCGGTTTGGATACTACATTTTCTATTTTTCTCCTAAACAAAATAAAGACATTAGAAGGTGTTAAACTCCAACGAGCCTCTCCAGACATTTTGTTTGCTTTCCCAAGCTAGATGTTATTGTTTCAGTGTTTACTTATATTTACCCATGTTTACCCTTCTGTTATTATTGTTGCTCACTGTTGCTTCTTTCTGTGTGTTCCTTCTTTCTGTGTTCAAATTGCTTCTTCCTAAAGTACATCTTCCAGTAGTTCGTTTAGATAGTGTCTTGAAATGGTAAACTCTTTCAGTCCTTTTTTTTTTTTTTTTGGAAAATGTCTTTATTTCACCCTGACTCTTGAATGACACCGTGGTGGGATATGGTATTCTCCATCTCCCATTATTTTCTCTCAAGCCTCTGAAGCTAGTATTCCATTGACTCTCAGCCTCCATTGCTGATCTTGAGAAGTGTATAGTCTTTCAAATTGGTTTTCTATGTTCTTTATCTTTCCACCATGGTTGCTTTTCTATCTTTTTTCTATGGTTGATTTTAAGAATTTATCTTTGTCATGGTGGTCTGAAATTTTATGATGTTATGTTAGATGTGGGAATTCTTTTTATTTATCCTTGCAAGATTTATTTTGCTTTTAAATCTAAGGATTTATGTCTTTTATCTATTCACAGCCATTGTCTCTTTAAATGTTGCCCCTTTTACTTTCTATATTCTTTTGTTCGTGAAATTCCGTTGAATAAAGCTTCTCATTCTATGTTCCAAATCTTTAATGTCTTTCCTATTTCCCATCTATTTATTTATCTGTGCTGTATTCTGAATAATTTATTCAAATCTCTCTTCCATTTTCTAACTTTCTCTTCAGCAGGTCCTTGAGGCTCTACTATCCCAGTGTGTTAGATCTTCTTACTCTCACTCATTTTTTGTGTTCCATTTCCCTATGGAAACACCATATAACCTGGGGGAGTGTTCCTTCAGAGCAGTTTTCTGTTTATATTTGCCAAGTGTGTCAGGGAATGACCAATCATCTTATATGAGTTCCTTGGCTTAGTGATTCCTGGATTATAAGAATAGTATAAATCTAACTCTCAAACCCACATGCTATACAACCTAGGGTTTTAGTTCCCTGTAGAGAGCTACCCTCCCCCCATTCATAGCCTAGGCATGGGCAGACAAGCTAAGTGAGTGGGCATAGTTTTTCTCTAATCCATCCTTTCATTATTTGTTAGATCTGCAATAAACAACTATTGGAGGATCCTGTATTTATGCTGAAATCTCAGTTCTACCTCCCCACTTCACTTGGACTGAAGTCTATCACGCTCATGTAAGCATTAAAACCTAAGCTCCTAGGTTACTTGAACTTTCTCCTACTTCTATCTTAAAGAGGCTGAAGCATGAGCACAATTCTTAGATCTCTGGGTTTTAGTTCCATTTTAATTTCTGGTACTTAGATAATTCTCCTTTTTTATGAGCTCTACTTTGCATTTTTAAAATTATATATTTTATTCAGCCTTTCTAGTTTGTTTGCATCTTCTTAGTACTTGAGTTTTACTCAACTGGATCTCACAGATGCTGATTTTCCACTCATTGCTGTGTCCTGTGTGTGCACAAAATGCAAGTCATCCCTTATGTCTCTTGCAAGTGTGTGAGAGAGTTATATAAATATATTCAGACTAGTGTATCAGGAAGGCTGCCATTAAAGAGAAAGGAAGATGCACAGAAATTTACACCACAAATAGTTACAGAAACCACAGAATTGTGAGAAAATCATCTCCTACCAAAGAAGTATAGGCTAGAGGAAAGAACAGATATGTTGGAGTTATATTCTTGCTCCATTTCTTACTATCTGGATGACCTTGGGAAACTCACAATCTCTCTCCCTTAGTTTTAGCTTCTGAAAAAAAAAAAAAATAGTAATACCGACCTTGCACAATTGCTATAATTAAATGAGGGAATACATAAAATACTTGGAAAAATACCTGGCATACAGGAAGTGTTCAATAAATGGTCATTCCCTTCCTCCACCAAGACACAGCAAATAGGTATGTATGTTGTCATGCCATTAATTAGAGATGGTTTTACAAAAAGGGATTTCAGCAGCTAATTTAGTTACCTAATTAGCCTGGCCTTTAGAAATGTGGAGTCCTTAAGGATCCAATTGGAAAAAATGTCAATAAAGATGCAGAACTGATTTGTCCCTCACCTATTATAGCACTTAGCACGTGCATGAGCTGCAGCCTCTGAGTCTCAGATTATGGGATCTTTCTAACAAAGTTGACTATTACTGTCTTTTGAAGGTCCGAATGGGGTCTTTGATTTAAATTACTGTTGCATCTGATCTTATCAAGGAGAAATGACTTCTGTATAACTGTGAACTCATGCATAACTGTAGAACATTTCCCCTGGATGTAGCCTTCATTCTCCCACATCTCAGCCCTTAATCGGTGTGAGGGGAGACAGGAAGTGGAAAAGACATTCACTTCCCTAACCATCCCTTCATAATGTCAAAATCTATGTCAGTATTCCACAAGGATCAAGAGTTAGAAGGAACTTTAAAAATCACTAACTTGTTGGGAATTGTCAAATTTTATTCCTGGTATCAGTGCCTGGGAGACTTGGTTAGTAGTTTTTCATAACAAAATGATGAGTATTAATTATATCCTAAAGAAGTACAATGCAGTTGCTTGAGAGCAGCAGTCCCCAACATTTTTGGCACCAGGGACCAGTTTCATAGAAGACAATTTTTCCATGGACTGGGTGTGGAGGGATGGTTTCAGGATGATTTAAGTGCATTATATTTATTGTGCAGTCAAACCTCTCTGCTAATGATAATCTGTATTTACACCCGCTCCCCAGCGCTAGCATCACCGCCTCAGCTCCACCTCAGATCATCAGGCATTAGATTCTTATAAGGATCACCCAACCTAGATCCCTCACATGTGCTGTGTACAGTAGGGTTTGTGCTCCTATGAGAATCTAATGCCAGATGATCTGATAGGAGGCAGAGCTCAGGCGGTGATGTGAGCGATGGGGAGCAGCTGTAAGTACAGACGAAGCTTTGCTCACTCACCTGCTGTTCACCTCCTGTTGTGCAGCCCAATTCCTAACAGGCCACAGATTGGTATCGGTCTGCGGCCCTAGGGTTGGGGACTACAGATCTAGAGGAACAGCTCATTCTAGAGAACTAAAAATTACCTTCAATATAGTTAACATGGTATTTTCTAAGATTGGGATTTTCCAGAATGTTAAAGGTGGGGTGCTTTTCACATTTATAGTAAAGAAATTTATTTATGGTTCATACTATTTTTCAGTCTTTTTTGTATGAGCAACTTTCCTCAGGAATAAGTTCTAGTATTCTATACCATTGTAGATGACTATAGCTAACAATAATTTATAGTTTCAAATAGCTAGAAGGAGGATATTCAATGTTCCCAACACAAAGAAATGATAAATCTTTGAGATGACAGATATGCTAATTACCCTGATCACTGTACATTGTATGTACTGAAAAAGTAACCTTTCCTTATTTCAACCTAGTGGAACTAAATTTTCTTGCAAGGTACCTCTCACGTTGATGACAAGGAAAGTTAAACTTGCCAGTTAAACATAAGTCAATCTCCTCTGACTCATTTTAGTTAGATGACCAATTTAAATTTCAAACTCCACATCTGGACTGTTTTTCTCCTTCAAAGGTTTCCCTTTTTTCCTTCCGAGATATAATCTAAGGGCAAGGAAAAGCTTGGTGTTGGGGACTCTTGGCCCAAGTGCTGTCCTTCTTCAGGGACTTCTTGCACCCAAGAAGAGGCAATTTATTGCCACTGGTGTCTGAGCAGCAGTAGCCTCTGCCCTTGCTCCAGGTACTGTCAGAAGTGTTCTTGACTGGAATAACTTGTGATCTCATCTCTCTGGGTGGTCCAAGCTGTGTGGGTCCCGTTAGACTGAGCCTTCACCTTGCCTCTCACTGCGCTGCTGATGCACTGAGCCCTGGTTGTGAATCCCACTCACCTGGCAACCCGGAAGCCTATTCTCAACCCCCTGCTAGAGGGACACTGTGCCCTTCACCTGATCACACGTGTCCCAGCAGCACTCTCAGCTGCCTCCCCTGCCATACACACAGGAAAGCAGAGGGACTTGCCTGATACTCTTTTCCACCTAAGCAGGCCATATTACTACATCTCTTCTACTTCTGGACACCTGTGTTTGAGAAGAGTATCCTACAAACCCCTTCACTCTTCCTGGGCTTTCTATATTATCACTTCTCCTCCACTGAGTTAACCCCTAAGAGCCGCAGCATCTGAACCCCAGTCTTACCTCCTTTACATTTTGTTTTCTCCCTGGCAAAAGGGCCTCTACTTGTGCTTCCCATCTGATGCCTCTATGCCATATCCCCTCTTTTGCCTACCATCTTTGTTCTGGGGGTGCTCACCCTCCCCTTTTCTAGAGCCATAAAACAGCATTAATGGTGGAGGGGGCTGCATTCAAAAATGAATTGCTGAGAGGAGAAATGTCTCAGGAGGTATTTCAATAATATCATCTCTGTTACATTCACAAGGACAAGCCAAAGTAAAACATATAACAACAGCTGTATGTACAGGGAAGGGCTGGTGACCAATATTAGCTAATGGCAGAGCTCAGCTCTGCCTTGCAGCTCATGTGTTTCAGGGAACGTCCTGGGACCCTGAAAGCCAGTGGTGTGAGGCCCATCGGGCAGTGAGTTCTTGGCATGACCCTTGCACCATCTCCAGCTCCAAGTCCCTCCAGCCACAGAGTTTTGACAAAATTGCTGTTTTAAGTAACATTGAGGGTTTTTTTGTATGTGTTGTTGGTTCCTCCAATCACCTTGCAACGTGAACCATCAGTCCAGTCTTCACACTTAGGAGGTGAGGAGGCCAAGGGCAGCAAAGTTAAGTACTTGCCCGTGAACAGGGGCTCAGATTCAATCCTTTTGACTCCTAGTTCAATGCTCTACATGATTAATGCTTCACAGGTACAGCAGTGAAATAACATAAGTAGGGTGAGGGGTGGGCAGGTGGGAAGACCCTTTCTCTCCAAAGTATCTTCCTAACTAACCCGTTCCATATTCTAACACATATGATCCTATAAAAATGCAGATAATATACACCTGGGGATGGGTGTAAAGGGCAGTTTTTTCATCATTGTTGAATATTAATAGATTGGTATGAAATAGTTTATGAGCCCCTTTCCCAGGGACAGCCAGCTGAGAGCAGACTTTAATAAATATAGGTAGAGATAAAGTAGGACACAGGTCCTTCCAGGGAGGGATCTTGCCTGGGGAGTGTGGGTGCTTGCAGTGTAGCAGCAGAGAATAAGCACGGGGCCTTGACCAGACTGGGTGAGGGTAGGGTGGAGCTGAAGAAGAGGAGATTGAGGAAGGGGAGTTAGGAGGACTCCAGAGACAAACCAGACCTGCAGCATCCGTGGTTACTGCTGATTCTGGCCTGGGCATGGGGTACTGACCTCTCTGAGCCTCAGATTCTTCATAGTAATTGCTGCTCCTCATAAGTCTCCAGCAAGCTGATGATCTGAAAGTCCTCTGTAAACATTAAAGCACCGTACAAATGATAGCTGTTGTTACTACTGTGTTATTATTATTAGAAATCATGGGGATCATTTTACAATACATTTTTTGACTTATTGCAAAATGTCCTTATAACCTATAAATTTTTTTTCACGTACTATATGTAAAAAAAATGCCAAGAGACCAAGACAAAATGCTAACTCATTAACTAAATAAGGTTTTCTTTTTTAAAAAAGAAATTTGAATACATTTTTCTCATTTATTTGAATCATATATGTTGGGGTTTTGGTAAAAACACAATTCTGCAGCCATTGTTCCCTGCCATTTGGCATATGAATCTAGTGGCATATTTGGAAGAACTAAAATGTTACCTGCATGTGACGTGAGAATTTTATGTGAAAGGTAAAATACCAAAGCTGAACAATGCACCCAGAAGCTGTCGAGTTCTCAGCCCGTGGGCAAGCTGGGTGGCGTGAGGTGGCTGCCCAGATTCCTCCTTACATGTGTGGAAACTCATTTCCTCAGATCCTCACAGTGTTGACTCTTAGCTGAGCCGCTTGCTGGGAAGTGCCGTCAGCCGAGGAGAGCTGGTTTACGCAAGGAGAAGTCCCCTCTATGGAGGTAGCCACCACCCAAGTCTACCCAGAGCAGAGGTATAAAGACCCAGCCCCTTTGCCCTAATTTGGGACAACTCTGAAGGGCCATACCAGCTCCAGAACTTGAAACAGGACATAGGGGCCTTTTCTGTGGTTATATAGCTCAGTTTTTCTCCCTGTCCAAGCACAAGAGCACTCCCCAGCGAACTTCTTGGCCTCAAATCTTCATCCCAGAGGCTGTTTATTGGGAAATCCAGCCAGACACTCCCACTCTGCTGAGGCTGATGGAAGCACAAGAGGGCAGGGGAGCCTGGCTGATTATTCTGAGTGAGGCATAGAGAAGCTGGAAAGGCAGCCGGTCTCTGCGGCCCTTCACGAGGCTTGCTTGTATAAGGAGTACAAGGGTAATTTGTACTTGTTCACTCAGCATGTAGTTGATTAAAAATTAATATAAGCAATGGAAGCGGGAGTACCTTTTGGAACAACAATGTTGATTCAATGGGAAGATGTTTGCTAAAGATCTTATTTTAGGGATCAATGTCTTTCAATTGACCGATCCTTACAAGTGTTTTTTTGCAGCATAGGCAACTGCATGACTGGAAATGTAGCAAAATGCCTGTTTTTCGCATCTACCAATTGCAGAGTGTTACCTCTCTCTCGAAGTCAATAAAATACTGATTACAAACTCCACTGAGATCTTTGCAAGCTGATTCTAAAATCTTTTTGAAAAAGAACAAGTAAGGACTTGCTCTACCAAACATAAAAACTTAAACAATAAAACTATGGTGGGGGTGGGGGCTGTAAAACCGAATGGTGTTTGAAAAGAAGAGTGCCTGTGGCATTTATGCAGGAAAAGACCAATTAAGCCATGATACAGAACAGAGCCTGACGCAAGCCCATTTGTGGATATATGGGAGTTTGTTATATGACCCATTTCATAGCAGTAGCAAAAAGATGAACCCTTCATGGAATGGTTTTATGTCAACTGAGAAGATGAAGTTAAGTTCCTGCCTCAGAAAAACAAACAATAAAATAAAGTCTAGGCATTAGTTGGACAACAGTTTCTAGGAAGCTCCAGATGGTAGATATTTTCAGCTTTGGGGGCCAGTTTCTGGCAACTACTCAACTGTGCTTCTGTAGCACAAAAGCAGTCATCAACGACACATAAACAAGTAGGTGTAGCTGTGTTCCAATAACACTTTTTTTGCAAAGACAGGAAGCTTGCTGATCACTGGATGAAAAAGCTATCAGCATTTAAAAAAACAAAGTATAATAGAAAAATGTAGGGAAATTTGTTATAACATCAGTGTGAGGAAGTCCTCACAAGGCACAAATTAAAGGAATTTATTAAACATATCCAGTTTGGGCAAGAGTATTGGGAAAGGTTTTTAAATATATTCCTTCTAGGCATGAATTTCATTACAAGGAACTTATCCTATAGAATAGATTGCATTCACACACATTGACATAGCTTTATCTCCATAAACATGTATATAGAAAAAGTTGAAAATAAGCTACATGTCCATTAACAGAGGATTAATGAATTTATGGTACATCTATACTAGGTCTAGCAGTCAAAAGGAAAAGGTAGTTCTATTAATACATGTACTGACATAGAAAGATAATCCTTGATACATTGTTTTTTAAGAAAAGCAATTATCTTACGAAGTATATAGTAAAATCTTATTTTTGTTATACATGATGTATTGTATCTATCTATCTATATATATATGTATAAACAATTCTAGAAAGATAGACATCAGTTTGGTTACTTCTAAGAGTACAGTGGGGGTGGAGTGAGAACGGGGCTTTCCACAGTGTACCGTATACCCTTCTATATGGTTTGAATGCATTACAATGAGCACATACTAGCTAAATATAAGAAAGATCTTCTAAGAGGCTGTACTCAGAATTCTGAGAAATGCAGCATGGAATTAGGGGACTCTATGGCCAATTTTTTAGAGACAGAGATGGGAGGAGGGAGGAGGTGTAACTGTCCTATATATAGATGGTTGTGGGAGCAGCCACACTCTATGCAGTGCTCAAGGTTGTGTCATGGACCTCTGGAAGTGGAAGGGTGAGGCAGGCACCCACTTGGGGAAGGTTATCTCATAGATGGGAGACAGTGAGGATGGAATGGGAAGAGCACACCTTGGACTCTCAGACTAATCCTTGTCACTGCATGGCTTCCCACCCTGGGACAGAGCTCTTGGCCTTCGGGCTACTGAGAAGATCTATGGTCAGGGTTAAATAACATCAGAGATGTGTAACTCAGATATAACTGTCCCACTATGGCTGATGCTCAGTGCAGTTTCTCATTCAAACAAACAGTGATCCAATTAAGAAGTCTTGAGAAATACCAGAGATCTTTCACTGTGTTTGTCCATAAAGCGATGGCTTAAGGGTTTTACCAAAAGAGACTTCCCAGAAAGCCTCTTTCATCATCTTATCTTCTTCTCTCATTCATGGCAGCTGCAAAAATCTCATCTCCTCTGTCTCATTCACGTATTCCACTCACAGACACATGGTTCTCACATTTTGTTTGTCTTTTCCCAAACAATTTAGCTTACACGTGACACCTATGCACAGGCCGTAGAGACATGTAATCTGTCCTTGGCTAAGTCTGCTTTTCTTATGAGAATCATATTCCCATGGAATGTGGCAAATAAAGAAAAAAGTTGAAATTTTCAAGTGGCCTCATGACTAGCATCCTGCTTGTGCCTCTCCTTTATCTCTTCTGCCCTCATACTATTCACAATTGTGCCAAACTCATCATGCCGGCCTCTCTATTTTGAGCATCACTCCTCCTTAATCTGATTAACTCCCATTCAATTGACAAGTCATAGTTTATTTGACATCTCTTCCAGGAAGTCTTCTTTGATACTCCTAGGACAGGTTAGGTGACCCTTTTCTTCTCTGCAGTACCTTCCTGGCACCTCTGTTGACATCAGTCACACTGCATTGTAATTGCCTCTTGTGCCTACATGTCACTGCAGTGGAGGGTGAGATCCATGAAGATTAGGACTGTGTCTATTTTGTCCACCATTGCATCCCTAGCAACTGGCACAATGCCTGACACCTAGAAGACAGTTGACAAGTATCTGCTGAGTGCTTGAAGACAGCGACGCCTGGCTTGAGTAGCTCAGGCAATCTCCCAAGGCCCTTATTTATGCACAAGAATATTCTCATATATCTTCCTTTTGAACTTCAAATTCATTCATGATTCAGAGCCAAGGTCAGAAATTATTTTCACAGTGGGAGCCCTCTAATTTAGCCTCTGTGAAAAACTGAAAATATACTGGATGTCTAGCGATAGAAAAATTATTGGATAAAATATGGAATATTCATACATTTTGGAATATCCTACATTTCCTAAAGAAAAGTTGGTAGAACTACATGTACTGATCTGGAGGGATATCCATGATACATTAAGTTAAAAAGGCAGATAGCAAAGCAATCTTGTGTATTAGGATATGATCTCATTTTTGTAACAACAATAACAACAAAAGTGGAAGAAATAAAAAGGAAAAAAATACAAGAGTATATATGTTTATATACGTGTGAATAAACATAGATTGGTGTGAATGGATTTCTGTCACACTGTTAAACTTGGTTACCTCTGAGGAGTGGGACTGGAGAAGAGGAAATGATAAACTTTACACATCTTTGTAACATTTATTGTGTAAAATTAATATGTATTTTTAATCCAATAATTAAATCCTGTGGAAAGTATACTGAGATCACATAGATCCCTAAATTTTCAAAATACTGTATATCTGTGCTTCATAAACTTTCGTGTGAGTAAAGATTACCTGGAGGTTTGTTAAAACCCATTTTGCTGGGCCCCACCCTGAGGATTTATGATTCATCAGGTCTAGGATAGGGTCCAAGATTGTGCATTTTTAACAAGATTCAGGACATGCTGATGCTGCTGGTTCAGGGACCTGACTTTGAGTAGCACTGCTGTATATCCAACTTTCCTGAAGAAAGAGGCTATGGTTTGCGTGTGTCCCCCCAAAAGCATGTGGTGGAAACCTACTCCCCAATGCAACAGTGTTGGGAGGTGGGGCCTAATGGGAGGTGTTTAGATCATGAGGGCTCCACCCTCATGAATGGGATGAATTAATGCCAATTATAAAAGGGCTTGAGGATGCGCGTTGGAGCTCTTGCTCTCTTGCCATATGATGCCTTCCACCAAGTTATGACTCAGCAAGAAGGCGCTCACCAGATGTGGCCTCTCCATCTTAGATTTGCCAACCTGCAGAACTAAGAGTTAAATAAACTTGTGTTGTTTATAAATTACCCAGTGTGCGGTATTCTATTAGAGCAGCACAAAATGTACTATGACCAAAGAGATGTCAAGGAGACACTCAAGGGCACCTAGCAAGGACTGAGACTAGAGCAGTTTTCAAGTGTGGTGCTTGAGTACTGTTAGTAGTGGGAAAATGTACTCATTCTGCTAAATGGTGCTTACCAGCTTCTTAGCACCTGCATGGTGACTCTGGGAGCAGAAGTCGTTCCCCATGTTGCTCAAGGACGCTGTGAGTATAGGGCTGCTGTTGGTTATTGATGTTTCAAGCCTTCTCATATCCTTCACTCCACATTCTCATGATAAGCATTTGGTTCCCTTCTGGCTGCTTGAAAAGAAGCTTTCCCTTTATCGAAGTTGGAAAGACTGCAGGTGGACTGGAAGGCAGTGGCATGCCTGGGTCCGTTTGGCCTGAGGGACACCAGCCACGGGGTGAAGAGTCTGTTAGAGCTGCCATGTGGTGGGAGTAAATGGCGTCACAGCCAATCAGTTTGTATTCTCATGGATGACTTTTTAGTGTAGCAGATGTCAAAGCCATTAAAGGAGAAGTCCTAGAGTTGAGGTGGGAGTTACTGGGAGTTTCAGGAAGGAACCCCAGGGTTCAGCCAGGTCACTAGGAATTCATTGAAGGTACCACGATCTCTCACCATCCCTAGGTGGCTGAATAGCCATACAGGCAAGTGGTTCCAAATACAGGTTTTGGCATTAAATAAACTTGATTTTGAATCCTAGCTCTGCCACTGCCTAGGTATGTGATCCTGAGCAAAGTTTCTGAGCCTCCATTTTCCCACCTGTAAAAAGGAGATAAAAATACCTGCCACAGAGGATTCCCATTGGCATTAAAGGTGGTGATGTCACAGGTAAAGACCTTAGTATTTTTTGTAATCATCATCATTATTACAGCATTTTGGTGATTATAAAATGCACATTATAACATATCTGAAATCAGGAAGCACCTTGTAATTGCTGCTGGACAGGAAGCTGCTGTGATGTAATTGTCATGGTCTATGCACCAAAACTTGCAAAATGTGTATCAACTACATGTAAGAAAATCCCAGAAACAATAGCGGTGGAGCTCTCATTTAAGAAACACAGCATCACTAATATTCTTGGTGGCTTAGTCTTGAAGATGATAGTTTGGTGAAAAACATGGACGTTGAACCTAAGGTCAGCCAGAAGTGAAAGCTTAGGGTCTTCTCGGGTCCTCTCTGAGTGTGTGTCCAGCCCTGAGAGCAAACAGACAACCTATAGAATGGGAAAAAATATTCATGTGCTACACATCTGATAAAGGGCTCATAACTATAATCTATTTAGAACTCAGGAAAATCAACAAGAAAAAAATCAAACAACCCTATCAAAAAGTGGGCAAAGGACATGAACAGAAACTTTTCAAAAGAAGACAGAAGAATGGCCAACAAACATATGAAAAAATGCTCAACATCTCTAATCATCAGGGAAATGCAAATCAAAACGACAATGGGTTATCATTTATCTCCAGTGAGAATGGCCTTTATCAAAAAGTTCCAAAACAATAAATGTTGGCATGGATACAGAGAGATAGGAACACTCATACACTGCTGGTGGGACTGAAAACTAGTGCAACCTCTGTGGAAAGCAATATGGAGATACCTCAAATAGATACAAGTAGATCTACCATTTGATCCAGCAATCCCATTACTGGGAATCTACCCAAAAGAACAAAAGATATATTATAAAAAAGACAGCTGCACTTGAATGTTTATAGCAGCACAATTCACAATTGCAAAGATGTGGAAACAACCCAAGTGCCCATCAATACATGAGTGGATTAATAAAATGTGGTATATGTATACCATGGAGTACTGTTCAGCTATAAGAAACAATGGTGATATAGCACCTCTTGTATTTTCCTGCATAGAGCTGGAACCCATTCTACTAAGTGAAGTATCCCAAGAATGGTAAAATAAGCACCACATGTATTCACCATCAAATTGGTTTTAACTGATCAACACCTAAGTGCACATATAGGAATAACATTCATCGGGCATCAGGAAGATGGGAGGGGGGAGGAGGGGATGGGTATATACATACAGAATAAGTGTGATGCTCACCGTCTGGGGGATGGACACGCTTGAAGCTCTGACTCAGGGCAGGGGAAGGGGAGGGCAAGGGCAATATATGTAACCTAAACATTTTTACCCCCATAATATGCTGAAATAAAAAATAAAAAAAGCTTCTGAACAGCCAATGAAACTATCATTATAGCGAATGGACAACCTACAGAATGAAAGAAAATAGTTGCATGCTGTACATCCAATGAAGGGCTGATAACTAGAATCTATATAGAATTCAGGAAAATCAACAAGAAAAAAATCAAACAACCCCATTAAAAAGTGGTCAAAGGACATGAACAGAAACTTTTCAAAAGAAGATAGACTAATGGAACAAACATATGAAAAAATGCTCAGCATCTTTAATCATCCAGGAAATGTAAATCACGACCACAATGAGATATCATTTAACTCCAGTGAGAATGACTCTTATCAAAAAGTCCCCAAACAACAAATGTTGGTGTGGATGCGAGGGGATAGGAACACTCATACACTGCTGGTGGGACTGCAAACTTGTGTAATCTCTATGGAAAGCAGTACAGAGAGACCTCAACAAACTAAAAGTAGAACTACCATTTGATCCAGCAATCCCACTACTGGGTATCTACCTAAAGTAAAAAAAAAAAAAAAAAAAAAAAAAGACATTCTATAAAAAAGACATCTGCACTAGAATGTTTATAGCAGCACAATTCACAATTGCAAAGATGTGGAAAAACCCAAGTATACATCAGTGCATGAGTGGATTAATAAAATGTGGTGTATGTATATCATGGAGTACTACTCAGGCATAAAAAATGGGGAAATACCCTGTGTATTATCCTCAATGGAGTTGGAGCCCATTCTTCTGAGTGAGGGACCACAAGAATGGAAAAACAAGCACCACATGTACTCACCATTAAATTGGCACTAATCAATCAACACTTATGTGCACATTTGGGAAGTAACATTCAATGGGTGTCAGGCAGGTGGGAGGAGGGAGGAGGAGATGAGTATATTCACACCTAATGGGTGCGGTGCATGCTGTATGGGGGATAGGCACACTTGTATCTCTGACTTGGGCAGTGCAAAGGCAATTTATGTAACCAAAGCATTTGTACCCACATAATATTGTGAAATAAAAAAAGAATGGCCACATGAAAAAAATGTGGGTGAGAGACATTCTGGTCTTTAAGGACTTTATAGTTTGGTAGCAGGTATTAATGATGATAAGGAGGAGGAGGAGGGTAATGATAATAACAATGAGCACTGATTGATCCTTATTAAACCTTGTTAGAGCTTTACAGGTGTTAGCACACTTAGTCATCACAAAACCCCTATTAGGTGAGGCCCTAGAATTAATTATTCTAATTTTTTACATGAGATTCTGAATGTCAGGATAAGGCATCTAAGCTTTATTCAGCATCTTCTCAATGGGTCAGTTAAGCTGAGGCAAACTCGTCCAGCCTATGCCCAATGATTAAAAATTCAGATTTATTATAGCCCATATCAGTGAGATAATACAGCACCCAACTTTATGAAATCCAGTTGATTTTTTCAGCTCTGAAGTATTTGAAGGGCATTCCTTCAAATGGCAGGTGCAGATCATCTCATTATCCTTACTATAACTTTTTTATAGTTCAAAGCCAGTAGATCTGCTGCTTCCTTCAGGCTCAAGGAATCCTTTGGTGCCACAGGAGGTCTAGGGCACAATGTTAACTGATATGCCTTCATAGTCTGTATTGGGTAGAGTAGCTGCTATCTAGTGTAATCTGTATGTTGTTAGACTTTAAATTCCCTGGAGGTAGGATCCATGTGTGTCTGGTTTTCCACTGTCATCCTAATACCTGACCCTTTCTGATAAACAGTGAGTATTCAATAAATGTTTATTGCCATGTGCATTCAAGGTGTCTTCTCATGCTCCACAGATTGGCCCCTAAAAATGTCAGTGTCCACACTTTTCATTCTGGTACAACTAATAAGTGCTTAAGAATATTAAGGAAAAAAACAGAAGCTAACATCAGAAAATATTTTCTTAATTTTGAGTAATCAAAGATTTCTTTAACAGGACACAAAGAACAATAACAACAAATGAAAATGTTAATAAACTGAACTACATTAAAATTAAGAACTTTGGTTTATCAAAAAGGACTATGAAGAGAGTGAAACGGAAAGCCACATAGTGAGAAAAGTTACATGCAACACATATAACTTATGGCAACTGAAGAATGACAAGGTTCATAAATTTGGGGAGCAGAGCTTTATTTCTCATAAAGGGTTGCAGCCTGAGGGGTGGCCATTCAGACAGGCTGGGAAGCAATAGCCTTGAACAGAAGCCAGGGGATGTACTTTGAGGGAAAGTCAACAGAACTAGGAGTTTCTGCTGAGCTGGGTGGCCAAATATACATATTTAACAAGCTATAGGAGGAGTCATGAATATTTATGAAAGGAGAAACGTGCACATGCATGAGTGAGTTTCATGCTCCTTCATAAGTTGCATGTACAAAGAATGTGGCATTAGCATGATCTGAGGGTGGAGTTTTTGGCCCTCTGATGAAAAAGGTGAAACAGAAGACACAAAAACCCTCATTCCACATTCTCCGTAGAATAGTCAGAACAATTCCATGGTCAGTGGCCTCTTATCAGGAAGGAATGTTGGTCAGTTCTTTGCCAAAACCACAAAAAGGGAGGAGCAGCATTAGATGGTTGATTGAAATCAGCAGTGGAGCAATCTTTCCAAAGGCTGGTTCTGTTTAATCCTTAGGGAAAAAAGCCTAATTCGCTAATGAGGGAGGGGGTGTAATGAGGTATGTCTGACCTGTCACCCAATCATTGCCAGGATTTCAGTTTTAAGGTTTCTCTGGGGTCTGCTGGCAAAGAAGGGGTTTGTTTAGTCGGTTGGGGGTCTTAGGATTTTATTTTTATTTCTTACTTACATCCAGAATATAAAGAATCCTATAAAATGATGGATCAGGCAAACAACTCAATAGAAAAAATGGGCAAGAGACTCTAACAAGTGGCTAATAAAATTATTATATGGTGTTCAACCTTCTTAGTTATCCAGAAAATGCAAATTAAACTCACAACAAAATACCAGAACAACCCCACCAGAATAGCTAAAATTAAAAAGACGAAAAAGACCAAATATTAGCAAGAATGTGCCACCCTACTGGTAAAGTATAAAGTGCTATGACCACTTTGGAAAACTGTGGCATCACAAAGTAATGTTGCATACAAACATTCAATATGATCCAACAATTCCATTTCTAGATATATACCCAACAGAAAAGTGTGCACATGTACTCAGAAGACAGAAACAGAATTGTTCATAGCAGAATAATTCATAGTGCCTTCAAACTGAAAATAACCTCAATGTCCACCAATAGAAGAATACTGTTCAGGAATTAAATGAATTATCTACAGCCACACATAGCCACATGGGCATATAGATTTGTATTCAAAATCAGGCAAAATGAGACTGTGGTGCAGAAGTCAGAGTAGTGGTTATCTCTGGGGAGAAAAAAACAGGGACATGATTGAAAGGAGGCCCAAGTGGGTTCATGCTGTACCAGGAACATCCTATGTTTTGAACAGGGAGGTTACATGTGTGTGCTCGCTTGGGTTAATTTATTGAGCTGCATATTTACTATTTGCACATTTTTTTTTTCTGTTTGCAGATCGTCAAGTTAATAAAAAGTTTAAAAAAAAAAGCTTTATAAAAGCTTTGTAAGAAATAGTTATAAAAGAACATGAGGTAAAACCTGATTTGGGAAAGAGAAAGTCTAGGATTGATGTAAATGACTGAGATTCTATTTTAACCCCCTGAAGCACTGACTATAATAGATCATCATGTGTTACCTTCCAACCCAAATCTGGAAAATCATGTCCTAAAAAGAAATTGTTATAGACTTTAAATTTCAACCTATCATTCCTGCCCATTTCCAACCAGGCTGAAATTAAAGCTCCATTTAAAAGTGAATTCATTTAATATAACTTAAATTGACTGGCTTATCTGTCGGAGCCAGAACTACATTTCACAGCCCTTCACATTCCAGGAAATGCATACATAACACTTTGTTCTTTGCTGTTCCCAAGGTCTAAAGAGCCTGCACATGAACAAAACAAATCCATAATATAAATTATGGGAATGGATAATATAAAATCAATGGACCAAAATTATGTATTTTAATAATTTCTAAATAATGTTTCTATACTTAATAGCATAATTTGAGGAACTCAATAAAGTGACAAAATCTATTAACAGTCCTGTTAGTCCAATGCAATCTCCGTTTCTTTAGGACACCTAACACATCTCAGCAGAATTTAATAGTCACAGCAGTGTGAAGGGCAAAGATTCCAAAACTCTGGCTGCCAACCAGAGGCGTATCAAGATTCAACCCAGCCAGAGCTTCATGTATTGATAAGAATTTTCTCTACCCAGATGCAACAGTTACTCCATCCAACACACTCAAACAAACCAGCCAGTAAAATAAATGAAGATATTGCACACAACTTCGCTCTAACCACATGGACACTGGAGAATGTGACATTTGATCTTATAGTCATTGAATATTGCAGACCATTCTCTGGGTCAACAACCACCTCTGAGTGCCCATGTGTATCTGACACCAGTCTGGATGCTGCAGTTACAAAGAAGAACGAGATCCAGTCTCTGCCTTGAGAGTTCATGGTCATTGGTTTATTCAAGAGAACTTAGACATTACATATAAGCAAATTGAATAAAGCTAAACTTTATGCTTGGAGATAGGAGAGAGGTGGCATAGGCAATGCAAGGTTGTCTATTCTGCTCTCTTCAGTGCCTCTTTCCTTGATATAATGTTAAAACCAGGTAGTATGATCATTCACCTGATTTTTGGTTCTTCTGAAGGTGCTTGCTTGCATGGATGATTGTCAAATTTGGTGTTTGTGCAGAGGGACAATTGCTGGGGATGTCTGTTCATCCATCTTGCTCTGCCCCCTCTCCCTCCCTACTTGGGGATTATGTTTCTAGTTATGGCAACAGCCCCTGCCCAGGAAGGAGTGAGGGGTAACAAGGGAGGCTTCTGTAGGGCTCTAGCTCTCTTTCAGGGCTCCCCTTGCCTCTTCAGCCCTGGACATAAAAATGGTTTTCCACTCTCATTGGTCTTTGGGTACTCCAGCTTCCCTTGATGGCTCCCTTAACCTTACTTACACCTTTATAAGTAATTCATTTATTAAAGTCTCTTGAACCATCTGAGTTGGAAATTGTTTCCTATAAGGATTGATAATCTTTAAAAAAAAATCTTTTTTGAAAAAGGTAATTCTGATTATCGATCTTACTTGATAATTTGTTGTTCTGGTAATTATGTGACAAATAGCTCAGTATACTTAACTAGTATCAATAATTAAAATTACTCTGTCATATCAGAAAAGAAATGGAAAAGGCCTTAAAGTCCATGCATCTGTGTAATTTCTTATTTTAAAAATTTGAGAGTTTGTCTCATTTACATAAACATATGAGAGTGAAAATTTCAGTGAAAGTTGGAAATTGTGGGTGGAGGAAGTATTTAGAAAGCATGTCAATCATGCCTGTACAAAAATTGTCATAGTAGTAAATTTGGGTTTTCTTATGAGTCTCTGGTTCTACCTTTCATAGGGTCTGTTCTATGATAAAGGCACAGAGAGTCAACCCGACTCCCATAAATTCAGGTGCATGTCTTCAATTAATGCTGTGCAAAGCGTATTTGGCAAGATGCATCAGGTTGCTACACAGAAGCTCCTATGTGTGACACAATAATTCCTTTACTGACACAATTCCTTTCCCTAAGAATTGTGAACCATTCATTGCTTAGCCCTAGGGGAGCTGTTTAACAAGTCATGACTATCAACCAGCAAAGCACTACAAAATCCAGTTTGCCCAGGTTTTGAAAAGTCACAGATTTAGTTTCCTGGGATTGAAAGGGGCAGAGGGAGTTGGTAAAGAAGCCATGACTATAGTTCTGGGGTTGGCATCTCTGGCCTGCAGGCTTGTTGGTCTATGCTTGGGAGGCCATTGTGTCACTGCTCCATCCAGTGTTTGCCAACCAAGGGACAGGCTGTGATGTAGCTTGAAGTCATCACTTACCTATCAGAGCATAGTATTGACCTGTTTGGACAATGTGTTAGATGAAGAGACTTTCAGAGGCCACCATTCCCATGCTTCTCAGTTCTGTTTTGATAGCAAAATAATTGCAATTTTCCAGTGTGATGTTCTATAAGCAGCAGAGACATTGATGTCTTGATTTACACATGTACAGAACTGAACTAGCTATTGATATGAAAATGTTAATTAGTGTTATAACTGCTCTTTTAATTTGCATATTCTGCTAATTAACTTTCTTCTCAGGAGAGATCAGATTCAGAAAATGGGAGCAAGAGAACTATGGAACCCCAGAGAGGAAAAAGATTTTAAAGGTTTTTTTCCCCCACAACTGCCTTTGTGATACTGAATCTCCTCCGCCTTATCCCCACCTAGGGGTCTTTCTACTTCCATCTACACAGCTCTAGTGATTTCACTGGTGCGGAGGGTGAAGCATAGGTACTAATATCCAACCATTTGCTGGGTATTATGTGCTAGTCTCTTCTTTATTCTCCACAATCACCCTAGAAGGGAGGTATAATTATTCCCACTTTACAGATGTTAAAACTGAGATTCAGAGAGTTTAAGAAACTCCATTTTAAAAACAAGCATGTAGACTTCTGGTTCCAGCTCCAAGGTATAAAAGCTTGAAAGTCATCACTCCCATTCTAACAATAACAAAAAGTTGGACAAACTGAAAATCAATCAGTTTCCTTGTACTCATCAGAGAACTAAGGATAGAGGGCAAACTGCCACCCCAAAATCTGGAGATACAGAAAATACAGCTAAGATCTGCTTACCTGGAGCAAAAGCTGCTGGAGCCATAAACTGGCAAGAACACATAATTGATAATTTTGACAAATCACTGGAAGCTAACAGTGGACTAGCTAGAGAATAAGAAACTGTTGGAGCCACAGTTTTAGTGGGGACCCCTGCTCTTTGATGAGCTTTTCCTCCAGGAACCCAACCAGGTTCTCAAGGTAAAGTGCAGAGAAAGATTCCCTTGTGGATCTATTAATGGAAGGAAAAGCATAATCATTGTAAAATATACCCAAAGCATTCTCAATAACACACTCTAGGGGAAGACACATTGTCTGAGCCTTATCCCAAGTAGAGAAAGGGCTTTACTCCCATTCCAGCTCCTTCTAGCCTTCTTGTCTTGCCTAAGGGTAGGGGGTGGACCACCAGTCAATAAGGATCTGGGATTCAAGGAAATAGATCGAGAATGCTGCAGCCAGGGAAAGGAGTAGGAGGCAGGGAGAAACATTTATGAAAGATACAGCCCACAAACTCAGGCCCCCGTTAGAGTGAGAGTTAATCTGAAGATTATAGATTATTTCCTCTTGCTCATAATTTACTACCACACCAACAGGGTTTTAGTATAACAGTGGATTGCAGCTGAAAATGCTACAAGACAAAGACTCTCTCTGAGGAGGATATTTAGGGAAGTCTAAAGTCAACAGAGGAGATAAAAGCAAGGAACTAGAGGAATTTGAAGTCTCTAGAACCTATAGATACAGAAAACATTAAACACAGCTCAACTTCTAACCAGATTAACATAAATTCTCACACTAAGGGCCTCTTTATCTCAGTTTCTGTTACTTGATAAAACATGTATGACATTTTACAAGGTGTGAACTAAAATAAAATCTTAAACCCCCAGCCAACTGAATAGAACCCTCTTGGCCAAGGGGACCCTAGAAAAACCTTAAAGCTGAGTTGCCAGTCATAAGGAGAAGGGAGGTCAGACATGCCTAGTAATACTCCCACCCTTTTGGAGTTATTCTTTGTAACAATAAGGTACTAAATCATTAACAGGAGTAAGACTATGTAAGAAGAAGGTTAAACCACACCTTCAGGTTATCAAGTTACTTAACAGATCACTTGAGTCTTGGTATACATCTGGTGGCTTGTCTTTGATCAACAGACTTCTTTATCTCAGCTTAAAACATTCCAAGCCCTTAGACAAAGCTTCATTCCTTCAACCAATTGCAAATCAAAGAATCTTTAAATACACTTATAACCTGTAATTCCTGGCTTCGAGATGTCCTGCCTTTGTGGGCCAAACCAACGTACAGCTTTCATGTATTGATTTATGATTTTATGTGTAATTCCTGTCTCCCTAAAATGTATAAAACCAAACTAATCCAACCACAGTGAGACCACTTGCTCAAGCCTTCTTGGGCATGGCTCTCAGGCCATAGTCTCACATATCTGGCTCAGAATAAACTGCTTTCAATTATTTTACAGAGTTGGACTTCTTTTCCATTGACAAAACCATGCCAAAAGGCAAGGAAAAACACAGTCTGAAGAGAAAAAGCAATCATCAGAACCAGACTCAGATATGACATAAATATGGAAATTATCAGATGGGAAATCTAAAATAACTATGAGTTTCCAAACCACAGTAGAGTCCATACAAAAATAAAATAAAATATGATTAATATGTTAAGGACCCTAATGAAGAAAGTAGATAGACAACATGCAAAAACAGATGCATAAGGTTAGGAGACAGATGGAAATTCTAAGAAAGAATCAAAAGGGAATTTTTTTATTTTAGAAGTAGAAAACACTGTAATAGACATAAAGGAGACCTTCTCACGGGCTCATCAGTCGACTTGACATGGCTGAGGAAAGGATCAGTGAGATTGAACACAGGAACACAGAAACTTTCCAAATCGAAATGCAAAGAGAAAAATAATGAGAGAGACAGACAGAGGGACAGGGACAGATACAGAGACAGGGAGGGACAGAGACAGAGACAGAGAGACAGGGAGGGACACAGAGACAGGGAGGGAAAAGAACATAACATCCAAGAACTACGGGACAATATCAAAAGTATAACATACTTATCATCGAAATACTAGAAAGAGAAGAAAGGGAGAAGGAAACAGAAAAAATATTTGAAGTAATAATGGCTGAGAACTTTCCAAAATTAATGACAGACACCAAATCACAAACCAATGAAAGTCAGAGAAACCAAAAAGGATAAATATAAAACAAAACAAAAAACAACCACCTAGGCATATCACCTGAAAATTGAAAAAAATCAAAGACAAAGAGAAAATATTGAAAGAAGCCAGAAGAAGGAAAATATTTTATCTATAGAGGAACAAGGATAAGAATCACATCAGACTTCTTGTCAGAAACTATTCAAGCAAGTTGAGAGCAGAGTGAAATCTTTAAAGCATTGAAAGAAGAAAACTGCAAACTTAGAATTCTAAATCCAACAAAATTATCCTTCAAAAGTGAAGGAAAAATAACGACTTTCTCAGAAAAACAAAAACTGAGGGAATTCCTCACCAGTGGACTTGTTCCATAAGAAATGTTAAAAGAAATTCTTTAGGCAGAAGGAAAATGATATAAGTCAGAAACTTGGATCTACGTAAAGAAAGGAAGAGCATCAGAAGTCCAATTGATCTAAAAGATAACTTTTTGTTTAAAGCAACAGTAGTAATAATGCAATGGGTAGTTAGAGTATATGATAAGTGGAACAAATGAAAGAAATGTCACAACAAATGGGAGGAAGGAATTGGAAAGATTTTGTTATAAGGTACTTGTACTACATGTGCAGAGGTATAATAGTGTTACTTGAAAGTAGGCTTAGATTGGTTAAAGGTGTATATTGTAAACACTAAGATAACCACTGAAAAAGTTAAAAAAAAAAAGAAATATAATTGAAATGCTAAAAGAGGAGATAAACACAATCATACAAAATATGTATGACTTAAAACCAGAGAAGGCAGAGATAGGGGAAAATCAAGTATGCATATTGCACTGTTTTGAACATTAAACAAATATTAACTCTTTTAATCTTCATTACAATTCTACGAGGCAAGTAGTATCATTAGCCTAATTTTCTGGGTGAGGGCACTAAGGCACAAAGAGGTTAAATGACTTGCCCAAAGTCACATGTCCAATAAATGGTGGAGCTGGGATTCAAACCCCAGGCAACTCTTGTTCTTAAGCCTTACACTAAACTGCCTTAATAATGTTAGAGCCAGAACTTGAAATCAACTCTCTCTGACTCCAATGCCTGTGCCCTTATCCACTATGCCTTCCAAGAATAAACTCTTCTACTTCCATGTGTAGATCTTTTTATCTCCTGGTAGCCCTGAATTTTATTTTTAAAGAATTTTTCCATGTTGTTTACATAACACATAACAGTTTTTCATAACACATTTTTTCACTGTTAAAAAAGTTAGTACAGAAACATGTAGGAAAAATGCAAAAATAATTCTATTACCCCAAGTAAATCACAGTCAATATTTCAGTAATCATGTATTTATATATCTTTCTATTCATATATACAAATATGCAGATAAAACTCTACTAATAGGGTATTGTACATACTATTTTTTATAAACACATTTTTTTATTCTAGTCTTTTACTTTTTCTTCTGTGTTACCTCTCTCAGCCTTTCTCCCCACCTGCCCCAAACTGGGATTTGAACATAAAATTATTATAAATATATATTTACATATAGAGGAATTTTGCCATTTGTTTTAAAAAAGCGAAATCAGATTTTATACATTTGTCTGGGCCTTGCTTTTCACTTAATGACTGGTAGAAATTCTTCAAATATACTGGTATAGACAAAACTCCTTCATTCCAATGATTGTCTAATACTCCAAGGTATAGATGAACCAGAGAGGGAAGTGTGGCTTTGGGGAGAAGGGGGTCTGGTTTCTATGACCCACCTTGGGGTAGGATGATTCTCCTTTCTATGGCTAGCTCGAGAGAGAATGGGATTGAGAGGAGAGCGAGAGAAGGTCAGACAAAAACTTTTGCTTTTGAAGCTGCTTCTGAGATTTTCATTTGAGGGTATTATTTTCTGAGTCCCAACAAAAATTGAAAGAGTTAATATTTGTTAAACAGAACAGTGCCTGGCATAAAGAAACAAACAAAAAAAATGACAATAATAATTCTAGAGAAAGAAAAAGAAGAGAAGGAAATTACCAATGAAATAATTCAAGAAAAATTTTCAGAATTGAAGGATATGAGTGTCAATATTGAACAAATCATCGGAGAGCCCAACACAACGAATGAGGCACACCATTGTGTTTTCAGAATTCTTGGAACAAAAAGAAGAAACTTCCAGAGAGTAAAAAGAGGTTTTGTACTGTCAACCAAAATAACAGAGAGGCTCTCTAGAAGAAAAAGGCACTAATTTGAGAGTAGAGCATTGAAGTGAGAATATGTATGCCACAGTAAACTATGTGTGTATTCAGGGAGATAAAGGAAGAAAAAGGTTTTTAAAGGAAAAATGAGAAGGATTACATAATTATTTTGAGATAATTATTCTTGGCTATAAAGATCATTAACAAGGGTGACACCAGACTGAGGTTGGACAGGCAGTTGGTGGGCAGATGTCCTTGCAGAAGTATTTTTTGTGTAAGGTTGTGGTGGCCTTTGTATAAGGTGGAGGTTTTTGCAGTCTTTGTGATAGTTTTGTTATCAGACATACAAGTGTGAGAACCCTCCCTTCATAACCTTCCCTGGCTCTATTTGTCAGGTTTTTGTCTTTTTATTGCTAGTGACTCCATTTTGATTCTCACAACTTTCATGGTGCGAAGGATCAAGACTCAGAATGCCATTGGACTTGTCAACCAAAATTATGGAAGCCAGAAAATAATGGCTAGAATACTTTCAAAAATCTACAGGAAAATATTTCCAACCTAAAATTTTCAACCAGCCTACTAATTAAATGTGAGGGTAGAATAACGACATTTTTCAGAAATCAAATGTCTTAGAATTCCCTTGCATGTGTTCTCAGGAAGGTGCTGGAGGACATGTACACTAGATGAGGGAGTGTGTCTTTCCTAAAACGAAAGACATGCTTGATCTTTTCCTTCCCACTGCTCCAATCCCCATCATTACCATGGTAATTGGTATTGTTTTTATTTCTAGTTCTGCAACCTAAGATCCCACTGGATTTTGGCAGCCATATCATAGTCCCTGAGCTAGTCTTTAGCTAAAACCCTCAAATCTTCCACACACCTGCTTCTGCTAAACCATATCCCACCACTACATGCACACCAAGTACCTGCACTTAATCAATCCAAACTTGGAGATTTATATCAATAATTTCCCTGGGATGTGCTGTGAGTCCCAGCTTGCATTATCTAAATGCAGGATCTTCTATCTATTGATGTTAAAATCCATCCTGTTAGACTTGTCCCATTGTTCCAGCCTGTCAAAGTCTTTTTGGTCCTAATTCTATCAGCCAAGGCATTTGCTATCCTTTCCAGACTCCTATCACTCACAAATTAAATCAATGTGGCCTCTAAACTTTCAGCCAAGGCTTGGATACAAATGCCAAATAAGCCAGGGCTGCATCCATCCAGGAGTTCATCGATCAATGCCAACAGTTGTTCTACCAGCTATGAATTTCCCTAACTGTCATGGAAGATGCTCCTGAAGACAGGAGCCAGAGCTGTAGAAAAAAATTTATAATGCTGTTAATATGGGATATCTGATTTCTCTGTCCCGAATGCAACTCATGGGAAGTGTGTAATTTTAATCCCAAATAAATAAACAAATCCTTTTCAAATAAAGAAATAAATCCTTTAAATAAAGTGAGCAATGGATACAGGCTTTCAGGCTCAGTCTATGAAGTTCGCTACAGAGAAAAATACAGGAGAGAAGGATCTCATACAATAGTTCCATATATTACCAATAGTTCCAATATTATCCTTGCAAACCGTTCAGGAAAGAGCCACAGTAGAGAACATCTCAGTCTCTCAGTAAGATCACCAACAGTAGTTTCTCTTCTAGCATTGGAGCATATTGCTGTCTCTTTAGTTGAGCATCAATGAAGTAGGTGGCTCAATTTCAATGACCATGTTAAAAGAAAAATATGCATCTTTTAAATAGTAGAAACACAACTACTATGGCAAGGTGCTCCCAGGGTTAGAGAAGGAAGCAAAGCCATTGAGTGAATAGCAGATTCTCCTCTCCTCCTGATACCAGGGCATACACTCAATAAGTGAAATAGTTGGAAATATTACACAATTTCTCAGTCTCTGTCTCTTTTCTATCTGTCTCTCTTTCCAATTCCCCAGAATAAAATTTGCTTAAGTTAAACACGGGTATGATGACTGCTTAGTAACATCACATTTTTTAAAAAAGGGTCAAGACTATGCAGATTTCTGAAACTGGAGTTCAGAAAGTTAAGGTGTTTGGAGGGGAACAATTCCTCAAAATGAGGTCTGCTACTTTACAGTCGGGGGGATTCAGAGCAGCCCATCTCAGCAACAGGTAAGTGTCCATCATAATCCTTGTCGGCTGTGGTTTAACGACACGTCTACCTTGGGGATTGTTGGGTAGCTGGATCTGCTCTTTGCGGTGACTATGCATCATTGTCCCTGTGCCTCATGAGGTTCAGAAGAGACCAAATCAATAGGAAGCTAGGATTTTAGTGTCCCCTAATATATATTTTAAAAATGTCAAGGAGAAGTCAATGCTCCTCCATTCCTGTCCTGGACGGCAACCCTTAGGTAGAAGGAGAACTTACCCTAAGTAAGGAGCATCAGAGTGGGCTTGTCCTCCATAACAGGGAGCTGCAGAATGAAAACCAGGGTGTACAGAGGAATGGGACACCTGGAGACACCCAGGTGTGCTTGACAAATGTACTTGGTAAAACTTCTTTGAAAGAGATGTTGGCAACTATAGCAGCCATGATGGTGAAATGTCAGGAACCTAATTCCCTACTTTCTTGGAGGTTTGCAGACCCTGCCATTATCCTTGATCCCAGCAGGCAGTAAAGATTTTTGATCTTTCAACATACTCATCACCAGAGTAAGAGAATAACATTTTTTACCCCGGAATCCTTTTGGGTCAGGGCTTGAACCAAATATGGATGTATGAAATAGTAACCCGGTCCTCAGACCTCTGCACAGGCATGGTTCCTAGAGAGAGATGTTCAATATTGAAAAAACAATGCCTGTCTCTAAATGAAAACTTGGATTCACATGGTCTTTGGCTACATGATGAAAGCACTTAGGTTCAGTAATTTACAGAATTAAATGCATACTCATATTCGAGAGCTTTTAGTAGAAAATGGTGCAATTAAATGACTAATGTTTCAGCAAAGCATTTTTAAAACCTTACTTTTAATTCAATTTGACCTTTTTAGAAAAATTATTTAGCAGATAAATTTTTCCCTGAAACCAGACAAAAGAATAAAATGAAATCACACTTGTGATTTCTTGCATGCTAATATTAACTTCCTTCATATATTTTAGACCATGGCAATAGACTTTGTACTGAAATCTAAATCTACATTTTAAAATATACTCAGGGCCTTCCTTGTCACTGGCTTCCAGTTTAGTGGTTTCTAGCACTTATTGATCTCACAGCGTCAAAACAAATATCTATTTTTTTGCCTCAAGGCACTTAATCTTCAATTAGCAGGGATCAGTTACCAAAATTGTCTGTAGAGAGCTTTAAGACTGAATTTAAATTGTACCAAGTAAACAGTTGTGCCATTTATATTTGTTAGAGGGCGGTCACCACCCTGCTTGTGCTTTAGGGACCCAAAGTTATAGGGCAATTTTTCTAGTGAAAGTTTTTAATCAAATTGTCATCTCCTGTCTAAGCCATCTTGTTGAAACACGACATTTCTGACCTTGGTAGCATCATGGGAATTTGAAAGAGAATATAAATTTGTTTTACTGGGTTTTCTTATTAGTTGAGCAAAAAGAAAAATTAACTTTGTGTGTATTTGCAGATTAAAATATTAAACTTTAAAGGATCTTTCTCCCCAGAGGTAGGAGAGCAAGATATACATTAATAAAAATCTCTTGAAACTATTAGGCATCTTATTCACCAACAGAACTCCAGCCACAAGGCCATGGCCAACATTTACACAGCACTTACTACCTATGCTCTATTATTGCTGAATTGTGTAATCATTTAATCCACACACTAACTCTAGGCAACATGTTTTATTATTGCCTCCAATTTTACGGCTGAGGAAACTGAGGCATAGACCACAGAAGTAACTTGCCCAAGGATTTGTGTGCAGAGCCAGGCAGTATGACTGTGGCATTTGTGTTCTACCATATTTCTCCTAGAACAATCTACCTACAGAATAGGAAGATCCACACCTAACCCTTTGACCCAAAGACTATAAAACCCAGAGAATGGACTCGATGGAAATAGTATACTTTCATATCCGGATATCTCATTGCCCTCTCAGGTGCTGCTCCTGTTCCTTATATCAGTTTTGAAGAGACCTTGGCCAAGCAAGCAGACGGGGCTGCTCCTGTTTAGAAAACATTTTTTTTTCCCCATGAGTCTACATGTAGGGAGATAAAAAGGAAGAATAAAGCATAAAAAGCATTTTGGCTGCCTTGCCTGCTTTTAGCATCTTTTTAAAACAGACTCAGAGACTCTTTTATTTGTAATGACAGGTTGCTATAAATCAACTTTTGGTTATTTCAGCTTCTGTAATCAAAGGATCGTGGGACTTTTTCATTTGGCTTTTCTCTGTCCTCTTTTTCTCCCTAAAAAGGACATGATGAGGTAATTTCTCTCTGGTCTGTACAAATCTGAACTCTCTAAACAAGCCAGGATCAGTCTGTGTTGTTGATCCTTGGCAATAGGGACTCACCTAGTCAGTGTAACAGTGACTCACTCTATTTTATGGACATCAGAAACAATGAGGGGGTCATTTTACATTCTATTTGGAGAGCAGCTGACGGTTTGAGTGGTTTAAACTATTGCTCTGGGCATGGGGCAACACTTTCTAGTCCAGGTGGCTCGATGGTGGCTTCAATAGGAGACAAAATCAATGTCCAGCCTCCAAGTCAGTAAAAGAGCTATGTCTTATACGTTGTGCAAACCATCGATCCGTACTTAGAGTCACTTAATCTGCTTAACTTTGCAATTGGGAGCTGGGATAGAGGATACCTTCAAGAGACTTTATTTTCTGCCTTTTGTCTTTTCCTCCAATTTTTCAAACTTAGAAGGAAATTCAGGGATCATGTAGCCCAACCCTGGACTTTGCTCAGAGAGAGAAATGCTTTCAAGTTGGAGACATTCCTCTTCAGCCCTTTCGTGAGAGAGGAGGTCTGAGCTCTGAGCACCAGTGTGATAATTGGGAAAACATCTACTGAATGGAATCTACCAGCATTTCCTAAACATCTGCCATGTGCTAGGCCCTGCTTAGCTCTAGGAATGCTGAGTATGATCCACCTCCTCTTTTTCTCGGAGGAAGGAGGTGGTCAGGTGCCAGCCAAATGGCCAGCTAAATCCCGTGGGAACACAGTCGGGCGCATTTGTTTATGCCTATGGCTGTCTCGGAGCTACATCAGCAGAGTTGAGCAGTTGTGACAGAGACTGCATGGCCTGCAAAGCTGAGAATACTTACAATCTGTCCCTTGACAGAAAAATTTTGTCAATGCCTGGTTCAGTCCCTTTTCCTGTGGGGTTTCATTAAGAGAAGTGGTTACAAACTGGTGGCTGATAGAAGAGTTTGCTCAGGCAAGCACCATGTTTCAAAAACCAGAATTAGTGTCTTTAGAGGAGGCTCATGACTCTCCAAGTGCAGCGCAGGCTGTTTTCCTAAACCCAGCACCTTCACTTTTAGGCTGCTCCGTGGCTCCTGAAGGCATCTGAGTGTGAGAGCCCTGATTTTAGAGCAAGGCCACCTAAGATGGAGGGAATGAGGAGCGGCTCGTCTTCACTCGGCTTCAGTGCTGGGCCTCGGCATAGGGATATTTCTTCATCATCAGTAACACCCCATGACAAAATCTTCAGGTACTGATGGGCATATAGAAGGGAGATGGTAGTGGAGAGTCAATTACAACACTCTTTTGACCCCAGGAACAGGTATTTATTGGCTGTCCAAACCTGGAATTGCACCGGCAAGTAACAGATCCTCTATAAATATTGTGGAATGAATCAATGGTGCATAAGAAGGGCATAACAGAGCAAATAATTAATGATGCTTTTTAATTGGTCAAGGAACAAGTTGAAGTTGCCTCGTTGGTTGTGTTTCCATGAAGTTTTACACATTCCTTTTAGTGGTGTATATGCAGCTTTTTGGATTAGAAAATTTGCCCAAGGAAATGACGAAGTCCTTGTGGACTGAACAATTAATATAACCAGTTCTATTACCAACACATGAATCTCTTGATAATCACCAAAGAGAAAGCCTAGAAATTGGATGATGGCAACTCTAGCTGGTCTTTCATAAGACAACCCCATCAACTTTTAACTAACTTAACTTTTAACTTTTAAACCTTGGCTGGTCGCTGGGTTCCTACTTACTTAATGGTCTTGATGACTAAATAGAGAGACTTTCATTTTTATCCTATTTGCAATAGAAATCAACTTTTTATAATGATTAGAAAATGTAACTTCATGTCACAAATAATAGAACCCAAAGAAGCTATGAAAGATCCTGTAGTTATCTCTATGTTGCTGGCAATATTCCCACCTGAGTTATGGTAGACAAAAATGAGCTCATTCTACTTAAAATATTACCTTTTATAAATGGTTTTAACACCATTAGCAGCTAACATTTATTGAATAGCGGGAGCTGTGTTAATTGTTCTACATGCAGTATTTAATTTAGTTATCACTATAAATATACGAGGGAGGTTGGCATTGTTATTGTCATTTTACATATACATATTTGGAAACTGACGCAAGCTTAAATAGGTTAACTGAGTTACCGGAGGCTGTACATGTATTAATTGGCCAAGGCAATCCACATCTAACTCCAAAGCCCCTTAGCCACTGAACTGCCATTGCAGCAATCTGCCTCAACAGTCCATGTTTAATAAGGTTTATCACCTTCTCAGTGTCAAAATTCTAGATGGAAATACTGACTGGGCCACATATTGCAGTGGGATCATTCGGTGGGATCTAGGGACACCTTGTAAGTTTATGAGTGCTTTAAGGACACTGAAAAACCCAGACATTTTATGCAAAGGTGTGTATGTATTATGGGTATGTCTTATGTGCATTTTTCTGGGAAGAGCTTTCTTTGAAGCCTATCACCCAATAAAATGCTAAGAACAACTTACTATCTCATTCAATTGTTCTTTGATTTACTTGTTAAGAATTTACTGAATATCAACCGTGTGGCCAGCACTATGCAAAGGGGACACTGAGATGAGGGACTGCATTAAAGTAGAAGCCCTTTCTGCCATTTATTTTGTAATTAACCTAGCATGAGGAGGCCCTTAATGTCTTTCCTTATTTAGGGCTCCAGAATCTAACTTATATCACACATTAATATGCTAATTTAAAGTTTAACAAAAATTTAATAGTGCTAAATATGTTGACTGAGTTAATTATAAAAAATTAGAGACACCATTCTTTACCAAGCAATAAAAAGAAGCCGCTATAACATCTTTTTATAAATTATACACATATTCTATCTTTATCGTATTGTCTCAGTTTTTTCAAGTCTTTGGAAAGCATAAAAATAAAAAGGTTTTGAGCAAGGGAATTGAGTCTTTTCATACCAGGTTTATTTTTCAGGATTCTTTGAGTTTCAAGTAACAGAAACCCAAGCTTAAATAATAATAGACATTTATTTGGTTACACAGCTAAAATACCCAGGGCAGATTTAGTTTTAGGAAGGTATGAGTCCAGAGTCCAAACAATAGTGTTAGAGTTTCATTTCTCTCTGTATCTTTTGAATGGGCTCTTGCAACATGGTGAGAAATGGCCCTAAACCCTTATTCTACCAATTTAGAAATCCTTCTCCAATCTCTCACTAGAAAGGTCACAAACAATATTTCAATTGGCCTCGGTTGGAATGCTGAATTTGAAGCCAATAACTCCAATAACCATAGCCAAGGAGACACAGCACCCAAGGCCAGAATCACATGCCCACTCTTGGAGCTCGGATTGGGGACGAAACTGTTCCACTTAAACAACATGGCCTCTAGCAGAATAAAAGGATCCTATTACTATAAGAGTAGTGAATCAGTGCCAGATGGGCAAAACCACGACGCCTATCACACTAACATATGTGCCTCACAGGCTGACAGCTTGTCCTTTACTCAATGTTAAATGTCCTTTATGCTAGGCATTTTTCTAGGCTCTAGATACAGGTATAAAAAACAGGCAAAGATCCTGCCTTCATGAAGCTTGTATTCTACTTAGGGAAGATAGTCAATAAACGAAACAAAAAGTAAAGTATATAGTAAGTCAGAAGGTGAGGAGTCTGATGGAGAGATCCAATCCAGAGAGGGGAAAATGGTGTGTCAGACAGAAAAGGAGATTGAGTGCTAGGGTGGTCAAAGTGAGAGAGGTGACCATAGATATAAAGGATATGAGCAGTCAGACAAAAAGAAACAGCATGTGCAAAGGTCCTGGGGTAGGAACATGCCTGGTATGTTCAAGGATTAGCAAGGATTCCATGGGGGCTGAAATTGAGGGAGCGATGGTGAGAGTAGTATGAGATGAGGTCAGATAAATGATGGCATACCTTTTGAGGGCTTTGTATTTTACTTTGAGTGAAATGAAGAGCTGTTGGGGCATTTTAAGCAGAGTTAAACTTTTTTGAACAAGATTATTCGGGATACTGTGTTGAGAATAGGTAGAGCGGGGAATCAGGGCAAAAGCAGGAAGACTGTTTTGGAGGATTTGGCAATAATACAGGTGAAAACTGATGATTTGGACCAGGATAATAGCAGCACAGGTGCTAAATAATGATCAGATTTTGTGTATATGCTAAAGGTAGAACTGCCAGTTTATGCTCTCTGATTTCCATGTAGATGTAAGAAAAATGAGAAAGGTCAAGTTCAATTCCTAGATCTTTAAGGATGGAGTTGATATTAACTAAGGTGGAGAAGATTGAAGGAGGAGCAAAGTGGAAAAGGAAGAATATCAGGAAAATTGCCAGATTCTACCAAACTATATTCAAACTCTCAACATTTTCATTTCTGTCCCCCTCAAGAAAGCTCCTTGCACCTGCCAGCACCTACTTTGTAGCTGGCCTACTTTTCAGGCTGTGTAAGAAGACAAGATTTAACCACACAGCAGTTTAAAAAATAGTAGAAGATTGGAATAACCATTGAGACAATGATAAAAAACATATTGCAATAGGACTAATTCTGCAACCTTATCTCATAGGAATTCAGATAAGAGAGGTCTCAATTTTTCTGATCAAGACAGGGAAGGTGTAATTGAGGAGGTAGGATTTTGGTTGGCTCCTGAAGGAACAAGATTTGGATAGATGGAGAGAGTTACCTATAAATTTCATCGTGAGAGTGAGAGAGTGTGTGTGTGAGTGTGTGAAACTTGGCGGCCTTGATTCATGAACAAGCTTATAGAGCAGGAGTTCTCAAGGGTGGCTGCCTATAGAAACCAGCCAGGAGCTTTCTTTTAAAAATTATTCTCATTTCATTGAACAAGATGAAACATAAGCAAGAATTTTCAAAAGTTCTCAGTGGTTTCAGTGGCGGCAAGGGTAGAGAACCAACCCATAGTGACAGGCAGAGCTTGGCAAACTCCCGCCCACCCACGGGTCCAGTTCAGCAGCTGTCTACTGTTGTAAACAAAGTTTTACAAGAACACAGCCATGTCCATTCGTTCACACATCATCTGTGGCTGCTTTCATGCTGTACCAGCAGTGTGAGCAGTTGCTGTCCCACCCTTTACGGAACAAGCTCGCTGACCTGGGGTGTAGAGGAAGAATCAGGGGCCCACATCACACAAAACTGGATCTAAATCCTATTTCTACTAATTAATAGCTGTATGGACTTAGGGCAAGTCACTCAACTGTGTGTGGGTTTCCCTATCTATAAAATAAAGATAAGAGGTAGATTACGAGGCTCAAAGGAGATATGTGGTAAAGAAGCCATCACAGAAGACTGGTTTCCTTTCTCCCATATACAGAATCGATCCACTCTCCCAGAATCTTTTCTGTGAAAACAAAACAAAACGAAACCCACAACTGAACCTTTTCAAGTTCTTGCAGCCTCATTATAACCTTAGTGGAATTTGTGCATCCTCATTGCCCTGCAGGTAAAAGCACCCTAAATAGGGTCTTTCGGGACTTCAGTAACTAGATGTTTTTAAGAGGAGATCAAGGTGGGTCTGCTTTATGCTATATTTTACTGGATAACAGAGATTTTAGGGTGTTCTGGTGTGTTTAATATGTCATAGAATAAAAAGGACTTGTGTGTCATGTCAAGGGGTAGAGCATAAATGATTATGACAGGGAAATGGAGGATCAGATGGTGTAACCTCAGCTGACAGCAGAATCAGCATGATGAATGCTCTTAGCTAAAATAGCTAAAATAGCCAGCTTTCAGAAGCATGTTTCTAGCCTTTCCAAGGAGCTGGGAACATCAACTGTTCCAAAATGAGAAATGCCCAAGTTAGTTTCCTGAGTGTCTCAAGAAAAAAAAGGGACAATTCTTAAATTTTCAGCAAGATTGTAGGAGAAATCTACTTGACCCAGGTGAGGGATATGGGAAGGTGGGTTTGTAGAAGACTTTCAGCAAATCACACACACACACACACACACACACACACACACACGCATGTGATCTGTTCACTGATATAGCATGAGACCTAGGCAGAAATTTTCAAAGTTTCTCAGTGATTTCAAAGGGGCTTATAACTAGAAGTGACAGACTCAGGGGCTGTGACATGGTTTCTGTGGGCTCTAGCCACTTTGTCTTCATAGGCCTCTTCTTCTAAAAAAATTTAAAATGGTATTTTATGACTACATTGGTTTAAATATAACCCAAGATGGATTATATTTATTTTTTTCTTCTGACTTTAAAAGAAATTAAAACACTTTCATGGGCCTCTAAAAGTGTCATGGGCCCTGGGCACTGTGTGCATTGCACCTAATGGATAAGGCGGCTCTGGACAAACTTGTACAAAGGTACCAGATCACATCACTTCAGGAACCAGCAAGCACTTCTGACAGGACTAAGCAGAGGCCACTTACTCTGTGTTCTGAAACTCTGATCATTAAAGTCTCTTAATGAGTCTCAGTGTGTCATGATGGGCCAAGGAGATGCCAACCACATATGGTGTCTTCCTGCCTGGATGGAGGTTACATTTATCACTGTGACGTAGCATTCAGCCTACCCCTAAAACTGTGTCCTTGCCACTCATGTGTAGTCATTCAGAAATAGGGTGGGGAGGAAGGAGGGGGCTGCAGAAAGACAAGGATGACAAAAAGGTAGAGGGTATGGCTGTCTGAGCATTGTCACCTGGAAACTGGGCTCTGCATTCTCCATGACAGCTTGGAGCTAGTGGCTGGGGAATATGACCCTGAAACTGTACCCTAAATATTAAAACTGATTCAATTCAGACCCACCGTCTCACACAATGACTCAGTTGAGGAATGCAGCAATCTGAACACGAGGATGGAAGAACCAGACAGCGTTGGTTTGTTTTTTCTAGCAGATGTCCACCTCCCAGAAAGCCCACTTCAACTGCCATGAGTCAAAACCCGATCTCTGGGAGTGAGGAAGGTGAGTGCTGTGGGCGTAGTGTGCACAGTCACACATCTGTGGTACAGAGTTTTTTAAGAGTGTTGTGGGTCTTCAGCTTCATCAGCAGCACTTGAGAAAATGGCAAAAAGGCGATTTTCTTGCCATGGTCTGGGATGACAAGAATCATCCTCAGATCCTGGACCAGCTCTAACTCAGGAAGTTAGATCAGAATCACATGCACAGTCCCTGGTGTGGTCTCTGCCAGACAAGTGCCCTAGGAACCAAATAACTGATGTGGTTGATGTGTTTTACTTGGGGGAGGAAGGGACTTATGGAGAAAAGAGATTATTTTTAAATTAAGTAGAATGTCAAGAAGTGCAGCATATCATAATTCCAACTTCTTTACCAGAAGCAGACATCTAAAAGGAGAGTTACTATGAAGAGATAAATAGAAAATATCCCTTTAAATGATTTATGGAAGTGTGAGCAGGCAGAGCGTGGGGGAGGGAGGCAGTCGTGTCAGACCCAACTAAAGAAGCTTTCTGCAGATCAATTTACTTCCCAGTCATTTGTGGAGCTTTGCTAAGGGCATTTGTATCTGAATAGAGCCCGTCTCTCTCCTCACCCTGCCTCTCCATCCCAGGAGCCCAGAGTGAAGACATGAACTTCTACCAGGACAATGATAGCTGGTTGCCATGGAAACAGCAGGCGGCATGCAATTCGGCATTCTATGACTTCACCGTGGATCACAAGCAGAGGGATGAAGAGTGAGTCCTGTTTAAATAAGTGACTCGCTAATTAATGGAGCGCCAGGGGACAGCTTAAAGAGAAATTCGGGCATTAGATAAGTCCAGGTTTTCAGGGCTCTCGAAAGGAATGATCACAGTCCCATTAGGGCTGTGGAAGTGACTGCCTTCTCCCCTGAGATCCGTTCCGTTTTCAGTTCTCGGAGTCCAGTTCGCCTTGACTCTCTGGAGCAGTTGAGGAAAATTCCTAGCCTAGTAAATTTAAGAAGCCTGTCGATGGATGAATGGATAAGGAGAATGTGGCACATGTCCACAAGGGAATACTATTTGGCCATAATAAAGAAGGGAATCCTGTCATTTGCAGCAACGTGGATGGAACTGGAGGTCATTATGTTCAGTGAAATAAACCCGGCACATAAAGACAGACACCGCATGTTCTCACTCATGTGTGGGAGTTAAAAAAATAACAATCACATGGAAATAGAGGATAGAATAATAGATACGAGAGGCTGGGAAGGGTGTATGGGTGGGAGGTGGGATGAAGAGAGGTCCGTTAGTGGGTACGAACATACAGTTAGATGTAACAAGCTCGAACGTTTCATAGCAGAATCAGGGGACTATAGTTAGCAACAATGTATTGTATAGCTCAAAGTAGCTAGAAGAAAGGACTTGAAATGTTACCAACACACAGAAGTGATAAATACTCAAGGTGATGGACACCCCAAATACCCTAACTTGATCATTACACATTCTATGCCAGTAACAAATACATGTACCCTATAAATATGTAAAATATTTTGTAACAGTAAAAAAAAAAAAAAAGCGAGATGAAATGGCAAAACTAAGTCCCCAGAAAGTGAGGATGGCTTTCCCAGCCCTTATCTCTGGCTGTTCAGGGGCAGGTTCTTGGAAGGACCCATTTTTGGGGCGACGACTCCACCATTCTGTTGGGTGCTTCCTCTCCTCATTCCTCACTCTTCACAGCTTTCCCTTCACAAAATACCAGGTCCACTGCCTCCCCTGGGCTCCTTCCACCCCTTCCTTGCCTCCTGGCCCACTTTCAAAGCCAACTCTTGACCCGCTGACACAAACGGAGGAGCATCTGGTGCAGCAGAGTACATTTGAATAAAGTGTGAAAACATCATTGTACGCCAGTCAGTCCAAAAAAACCAGCTGCTTGAAGCAGAACAGGAAAAGTATTTTCTCATGGGTAGCCCATTTTTAAACACCTCACAACAAATGAAACATCGATTTGGTCATTTAGAATATATCAGATTTCACTACGCAAATGCTTTCCGAATGCCACTGGCTGAACTGGGTGCTGTGGAGTTTACTCAGGTAGATCAGACAGATGCCTGATCTCAATTAGACAGTTGTCAATCAGACAATTCCTGCATCACATGGAAGAAATAAGCCTGTGACGTCTGATGAGATGGAATCTAAATACTATACCAGCCTCTTCTTCTATGTCTAAGGTGAAGTCACACAAAGATGAAGTTTAACATTCATAGTGTCGTGCCTCTATGCTGAACGTATAAACTGAATTTGACTCATCCAGGTGCATGCCACGACTGTGCAGGATAGAAGTTCTGCTCAGTTTATGCCAGGGTCCAGGGCTAGTGTGGGGTGGGGCGTCCCATGGGTAGCTATGGCTGGAGGCCACTCCACGCTCAGCCCTGTGGCAAGGTAGCCAAGCTTCTCTAACAAGGGCTTACTAGCAACAGCTAAGCAGGTGACACATGCTCATGTGTAGGGCCTCACTGTGGCCTGCACAGGGATTCTGACCAGCTGGGGCAGGGTCATAACAGTGGAAAAGCATCCTCTAGGCTGCCCAGGACAAGTGTCCTATGACAATCCTGTGCCGGAACAACTAAAGTAACAGTGGTAATGACTGACCCAGGCGACAGCTTTCTCCTGGCACTTTGAAGCAGGACTAACCTCTTGGAACTAAACAAATCCTCAAATGTTAACAACTTGGTGTGGAAGAGAGGTCTCAAAGGTGAGCTAATAGTCTTGCTGCAATATAAACATGTGGGTAAAAGAGTAAAAGCAAAAATCCTTTTACTGGCCAACGGGATCTCTCTCACACCTCCCTCTCTCTGATCTCATTTCCTATCAGCTTAGCCCTGCCCACTCAGAACCAGGCAGGCTGGCCTCTTTGCTGTTTCTCAAACATGATCTCACCTCAGGGCCTTTGCATGTGCTTGAAACACTCTTCCCTGAGATACTTCACCTGTCAGGACTCTGCTCAGATATCTCCTTCATGCCCCTATAGCACTCCCTCCTGCCAGCATTCTCTCTTCCCATGCTCCTTTCCTTTTATCCACAGATATAATCACTATCTCAATTATATATTTGCCAGTTTATCACCTCTGACCACTATTTCAATGTAAATTCCACAGGGGAGGGGCTTTGTTCTATTTCCTGCCTATTTCGCCAGTACCCAAAATTGTGTTTGTCTCATAATAGGTGCTTAATAAACATTTGCTGTTGAAGGAGATAGGAATCTATTGGTACACCAAGTTTGGGGAGTGCATTCACACATCTTACAAATAAATGCCAACATAAGGTAGAAGGAGCTAAACACCATAAAAGTGATCCGGATAAAATGCTCTCAGAGCCTAGAAGAAGGAGAGATGATTTCAATGGGAAGAATCAAGGAACGGTTCATGGAGAAGGGACTGTTATATCCTTAAATATGGGTTGCATTTGGACATTTCTGGATGGGAGGGATGTTTCAGTGAAGGATACAACATGATAAAATGTATAGAGGTATTAAGAACAGCTCCTTTTAGCTAGAATAGAGGAATACAGAAAAAAATGGCCTGAAATGTAATTGAGCTTAGATTTTGAAGGGCCTTGCTTTCTGGTTGCTCTATTCTCTAAAAAAATAATGAATTCTAACTCAGTAAGGCCTGTAATGATACACCAGAGGCTGATGTGTAAAACAGGTATAAATGCAGAGCCATCCAGGTGGACAAGGGGGACACAGGCGTCCCGGCCCACACATTCACTCCCCTCTCTGTGAACCCCCAGGGCACTGCTGTTCAGAGACTGAAAGTCACTGTTCTATGGACAGAGAGCTATTAGAGGCGTTTGGATGGGGGAGAAGCTGGATTAGAGCTATGTTTCAAAAAGATTAATTTGGCAGCCAAAGATAAATTGGAGCGGGAAGACACTAGAAGTGGGAAAACCAATTATGGGACTCTTGCCACAGTCTAGGTGAGAGGCAATGAAAGTCACCACTTAGGTAGGCCTGCCCATGAATCATGAATTCATGCATTAGGACCCTGGCTACGTAGGAAAGTGCCTATGAGGGAGAAAAGCAGGATTGGGCATGAGGGTTGGGGAAAGTGACTTAGGTGTCCAGTGGGCACCAGGAGCTCAGGGTAGACTCAGGCCTGTGCCAACATCCCTGAGGTGGGAAGACATGAGCATCCAGTAATGCTCCAGGCCATGGAGATGCTCACCTGGTTCTTCCCAGTCAACTCGTTCACAGCAGGATCCAGCAGTTTGGAGTGTGGGAAAGCGGAAAACAAATCTAAGACCTAGGATGTTGGAGCCCAAAAGACTATGGTCTCCAGCTTAGCTCCCACAGTCAGACTGCAGAGCCCAGTAGGAGGAATCACATGGCTCTGCATACAGGTGCGACCAGAGGGAAGTTTTCACCGTGTTTGAGGTCATGTGCCCTCATCAATTTATTCTCCACCCCCTTGACAAAGCATCAGAACTCTCTTCCAGTCCCTGCTCTATCACTTTGCCTCTCATTCTCAGGGCATGGCCATGTTCACTGTCTCTGGGATTGATCTATTCCAGCTCAACATTTTAAATACCATCTCAATGGTGCAGATTCCAGGATCTGTAATTCTTGCCATGACCTCTTCTCTGTGCCCAAAACTACTTACCTCATATATCCATTGAATATTTCATAGACATAGCACACTTGGCATAGGCTTGACTTTGACCCTCAAATCTATTCCCCCAGTCTCTTTTCCCACCATAGTAAATGACAGTACCGCTTGGCACCTAGAAACCATTCTTCATTCCAGTCCATCAGCGAGTCTAGCCTGTTACAGATGCACATAAAATCCATGCTTTCCTCCCACCTTACCCTCACCGCCACCACCCCATACTGGACCCCACCCACAGCCTCCGAACTGGTCTCTGTCCGTCTCTGCCCCCTTCCCTCCATTTCCCACACATCTGGAAGCTTCATGTATTCGTCTTTGTCTTAATTCACCTCTAAACAGCATTTAACACTATTAGCCACTTTCTCCTCTTTGAATTTTTTTCCCCTTGGCTTCCAAGACATTTCAGTCTCCTGGCTTTCCCCCAGCTGTGTGGGTCACTTCTTGCTTTTCTGCTTTTCAGGTTGGTCCTCCTTCCCTAGCTGTCGTTAAATATTAAAGATCCTCCAGGCTCTCTCTTAGGTCTCTCCTTCTCTTGCTCTATGCTCTATCCTCCGTGATTGCATTAGTGCCCAAAGCAGCAATTATGCTGGTGACTATGCTGATGACTAACATATTTATATCCCTAGCCTGGATAGCTCCCTTGAGTGCCAGACCTATATATTCAGCTGCCTCTTGACATCTCTTGGATGTCTCAAAAGTATCTTAAATTCATCATGTTCAAAACTGAACTAAAATAAATTCCTTCCCCAAACCTGGTCCTTTTCCAGGGCCCCTTAGCCCAGTGCATGACCCCATAGTCCATGCAGTGTGCACAAACCCGAACCCAGGAGTCACCCTTAACACCTCCCTCTCTGTCATCCCCACCCCTTTGTCCTTATGTCTGATTCAATTACAAACTGTCTGCTAACATGGGTAGGTGACTTAAGCTCTCTGTGCCTCTGTTTCCTCATCTGTGAAATTGACCTTATAAGAGAACCTACCTCATAAGGCTACTATGAACGCTAAATGAAATCATGTAAGTAAGGTGTTTAGGATGGTGCTAGCACATTATAAGAAACAATGTACAGCAACTATTAGCTATGCTTATTGCCCAATGCTTAAGAAAATCCTGTCAATTGTGCCTTCTAAATTAATTTTGAATCCATTCATCTCTGTCCCACTTCCACCTGTGACACCCTGCCCAAGCTATCCTTATCGCTCACTGAACTCCTGCAATGCAGCAGCCTCTTAGCTGGCCCACCCTGTCCCTTTTGCCCCCACCCCTGACACAAAATACCTCTGCCACACTGCGGGTAGAATGGCCTCTTTAAAATACAAATCTGATCACAGCTCTTAGGTTCTAATCCTTAGTGTGGGTGTTGAACGAGGTCTGTCTTCCCCCACTGGAGTCTGAGTCATCCCATGAGGACAGGGAGCTCATCGGCTCTGCTCACCCCATGTCCTCTGCTGGGAGTGGTACCGGCTGTCGAACTCCTCCATTCGATTCTTGTCTTCTTGCAGTTGAAGAATGAAAGCAAGAGACAGTTTTGAAGCAGCAAACAGCAAAGTTTATTAAAGCGAAAGTTCACTCTTAAAGGAGTTAAGAGCAGGCACACGTCCGAGTGGACTATGGCCCTGGGGTTTCTGTGTCATAATCAGCAAGTGATAGCACACTCCAGAAGGGGTAGGAGCAGGCACATGTCCCAGTGGACAGTGGCACTGGGGTCTCTGTGCCATCCCTTTTTCTCTTGTCTGGCTTCTGCCCCTCTGTGACGTTGTCTCTTCTTCCATTTATATATACACACACATGTATGTATACATATGTATATACATATATTATATATATATATTTATGACCAACAGGATGTTGTCTCCTTCCTGCCATCGGGCAGGGGTGAGTATTTCACCTTATCATGGTTAGGCTCAGATGTGTCATGGTGTCCAAAGCACACTGCTGTCAGGGGTGGGGGGCAAACTTTAATATCGTCTAATGTGCCCTGTGTTGTTTCTGTTATATTTCTTGTGATGGTTGTAGCTACCCTTATCTTGTCATGGTTACAGTATGTTCTCTTACTCAGCATCCTAATTGTTTACATTGCTTGTTTTTGTATTTTCTCTGTTCATGTCTCACTTTCCTTATGCTAACATTCTGTGACACTTACAGCCACCCTTACCTTGCAATGTCTTCTCTTACTCAGTATCCTGCTTGCTTACACGGCCCATTACGCACTTCCTCTGCTCATGTCTCTCTAACAGCAGCATATTGCCCAGCAGAGAGTAGACATTCCAAAACACCTGCTGAACAGGGACATGAATGGGGAGCAGTCACGGTGAACTTTTAAGGACACACATGGATGGCAGAGGATCCTGGGACAATGACCACCTACACACAGCTAGCTGGGGCTTCCCTCCCACACCAACTTACCTGCCTTTCCTAAGCCAGGCAGCTGCGGGGGTTGCTGAACAGCTGTGTGTGTGTGAGCCTTGGACTCTGGAGCTCCTTAGGTGGAGAATCGGTGCGGGGCCTCCTCCTCCATGGGTGAGTCGAGAGCCTGGAGATTAGCCATGGAGATCCCTGGGATCGGGATCACAAAGAGGTGGTTTCAGAAAGAGTTGACACAGCATTGCGTGTATCACAGATGCCATGTCAGTGTGTCTGGAATGCCTGGCCACCTATATGCCAAGGAGGAGCTGAAAGGGCCCAGAATCCTTCCCACACTGGGGCCTGGGAGAGAGGGCCCTTCCATCAGAGCACTCTCCATGTTGCGCCTTGTGAGGGCCTGGGAGCCCGTCTGCGGCTGCACCACCAACCCATGGGGAAGAGAACACTTCTATGGTACCACCTGCAGAACTGCCACAACTTGGAGGATTTAAAGGTTGTTGAAATTCTCCAACCTTGGCTTCCCCAATAAACAGTAGAGTCGATGAATTGAATGAGAGAGCAGTCAATTTGGGGATGGAAACTAACATCCAAGGACACATGGGAGACATATTTTCAAGCATGGAGCAAAAATGCAAAGAAGTGGGAACCCTCTGGGTAAAGGTCAGAGAGTGGGAGAATTGACCCAGAAAATCTAGCGTGTAGGTAACAAAAGGAGATAAAGAAATAGAAAACAGTAGCAACTACAGTTGAATTCTGCTGCTGTGGCTTCCGTGGGATCCAAACAGTCAACTGTAAAAAATGTGAGGTGTGCATGACCGTGAGGTCAAGCAGCATCCTGGGTGAAGCTGTGTGGGCTGCCAGCCAGGAGTCCACTAGATGTCCATCTGCGTGATTAAAAGTCATCCAGGCCCAGCTGACAGCACTTTGTCCCAGTTTAAATGTCAGTGGGGACAATAATGGTTGTTGTGGATGGCTGGGACCTCTAGGTCAATAGCAGCAATTTCAGGAATCATGCCATTAGTTGGTGCCCATTTCATCAACCCAATGTGAGGAGATTGTACCAGAAGAAAAAGGACCCCACTTCCTGCCATGAGGTTGCTTGCAGTTTCTCCACCTGGCTGTCCTGTCATTGTCCCCTCCACACCTCTCCTCCCTTCCACCACACAGAGCATAAGCTTTTCGGGACACTCCTGTTTGAGATGGGAGCTGGGCAGACGACAGCAGCAATACAGATTTGCATTATCATGGGTTTGTTCTGTAACACAAGAAGGTTCCTTTACCAAGTTCCAAACGAGATCGGAGAGTAATGCCACTGATGTAGGTATAGTCTTGTAAAGTTCCTGAACTATATGTTTAGAATAAAAGAGGACAAGCTTCTAGGAAAAAGTAAGAAAGAAAGAAGATGATCAGACAGACACTTACAACATAAGAAGCCAGAAGATGGTGAAATAATATCAACATTATATAAAGTAAAAAACACTAAAACTCAAAAATCGTATTCTAGCCGAGGTGTTTTAACAGCATTTTCCTTTCAGAGTTAAAGAAAGCTATTTTAAAAGGGACAAAATTCAGAAGATGTATCATTTGCATACTCACCTAACAAAAATACTCAAGAAAAGTTTTTAGCCAAAAACAAATGAATAAGAAGAAACTTAAGATAGAGGATGATGAAAAGGTGGTAAAGCAGTGGTTAGCCATGCAGAAGCTGTCCATTGGATTAAATGGGGATTTAGAAAAGAACAGTCTGACTTTCATTGCACACAATAAGGGACACTAGATCTCTTGCAATATTCTCATTACAAGACACTTGAAAATATAGATAAAATATTTAAAACACCCTTTTAAATGTGGTCTAAGTTGTAACAAAGTACAGGAACTCCATGGCTAGGACAAAATGAGTTCACAAATCCAGAACCAAGTGGATTCTGAAACCTCATCAGTTACTCTGGGGTTTCTGCCAAACTCTGATGGACTAGAGCTGTGGTCCCCAACTCCCATCCATGACACGTTAGGAACCGGGCTGCACAGCAGGAGGTGAGCAGCCGGGCCAGCAAGTTTAATCTGTATTAACAGTGGCTCCCCATCACTCGCATCACCGTCTGAACTCTCTCCCCAAGCCCTCCCACCCATCCATGGAAAAATTGTCTTCCATAAAACCAGTCCCTGGTACTAAAAAGGTTGGGGACTGCTGGCCTGGAATTTCTCATTTATCCCTCACATGCAGGGGACATGGGAGAAAAAGCCCTGGGCCCACACGCAGTGTGGAATGTGAGCAGAGATCCCTTGTAAAGCCCTGACCACAGAGGTCTACAAGTCCAGTGAAAGGGTGAACAAGAAAAATTCCGTGGCACAAAGGCAGAGAAGAAAGAAAAGTTCTGTCTCATCATGGGCTCTGGGTGAAGGAGAAATAGAAAGCTCCCTTGAGAACTGGGGGCTCGAGGCTGACCAGCATGCCGTCTCCAGATCCCGATTCACACCACTGGCACGGTTGGAAAAACTGCACAGTAAGAACTTCATGCAGCCTTGTATCTCCAGGTATGTGATAGAAACAAACACATGCTTTCAGGAGAAATCCATCCTTAACAAACCCTCAAATAACTCCCCAAAATTAAGTTCCAATGAAGACAAGTTCACAGTAAAAGTGCAAAGGAAACAAGGCTGTGTGAGCCAAGTCAGCAGAAACAATCCTATCGATCGGAATCAGACCTAGACAGTGAAAGTACTGGAATTGCTGGGAAATGCACATGGATAACTCCCACCGACACAGTATAAAATACAAAGAGCATGTTACAGAATGTACACAGTTTGACAGTTTACTTATTCATTTACTTGAGACAGCGTCTCACTCTGTCACCCAGGCTGGAGTACAGTTCCCGGATAACAGCTCACTGTGGACCCAAACTCTTGGGCTCAAGCAATCCTCCTGCCTCATACTCCCAAGTAGCTGGGACTACAAGCATGTGCCAACACACCCAGCTATTTTTTCATTTTTTTGTCTAGATGGGGTCTTGCTATGTTGCCCAGGCTGATTTCTAACTCCTGGCCTCAAGTGATCCTCCCACCTCAGCCTCCCAAAGAGCTGGGATTACAGGTGTGAGCCAACATGCCTGGACTGATACTCTATTTAAAGTTAAAATAAAAAACAAGGAAAACTAAACTACATAATAAACATGTTTGGTATGTTTAAAGACATAGGAATGTTTAAAGAAATAAAAATAAACACCACATAAATAGACACTATCAAACAATTAAGAAAACACCAGGTCTAACTAGCTTTACAGATTAAAACTATATTATAAAAATGTATATGAACAGGTAATTTCTAATCTCATGTATACCCTTGGGGATAAAAGGAAAAGAGGGAGCCTCCCCTGCCAGCCTCATTCTAAGAGACTAGTACAACATTGGTATTAAAAACTAGGCAAGGAGAAAATGAGCAATGAAAATTATGGGCCAATTGAACATAGATGCAACAATCTTTAGAAAAATATTAGCAAACCAAACCCAGCAATATATGAAAAAATAATTCATCATGACCAAGTGGAGTTTATTCTAGAAATGCAAGGGCAATTTTACATTACAAAGCCTATTAATGCTCTTCACGATATTAAGAAAATCAAGAAAAATAATGTGATTATCTCAATATTAATAGATGAGTTGGTAACTGTTAAGTATAGTATATCACTCATAACACTATGTATTTGTTAAATGAAATTAATAGGCACAGAAAAAGCATTTAATAAAAATCAAAAATACTCTATGATTTTAAAAAACTAAAGCTTTAACAACTAGGACTGAAAAATATTTCTGTAACATTATATAGGGTATCTATCAGAAATATGTTTTTCATTTGACATAATTTAGTAAAATTGAAGACACATTCACCCTAACAACCAGAAATTCTATTCTTACACATATAATTAAATATATATGCGAGGAGTATGTCCAAGAATGCTTAAAGCAGCATTATTTTTAAAACAAAAAGCTGGAAACAATTCAAGTGCTCAAGTGAATTAATAAAGAAATTTTTAGTACAATCACATGACAAAAAAATTACACAGCATTGAAAAATAAATATACCATGTGTATTAATATGGACAGCTCTCACAGGCACGGCATAAATGGAGAGAACAAGTGCTATGGACTGAATTGTGTTCCCCCAAAGTTTACAGAAAGTTCTACACTCCAGTACTCCAGAATGTGACTGTATTTGGAGATAGGGCCTTTAAAACGGTAAAATGAGGTCATGTGGATGGGCCCTAATCCAATATGACTGTTGTCACAGACCAAGAGGTGACCACGTGAGGACACAGTGAGAAAACAGCCACCTGTAGGCCAAGCAGTAAGGCTTCCGAAGAAACAAACCTGCTGACACTTTGACCTTGAACTTGTAGCTTTCAGGCTGTGAAAAAATAAATCTATGTAGTTTTTTCCTATGATAAAACTATAATATAAAGAAAAGTAATGGAGCAAGAGAAGGATTCTGCCACCCTTTGAGCTCCATGCTTTGAAATACTTCTTCCATGTGTCCTTGACATTAGTTTCCATCCCAAGACTGACTGCTCTCTCAGTTAATTCATCTACTTTACTGCTTATTGGGGAAGTGTTCTCTATCAGCTCCACACAGCACTGCACTGTCACCTTCCTTGGCAGTGTCATCGTTCCTCTTCACATTATTTCCCCTCCTCCTCTCTCAGTTCTATTCGCTGGGCACGGAGCATTCTTTGTGCTGGTCAGTATGAAATCTGGACAAAGATGATGTATCCAGTAAAAAGGAAAGGGTGGATTATTAGCATTGTTAAACTAATTATTGATCTGGAAAAAAAATACTAAAAATACAAAAAAATAAAAAAGTCAGATGCAGTGGTATGTGCCTGTAGTCCCAGCTAGTCAGGAGGCTGAGGCAGGAGGATCACTTGAATCTAGGAATTCGAGGCTGCAGAGCCTGTGATAGCACCACTGTACTCCAGCCTGGGCAACATGGTGAGACCTGTCTTTAAAAAAAAAAAAATTACAAATGTCTTAATGACTTAATTTTTTTTAAAGCAACAATAGTCTTACTAAATTAAGTAACAATACTTCACCTAAAATTGAGGAATTGAGAAAGAACTTCTTAACCAAGACTAAAATCTAGGAGCTGAAAACAACAAACATGCTTGACTATATAAAAAATAATATTCTGCTATGAAGAAAGATATTATAACATCACTAAAAACGAAAAAAATGGGAAATCTATATTTACACAGAGATCAGTTAATGTCCTTATCATGTAAAAGGGGTTTCAAAATGACAAGAAGAGGACAAATAATGTATTAGTAAAATTGACACAGAAACAATTCATAGAAGAGAAAATCCAAACAGTAAGCAAATCAATGAAAAGATGCTCACTATAAAGTATCAAATTTTATACATACATACGTACATATATCTGTATATATGCCCTTGCATATATACACTTGCACTCATCAAACAGGAGAAAAGAAAGCAATATAATAAGGATATGGAGAAAGGGTACTCACATTTATTTTTAGTACGAATGTCAACTAATAAGAACTTTGAAAAAGAATCTGAAAATGATGTAAAAAACGTATATATAATTTGGTCAAGCAGTTCTCCTCCTGAGAACATATCCTCTAGAAATATCAGCATGAATATGTAAGGATATATGTCCAGCATTGTTTCAGCATTTTTAGTGGCCAAAAATGGAAGCAAAATTATAACAACATAAGAGGAATGGCCTAATATATTGCAACTATTAAAAAGAAAGCTTGATACAATGATTTCTTTTCCTTTGGGTAGATACCCAGCAGTGGAATTGTAGATTGTTTATTTTTTTTTAATTCTGTGAAAAATAACATTGGTATTTTGATAGGGATTTCATTGAATCTGTAGATTGGTTTGGGCAGTATGGTGATTTTAACAATATTGACTCTTCCAATCCATGAGCATGAGATGTTTATTCATTTGTTCTTTCTTAGGTATTTTGTAGTTTTTCTTATGGAGATATTTCACCTTCTTGGTTAAATATATTCCTTGGGGCAGGGCGGGGGGAGGGGCAGGCTGTAGCTATTGTAAATAGGATTTAGTTCTTGATTCAGTTCTCAACTTGGTTGTTATTGGTGTATAGAAAAGCTACAGATTTCTGTACATTGATTTTTATCCTGAGACTTTACTGAATTCATTTATTAAATCTAGGAGTCTTTTGGAGGAGTCTTTAGGGTTTTCTAGGTATAATATCATATCATCAGTGAACAGAGGTATTTTAACTTCCTCTTTTCCACTTTGGATGCCCTTTGTTTCTTTTCTTGCCTGATTTCTCTGGCTAGGACTTTCCCGCACTGTGTTGAATAAGAGTGGTGAGAGTGGGCATCCTTATCTTGTTCCAGTTCTTAGGGGAATGCTTTCAACATTTTCCCATTCCGTATGATGTTGGCTATGGGTTTGTTACATATGGATTTTATTATTGAGGTATGTTCCTTCTGTGCCTAGTTTGTTGAGGACTTTTATCATGAAGGGATGCTGAATTTTATCCTGCACTCATCTGTTTATTGCAGCACTATTCACAATAGCAAAGATATGGAACCAACCTAAGTGCCCCTCAATTGATGATCAGATAAATGTGGTATATACACATACCATAGAATACTACTTAGACATAAAAAAAATTAAATCATGTCTTTTGCAGCAACGCAGATGGAGCTGGAGGCCATTATCTTAAGTGAAATAACTCCGAAGTGGAAAGTCAAATACCACATGTTCTCACTTCTAAGCGGGAGCTAAATAATGAGCACACATGGCCACAGAGAGTGGAATAACAGACACTGGAGACTTGGAATGGCTGGGAGAGGGGTGTGGGATAAGAATAATGGGTACTATGTACACTAACTGTGTGAATATTACACAAAAAGCCTAGACTTCACCACTATATAATATATCCATGTGACAAATCTGCACATGTACTCCACAAATCAATTTTAAAAATTTAAAAATTGAAAGTAAAAGATGAATGATAAAAAAGGTTGATGGTGCTTGCTTCAGCAGCACATATACTAAAAAAGAAAGAATGATAATGTATACTAATTGACATAGGGAAGTTTCCATGAGGTATTACCAAATGAGAAAATCAAGATGCAACCAATGGTATACATAAAAGATCACATCAAATTAATGACACCATACTTTGAAAATAATGACAAAATATCTTATAAATTTACATACAAATGCAAATGTATACAATATATACAAACACATATATAATATATACAAACATGTGTGTACATGTATGTGTATATATATACATACACACACATTATGGTACACTGTGTATTTCCTTCATAGCACTTTCACAATTGGTGATGACTTTTTTATTTGCTACTTATATAAGATCAGTTTCCCCCTTTGGAATATAAGCTTCATGAAGGCAAAGAGTATGCTCGTTTTGTTTACCACTATGTTCCTAGCATGTAACATGGCTATTAAATAATGAATGATCCTTCTTCATAGACAAAATAGAATCTATTAAGCAAAACACCATTAACTTTCTGCTCACTGCTCAGCAACAAATATTAAGTATATCCACACCCATCCTTCCTCCTCCCCCTGAGGCCTTGTTGCCAACCTTTGCTGTGGGCCCATGCTTTGTCTCTTCCTCAAAGACCTCATTCCATCAATTATTATTATTATTTTTTTGAGACAGAGTCTCACTCTGCTGCCCAGGCTAGAGTGCCGTGGCGTCAGCCTAGCTCACAGCAACCTCAAACTCCTGGGCTCAGGTGATCCTTCTGCCTCAGCCTCCCGAGTAGCTGGGACTACAGGCATGTGCCACCATGCCAGGCTAATTTTTTGTATATATCTTAGTTGTTTGGCTAATTTCTTTCTATTTTTAGTAGAGACGGGGTCTTGCTCTTGCTCAGGCTGGTCTCGAACTCCTGAGCTCAAAGGGTCCGCCCGCCTGGGCCTCCCAGAGTGCTAGGATTACAGGCGTGAGCCACCGCGCCTGGCCCCTATTTCATTTCAAGTCTTTATCCTTTCCCTGCTGGTTTTCAGGGTTCCCTGGTGCTTATGGACAGTCTCAGGGCTGTGGGATACCCAGTCTGGCTCAATCCCATCCCATTTTTCTGACTGTGAATAAGTAGAAACTCATCTTGGAGAGTTGTGTTGAGAAAGCAGAAGCTGGCTGAAATCCCAGCTCTGACAGTGGTTAAAATTCTTCAGATCCTGCTCTCTCGGGAGAGGGAGGCTGTGGAGCTCTGAGCCACTGTGGACAGTGCTCCGGCTGGTTCAGAAACCCGGGGAGGAGGGGTTTCTTCAGTGGCTGAAGCTCAGGGGTGGAGTGAGATTCTTGGCTGTACGGAGGGGAGGCCCCATGGACGCTGGCAAAGCCGTCCTGTCTTCAGGGCTGTAAGTTAAACCATTGGAAGTTGAGGACCATCTGGAATGCCTTCATCAGATTGCTAAATCAAAATGTCCTTCAGGAAAACGAAGGAAAATGATATCAGATGGGCATCGTACCTACAAAGGAAAAAAGAGTTCTGTAACTCTTTTTGTAACCATATGAATAAATGTAAAAGCCTTTTTCCTTTCATTCTTAATCTCTTTAAGAAATAATTGTTGGGATGTATACCTACATGATGAGTGCGATGTGCACTGTCTGGGGAATGGACACTCTTGAAGCTCAGACTCGGGGGGATGGGAGGGACATGGGCAATATATCTAACCAGATCTTTTATACCCCCATAAAAAGCTGAAATAAAAAAATAAAATAAAATAAAATAAAAAAATAAAAACAGAAAAAAAAAGAAAAGAAATAATTGTTTAAAGCAAAATAGTAAAACTGTGCTAGGCATTAGGAATGCAGAGATTCATGAGACAGATTTCTGCCCTCAAGGAATTTACATACACCCTAAAATTTCAAATGCAAGCCTGAAATTGATTCATTTTGCTTTATCTTCTTTGATTCTATTAATAAATCTGTGCATTTAAAAACGTGCATGGTTGAAGATGCCACTTCTAAATTATTTATTCATCACTCTGCTATAATGTCATCTCTTCAAGGTAGCATCCTCCCTTGAATTTTCATTTATTTAAACATATTCGTGAGGCTTAGAAATCAGTACCAAAAGCCTCTAAAGCATTACACTCAAAATACGAAGTTGGCAGTTTACATTCTGAAACAGCCTAGTCTTAATTTAGCCTGTCAGAGTCAGTTTATCCTGTCAGTCCTCCGTAAAGTCAAACCATTAATTTCCTCAACTGTCAGTGTACATATCACTTTCAGGATAAATCTATCAAATAAAATCTGACATCTTTCAGGCTCTGCCATCATTAGATAGTGATTAATGTTAAAAACTTCCATTCATCTTCAACACCTCCCTTTCCAGTTCAATAATTGGATCAAAGAAAGAGGATGTTGGGTTAATGGGCAGTATAGTCTATTTCCCAAGTGGCTTCTTCAGCTCCTGAGATCTGGGGTCTGAGGTTCCCCTAAACCATTCCTAGCTTGAAGCTTCAACCACAGCCCACCCCTAGACTTCTGTCTCAGCGAGGGTAATGCCAGGACTTTGGTACTCCTTGGGATTCTTTGTGAATCTTAAAGCCTAGGATGAATGCATTTCAAACTTCAGCCTGCAATAATAAATTAAGCTCCCAGAAATCAGTCTTTGAGACTTTCTTGCACTGTGTTACTTAAAGCTTAGAGCTTTATATTAGATTCCCACTGTTCCACTGCTCATAGGAAAAAAATTCCTTTTCTCCCCTCTCCTCCCCCTCCCCATCTTCCTCCTCCTCCCCATTTCCCTCCCCCTCCCCCTCTGTATTTCTCTCTCCAGCTCCATGGGCTTATTTGCAGCCCTTCAATCCCCTATTCTTTCCTCCTTGTGTTCTATGGGTCTTCGCATTTTCTATGCTTGGAATGATCTTTCCCCCATCCTCACCCAGTTTTTCTTCTACAACTTTCTCATTAAAGGTCACTTCCTCTAGGACTCTTTGCCCAAATCCCACTGTAATGTTTTATGTTGTCAAGCACCTTTCCCTCATCTCACTTAGCACAATTCTTATCAATTATTTAATTATCTACTTAATGTCTATTTCCTCTCATTCAACAGTTGACTTCATGACAACAGGGAGATTTACTTTCTTTTCACCATTCTGTCACCATAGCCTGGACACACAAGGGCTCAACTTACAGAAAACTGCTTAATGCATATCTGTTAAATTACAATGGGCTTGTATTCAGGTTCCTGTCTAGGAGCACTGCATTTTTTCCCTATGTAAACAGGAGTGGAATTTAGGCCCAGTAGTGTCCTTTGTGAGTATCTGCCAACCACTAGAGCTAGCAGGGGCCTCCACCCAACACACTCAATGTCTACAGCTGTCCACACTGGCGGGTCCATTTCCAGCTCACTTGCCTTCCTGAGAGCATGATGAAGAACAAAGGTGGGCAGCTGGACCCCATACCCGCTGAAATGTCCTGCTGAGAATATCGCCAATAGCCAGACAGGAGTTCAATATTCTTAAAAGCACCAAGTTTAAAAATATAATCTTGACTCTGTGTTCACATTCAGTAAATTCTTTCCCATGAATGTTTGACAATCTTAACATCAGCAAATGTATCCACTGCTGATCTGCCTCAAACTGGATTGCTTTTTACTTAGAATCCCTGGGTAGGCGGGACGATGTCAGACTTTGGGTTTGCAGAGTAACTACAGTTTGTTCTTTGTTTCAGTTTTACTGCATGAGAATTGGAGTCAATGACGAAGCAACTCTTGTACCTGGCTGGTTGTGGATGTCTCAACAGGCCAGATTTGGGGCTGTCCATATTCGCCAGAGCCATCACTGGCACCATAGTTCAGGCCACTAGCATTCTTGCCTGGCTTATTGTAATAGCCCACTAACTTTCTTCCTGGTTTTCTCTACAATCCACTTTTTACTTTGAAGCCAGAGCAGTCTTCATAAATCAAATGAGATTACACCTGCCCTGGCCCCAAACCTGCCAACAGCTTCTCATCATACATACCTAATTTTTCTATCAATTACGGAAAGAGGACTATTTAAAATCTCTGGTTGTAATTATAAATTTGTTTTTATTTCTGTCAGTTTTTGCTTCATGTATTCTGAAACCCTGTGATTAGTTGCATGCACATTTAGGATTGTTGAGTCTTCTTAATGGGTTGACTCTTTTATCATTATGAAATATCTTCTTTATCTCTAATGAAACTCCTTGTATTCAAGTCCCTTTGTCTGATATTAATTAGCTAGTTCTGCTTTCTTACAACTAATATTCCTATTGTATATTTTTTCATTTTTATATTTTTAAATTACTTGTATCTTTTATTTAAAACTTGTGTTGTTAAATAGCATATATCTGGGTCTTGCTCCTTTATCTAGTCTGATAATATCTGCCTTTTTTAAATTATTATTTTAAATAGAGACGGGGTCTCGCTCTTGCTCAGGCTGGTGTTGAACTTCTGAGCTCAAGCAATCCTCCCACCTCAGCCTCCCAGAGTGCTAGGAGTATAGACATGAGCCAACGTGCCAGCCAATATCTGCCTTAATGTAATGATTAATACAATTGAGTTTAAGACTATCATCTTGTTATTTTTCCTTCACTTGTGTTATCTAGGTTTTATTTCTTTTTTCCTCTTTTACTGCCTCTTTTTGTGTTAATTGTTTTACTATTTCATTTTATTTCCTCTATTAACAATTTAGCTATGCTTCATTTTTAAATTTTTTATTGGGTCCTCTGAGACTACAGTCTACCTTGGAAAAATGCTAAACTGCTTCACGTATAAGAAACCTACAGCAGTATGCTTTCTCTTACCCTCTTCCGTCCTTGGAACAAATACTGACATATATTTTATTTCTACATGTTATAAACCCCGTGATACAGTTTTGATATTTTGCTTTAAACAAGTATTTCTTAAAGAGATTAAGAATGAAAGGAAAAAGGCTTTTATATTTATTCATATGGTTACAAAAAGAGTTACAGAACTTTTTTTTCCTTTGTAGGTACGATGCCCGTCTGATATCATTTTCCTTCGTTTTCCTGAAGGACATTTTGATTTAGCAATCTGATGAAGGCATTCCAGATGGTCCTCAACTTCCAATGAATGGTTTAACTTACAGTTTTTCGACTTCACAGTCTTGAATTTTGATCTTTTCCGGACTAGCAATCTGCAGTAGGATAGATACTCTCCGTGCTGGGCAGAGGCAGTGAGCGACAGCTCTCAGTCGGCCACGGGATCACGAGAGGAAACAGATGATACTCTACAGTCTACTGTGTTGCCAGATGATTTTGCCCAACTGTAGGCTAATGTTAATGATCAGAGCATGCTGAAGGCAGGCTAAGCTAAGCTATGGTGTTTGTTAGGTTAGGTGTAGTAAAGGCATTTCGATTTACACTATTTTCAACTTAGGGTGGGTTAGGACGTGAGTTTCAGGTGCCTGTAGTGTGATTCCCTTGCTCTCCCCATCTCCCCTCTCTTCCCATATTCATCCAACTCACTCCCACCTTCCCAACTCCATCATTCCATGTTCCTTACCATGTCTTGTAGCACAAATTTGTGGGGGACAAATTCTCTCAGCTTTTATTTACCAGAAAATAACTTTATTTTGCCATAATTTGGGGGGAGATATTTTTGCTAGATATAAAACTCTAGATTGACTCTTTTCTTTCAGTATTTCAACTATGGTGTTCTATCTTCTAACTGGCCTTATTTCTTACAAGAAGACAATGTTACTTCTTATTACTGTTCCTTCATATGCAATGTGTCTTTTGGGAGCTGCTTTTAATACTTTTTATTTTTGCTGTTGACAGTTTGTTATGTGCTTAAGTATGATTTTCTTTATATTTATCTTGTTTGTGGTTTTTTTGAGCTGCTTGACTGTGTGAGTTAATATTTTTCCTTAAATTTAGAAACTTTTGGAGCATTATTTCTTCAAATAATTTCTTACTTTTTCAAATTATTTCATTATTTCTTCTCCTTCTGGAACTCCAATGACATTCATGTTAAATGGCTTGATAATGTCCCACACATCACTAAGACTGTCTTCCATTTTTTTCAGCCTTTTTTTTTCCTGTTTGTTTCAGTTTAACTAGTTTCTATTTTTGTTAATACAGTGTCCAATCTGTCCTCTTAAGGTACTGTTTGCCCTTCAAAATCTCTGTTCAGCTTAAAGAGATTTAATATCAAGTATCTTAATATTTGGTCAAAGACGGAAGAGGACGTCTATGCAGATTTCTGGGATTCCGTCTTTGCATAAGTCCTTCCTTTCTGGCATTCTGCCCCGTAAAATTCCAACTGCTTTAACATCCCTGCCTGAGATGCTCAGAGCTGCCTACTCAGCTCAGAGAGACTGCTTCTGCCCTAATTCCCTACACCACATTCTCTGCTGATCTTCCCCCCAAAATACCACAAAGCTTCAATGTGCATATTCAACCTCATGTAACATACGACGATGGAGAAGAAGATGGTAACAACAATCCCTAATATTTATTGAGCTCTTGTTACTATGTGTTAGTCACTGAGCTAGGAGCTTGACATTCCTTGTCTCATTTACTTCCTGTTAGAACCATATGAGGTATCTACTATGGTTATCAGCATTGTAGAGAAGAAAACTGAGAAGTTCAGTGGCTTTCTGAATGTCTCACATATACACTCATCATTTTACCCAACGCCCACAGTTTATCACCCAGCCAGATTTTCCAGAGCTGCTGTTGTCCGGGCTCTGATTTTCATTTCCGCATGACTGGAGCTGGGTTCCTACTGCCTTTGAGATACGCTGAGGTCACGCTCGTCTCTAGCACAGAAACATCATGTACCACATCTGTCACCCATTACTCTCCCCTGCCAAAACAGCTCAGACCGAACTGTTGTATCCAACACTCATGTTTCTACTGTAGCTTAAATATGCTCAACCAGCTGCTGCTAAGGCCTCATAATGCTTGTGACAACTCTACTGAGGACCCCCTCTTAATGGAGCAGATGGTGTGAAGTCAAGCAGGCAAGTGGAACTGCAGTGACAGGGCCTGTGGAGGAAGATGCTGGCCAAGGGAAGCACTGCCTCTGGTTTTTGTTGTTTTTTAAGATTTGGAATCTAAGGCAGGTCAGATTCAAGTCCCTACGCCTATGTCCCAAAGGCAACGTAACATCTGGGATGCAGTGTTAAAGGAAAGAAATTTGGGGAGTGGGAGAATAGTTAGAAATATCACATAGAAGTGATTGACAAAATTACCAGAATAAATAAGCTTCTCAAAAAAGCAAATGGAGATGGAGGACAACAGAAGGCACTGAGTAGAATTAAGGATTAAGGGGGAAAATAGGAAGAATTATAATGGTCCCAGTAAAAGTAAATGACATATCCAATGCCAATGTTAGTCATAACAATATTAAGAGATGCAGTTTTGAATAAGGTAAACAGAAATATTTCAGAGTTAAACAGACTTGAATTCAAACCCAGATCCACTGCTCACAAGCTGTGAGACCCTGGGCAAGTTCCTTGCCCTCTCTGGATTTAAATTATTACCCTTTGGATAATCACTCTCACCATATGATCTGAAAGAGGGAGGTTTGATACAGAGGGTGGTTGCCTGCGGGGAAAGCATTTACAACAAAGCCAGTGAAAAGATCCTCCCACAAACCCCCAGAGGCAAGTAGGTAACGCAAACTTCCATCAGTCACAAACCCTGCAGGACGTCTGAGGTTGTGTGGGCGCTGGGGGTGGAAGGAGGGAAAGAAGGAAGCATCAATGTGTCTAACAGACTTGAGAATAGAAGAAACTTCGAAGAAGCAAAAAATATTCTACGGAAAAGCACCGTAAGCCAATTGGAGAACAGCAGCTGCAACTGAAATTTTGCCACTTTCAGTAACGGGTAAGTGCAAGGGACCCACGGTAAGAAGTTGGTTCAGCGGATGGGACAGGGGAGTCCCTCTTTTTCTCCATGGTTGGCAGGACCTTTAGAGTTGCAGGGGACCTAACAATGCAGAAGGCTGTATGAAATGCATGCTGCAAGAGGCATTCTAAATTTCTCAGTTAAATTCACACCAAAAATTTGGGTGTTTATGAGACGAGGGTGTAAAAACTTTAATTTAATTTCCTTTGAGAGAAAGTCTCCAGTTCCCTGGTTTTAAGACTCTCCAGACTGAAAATGGCTTGGGATTCCACAAATGTTGAATGAGTCTGCAGAGCTATTTACCCTGCCCTTGACCGAGATTTATGATCTCCTGCAGCATTGGCTGCTTCCAACTCGCGACCATACATTCTGGTTGTTTGGAGCTTGCTCACTCCAGAAGGAAGAAAAATTATGACATTAAAAAATGTATCTGTTCTAAGCGCCTGCTTGCATCTGTTTCTTCTAGACAAACCAGATAAGTGCTCTTTTGAAATAATTTGCATATAAATGGTTAATTACACACGAAAGTAGGGTATCTTAGACACAAACTTTCCTTGCCTCATTTTTGCTGTAAGCTCCATGAAAAAGGGGAAGGGTTGCCATTTTATTTCTTCTGTTTTGGGAAAGCCTCACAGAAAGAGGACATTCTGGCACACACTGGAAGGAGGTGAAGGAGTGAGCCATGAGGAAGAAACATTCCAGCCAGGAGAATTCCTGGTGTGTTCAAGCAACAAGGGGTCAGTGTTGGAGCAGAATGATGGAGGGTCAGAGAGATGCTGGGGAGTCAGGCAGTGGAGGCTCTTCCGTTAGTGGGTGTGACACTATTGGGAGGGTTTGAGCTGAGGAACAACGTAATCTGACTAATGTTTTAAATGGATCGTTCTTGTGTAGGGGTGGGGAGCCTGCAGCCCTGGGGCCCCATGTGGCCTTCTGGATCCTTGAGTGTGGCCTTTTAACTGAATTCAAATTTTACAGAACAAATCCTTTTTGCAGCTACTGAGAAGAGAGATGAAGGCTGCCCAAGCCAGGTGATAGCAGTGAAGTTCATGAGAAATGGTCAGATTCTGAGTATGTTTTAAAGGCAGAGCCAACAGGGCTTTTTGATATATTAGGTGTGGAGACTAACAAGACAGGATTCAAGGATAACTCCAGCGTTGTTGGCCTACACAGCTGGAAGGATGGAGCTGCCATCGACTGAGATGGGACAGACTGGCTGCACAGTATCACGGATTGAACTGTGCCTCCCCCCCCCACCATTCATATGCTGAGCTCCTAACCCTCAATATCTCAGAACATGACCCTATTTGGAAATAGGGTCAGTGCAGGTATAATTAGTGTAGATGAGGTCATACTGGACTAGGGTGACCCCCTAATCCAATATGAACAGTGTCCTTTTAAAAAGGGGAAATTTATACACAAACACACACAGGTTTTCATAGTTAGATGAAAGCAGAGAGATCTACAAGCTTGGGAACACCAAAGACTGCCAGCAAACCACTGGAAGTTGGGAGAAAGGCCTGGAACAGATTTTCCCTCTCAGTCCTCAGAAGGAGTGAACTCTGCTGACAACTTGATCTTAGACTTCTAGCCTCCAGAACTAAAAGGAAAAAAAAATTCTGTTGTGGAACTTTGTTTCAGCAGCCCTAACCTCACTTAACACTGAGAGGTTTAGAGGGAAGAGAGGGTAGGGTTTTGGTTTGAGCCCCATTAAATATGAGATGCTTATTGAACATTTAAGGGTAGATGTAAAGTAGACAGCTCAAGACTAAAGTTAGAAGTTCAGGGGAGAGGCCCAGACTAGAAGTTTATTCTGTGAATTGTTAGCATACCCATGACATGCAAAGCCATGAGATGAATGAAATCTAGAGATCTAGAGAGTGGTGTAAACAGAGATGAAAAGAGGTCCAAGGAGGAGTCCAATGCTGAGCCTGGAAAACAAGAAAGAATCAGCAAAAGAGACTAAGAAGGACACATCTGTGCAGTAGGTAGAAAATGGGGAGTGTATGGCATTCCAGAAGATGAAGGAACACCTTCATCAAGATGAAGGAAGGAAAGGGTTTTAATAAGGATGGAGAGATAGGCTGTGTCAAATACCCCTGGTGGATAAGAGTGAGCAATGTGGATGACTTAGCAATTTTGGCAGAGTGGTCATGGTAAGGTCCTTCTTGGAGTGGGTTGAAGAGAGATTGGGAAGGAAGATGTTGGAGAATAACTCTTTCCAATAAAAGAAAGCAAAGAAATTGAGCAGTGGCTGGAGGCACAAGTGGATTGAGAGGGAACACGTATGTATGTGTGTATGTGTGTGTGTGTGTGCTTAATATGGGGGAAACAATCCTATATTTCTATGCAAATGAGAATAATCCAGAAGAGAAAGGAAATTCATAATGCAAGTAAGAGAAGGCAGAATTGCTGATGTGCTGTACTTGGAGAGATGAGAGGGATTGGGAACCAGGGCACAGGCAGGGTGTTGGCCATGGATGGGAGTATTGGAGCTTCCTCTACAGGAACGGGAAGGGAGGCAGAGTGCATGGGGCAGATGCTGGGAGGCAGGTATTTGTGGTGCTGGGAACTTTTGCAAGTTCTCTCAGACTGCTTCCATTTTCTCAGTGGGACAGGAAGCAATGTAATTAGCTGAGAGAGAAGCAGGGAGGACGTGCTGGAGGTTTGAGGAGAAATGAAAAGATGTGCAATGGTCACTTAGAAGAGAGGGAGAAGGATCGCCCGAGGGGAATGTGGTATGCTTGCCAGGCAGCCCGTCTTGATCAAGTTTACAGTAGGCATGGCCGAAGGTGAGCAGATCCACAGGGAGGAGCCCAGCGCTATCAGGAGGATGCTTATGTGTCAACTTGACTGAGCCACGGGTTGCCCAGACGTTTGGTGAAACATTATTCTGGGTGTGTCCATGAGGATGTTTCTGGAGGAGATTAACATTTTAATCCATAGATCAAAGAGAACATAGATTGCCCTCCCTAATGCAAGTGGGCCTCATCCAGTGAATAGAAAACATGAAGAGAACAAAAAGTCTGAGTAAGAAGGAATTCCACCTGCCTAACTGAGCTGAGACATTGGTCTTCTGCCCTGGAACTTACACCATCAGCTCTCCTGGATCTCCAGCTCACCAATGGCAGATCTTGACACTAGTCGGCCTCCAAAATTATGTTAGCCACACAATTACAATAAATAATAAATCTCTCTTATAATAAATCTCTCCCTCCCCCCGCCCCCCCTCCCCACATCTCCTGTTGGTTCTGTTTCTCTGGAAAACCCTAATACAGAAGGCCATCACACCCCATCTCTGCTGCCTCCTGGCGGACACCCTGTGTGTAGGCTCCTAAGAGACAGGACAGGGAACTCAGAACACTCCTCACCTCCCAGCAGAGTGTTCTCTGTGCTGCTGCCTCTGCCCAGGCATCAATGAGACGGTGGAGGTGGGCGCTGTTTCTATCTCATGGATTACTTCTCTGGCAAAGGGGATCAAGGGTGCCCCTGCCAAACATGTCACATCTCACCTCCCTTACTGTGAAGACTGCAGGGGGGTCCTTCCCCAAAGGAAAGTGTGGGTTCAGGACAGCTGTTCCTCCCAGTCATACCAAAGGCAGCCCTCCTGGTTTTGTATGACCTTAAACTAAGAATGGCTTTTACATTTTTAAGTGATTGGGGAAAAAAATCAAAAGAAGACAAATATTTTGTGACACACAAAGATTGTATGAAATTCAAATTTGTGTTCACAGAGTTTTATTGGAACACAGCACAATAAAACTTTGTTTAGGTATTTTCTTTAGCTGCTTTCATGGGCAGAGTTGAGTAGTTGCAGCAGAGACCATCTGAAATATTTACTACCTGGCTCTTTACAGAAAACGTTTTCCAGCCCCTACCCTATGTTCTGGTGCTCCATCTGAGCTCCGAAGTACTGAGAAGAGCCAAAGTCTCTGGCCTAGCTGGGTCAGACCTGGGAGGTACAGCCACTCTGGCTGCTACCAAAGGGCCAAAGAAGAGCCCGTTGTCTGGGGATCTTCACTGAGCAGGTTTGGAGGGATGGGTATCACGTAGGGCAGATCAAATGTGGGTTCTTCGTATGCTCAGTTCAGTACATCTGTAAAGTTATTGAAAGTGAGCTCTGGAAAGGACTTTAAAGATCTTCCAGTTCATTTTACAGATGAGAAAAACTGAAGCCCTCAAAGATGAAGTCATATCCCAAGGCCACACAGCTGGCTGGTAGCTGAGACTGGATTACAACCCACTAGTTTTCACTCTCCACTTCAAAGCTCTTTCCAGAGTCTCCTGCTCCATCATCTTTCTGATGCTTCTGGAATCAGAGCCTGTGCCTTCAGAATATTAAGTGAGCAATGTCCCTTCTTGCAAAGTTTGCCATCAGTCCCCATGTGGAGCATCCAGAGCCCACGAAAGCACATGTGACTCTAAACTGGGAAGTTCCCATATCTGACATCAGGATGCTGTCTCATCAATAAAACCAGGAAACCTCTAGAAGCAACGACTTCCAATCATCTGGAACTCCTGGCTAGGCATAAGGGCATAGAGTAGCTTTTGCCATTCAGCTGTTGTTCTGTTTCTGCCTTTAGCCCCAAGACTTTTCCAGCAACAGCCTCTCAAACATGACCATGTATCTAATTAAAAATATGGATTTTTCTGTTGTAAATTAAAGCCCAAATATAGCTTCAAAATTTGCTTGTCCCAGTACATTTAATAATACCTAAATGCTCTCATGTGTTAAATATTCATTCATTTTTTTCCATAACCACTTCCAATAAATATTGATGATTGTCTAACTTTGAAAATGGCTATGTACATGGGAGAATATTCATGTGTGTCTCATTGATTTTCCTGACAGGGCCAAATGGAGCAGGTAAGCCAATTTAACACAACCAATTTCCAATTTTGCACAGATTGAATAGGAGAAGTGCTGTGGAAATTAATAATCAATCTCATACCATCATTAATAATAATATTTAGCTCCCATACAGCTCCTTCCATCTTCTAAGCACTTTATCAGCATTAACAGATTTATTCACTAATACTCAAGGGAGGCCTTTTCGTAATGGGAATGAGAAGCCAAGTGGAATGTAAATGGCCGCCTAGGGCTAAGGGACAAGCAAGTGCCAAGGTGAAAAGCCAGATAATCTCTAGAGAAGTCCCAGTTCCCACTGGATCCCCTAACCTCTGAAATATCAGGAGAATATTGCAAGCCTAGGAGGCAAGTATAGTTTTTCAATCTTAGATTTATAAGGTGTGAGTTCACCATAATAGTAAGAACTAGATTTATTACTATTTTTTGAACACTCATTTTGTGCCAAACACTGCTAAGAATTGGGGATATTAAAAGAAAAAAGCCTCTGCTCTGAGGAAATTGACAGACAGTGAGAGAGAGGGAGATGTGAGTCCAGCACACAGTGGGATGGAGGCCACATCGGAGATGGACGGAGAGAGGCACAGCTCCCTGAGAAGGAGCACCCAGTACACCATGGACGTCTGCCCTGAGAAGGCGCTGCTTGAGCCAAGCCCTACAGGGCAGATGAGAATTAGAGTGGGGGATTTGAGCAGGGGAGAGAGACATTCTAGAGACAAGGAAAAACATGGGGGAAAGATGACATGGAAGAGCATTGTGTCCTCTGGGAACTGTAAACACTTCAGCTAGACAGGAGTGAAAAATAAGACAATGTGATGCTGCCATTGCAGTAGACTGAATTTTCCAAAGATAGCTCCAATAATCTCTCCCATCTGCTTATTCTTCTACAAGGTGACCTTGCCACTCTCCCCCATCTAAAGGTGGAATTATGTCCCCTTCCATCAAATCTGAGTGGGCTTATGACTGCCAACTAGCCTGAGGCCATCATGTTGGTGCTCAGGTCTATAGCCCCATCTGAGGTCCCAGCCGACAGCCTGCATCAACTCCAGATGTGAGTGATAACACTTCCAGATGATTCCAGCCCCCAGCTGTCAAACCACCTCCAGCTTGGAAGTCTTTCCAGCAGAGACACCAGACACCACGGGGCACAGACAAGCCATCCCCGTTGTGTCCTGTCCAAATTCCTGACTCACACAATCCACAAGCATGATAGAATGGTTGAAATTTGCAAACAACAGTCACTCTATAGATTTTCTACTTTATTTTCAGGCAGTGAGAACCATTGAAGGGTTTTCAGGGGGAGTGTGGTGTTATCAAGTTTTCTGTTCAGGCTGAGGGACAGGACTGAGGGATCCTCTGTGAAAGGAGAAGACCGTCTGATTGGTGGTTTCTGTATCCTCTTCATGGGTGGATCTGGGGCATCATCTTGCTGTTACTGTTGGCTGGTTTTGTAATCACACTAGTCTCCCTCTAGCTCAGTGATTTTTACTTCTGGCTGCACAATGGGATCACTAGGGAGCATCAGAAATATCCCATTTCCTGAGCCTCACCCCAGATCAATAAAAGCAGAATGCCTGGAGAGGGGGCTCTTGCATTGGATTAGATGATTCTAATCTGCATCCAAGGTTAAGACCACTGAGCAAGTTGCTCACTGACCATACAGCCCAAGCCAAGGAAAGTGGTTCATGCTGCAAATCTGAAGTTCAGTTGAGGACTACACTTACAAATTGCAAAATTCATATACCTCTTGCCTTGGTAGAAGAGAAAAAGAAGTTACTAGATACTAGACACTGATCACTGTAAAAGAACCAAAGGAAAAGTTACATACCTGAGGCCATAAAATGAAAAAGATGTGAGATCTGGGGGGTGAAGTTATCAAAAAAGGAACACTGAGATTCTTTCATAAGAAGGATTGTTTATTTAGAATAGAGAGCTCCTTTCTTTAAAGCAGAGCTTCCCAGCATGGTCTGATGAAGATCTCTTCCAAAAAACCACATTCTTTTGTTATGACACTGGCCTAAACCAAAATGGGCCAGTTATATAGTCACAACTCATGTCTAGGAAACTGAATAAAAGAGTGAGACAAGCTCCCCTGTGTGCATGCCTATGGGGGTGAGGAGACAGGGCCAGGGTTGTAAGATTAGAAAGTAGTGGACAGGTCAGGATGGTATAGAAAGGGAATGAACAGAGGATAGTGAAGTCATGATGTTTGGTGACACTGAGCAGGCCACCTGGCCTCTCTGATCTCCAATTTCCTCATCCATATAAGAAGGTAGGATGATTCAGAGGTCTCTTCCCCAGCTTGAAATTATAATTCTTTTTTTTTTCTACAGAAGGGAGAGAGAGAGGAAAAGAGAATGAGAAAGCAAGGAAAAAAAGCTTGAAATTATGATTCTATGGTTAGGTGCCAGAAACTTCTGTATTTTGCTTCATAGTTATTATTCTGCCCCTGACTAGCCATGAGTCCTGATGCATAGTACCCCTTACTCTGGGTATTAACCATGTGTTTCTGACGCTTTCACACTGGGGCCTTCCTGACCCTGGGCTAGCCAATTCCTAGAGATAATAAAGAACTTACATAAAAGCACACCTTTCATAGGCAAACCACCCAGTCCAGAGCCCACACCCCAACCACCTCCTTTATCAGGCTCTCCCAGGGCTCTTCCTTGCTGGGGGCCACAATGCACCTGCCCTAATCACCCCAGGGCCAGGTACCAGACAGCAAGAGACAGCCCCTATGCCCCAGAACCCCACTGAAATATTCAAATGAGTCCATCCTCAGCCTCCTTACCCTGCCTCAACCGTTTCTTCCCCAGGGAAAGCTCAATAAAGGCTCTTGCCCAAGTTTTCCTTCCCCCTCTGCCTTCTGATCCACACTGGTGCTTCCCTGTGTGGCCCTGAGTGTTGAGGCATGCCTTCTCCTTTGCGGAACTGTGAGTAATAAACTGTCTTTTAATGGCAGTCATCTCCGGATCTGTTGGCCTTGCCATACCCGAATAAGTAAACCCATATTTTAAAACACTATGACCACAGCATTCTCATTTGTAAATCAAAGATGAGAATGGAAGCTCCCTCCCGGTGTTTCTGAGGGCAATCACTGATCACAATGACACAATACAGTCCACCAAAGCACACATGCTTAGAAATTATAGAGACATTTCAGAGTAATATATAAAAGTACCTTTGGAAGTCTATATGTTGTGATGGGCTGGTCCAGGCACCTATTCCCTTGGCCTTAGATCTGTACAGATTGCCTTTGCAATTTTCCTTTGAAAATTGTCTGTGCTGTCACAGCTGATTGGGACAGAAATCGGGGAAGCGAATACAAAGAAGTCCTCCAGCATGACCCAGCAATCATGGGCAGTGTTGCATTGAAGAAATTGACATTAACCCTTCCAAACAAACACTCCACGTTCAACCGTACGTATTGCCATCATCACAGCAGCCCATTTATGTCTGAATTCGCGTCATAATGGTGCACTGATAGTATATGAAAGGGACCTACAGTCTCATTTCAGTCTCCCCATTTTCGTAGCTTTCACAGCAGGTTTAATTTCACAGCTTTTAGTTTCATGACATTCAAATACCAACAATTGATTGGGGGGAGGGGAGAGACCTGACTTTATTGGAAATATCAGTCACTGTAAAAAATCCTGAAGGAAAACTCACCACTTTGTAAAAGGTCACCGGATAAATAATTGCCTTCTGAATTGGGATGATTCCTGCTGTCATTAAGCCCCAGCAGCGATCTAATATGCTTTACCACTTCTGCTAAATGCCGGGAGACAGTTTTGCAATCGCAGTCACATAGACAATTAAAGCTAAGCAATTGGTGCCTGAGTCAGAAGTCTTTTTCTTCTTTTCTCCCTTTTTTTATTCATAAGATGAAATGTTATCCATTTCTCAACTCTTATCCTCCCTTTTTGCACTGATAATCATTTTATCCCTGTGAACACGATCGATTGGAGCTTAGTTCCTCAGGCCTAAGTCAAGACTGGCATTGGCTTTACAACAAATGTCTCTCATTCCAGCTCTCACATTCCCCACCTCCACCAACAGAGAGAAGAACAGTTGTATTCACCAAACAGTGGGATCTTTCTAAACCGTCCTTCTGGTAAGTGGCTGCTATGAACTGAATTGTGTTCCCTCAAAACTCATATATTGAAGCCCTAACCCCCAGTGTGACCATATTTGGAGATAGGCCCTGTAAGGAGGTGTTACAGTTACATAAGGTCATAAGGGTGGGCTTCTGATTTGATAGGGTAAGTGTCCTTATAAGAAGAGATAGCAGAGAACTCTTTCTCTCTCTCTCTGCCATGTCATGCCACAGTGAGAAGGCAGCACCCTGCAAGCCCGAAAGAGAACCTTCGCCAGAAACAGAACCCTACCGGACCTTGATCGGACTTTCCAGCCTCCACAACTGGGAGAAAATCAATTTTTGGTGTTTAAGCCAAGCAGTCTGAGATATTTTGTTATGGCAGCCCAAGCAGACTCCTACAGTGGCCTTTTAGGGACAGCAAGAACAGACTGTGGACAGAGTTTGGCCCGCAGAGATGTGGGGCAATTTCAGTGACGAAGTTTCCTGCCTGCAGAGAGGGAGGCAATCATCTCCACCTCCAGCCACTTGCGCAGAGGGAACAGGTGAGGGTAGTCGAAGGCATTGGCCCTCATCTGAGGAAGGGGCCATATACAAAAGCTCTTGTAATTAGGCATCCTGTGCTGGTGTGTGACTGTCTGACATTTTTCAAGAGTTCTTTACATTAGAATGAGGAAGAGGGCATGTCAGCATAGTGTACGGCTAAGGAATGGGGCTAACTGAAGCAGTGACAGGACTCACTTTCCAGTTGAAAGCTGGTCCTAGAATTATTGGAAAAAATGATCAGTCAAGCTCACTGACCCATGACCCCCCTGGCTGCTGCAGGTTGTTTTTCTGCTTTGCTAAATGAAGTTAATCCAGCCCAGGACCTCCTGGTGGATCTGTCTTTAAGCCGTGGTGCTCAAGGAGCTCCTCAGCTAATCTGAGCCTGTAACCAAGTAGTGTGCACTGATTGGCACATCCCAGAAACCGCAACATCATAGACACGTCTCCTGGACTTGGATTTGAATGGCTATAAATAAAAAATGAATTCATCAAGAAGGTTTAACATTGCTTAGGAGAAGCTCCTGATTCTAGCACACAAAGCAAAATAACTTATGTGTGTATGCATGTGTGTGTGTCCTCTTAATTGATTTGTTTCCCAGGAAAAATACAAGATGTAGAAACCATCTTTTAGTAATCCATCATTTCCAGGGCACTTACTCTCAGGTAGATGCTTTATATAGTAGTAGCTAACATTTATTGAGTATTGTATTAAGATCATTATATGTGTTACTTTATGTAAGCCTAACAAGGAGTGTATTATTATCTCCCATTTATAGATTAAGAAACTGAGACTATGAAGGTTTGGTAACTTACTCAAGATCATAAGAAGGTAACAAGATTAGTTTTCAACCTAGGTTCCTCTGGCTCCAGTGCCTGTGCATGGTCCCTGTATCTTATTATTCTTCACAGTAACCTTATGCAGTAGGGATTATAAACCTATTTCAGGGACCAAATAAAGTTACTTGCTCAACATCACACAATTGCTAGTAATTGTGAGAACCAAGACTCACCCAGACCTGAACAACTTCCAAGTACACGTACATTATCATCATGGCATATGCACAAAATGCCCGGAAGTGCTTCTCAAATTTTACTGTGCACTATCATTTGACCCAGTGATTCTACTCCTAAGAATCTACCCACGAGGAATGAAAACATATGCCCACAAAGACTTATACACAAATGTTCTTAGAAACATTATTCATAATAGTCCTAAAATTAGAACAAAACCAAATTTCTGTCAACTAATGAACAGATAAATAAAATGGGGTCTATTAGTGACAATGGAATATTATTTGGCAATAAAAAGGAATGAAATATTGGTATCTATACAACATGGAGGAACCTCAAAAAAACATTACACTAAATGAAAGAGGCAAGACACAAGAGACCACGTATTATATTACTTCGTATAAATTCTTATAAAAGAAATGTCCAAAAAGGGCAAATTATAGGGACAGTAGATAAGGGGATGCCTGGGACAGGGATGGGAAGAAACAGGATTGACAGTAAATGGGTATAGGAGAGCTTCTCAGGGTAATAGAAATACTTTAAAACTGCTTTACGATAATGGCTGCACAACTTGGTATTTCACTAAAAATTACTGAATTGTACACTTGAAGTAGGTGAATTATATATGTAAAATATCCCTCAGTACAGTTGTAAAAAGATTTTAGGGTGCAACTGAATCATCTTGGGATCTTGTTAAAATGCAGATTCTGAGTCAGCAGGTTTGGGGCAGGGCCTAGTGTTTGCATTGCTAATAAACTCCAAAGTGATGCTGATGCTGTTGTCCAAAGACCGATCTCCCAAATTCCTGCTTCTCCAATTCAACTAACCCCAGACCCATTACACCTGCACTTGGGCTTTATCTATGAAGATGGAGCATTCTCAATGCTCTCATTCTTGATTCCTCATTTGCATTGGGCCATGGCATGATTGCACCAAATCCTAAACAAAAACTTTTTATTTTTCCCCATCTTTTTCTTGTTTGCCTACACCAGCAGGTGAAATTTTAGTACATCAGGCTCACCCAAGGAGCTGAATATGCAGATTCCATGATCCAACCCTGACATTCTGAATGAGTAGGTTATGGCTGGGAAATCTGTCTTTCTAACAAGCACTTCAGGTAATTCTTATGCAGGTGGTTTAAGGATTATCTTTTGTGAAATGCTAATCTAAACCAGCATAGTTCAATAGAAATATAACACAAGCCCATGCATAATTTTAAATTGCCTAGGAGCTACATTTTAAAAAGCAAACGAAACTGGTGAAATGAGCTTTATTAATAACATATTTTGTTTAACTCACTAAATGCAACATATTATCATTTTAACATATCATCAACATAAAAATATAATTGAGATATTTGACTTTTGGGGGGCACTAAGTCTTTGAAATCTGGTGTGTTTTCCAAGCTTATCACACATATCAATTCAAACTAACCACATCTCAAGCACTCACTTTTGGGCAGCCACCCCAGACCTATTGAATCATAAACTCTGGTGTGGCCCAACAATTTGTGTTCTAGCTAAGCCCTCTTCTAGGGGATTCTGGCATTCACTCAAGTTTGAGAACCTCCAATCTCGGCTATTGTTTCTTGAACTTGGCTACACATTGGAATCACTGGGAAACTTAAAAAAAAAAAATAAACTTATGATGGGTCCCAGTCCCAGAAATCAAGATTTTTAGAAAGGCTTTCCAGATGACTATAATATACAGCACAGTTTAAACGCTGCTGCTCACTGTCTCTCATGGATGACTCCCTTACCTGTTAGCTCCAAAGTCAGGTACTGGGTCCTTATCATCATTTTCTGTCAAGTTTCAGGCTCTTCTCACCACACTTCCGATTTCCAGGTTTCTTATTTATTTGACTTTGAGTTTTTAGATAAAAGTAATCTTTTTAACCCATTTCTGCAATTCCCTTCCTAAAAGGGAATTGCAGAAAATGCATATTTTAAAATATGCATATTTTAAAATATGCATATTTTAAAATATGCATCTTTTAGTTTCTCCCACATGCTTGCTAGTCCCAAGGTGCTTGACTTCCTCAGCAACTCTCATCCCTTTACCCCACCTCCCGCACCCAAGGACCCTACTCACCTTTTGGGAGCATCAGCCTACTCATGGCTCCATCCCACTGCCAATGTAATCCAGAACTTTGGACACTTATCTGTGACTTCTAGTTGACCTCTTGCCATCTCTTTCCCTGAAAGCCCAAATCTTCCTAAAAAGCTTCCTCCAGGGAAAGAGAATAAGGACAGAAACTCATCTCAGGAGCCCCTTTTCCCATCACTGTGAACAGCTTCCATTTTGGTAGATCTCCATTTCTCACACCTTTGGATTCTGGCAGCTCACTGGGAGAGGAGTCGTCTTTGGGAAAGTCATCTGATTATGTGTGGAAGGTGGGGAGGAGCATTAAAAATCAGGTTGCACTCCCATGTCATAGATTGTTCATGAAATAGCAGCTGCCTGGCATGTGTGTGTGCAGCCCACACAAACAACATAGGTCATATGTTTACGTAAATGTACATATGTATAGTTGAAGCACCCTCTAGTGGAATACCTAGAGAAGATCTCATTTTCTGGAGAAACTCACCCTCAAAGAAAAAAAAAAAAAAAAAAAAATCAGGAAAAAAACAAAGAGCAGGGTATTTTGAAATCTTATCTGGCCAGAGCCTCGTGAGAAATGAGAGCACAAGTCTGTGGTATATTTGTGGTCATGGCAGGTCACGCAGGGATGCTGGGCAACCCAGTGTCTGCCTGGGCTGGCTGGGTGAGGATGGGCTGTGGGCTGAGCTGGCGTCTCTACAGTATGAAGGTCTTTGTTCTCCTGCTGCCTAAGTTATGGGAAAGCAGTGTTTGGAGGTTACAGCTCCTCCAAAGGAAGTGTTTACAGATTACTGTGGGTTTCTTTCAGTTGGAGAAGTTGTCCCTCCCAATTTCAAATTGTGGGAGTGGCAGGGGAACAGAGATGGATTATTCACTGTTGGGATAACTGGATTGCCTTTTGGAAGAGGATAAATTTGGAGCCCTACCCTACTTTTTTACACTAAATGAATTCCAAACTGAAACATAAAAGAACTTGAAGAAAGAAGTGGAGATGATTTTGGAGTGGGGAATACCTTGCTAAATGTAAGTTCAAATCCATAAGTCATAAAAAAAAACTATTGAGAAATTTTATTAATAAAAGTAAAAATTTTTCACATGGCCAAATGAAAATGCCATGAACAAGGTCAAAAGATAAATAGCACACAAGGGAAAAAATGCAACGGATAGCACAAAAGGATAATTTCTTTAATCCACAAGGTTTTCCTACAATCAATAAGCCAAAGACCAACAACCCAACAAAGTAAAATGGACAGTGGGTATGAACGGACAGGTCACCGGAAAATAAAAGAAAAAATTATGCTCTTAAACCTAAAGGAATCTCATTCACAGGAATTGTTTTTCAATATCAGAGAGTAGGATCATATGTTGAGTAAGGCAGATACAGGAAAGCAGGTGGAGTCATGTTTGGGGTTGGGAAGCATAAACTGGTATATTGTCCACGAAGAGCAATTTTGTGATAGCTGTCAAAATACACAGTAGCCATTCACGCTGACCCAGCAAGTCCACTTGCAGGAATTTACCTTACAGATAAGCTTGCAGATATGTGAAATGAGGCATACACAAAGAAATTCATGACAGCATGGTTTGTGGGAGCAAAATCCTAGAAATATTCTAACTGTCCTTCAATAGGGGACTGATGAAATAAATCATGATACATCCACAAAATAGGATACGATCTTGCCATCCCCAGCTGTCACCTCTCTGTGTAAAGATGTAGATTGATCTCCCACATACATAAAGTAAAACAGCAAGTAGAGACGAGGATGTGAAGATTTTCTTTCCATTACCTTTTGAAAAATGAGGATCTGTGGAAGAAACTTTTCTCAGGGCTTAGAATAGGCTGGTGATTTTTTTGTGATTTTGGTGTTAATGTTCCTTTGTTTTATTTTTAACTCAATAGTTTAAAATTATCACAGACAGAATACATGAATATGACAAAAGAACAGTTAGTTTTTGTGTTATGGGCACTACAGTCATATAACTGCTTGTATTTCCTCTGCATTAGCTGCTTGCAAGCTCAGACACATTAGTAGCCCACTTCTTGTATAGCATTTTACAGCACGCATATTTTGCACTAAACTAACTCCTGCCTTAGTTCTATTTTTTTAGAACTGTAAGAGCCTTACCTTTCTAAATCATTATTCTACATATATTGTATTAGGTTATTAAGTATGAAATGTCCAATTTCCTTAAGTACTAAGATTGAGAGTTGATATCTCTGAATATCTCTGATATTTCACTTTGACATTTCTTGTTTTATTTTTATTATGAAGGTACATCCTCAGTCTTGCAAATGCATGTTTTGGCTTGTGATTATCTTTCAAATTTTTTTAGAGCAATTTTTGTGAAACCACAGGTAAGTCAAAAATTCGTGTTATTTTCGAATAATGAGTTCTGTCGTGGAACCAATGCAGCACAGACAGCTTGAAATATCAACAAAGTGTTTGGGAAGGATGTGGCTAATGAATCCACAGGACGTTCATGGTTTGAGAAGTTCCATTCTGGTGATTTTAATATTAAAAATGAGACACGTAGGCGACCTGAGACCAAAGTGGATAATGATGAGCTGAAAGCTGTTGTAGAAGCGAATCCATCTCAACCTACATGTGTGAATTAGCAACAAGGTTTGACGTTACTATTCCAACAATATTGGACCATTTGAAACAAATTGGCAAGGTAAAGGAGCTGGATAGATGGGTTCCACATGAATTAAACAAGTGTCAGAAAAGAAATGGGCTCGAAGCTTGACTTTCTTCACTGTCACAACATAAAGGAAAGCCCTTTCTACACCGCATTGTTATGTGTGATGAAAAATGGATTCTTTTTGACAATCACAAGTGTTTGGAACAATGGCTGGATGAAGATGAAGTGCCAAAACACAGCCCAAAACCAAATATTCATCAAAAAAAGCTAATGGTCTCTGTTTAGTGGTCCAATGCTGGTGTTATCCACTACAGCTTTGTGAAACCTGGTCAATCGATTACAGCAGATGTCTACTGCAAACAGCTGGGTGAAATGATGAGGATGCTTGTGATTAAGCAGCTGAGATTGGTCAATAGAGACAGGCCTATCCTCTTGCAAGACAAGGCTGGACACATGTCGCACAAACAACATTGCTCAAACTGTAGAGGCTGGACTTGGAAACTGCCTGTCAATTACCAGACCTTGCACCAACTGACTACCACTTCTCCCAGGCTTTGGACCACTTCTTGTAAGGAAAAATATTCAATTCTCAGCAAGGTGTGGAAAACACCTTTTGCGATTTCATCGCCACTCGCTCTCCGGGCTTCTTTGCTGCTGGCATAAAAAAGCTACCATTAAGATGACAAAACTATGTCGACAGTTTAGGCACATACTTTGATTAATTATACAGCTTCTTGTTTGAGATATAATAAACTGCACTTTTGATTTGAGATCAGACATCTCGTATTTAGTGCCATAGACGTTTGTATCCCCACCACATTTGTGTGTAGAAATTCTACCCCTCAGTGTGATGGTATGGGGTTAGTGCCCTTATGAAACAGACTCCAGAGAGTTCCCTCACCTGTTCCACCATGTGAGGACATGGTGAAAAGATGGCAGCCTATGAGCCAGGGAGCAGGCCCTCACCAGATGCTGAATCTGCCATCACTTTGATCTTGGACTCCCAGACTCCAGAACTGTAACAAATACATTTATGTTGTTTATAAGCCATTCAGTCTATGGTATTCTGTTATAGCAGCCTAACAAACTAAGACACATAGGCATATTTTTTAAAAAACACTAACAAAAAAAGCAAAATGAAGAAAGAATGTATAATATGCTACCATTGTATTAAAAAGAATACATGCATATGCTCATATATGCATAGACTATCTCTAGAAGATTAGTAACTCTGGTTTCCTGCAAGGGTTGGGGAACAGAGGTGAATGGGAATTATATTAATTACTAATAATTAATTAATAATAAAATACAAAATAACTTTTGAAAGTTATTTTATGCCATATACATATTTTTAAAATGTTTTTAAAAACTGTCCTCCCCTTTGCTCTAAAGAGCCACCTGATTGCTAAGAGCACCACTCTCCTGGTTGCCATTGTTTTGCCAACAGGAAGTGGTGTAATAGAGGAGAAACTGACCTGCAGTCACCCACTGAATTTCTGTTGCAGTGTGGACTCACCAGTTCTGTTTGCAATATTCCTACTGTGTTATGAAAATGAAAATTTGGCCCATCTTTCATAGTGCACATTTTTTCAAAAAGCAATTTGAGATAAATATACTTTTTCAGGTAGTGAAAGTGAGATTCTTAATAGAGGAAAGAAAAGGGCTTTCACCTTCATTCTCTACTAAGGCTCGCATCTATATAAGTCCCCAACAGTGATGTATTATATTCTTTAAAAAGTCAGGTTTATTGAGGTATAATTTATATATAGTTATATATACATATATATAACTTTCATATATAAAAATTTACCTTTTTTAGGGTATAGTTCAAAAAGTTCTGACAAACATATAGATCACATACAGAACATTTCCATCAACTCAAAAATTTCTTTTCTTCCCCTTTATAGTCAAACCTTCTCCTACTCCCAGTTCCTGGTAACCACGAATTGGTTTTTGGTTTTAACTTTTTATTTGGGAGCAATTTTACACTTACAGAATATTTGCAAAGATAAGTCAAAGTTCTCATATATCCCTCATCCAGCTTCCCCTAATGTTATGATAACATCTTACAAAACCATGGTACATGTATCAAAACTAAGAAATTAGCATTGGCAAATTACTATTAAGTAAAATACTGATTTTATTCAGATTTCACCAGTTTTCCCATTAATGTCATTTTTGTGTTCCAGATCCCATCCTGGATCCCACCTTGCATTTAGTTGTCATGTTTCCTTAGTCTTTTCTGATCTGTGACAGTTTCTCAATCTTCCCTTGTTTTTCATGACCTTGACACTTTTTAAGAGTACCAGTCAGGTGTTTTGTATTATGTCTCTCACTTTGGGTTTGTCTTATATTTTCTCATGACTAGACTAAGGTTAGGATTTGGGGGATAAATAGCACAGAGGTGAGGTGTCCTTCTGATAGCATCATGCCATAGGACATAATATCCATGTGATTTATCATTGGTGATGGTGACCTTGATCACTTACCAGTTTTCTCCACAGTAAAGTTACTTTTTCACTTTTCATACCCTGTTCATGGAAAGGAAGTCACTAAGTCCAGCTCACCCTTGAGGAGAGAGCAATTAAACTCCACTTCCTATAAGAGAGAGTCTAGAAATCACATATCACGTGGCCACTCCCCTTGTCCAGGCCAGTCTTCTCCCTGTGCCGATCTTCCTTGGTGAGTATCTGGTAACGTCCGTGGAGAAGAGACGTCATCTCCTGTACCTCCCATTGTGACTGTGACTCCCCAGGACTCTCTACTCTCACCCTAATCCACACTTGGCCTTTGCAACTGTCTAAAGTTTTAGCTGACTCCTCTGATTCATGTGTGTGGCCCTGGTATCTCCTCTGCCCATGCTGTCCTCTGCTCAGCTGAGCTGCAGCTTCCCTTTCATGTCTCCTTGGAAGGTCTTATCTTTTCTTGGATTTCAGGCTATTTGGTTGCCTGCAACCTCAACTCTCTAAAGGTTTCAAAAAGAATTATTATTTTATTGTTTATCGAACTTTTTATCTGTTAAGGTGAGAGTGACACTCTCTTCAGCATCCTATGTCCCAGGCATAGGATGAAAAGAAATCCACTCTTTTCCAAGGAAAAAGCCAGGTCCAAAGCCTGCACAACTGTGAAGACATCAGAAAACATCCTTGATTCTGGACTTCCAACTAACCTGCCATTGGCTGATACTCCCTGGCACACCAAGGCCCATGACTGTCCTGGGAATGGTTGGAGCTCTGGGCATGTTTGAACTTCAGAGGAAAACTGGGTGAGCCAATTTCATTATTCCCAAGCAAATTTACCCAACTTCCAGATAGGCAAAACCTTTTTTGATTCAGTACATTGGGCACTGGAGAAAAAAAACAAACCATTGCTCATTCATTTCATCTGGTGGGACACTTTTTGGAGTTTTCTTTTAAAAGAAGAGGCTAGATCACCATCTCAGGAGATGAATAGGGACAAGACTGATTTCTCGACTTTCACATAGGAGAAGAGTAACTATAAAGCCCTAAGCTTTTCCCTATGATTCAAAACAAACAAAAACCGATTCTCAGTGGTCCAGCTTCATCTTTAGGGATGAATAGTATATAATCTAGGAGGCTTTTTTAGCAAAATGGATTTGCCAGCTTTCAATGTTTGTCCTGAAGGAAGCATTCAGTGAGTCAAAACATTTACATTGTACAGTCAGGAGAATGTGTCAGCCTACCCTGAGGTAATGTCACAACATCTTGACAAAGCATATGCCACAATAAATTTATATCAGTGCAAAAAAAATCAATGGTTATATTTGTCTGTATGTGTTATACACCTCCGCCTAAACTGGTTCCATTTACTGGAATGAAAACTTTGAAAATAGAATAAAAATAAAATTTCTCCTAATAAAAGTGGAATTCCTGAAAAGTTTATTTCAAATAGACCAGAATATCTTTAAAACCCAATCCATTATCTCATAGATTTAGATGGGTCATGACATAAGAGGCATTATGATATGCCATTATCATAATTGTTCTACACAATGAAAACCCATGCAGTGAACTGATTGCATTTGCAAGGAATGTGTTGGGAATCCTCTTGGAATACTAAATTCATGAGCAAGGAGAGGTTTGTAGAGTTGAACGTGTCCTGTGCGCATTGCACAGAACAAATGAAAACCCCTAACATGAACAATTAAATACAAAGCTTCTCAGGTTGGGTGGACATAGAATAGAGAACACAGCCCCTCCTCTCCATCCTCCTGTTCACTAGACAACCGCCTGCCATGCCCCCCTCTGCCACTGCCATCCTCCTTCCCCAACACAATTGGCAGTCCCTCGAGCACCTCTAGGAAATTCCAGGGTAATATGGAATTTCTTGCTATATGGAGCAGTTGTTTGAATGCAGCCACACTAACAGATATCTATAAAAGAGATCTCACATTTATCTGCCAGCAAAGATAAATGTCCTCCCCTTACTGCCTAGGAAGAAGTCAAGTGGCCTGTGGTTCTATGCACAGATTCATGCCTGATGTACTACAGCCTTTAAAGACTGTAGTAAAATTGTCACAGTCATCTCCACACCTCCAGCTCACACCTCATCATCCCCGGAGGATTTACTCTCCCACTCAACACTATCCCTGATGTAATGCTTGGTGATTTCAGTACCCACACAGATGATTCTTCCACAGCTCTGAAGACTCATCCTTGACTTCTGCTCCTCCAGTGATCTGCGTTCCCACCCACACCATCAGCAAATCCATTCCCATGACCATACCAGGATTGAGTCACTGTCAGAAAGTGCACCCTCTTCATAATCTCAATTTCAATCATCCCACTCTCTGGCTACCACCTCTTATTTTTCTATCTCCCTCCCAGTATATACACTGATTTCAGCAGGTCCTCAACCCCATCGGACCACTGTTCTATTGGCCTCACTACTTTTTACAGCCCTTTTCCCCTATGTCTTCAATTTCCCCTTTCTCAGCTTAGATTTCTTTGGTCCATCTTTATACTCACTCTCTCTTCCCCAGAAAAACACAACCCTAGTTAAATCCAATCTTCTACTCACTTCTCACCAGCTCCAAGGCAGCTGAATATGACTGAAGGAAAGCACAACAAGGCCAAGTGGCACAACGTGAATGCATGAACACAGGACTCCAATGCTGTCCACCTCGAATGACCTAATCAATGGACAGTCTCCATCTCTTAGATGACTCTCAAAGGGTTCTCTTCTTCTCAAACACCCAACAACTTCTTCCCCACTTTCTCAGCTGATGGCTTTGCTCCTTCTTTCATTACAAAAGGGAAACATTCAGACACAAATTCCCACCCCACCCACTGCCAGAACCAGAGGCTGCCTCTCTGACTTGCCTTCCCCCAGGACAGAGGCCACCTTTCTGCTTCAGCATCTGCCTCCACCCTCTTCCTCTTCTGAATCAGCTCTTTCAGGTTTCACCTCTCTCACCTGCAGCAACAATTGCACCCTCTCTTCTGGATCATTCACATCAGAATACAAAGAGATTATAATCTCCCATTTGAAGAAGAAAAATATTCTCTTGACTCTACAGATACTGTGTCTGTGGTTTCGCTTTACAGTGAAACCGTCTAGAGAGTTTTCTGTCTCTACTTCCTCTGCTCCCATTCTCTCTTGAATTTATTTCAGTTAGGCTGTTGTCCCCTCCACTCCACCAAAACTGCTTTTATTGAGGTCTCCATTTTGCCAAGTCCAATGGTAATTTCTCACTAAACCATTTAATTCAACATATCAGCATTATTTGACAGTAGATCAGCTCCCTCCTCCTAGAATTATTCCCTTAACTTGGCCTCCAGGAAACTCTTCTCTCTTGGTTCTTTTCCTACCTTATTGGCCACCTCTTCTGAGGCCCCCTTTGCCAGTTCCTTCTGTCTTTCCCACTCTACACACTGGATTGTCCAAAGTTGAGTCCTCAGACCTCTTTCCTTCCCTGTCTTCATTCTTTCCCTAGGTGATCATATCCTCTCATGGCTTTAAATTCCATCTACATACTACTGATGCATCCAAAATAAGTATCTCCAGCCCAACTCCAGGCTTGTACATCCAATTGTCAATTAGATATCTCTACTTGACATGTAATAGGCATGTCAAATTTAACATGTTCCAAAACAAATCATTTCTCCTTACTCCTTCTACCATCTTCCATGTCTTAGTTGTTGAAAACTCCAAGCTGCTAGTTGCCCAAGCCCAAATCTTGAAGCCACCCAGGCCTCCTCTCTCTCTCACACATACCATATCCCAACCAGCAAACCCTGCCAGCTCTCCCTTTTAAATGTATATTGAATCTGACCACTTTTCAGCCCCTCCATCATGGTCCATGACACCATAATCTCTTCACCTCTCATCTCTCACCTGGGTGATTGCACTAACTGGCTTTCTGTTTCCATTTTACTTCAGACTATAGCACCATCACCATTCCACCCTCACCTCGACTGCCAAATCTAGCTGCATCCCAGTCCCACTTCTAGTCCTGGCTCTGTAGCAGCAGTGGATGCGACCTTTGACATCTCCCCCTCACTGGATCTGTCTCCTCATCTGTAAATATGGTAGTTGGATTATGTTACTCAGGCTTCTTGCAGCTTAAATATGTGAGGATCATCTGTTTATCACATACTATTCTTTTAAAATGCCAACCCCCAATGCCCCCTCCACCATGTGAAGTCTGCTGTAATGCTCCCATCTGATTTACTGCCCCTCCCTGGGGCTCCCACAGCACCCTAAACCCACCTCCTCTGTCTTAGTGCCATTCACATGGTCCCATAGTGCTTGATTCACCCGAGTCTCCTCTCTCATGAGACTACAAATCCCTTTAAAACAAGGAGCTACATGTTAGTTGCCTTTGTGTCCTTAGCACCTTGCATAGTGCCTGGTACACAGTAGTGCTCAGTAACTGTGTATTATGTGAATGAATAGAAAGGAGGTACCCTTTAAGCTGGGGAGGGGACTGAGAAAAGGAGATAATACAGACAGACCCTGAGGGGCTGGAGGCAAGATGAGGATGCTGGAGCAAAAAGACCAAGTCTAGAGTGATGCTTTGGAAGGAGAAAAGGGAAGCGGTACCCTAGGGAGGCTGGAGACAGTGGTGCCTGCCTTGGTATCAGCTTATATTTGCATTCACAGAGGGTCCACCACTGAGCCACCCTGAGCTCAGCCCCAAGGAGGCACTTATAAGAAGGGTAACACAGGCTTATAGGAAGGGTAACTCCCTGCCTTCAAGGAGCTAATGAGCTTGTTGTTCAGCTAATCCATGGATGGACTTGAAGCCATTTTAGACAGTACCAGACAGTATATGGGCAGTAATCAAGTGCTAATTGGTGTGGTGCAGATTACTAACCCTATAAATTAGTTAGGGAAAGATCAGCATGGGCTGGAGTCTGTCCCCTGCGCAGCTAAAGACAAATCTAGACCTCCTTCCCAGTTTTATCTTTTCTCCTTTAAAAAACTCTGCCTATAATTTCTTTGTTGGTGCCCCCATATAACTTACCCAGAATTATAATGGCAGGACTTCAGTGGACCTAGTTCCAAAGCCTCCTGGTTTCCCTTCAGTGAAATGTATCAGACCTAGAAGTTTCAACCACACATTCAAAGACCACAAGTGCTTACCTTCATAGCAGAATCTCTACATGGCAGCCCCCACTCCATTACACCCCACTTGGCTACACACTCAGTGTCTGATCTATATTGGCTGCCCTGTGCTTGGCATTTGCTTGGGAAACAGTAGAGGTCGTATGGTTATTTCCTGAAAGAATGACTGAATAAGCCTCCCGAACATGTGTTAGAGGCAGAGAGATTTATAACTCATTGACTTACATCTAAAGTATTGAAAATACCCAATGAGAAATTTTATTTAACTATAAAAAATGAGTTAATAATAGTTGAGAATTATTAGGACTACCCCATTTTATCGAAGTTTGCTTTCATCTTGTAGCTTTTTCTTTACTTTTCTTTTCTTTTTTTAATATGGTAAGAATCCCAGCTTGGGCCTAAGTTCTGTCTGTTGCTGCAGTGAAGCCCGTCTAGACCTGTCTGGTGAACTGGTGAGGAGGATCTGCCAGGAGGTGGTTTGTGTGAAGATTGTGGAGCCTCCAAGGAGAGAGCTTATCCTGAAAACCATGAGCAAAATGGGCTTTGCATATGAGGAAAGATGTGCACATGTGAATGCAGGGAGTGCAGGGGACCATCAAAGTAAACACTGAAAGAGCTGTTTTATTAAAACCTCTGTAAGATCCTGCCCATGAGCAGCTGGGCTTGATGCTACTCCATACAGGGACCATGGAGAGGGAGAAGCTGACACCTAACAGCAGCCTGAAGAAGGAAGTCAGAAGAGGAGAGAGGAAAGGTATGGCTGATTTCACATAATATCCTCTCATAAGCACATACCAGGAATGTTTGGGAGGACTCTGCAAACATTCTGCAGGGGCCAGAGGTCTGCTTGAGTAGGCAGAACACCCATGAAATATAGGTAATTGTCAACCATGTGTCTGTACCTGCAGGACTATATCTACAGGTACAAACCAGTAAGGAGAAAATATGAGGTGCTAAGTGCCTGGGTTCTTATTCTAGGATGGCCTGGGTTCAAATTCTATGTCTAAAACTTATGAGCTGTATGACTTTGGAGAAGTTGCATAATGTTTTATATCTCAACAGGCCATAAAATAGAATAGTAACAGTACCTAACTCACAGGGCTGATGTGAAAATTAAATGGGTTCATATATGTAAAGCTCTTTAAAGAGTGTCTGGCAGATGATAAAAAGTGGCAGTTGTTGTCCTAGGGACCTAAGCAAACACAGTTCAATGAATATCTCTAGTGTATTTTCTATAGATGAGTATCCTCGTAGTGGTTCTAAAATTCTTTGACATTCCTCTTTTCAAAAGGCAAAGCTGCAGAGGGAATACTTTCTAAATCATTCTGTGAGGCCAGCATTACCCTAATACCAAAACCAAAGACATTGCAAGAAAAGAAAACTACAGAGAAATCTCCCATGAACATAGATGCAAAAATCCTCTACAAAATATTAGCAAACCAAATCCAACAATGTAAAAAGAATTATAAACCATGACCAAGTGAGATTTATCCTAGGCACACAAGACTGGTTCAACATTCAAAAATCAATTTATATAATCTATCACATCAACAGGCCAAAGAGAAAAATCATATGATCATATCAATAGATGCAGAGAAAGCATTTAACAAAATCCAATACCCATTTATGATTTAAAAAAATATATAAGTAAATTGAATACAGGGGAACTCCTCAAATTGATAAATAGCACATACAAAAAATCTACAGCTAACATCATACTTAATGGTGAGAAACTCGAAGCTTTCCTGCTAAGGTCAGGAATAAGGTAAGAATGTCCCCTCCCACCCCTGCTTTTCAACATCACATGGAATTCCTAGCTTCCATGTGCAATAAAATAAGAAAAAAAAATAAAAGGTATACAGGTTGAAAAGGAAGAAAGGAAATTGTCTTTGTTCACAGATAACATAATTGTTTATGTAGAAAATCTAAAATAATCAAGAAAAAAATTTCTAGAGCTAATAAGCAATTATAGCAAGGTTGCAGGATCCAAGAGATAGAAAACTCAATCACTTTCCTATATACTAGCAATAAACAAGTGAATTTGAAATTAAAAACATATTACCATTTATATTAGCACTCAAAAAATGAACTAGTTATAATCTAGCAAATTATGTACAAGATCTATATGAGGAAAATAACAGAACTCTGATGAAAGATATCAAAGAACTACTAAATAAATGGAGAGCTATTCCATGTTCACAGATAGGAAGACTCAATGTTGTCAAGATATCAGGTCTCCCCACTTTATCTATAGATTCAATGTGACCCTGATAAAAATCCCACCAAGTTATTTTGTGATTATCTACAAACTGATTCTAAAATTTATATGGAGAGGCAAAAGACCCAGGATAGCCCACTCAATATTGTAAGAAGAATGAAGTCAGAGGACTGACACTACCTAACTTCAAGACTTACTATAAAGCCATAGTAACCAAGACAGTGTAGTACTGGTGAAAGAAAAGTCAAGTAAATCAATGGAACAGAATATAGAGCCCAGAAATAGACCCACATAAATATAGTAAACTGATCTTTGACAAAGAAGCAAATGCAATGCAATGGAGAAAAGATGTCTCTTCAACAAATGGTGCTGGAACAAATGGACATCCACACAGAAAAAAAAAAAAAAAGTGAAACCTAGACACAGGCCTTATACTCTTCACACAAACTAACTCAAAATGGACCATAGACCTAAATGTAAAATGCAAAACTATAAAACTGCTAGAAGATAACATAGGAGAAAACCTAGATAAACCTGAGTATGGTAATTACTTTTTAGATCTAACAAAGGCACAATCCATGAAAAAAATAATCAACAAGATGAACTTCATTAAAATTTAAAACTTCTGCTCTGCAAAAGACAATATCAAGAGACCGAGATGATAAATCACAGACTGGGAGAAAATATTTACAAAAGATACATCTGATAAAGGACTGTTATCTATAATATTCAAAAAATACTTAAAACTCAACAATAAGAAAATGAACATCCCAATTAAAAAATGGTTAAAAGATCTAAACAAACATCTCATCAAAGAAGATTTACCGATGTTAAGTAAACAAACGAAAAGATGTTCAACATCAAGTCATGAGGAGTCTGCAAATTAAAGCAATGAGATACCATTGCACAAAATGGCCTAATTAAAATGACCAAAATCCAAAACACTAGCAACACCAAATGCTGGTGAGGATGTGGAGCAACAGGAACTCTTGTGCATTGCCAGTATGAATGCAAAATGGTAGAGCCACTTTGAAAGACAGTTTCTTACAAAACTAACCATACTTTCACTGTACACTATAGCAATTGTACTTTTTGATATTTACCCAAAGTGATTGAAACTTATGTCTACACAAAAACCTGCATATTGATATTTACAGTAGCTTTATTCATAATTGCCAAAACTTGGAAAGAACCAAGACATCCTTTTGTAGGTGAATGAATACATAAACTGTGATATATCCATACAAAGAATATTATTCAGCATTAAAAAGAAATGAGCTATCCAGCTACAAAAAGGCATGGAGGAAGCTTACATGCATATTACTAAGTGAAAGAAACCAATCTTAGAAGGCTACAAACTGTATGATTCCAACTACACGTCATTCTGGAAAAGTCAAAACTATGAAGACCATAAAAAGATCAGTGGTTGCCAGGGATTAGGGGAGAGGGAGAGGTGAATAGGCAGAGTACAGGGGATTTTTAGGGAAATGGAACTATTCTGTATGATACTACAATGGTGAATAATGAATACATGTCATCATACATTTGTCAAAACCGATAGAATGTACAACACCAAGAGTAACCCTAATGTAAGCTGCGGACTTTGAGTGATGTGTCGACGTACGTTCATCAACTGTAACAAAGGTACCACTGTGGTGCAGGATGTTGATAGTGGGGGAGGTTGTGAATGTGTGGGAATAAATGCTATAAGAGAACTCTCTCAACTATCCATTCAGTTTTGCTGTGAACCTAAAACTGCTCTTAAAAATAAAGCTGGTTCATTTAGTAAGGAAAAAGTAGAGTGAATTCCCCTCCTTTTAAATATGGGCTGACCTCAGAGATTTGCTTTTAATGAATAGAATGTGGTAGAAGTGATGGTATGTGACTTATGAAACTGGTGGTAAAAAGAAGAGATTCTACATGGCTCTTGCTTTCTTGGATGGATCATTCAGTTTGGGGGTCATAGGAAGTGACCACAGAGCCACTTAGATGTCATGTCCTAAGGACCTTCAAACAGCCTGTGGAGAGGCTCATGAGAAGAGGACCTGAGGCCTCCCACCAACATTCAGTACCAACTTGCCAGCTGTGTCAGCGCACCATCTTGGAAGTAGATCTTCCAGCCCCCATCAAGCCTTTGGTGCCTGCAGCCCCAGCCAACATCTTGACTACAACCACCTAGCTAGGCTGTTCCCAAATCCCTGACCCACAGAAACTCCGAGAGAGAATAAATGGTTTTTATTATTTTAAGCCACAATGTTTTGGGGTAACTTTTTATGCAATAATACATAATGAATACAATGATCATTAACTGACCATTGTGCATTGTGTTTTTCTGCATGAATTGGCATGAAAGGAGATGTAAAACTGGGTTAACATGTTACTTGGTTTTCAATATAAGAAGGTTCTGTAATTAAATATGACAATAATTGTAAGGTTGGAGATAATTTTGGCTGCAAGTAATAAAAATACTAAATGAAACTGACTTAGACAACAGTGCACATATTGGTTCTCATACTTCGAAGCCCAGCAACTGGGCAGGCCTCAGAGGAGATTTTTCTAGGGGCTTCTGTGTCCCCCTGGGATTTTCTTGCCTCTAACCTCCAGGCAATGTCAGTCTCATCCTCACATTGAGTAACAGGGTGGCTGCAGCACTTCCAGGCCTCACATCAGTACAAGTCAGGATCCAAAAGAAGAGTGTCACTTTGGGAACCTTGCCCAGAAGACTGAGAAGAATTTTCCTGGCTCATCTCATTGGCCAGAATTGAGTCACATACCTATTCCTGAGCCACCACTGGAAGGAAGATGGGATTACCCACAGGTCACCTGGGGCCATCGCTGCAGCTGGGACAGTGTCAGCTTTCCTCCTGCCCCCTGGGCTGGGTAGGGAGGAGATGGGAGCCCAGACAACAGCAGAGTTGTATCAGGGAGAAGAGAGGGGGGATCTGTGCTGGATAGGTCACCCGTGTGGCTGTGGTGTGCTAGAAACAGACAAGCAACAGCCATTTTAACTTCTAGTTCTTGAAAGAGAAAAGGGAAAAGATAGCTAATAAATCTCTGCTAAATCTTGACAATAACACATTTCATGATGTCTGCATAGCCTTTACCTTCTAGCTGTGGTTTTCTGTCATCTCTGGTGGGTTTTTTTTATTTTTATGTGGTGCTTTTTTTTTTTTTTTTTAGTTGTTGTCACAGAATTTAGAATTTAATAAATACTTCAGATTATTAAAGGAATTTAAAGCTTTAATAAAGCTCTAAGGTTATTTATAAGTCACTTTGCGGGGCTGGGGGCCCAAGGCTTAGAAGAGGTCTCTTCATAACACAGGTTAAAATATGCATTCTTTTCTGAGCCAGGGTGACTTCACACAGGGCTGTTCTTCATGTTATTAGGTGGCCTTTAATATCTTTGAAATATGGCATAATTAGGAGCCTGAACCTTACTCTAATGTTTATAGCAGCACTTTGTCAAACTAGGTTTCAGATCATATACAAATTCTGACACTAGAGGGAGTGCATAATGTGTTCCAGAAAAGGAAAGCAGACACCTAATAAATTCAAAGCAAAATCGCCGAGTAGCAAGACAAGACCTTCATTATGTTCTCCCTGCCAAACACCATCCCCCTTCCCCAAACCCCGCTCCCCCAAAATTACTGGAGGCCTCTTTCCCCCTTGGAGCTGTAGTTTGAATCGGTAGGTGGTTGGTAGTTTGGTTGAAGAACTATGAAAAGAATGCTTTATTTTAGAGTCTTTCTAATGTTTTCTTTGCATAAAAAATGGAGAACATATTATTTCCTACTGCTCACATATTGGATGGCAAAATTAAAATTACTCCTTGCTACTTCGTTCTGTTTCTGACTTGGTTAAGTGACCATGTAGTAATGTCACTTTTAAAATGAAAAGACCAGGGGTTTATTCTTTGCTTAAAAAATGTAGTCTAGTCTTCCAAAAGTCAGGGTGAGCATCCTTTTTAGCATTCTGCTTCATCCTTCATTTCTCTAATAAAGGTGCTGCTCTGAATATTTAGCAACCAATGTCAAACAATTAGCAAATCATATTTAAGGCATTTTTATTTCCTGATGTCAAAAGTTTCTCATGCTCTAACTAATGGAATGCCTAATGCCTGAAAACATGTAAATGACTGCAAATATGACTGAGCTATCAACATGGCAACCAGAGACTGGTGAAAAAGTGAATGATTACTGCCACTCAGTACGACTCAACTGTTCTTGAAAAATGTGATAACTGCTGTGTGCTTCTTAAAAACCTTTTTGTGTATTCATTATGCATCCCACAATTATCTTAAATCCATCTTGTACTCTCGTAAATCTTTGAGCAACCGGTAAACTGTCTCTCTAATGGAAATTGAAGTTAGAAAAATTAAAAAGCAAGATCATTAAGAAAAATCCTGGACTTTATCCAGACGAGTGAAATGACCCATACAAATGAAACGTCCAGAACCACATTACTGTCTTCTAAAGGCCCAGAAACGAGCCTCTACTAGGACACATTCGTACAGACTCACGTGGCAGAGAGACTTTTAGTTTACTGATATTTCACCATAATGACTTTTGGAAAGTTAAACCAGTTTGCAGGCAATAGCCTCTATGTGTGTGTCCATAATGGTTTTTTATTCAAAAACACCCTAAGTAAACACATTTAATGAGAAGTGCTATTTCAACATGATGGTTCTACTCAAAACACACACTTATCAATTTACTCAATACCAATATTTTGTAGTTAGTGAATATGATATAGAACAAATTTGAATTGTGCTCTGTGTTTAGATGAACCCCAGATATTTTTACTTAGTTGCATACACCAAGTGATGGGGATGAGGAGGTAGCAGATTCTATGGCTCAAGCACAGGCACAATTTCTACATGTTTTCAAAGGCTCGCACCTTTGTATTGCCCTAAAGGCATTTTCCTGTGCTTTGTCTTTATGGTGAAGTGCAGTTCACACACTCATGGACCCCAAGTATGTTGCTGCCGCAGCCACTTGATGGCTCCCACCTTCCACACCCGGCATCGCACTCCACTCCCCGCCACCTGCCTTCAGGCTCCTCTTCCTCCCGTGGTGAGTTCCCTAAACCTTTATCACTTTTTGCCTATACATTACATTTATTTATTTTCAAGTTGTTGTATATTACTTAGATATATTTATCATTCGACTAAAATATTTTCTTTTCACCTGTGAAAACTGGCTAGGTACCTTGGATTGGGATGAAATTAATTATAATAAATGAAAATATAATTTTCTCATTGGACAGCTTTTCACTTAGTTTTTGGGAATGAATTAAAGATAGTAAACAGGGGATAGGTGTCTATCGAAGCACAGAACTCTCCAATGGATAAGTTTGGTCAATCCGTTGACTTTCCATGTTCTCTGGGGAAGCAAATGGTGACCCTGGGAGAGACCAGATTAAGTACACCCCATATCAGTGTTTAGTATTAATAATAGTGCCTCAGTACAGCAGGTAGTTTCAGAGTTTGTGGAATTTTTGTTTTGGAGGGTGGAGAGTTGTGTGAGGGAAAGAAAAATGTCTCAATTCAGAATCTCTGGGAGATTCAAGAGACAGTTGGATAACCAGACAATTCCTATAGATATCTTTGGTGATTTTTAAAAAAATATTTTATTTTTTTAAAACTCTCTACAAAGATTAGACTGTAACTTTGCTGGTGTTCTATTTCTAAACTACAATTTAGGTTAAATGTTAAGTTTATTTATTATTTGTTTTCAAAATTCAATTGTGTAATTTTTGCATATAAAAATTTCCACCATTTGATACCTGAGTATCATGGTTTCCTATATCCTATGTACAGGATTCAAACCACTTACGAAAAATCTCCCAAGGAAATTTTGTGTCTAAGAGTAGACTGGCTAGCATTAATGCAACCACAGAAATAGAGTCTGGCCTGATCTTTCATCTTCAGATCTCCAGTTATATCCAAAAAGCTATACATACAATGGAATAGATACCCAAAAAGTAGAAATTCCTTATTAGATGTATTCTGTGGGAAATGGTTGTTTGTGATGTTAAGGAAAACAACACTATTTTCATAAAAATTCTAAATTATAGAAGTATACAGACTGTGCCCTATATAGTTCTGCAAAGAAAGGGGTTGAAAAAAGTACAACATGGTTGTTCTGTCCATGAAAAATTAATCAACAGTGGTGAAGAAATGTTCTTATTGACATAGAAAGATGTTTACAATACACTGTTAAGTGAAAAAAGCAAGTTACAATGCAAAATCTGTGTTTTTCTTGGAGAAAAAAGATGTAGATATAGCAAAATGTAAAAAGTAATGATCTCTCTGTAGTACAATTACAGATATTTTTATCATTTTCTACTGCTTATATGTATTTTTCTAAGTTTTTTATATAATGAGCATGTATTACTTGTTTGATGTTTTATGTATGAAGTTTGAAAATTCTAATAGATAGTAATACCTTGATACCCCTTGGAGTAAGGTTTAGACCAATGATTCTCAACTCTGGCTTCACACAAATCACCTGAGAAGGGGTTGTGACCCTCCCCCCTTTGTAAAAAAGGGTGAGAACAATGACCAGTTAAGTCAGAACCTTGCTGGTATGGGGGGCCTGGGAAGGAGTATTATAATATCTTTCTTTGTTGTTAAGTTCCCTAGATGATTCTAATGTGTAGTCAAGGATGAGAAATCATCAGTTTCAAATTTATTGATCACCATTTATGATCAGATTCACCAGCAAATATTACCTGAATAAATTCCCATTTTGGCTTCTGAAATTATCAAATAGTGCCTAGTTTAGAATCACTGGCTTTTATAGCTTGAAGAGACCTTAGCTCAATTCTGATTTCCTACTATGTGCCATCACTTTTGGGGTACCGGGGGTTGAGGATGAATAACACCCAGTCCTTGCCCTTATGAAGCTTGGACTCTAATGAAGGAAACCCATTGCAAATAAGTCACTTTAATGCAATGGCGTTGGTTATAGGATAGAAGTGTGCACACAGGGAACTGTGGGGTATGGCATGAAGCACTCGCTGGGGCTGTTGGGGAGGTGTCCCTGGAGGACAGGATCATTTGGTGTCCAGTTAGCCCAGTCCCCTTAGAAGTTATGTGACTAGTCCAAGATCACACAGCCCAGGAGGGGTGAAATTTGAAACAGAACCTTGTTATCCAACATCTAAACCTACATCATCTGGGGACTTGGACAAGCAAGGACAAAAGGGCTGACACAGGGTACAGAGAATACCCTCCCTTCTGGAATATCCCCTTCCTAGTCACACCAACACACATGAAATAAGCCACAAACACATCAGCTTTGAGATTTTATTAGTGAAGGCAGCCCTCTCAGGCAGTCTGACCTGGCACAAAAGTTGTCAGATTAATGGTATTAGAAAATTTGCAAATCAAATGGCTCATTATGTATGATACTGTACTTGCAAAGAGGATTAGGTTGATTATGCACTATAAATAGCATTTTTTAAAGATTCCCTCAAGGCCGCCTGGGCTGAAATCTTCCTTGTCAGGCTTCTTTCTTCAAAAAAAAATGTTATTGATACATAATATTTGTACATATTTATGGGGTGCATGTGATATTTTGATACATGTATACGAAGTATAATGATCAAATCACGCTTTTAAACTAAGGGTTCCTGAACCGCTAACCAGAGGAAGCCTTGAGGCACAGTTAGCAGCCCCGTACTTACTGGAGAGCTAGGATTCTGCTATTGATGGCCTGTTGTGACATCTTTTCATCAAGGCTCTTCCACTTGGACAAACGGTCACAGGGGTCTTCTCTCGCACAGAATGGAGCCAGTGCTGCAGCCTGAGACAGCCTTGTCTACAGTGGACCACTGCCCGGGCCAGGAGGACAACTACATTCCCAGGGGAATGAGGGCAAGAGAAGGTCAAGCTTCAAAGAGCACCAGAAGGCTCTGACAGCAAATGCCACTTGGGTCAGCTCCCTTACGCATCCTTCTGCATAGACTTGTTTTGTTGCATAATCTTTTGCCCTCTTGTCTCAAGCAACCCCAGCTAGTTTTGAAGAGACTAGAGAGACATTGTCCCTTTTCCAAAACATGAAGGTCATATATATGGTAAAGACTCAAGGAAGGTGGCATTAGTTCACGTAAGTCCAAACTGGCTCTATATAAAAAATTCCCAGCTTGTGACTTGTGTTTATTTATTCTATTCTCCTTGAAAGTCAGCTGGGAAGATATTCCCTATATATAAAATTATATTTTCTAAAATATTTTTTTTACCCTACTATCCCCAAGCATTTGTTTCTGGAGCAGCAATATGGTAAAGCCTAAAGGAATGAGCAATTGGAAAAGGCTACATTGAATTAGAATCTGGATTAGAATATTTCATTACTTCACAGCATAGAATTACTATGTGCATCACTAACAATGTTTCCCCATATGAAGTTCCTGGCAAAATTGCTTCGAGAAATAAAGTAGGATCGTTTAAGATTTGCATATCAAATGTGAAGAATTAGGGCTGCTTATTTTTTTAAGCAGGTTAAACATGTTCCCTAAAATTCTCTATGTCCTATTAATTTGCTTTAAAATGTCTCCCTCTTTTAATATATAAGTAATCAAAGGTAAATGTAATCCTCTGTCTAAATTCTCATGAATTCTAAGTCGGTCAAGTTCTATTTCACTGACGTCTTTTCTCTCCTATTTTATAAATGTGCTTACCTTCAAATCCACTTAACAGATATGGGAAAATGTATACTATTGCTAAAGAGGGTTTACATCACCTTAGATTCATCATTCTCAGTTGTCACCATTTTCTTGGGAACTCATTCAGCTAGAGAGAGATCCTTTCAATAAAGACAAAAGCTGCGTATGTCTCCAGCTTGCTAAATGTGTGCTGAGCAGCTTCCCTGAGACTGCCTGACATTATATTAAGGTGTGGCTGTCACGTGAAGTTAAACCTCATTCCTGCAGTTTCTAAGGCCACCTGTGGGTCAAACTAAGGACAAGTTAATTACACTTTTCGTTGTCACTTAGGTGTCTATGCTCAATAGAAAGGGTAGTTGTTTCTCTTAGACTTGAGAAGGCTGACTCTTCATGTCTTCAGTGGACAGTTATGACAGTGACCAATTCTTCTCTCATGCTGTTGAAAACACAGCTAAGAAAGTAAATTGCCATGCGAGGAATCGCAGGTATTAATAATTATACGAAAGAATGTCTCTTGGGAAAAACACACTGGAATGGACTAACCAAGGAAAGTTTGGCATCTCCACTACTACTAAGAGTTTTAAAATATCACCAAAACCCACTAATCAAGACAGTTTAGTTGTTAACCAATGTGACAACATGGAGAACAAGAAGGGCTTTGAGTTTTCTCCTCTTCCTTTTAGAGAATTATAATTAAGGTATGTTTGTGTTACTATATACACTTCAAGAACTTGTATTGAATATCCTGTGTACAAAAACAGGAATGAACCATCCTTATTTGCAGAATTCTGAACCAAATCCATATATAATTTTTTCTTCACTAAATCAAAAGCTTTAAAGAAAATACCTACTGAAACAGACTCATTCAAAATTGTGCTCATTTAAAATCTTTGTAATGGAATATTGCCATCTTCTGAGTTAAACCTAAAGTGAACTAATATTTCAGTGTGTTTGAAACTCTCCTTGGGTCATTTATAGATTATTTGCATTATATATGATGCTTTTATCTGGACACTGTCTCAAGAAAAGATATACCCAGTATAACTGAAAAAAAATCTGTTTTATAAACACACAAGATCATCAGAAACATATTGTAATGCATGTTAAACTAGGCATTATGATCTAGTGAGCCAGGAAGTCTAAAGATATATTATAAGTAGCTGATCTAGAGAAATAAAGGTTGCCCCAAAGCTCAGCATATACCATCCTCACTATGGCTTAAGGTACTATATTAGAGATGCTAATCTCCCCAACCACCTTTCCATCTAAGAGAACCTGTTTCACCCTCAACCTCAGTTGTAGGATTTGTACACTGTAAATTCACTCTGGACTGTAGCTGACTGGACCAGTATTGAGTGTGCCCCTGGCACACAGAGAAGCCCCCCCATGGGCCAGACTGAGCCATCAAATGATCTCTGTCACTCTATTTGATCTAAGATGCACAGCAGCTGAGCCAGATGACAGCTGAAGCTCATTGACAATGGAACAGTGGTATAACTATCCATGAATCACTGTTGTTGAGGGATCTGAGACAGCCCTGGTTCCCAAGTTCTGGGGCCACAACTTCTCTTTTGGATTCCAGAAATGTGTACTTTTACCTGAGATACTTCAAAAAGATTTCTGTTCCTCACCTTTCTTGTGTTCTCCCAGCTTCCCTGATTTCTCACATCTATGCATACTCATCCTGGTAGTGGACCCAGGGGAAGAATCACCATCCTGTTGAAAGAGAGAAGAAAAGGCCAAAACCACAGAAGCAGTGTCAGATGCCAGATATCAGCCATGAGGGCCACATAAAGAAAGACGAGCTAGGTGGTCATAAACCAAGAGGACAGGGGAAGGCTTCAGAACCAAGCCTGTAGACAATATGGGGACCTTGGAGGCCTGTTATTCTGCAGAGCCATCTGCACAGTATGAGGCAGGCCTGGTGGGTTAAAGCAGTGTTTCTCGGACTTTAATATGTACGTGAATCACCTGGGATGCTGCTGTTTTAAGTCCTGCACTAGGTCAGGGGTGGGCCCAAATGTCTGCATTTCTAACAAGCTCCCAAGTGATGCCCAAAATGTGGCCTTGGACCACATTTAAGTAGCAAAGATGTAGAAGTGCTTTGCAGGATTGAATCATGCAGTGACAATAAAATAAATAATGGATAAAAATAAGCAACAAAATAATAATAGGACATAAATGACATAAAATAATTAATATTAAGCAACAATAAAAGAATTCCCATCTTCAGGTGGTGATAAAAGATTATAGGATCTCAAGGTGATGGAATTTCTGGTCCCAAAGTCTTCCTAAGCTCTGTACGTGGCAAGAGTGATTAGTGGTATAGTTGGTCACTCCTTAGAGCTGAGGAAGGAAGACACTAGAAGGTGGATGTGAGGAAGATAATAATGGGGACTAGAGCCCCATGTCCCATGGGTAGCTTAGAGCAGCAGCCCCCAAACTTTTTGGCATCAGAGACCAGTTTCATGGAAGACAATTTTTCTACGGACTGAGGGTGGGAGGGTGGAGTGTCACGAGTAGAGGGGAGGTGGTATGGGGTTCAGGAGGTGATACATGGCACATTTCCTAACAGGCCATGGACCAGTACTAGCCTGTGGCCCAGGGGTTGGGGACCACAGGCTTAGAGAACGGCACTGTGAGCAGACTATTATTAGCTCTTGTGAAGACTGTTGTATCAAAATTAAACTTGGGTCAGGTCAAATCTATGCTATATAATTAAAGAACAAGTTGCAAGATACCTTTTATGCTCTGTTTTTGTTGACTAAATATAGTCTGCCTATACAGGTTGAGCATCCCAAATCCAAAAATCTGAAATCTGATACATTCCAAAATCTGAAACTTTTTGAGCACCAACAAGACACTCAAGAAAATGCTTATAGAGCATTTTAGATTTCAGATTTTCAGATTCGGGATACTCAACCAGTATAATGTAAATATTCCAAATCAAAGCACTCCTCGTCCCAAGCATTTCAGATAAGGGATACTCAGCCTGTATATCTCATTTATTATAACAGAGATTCTTCTTTGATGAGTCCATTTGGCCACATTGTTAAAAGAGAAGAGAGCCCATTGGTGCTGGTCAGTGGAGCACCAAGATGGAAATTCGTGCCTGAAGAGTTTGGTGTTCGCTACTGAAATATTTTCTGCTGTAATTGAGGAGGAGGAAGTAGAGATGAATTTGACTCATTTCCAGCCCAGCTCCTTCTCAGACCATGGAATATATCAGTGCAGATTTGAAGCCTGGGAAGCCTGCTCTTTGTCTAAAAGACAACACTGGAGGTGGCCATGCTTTTAACCATGCAAATATAATGAAGCTTCCAACTTAGTTATGGCTCACTTAACCTAAAGTAAACGGAAAAGCCAGGCAGTGATCTCTGTGCTTTTTGACTGAATAGAATCTAATGAATTTCCTTTTACAAAGTGCATCCCATGTTGCCTTTATTTACTGATTTCTCAGTTAATCATCAATTTTTATCCTTGAGTAGTTTAAAAACTACTCAAACATAGTTGCTGAAACTTCTAATTCAAGGTGATGGACTGGGTTCGTATTTTTATATCCTGTCCCTCCACCTGCCTCCGGAGGAAGGTAAATGGAGCCATTCATTTATTTACTGCTACTGCATTAGGCACAGTTCTGGGTGAAGGTATTACAGCAATGGGTAAGACAGGTAAAGACTAGTCTCACAATACTTGAACATTCTAGATGGGCAGAGGTAGACAATAGACAAAATAGGAGCCTTAAATTACTAAGAGTATGATAAGGAATATGATGCAAGTGAAAACAGGATAATTTAATAGAAAGTAAATCTGAGGCTGGCTTAGACGATATGGTCGGGGACATTTAAGCTAAGACCTCAAAGACAAGCAAGAAGTAGCCCTGCAAAAATAGGAGGAAACAGCTAGGGGAAAAGCATTAAAATGAGAATATGCTTGACATTTTTAAGAATTAGAAAGTATGCTAGGGTGATTGAACATGGTGAGAGAGAGGAAGAAGTGGATGGGATGGAGTCAGGGAGAAAGATCATGGCAGATCACACTGAGCCTGGTAGGAGTCCCCGGTAAGAAGTAGGTGCAGCTCGTATAGGAGCATGGTCCCTGGAGACAACAGACAGTGGGGACCAGATAGCATAGGGCCATGGGCCATGGTTAGAAGTTTGAATTTTATTCTAAGAAAATTGAAAAGTCCTTGGAACATTTTAATCAAGGCTTGAAATAACCTTATTTGTGCTTTTTACAAGGGCAGTCTGTGTAGAAGAATCCCAAATATTTATGTAGATACTTTGCCTTTAAGGAGGTACAATATAACTCCGTACCCCTTTAATGTGGACTGCACATAATGACTTCCTTCCAAAGAGTACAGTATGGAAAGGAAAGAAAAGTAACTTCACAGTTGAGAAATCTGCAAACACTGCCTCAGCCACGTCACCAAGGTCAACATCAACAGTGATAAGTCATATTGATATGATGTAATGAGAATGATACTGTACCTCTGTGATCTTCCTCCCCAAAATCCACAACCTCAGTCTAGTCATGAGAAAATCATCAGAAAAATCCCATTTGAACATTCTGCAAAAACCCATACTCCTCAGGGTCATCAAAGATAACGAAAGTCTGAGAAACTAACGCAGCCAATAAGAGCCTAAGGAGACATGATGACTACATGTAATGTGGGATACTGGAACATTTTTACATTAGGTAAAAACTAAGGGAGTCTCAGTAAAGTATGGGCTTTAGCTAATAATAATGTACAGGTATTGGTTCCTTAGTTGTGACAAATGTACCATGTGAACATAAAATGTTAGTAATAGAGGAAACTGGATGTGGGATATATAGGAACTTTCTGCCCCATCTTCGCAATTTTTCTGTAAATCTAAAACTGTTCTAAAATTAAAAGTTTATTTTAAAAAACACTCTGGCTGCCATGTGTAAACTGGATTCTAGGGCATAAAGGCAGCAGGTTCAAATTCTAAAACCCCTGTGTCCTTGAAAACCAGATTCTCTATATTTTAAAAAGGAATTGCACACACCTGTGATCCTAGCACTCTGGGAGGCTGAGGCAGGAGGATCGCTTGAGCTTAGGAGTTCAAGATCAGCCTGAGTAAGAGTGAGACCCCTGTCTCTACTAAAGATAGTAAAAATTAGCCAGGTGTGGTGGTGCATGCCTGTAGTCCCAGCTACACGGGAGGCTGAGGCAGGAGGATCACCTGAGTCCAGGAGTTTGAGGTTGCTGTGTGAGCTAGGCTGACGCCACGACACTCTAGCCCAGGCAACAGAGTGAGACTCTGTCTCAAAAGAAAAAAAAAGGAATTGCAGGTATAAGATAGAAGAGCTCATACTAATACTGCCAATTCAAATGCAGGACTGCAGAGCTTTTACACAATCTGCTCCACTGCAGGCTGACTGCAGGATTGTTCTCTACAAAAATAAATGGTTATAAGGCAAAAGCTTCTGAATCCTGGCATTTTTAAAGCCCCCAGAATAAGTGCTAGCTCCATGCCTGATCACCCTAAAATGAAGCCTGCCAATTGAAAACTTGCCTCATATTAAGTTCTTAATCAATGTCAAGGCCTCATCCTTAAAAATGAATGGATAACCACTTTGAAACATCTAAGGAGAAAACCTTTAACATGGAAGAAAAAGACCAAGAAAAACACAGGGAACATGTCATACAAGAAACAAAAGAGAACTTAAAGGAAAATAAAGTAATTATTATCCTCAGAGATATTTGAGAAGATATTGCATCACTAAAACATAACAGAATGCTATGAAAAACTTTTATATAAGGAACTCTTGGGTATAAAAAATATAATCATTGAAATAAAGAGTTAAGTAAAGGGATTCAAAAATCAATTTAGAATGATCTCCCAGAAAGAAGTATCCAAAAAAAAAAAAGATGGAAAGTATAACAAAAATAGATATAGGCTATAGGTTATCAGTCTAGAAGATCTGACATCAGACAAGTAAGAGACCAAAAAGAGAAGAGGGGAAACAGAAGAGAAAACTATCAAATGAGAAATCAAGAGAATTTCCAGGCTTTAAAGGATTAGGGGTGCTCATATTTAGAGACTCTACCAAGTAACCAGACCAATAAAATAAATACATTGACAGAAAATTGTAGAATCTCAGAATTCTGAGTTTAAGGAAAAGACTGAAAGTCTTCCCAGAAAGAAGCTTCCATAGGTCTTAGACAAAGGAACAAAAAAAATCACACTGGTCTCAGGGTGTCTTATCAAGTTGGAAGACAATGAAGAAAAGGCCTCTACATTTCTGACAGAAAATAATTTTCACCTATAATTATTAACCTATAGACGTGGCCAAACTATCAATCAAGTGTGAGAATAGAATAAATAATTTTTTAAACTTATAAAAGCTTGGAAATTTCTATCCCACCCTACTTATCGTAGGAGATCGCTTGTCACCCTTCAGAACAAAAATGAAAGAAAGGGAATCCCAGAGGGAGGAGGCTGCACTGAAGCCTCAAGTGTGCTCAGTGGTGCAGCGAGAAACAAAACACAGAAGTAAGGATTTATAACCACAGAATGGCAAGATATTCTGACCCTAGAACTCAATACCGAGTCCAGATAACATGGGTTGGAACACCCTGCTTCCCTCCTACAAATGGCAAGAAGGCAGAAAGCCTGCAGTTCTAGGGTACCCTGACCAGACAGATTCCTTAATCTTCCTGGGTGCTGGGACCACTGAACTTCACATTTTCATAAGAAACAAGGGAAGCTCTGAGGTAGCAGAGGAGGCTGAGTTCACTTATACCATTACATATCATTCATCTCATGGGCAGCCTTTGAAAGGATATGAAACTGAAGTCAGTGCAATCTGGTCCAATTCCAAGTTATCGTCTTTCCATTCCCTGCACCTGGACTGGTCTCTGTGGTCTGTCCTGGCTCACACGGGATCCAGACAACAGTGGATCCAACCCAGGGGAGTGATGAGGGAAGATCTAATGAGGCAACCGTGCAGCGAGCCTAAAGAACAAGCAGTCCACTTTGTAACGGGAGGATAAAGAACTCTAGGAGGGAAGAGGCTTGGGGGAAATGGGTATCCACGGGATTTAATACCATCCTTGAGAATGCGGAATTTCTTAAGAAGATGATAAAGCAGACACTCTGAAAAACAAAAAGGAGTTGGAGGAGGGTGAAAAAAATGGTGCATTAATAATACATAACATTTATGGAGCATTAACTGCAGACCAGGCACTATTCTAAGCACTTCATGTTTTTTTAGCTCTCTAATCCTCATAACAATTTGAGATTGGTATGATTATTATTCTCATTTTATAGATGATGAAACTGAGGCACAGAAAAGATTAAAAAGAGCTTGCCAAAGGTCCACAGTTAGTGGGTGGCAGAGCCAGGATCAAACCCTGGCAGTCTGGCTCCTTCCAGCCCCTGAGCTATGAAATACTGCCTGAGCCAGGAAGCGCAAGCATCATATACTACCTAACCTGGCTGTGCTGTGAACAATATTTATTGAAACACAACAACGAAAACACTGTTTATTGATTTCCATATTTTAGTATAAACATAACTCCCCAAATCATTTTATTTCCAAACCAGAATGTTCTGGCAATGAAAAATTCAAGGGCAAGTGGCAAAGTTGGGAAATGGAAAAATAGAAGAGGTGAGGGAAAAGGAAGCGGTGCTGACATCCTTATTGTACAAAATAGGGAGTCGAGAGATATTGTCTATAATTTGTCACACATCTATTGCAACTCTACAACTCTAACGCCAGCTGCACAAGAGCAGAGACTGTGTTCGGTGTGTCTGTTGCTATATTCCCAGCCCCTGCAGGACTGCCAGGCACATACCAGGCACTCAATAGGTATTTGTGGAATGATGAATAAATGAATGAGTGAATGAATAAATGGAATAAAAGGAACAATAGTATTTAAATTTATAAAGGTATCCAAGTGAGGACATAAAAACACTGAAAGAATTTTATTAAGAGGGGCTATGGGAAGTGTGAACAACACAAGTCATCTAAATACTCCTCTATCACAGCAGAAAGTCGATAAATAGCATCTATATTTGATAAATTAGGAAATAGTGATAAAGGCATACAGTCATCCCTCAGTATCCACAGGGCATTGTTTCCAGAACCCGCATGGATGCCAAAATCCAAGGATGCTCAAGTCCCTTATCTAAAATGTCTATGAAGTGTAAATAAAATGTAGATAAAATGTTATAAAAAATGTATTTGCATATAACGTACATGCATCCTCCCATATACTTTAAATCACCTCTACATTATTTGTAATATTTAATACAATGTAAATGTTCTGTAAATAGTTGTTTACCATATTTTTTATTTGTATTATTTTTATTGTTGTATTTTTACTTTTTATCATTTTTTCCTGAATATGTTTAATTATGGTTGATTGAATTTGTGAATGCAATACCACAGATAAGGAGGGCTGACTATATTATTCAGAAAAATATATAGATAACTACAAAAGGAACTAAAAACAAGAAAATCAAAATTGTTAATAGTGACTGTTTTTGGATGAAGGATGGGGATGTTGACAGGTGGAGCAGGGACTACTGATTTTCATCGTAAACCCATCTAGATTCTTTTTTCTCTACGTGCATGTATTATTCTGGTTTAAAATAAAATATAAAAACAAATATAACTATAATATTTGGTACTTCTGCATATTAGTTTGACTTTAATCAATCACTTCTATAAAACTTGTCAGGTAACTAAAGAAGATGTAGCCTTCTTCCTGTCCAAAATCAATCCTATAACCAATGCCCTTACTCTGGTAATAATCGCCATTGACTAACCTCTGTCTCTCATCTTCAACCAGTTCTTTATAAAATATGCTCAAAACTCTATTCGAAAAACAAAAAGGTAAAAACCCTCTCCCTGCACCCCCTTCCCTATACCTCCTGCCCTAAATTGTCTTTTCCTTCAAAGCTTGCCTTGCAAAATATTAATAGTCACACTCATTGTTTCGACTTCCTCGCCTTCCATCATGCTCTCATCAACCCTTCATTGTCTATGTTGGGACTAATTTGCTTCCATGAAAGTTTCCAGACCTTTAATTGCCAAATCCAGAGGGCAGCTCTGAATCCCTCCACCCTTTTTTTTTCTTCCTACCTCTATGGAACATTTGCTGCCATGAGCCTCAGTCTCCACTCACTCTTCTGTGAGGTTTGTCTTCTCCATATTCTCCCTCTGAGCACTGTAATCTTTTCTTACAGGGTCCACGGTCCTGCTTGTACAGAGGTGGCATTCCTACATCTGCAACTCTATCTCCCTGACCTGTCCCCATAAACAGGTCAACTTAATTTCTTATCTACTTACAAATCTAAGTTTCCTTTGCACATTTCAGTTCTAGAAGATAGGCTTTTAGGTGGTTGTGTCCTTAAAGCTCTCTTGCCTTGGAACTGCTCCCACTCCCAACCTTCACTGGTAGGTTCAGTGTGGGAAGTCATGTTGGATCAAGTGACCCAGCACTGTGGCCACAGCTGATAGGACCAAGGGCAGACACAGACCCAGTGTGGGCTAATCAGATTCCTCTCCTGAGAATGGTGCCACAATAAGGCAAAGCCTGGGGCTGGCACAAGTTTAAATTATGAGCAAACTGTGAAGTGACATCCAGGGGTTGTTTAAGAGTTAGGAGCACGGATTCCAGAACCAAACCACCAAGGTTCTCACCTCAGCTTCACGTACTAATTGTGTGCCCTTGGGAAAGTTACATTAACCCTCTCTCTCACTTTGTTTGAGCTAATTTAATTGTATTTATGTTCTAGGCTCTTAAGAAAAACTTATTGATAATGAGGCTTATAGTTAGCATTTTAGGGGTTAAAGTTCTCCATCTAGGTGATTCAAAGATACTGTTTAATGTAAAACTTAGGGGTAAAAAATCAACTGCCAAAAAGTGAAATTATCCATTTGTGGAAATTGCAGATCTTGGATCCTCTTCTGAGAAGCCAGTGTGGGTTTCCATAGTCATTTTCTTCATCTGTCAAATGGAGATATTACCCACCCAGGCTGCTTTACAGACAGCTCTGGAAATGGCAAAATGTTAATCATAATAACAACAACAGCAACAACAAAAGCAATCATAGCAAGCTCCTCTTGTACACTTACTATGTTCCAGGCACTGTGCTAAATGCTTTTCATATAGTACTTGAGATATCCCCAACACAGCTGGGAGGTGGACACTGTTACCATCCCCCTTCTACAGATGATGCTCCTGAAGCACAGGTAACTTTTCCTCAGTCACACAGTAGATGGTGGGCCTGAGGTGAGAACCCTGGTAGTTCAGGTCTGAAATCTTTGCTCTTAACTCTTAAATACACCCCTCCCCCACCAAATTACTTTACAGTTTATGGTAAATTCTCCCCAAAATTAGAGAAAATAGCCTCCAGGTGCTGTTTTGGAGACATGGGTCTCACTCTTAATCTGGAACAGTCTTTCTGAAAAACAGAAAGTGATAAAATTACTTAAAAGCTTAAATGTGTGTTAATGGCCATGAGGAAGATCTTACAAGAATGTGAATAAATCCATCCTTACATCTGCAATATGTATAATATGCTATGTTACATATATGCTTTATATCCATCTCTATATCTTGCATAATGTCCATCCCTACATTGAAATAATACTGCATATCCATCTACCACAGATCTATATACTGTACACACACACACACACACACACACACACACTATTATTACCAAAAACTCCACACTTGTCCATGAGGCCCAATAAGAAGAACAAGCACAAGTGATTTAGGGAGGAGGAAAGAGAAGTTTTATTACTTTGCCAGCAAAGGAAGAAAAATAGTAGACCTTCTCATCTCAAAATCCAAATTTTCCTCAACATTGACAGAAATACAGAGCTTTTAAAGGATGGGTTCTCAGCTTCAAGCAATTACTGTTCAACTACAGCTGATGATTCTGATCATCCCCTCTCTGATAAAAACAATCTGGTGACCTCTGTCCAGGACCTCTCTTTACCAGGTCCAGGCTGGGCCATCTCCTGTTGCACACATAAACAAAAGACTTACCCTGCCCCTCCTAACCACTAGCCTGAGGCAAGGATGTAGGCTTTAGCTTTCAAAAAGGAGTGGAGGATGTTTTAAAGAGGCAGAAAATATTTTTGCCATTTTTTTCCAGGCCATTCCCTCTCTGTTACATATTTCCCACTCTCAATATTTCCCTTCTGTATGTCAATGGAAGAGAAGCCAAACTCTGTAAAATTATTTTAAAGAGATTTATTCTGAGCCAAATTTGAGGACCATGGCCTGGAGCCACACCCAAGAAGCCTTGAGCAAGTGGACTCGCTGTGGTTGGGTTACGGTTTGGTTTTATACATTTCAGGGAGCAGGGGTTATAGGTAGAGTCATAAATCAATACATGGAAGGCTTACATACATGGAACGCTTATGTCGGTTTGGCCCAAAAAGATGGTGGGGGGTGGGGAGGGGGCTTACAGGTTATAGGTGGGTTTAAAGATTCTTTGACTTGTCATTGGTTAAAGACATGAAGATTTGTCTAAAGGCTTGGAATGTTTTAAGATAAGGAGGTCTGTTAATCAGACGCAAGCCACCTGACATATATTTGTTGTGTAAATTGAGGACCTGCAGGTTTGTCTTTTATACCCTTAGGCCTGTTAATGGGTTACAAAGGATATCTCCAAGAAGGGAGGGGGCATGATGAGGCAACTCTGACCTCCCACCTCAGGGCAGGCAATTAAGTTTTAGGATATCCCCTTGGCCAAGAGTGGGTCCATTCAGTCAGCTGGTGGGGGGTGGGAGGTGGGGAGAGCAGGAGAGCCTTAAGACTTTATTTTAGTTCACACATATCTATGGGAGGAGCGGGGACTACTCTGTTACACTATGTTAATAGGCAGTCAGCAGTATCTTTAAATCCCAAGATAATTTGATATATTAGAGTACTGGCTAAGCTGATAGAAAAATGAAACATAAAAATATAGTCACTTAAAAGAGAATTTCACTCTCACATAAAGATTCAAATGTATGTGGTGCAGATCTGGTAGGAATGCTCTGCTTGGCTGGGCTCTGCTCTGTCTGCCAGTCCCCCAACATGTGGCTTCCATTCCTGGGTTGAAGTGGCTATTGCTTCCACCTTTACCATCTCCCAGGCAGTAGGAATGAGGAAAGGAAGTGGGTGGGAATGCATAGCCAGTATTTTTAAAGACAAGATCCAGCAGTGGAGTACTTCAATTCTGTTCACAGCCTATTGGTCCAAATAGTCAGATGACCACATCTGGTAGCAAAGGAGACTGGGAAATCTAGTCTTTAGCTGGATGGATGGCCACATGCCAAACTGAAAAGATTTGGGAAGACATTTAGGAATCCATCACAGTATAATTATTTTATTTTCTGATCTCCTAATGATAACGACAAGACTCCTTTTTCTTATTTAATTCCTCTAATGATAAATTAAGACTATGGAAGATACTATGTTGATTTTAAAGTAGTTCAGACACATGAAAATGGCATAGTGATGTGTAAAGGCTTAGAGTTTTTATCTTTATTGGAGGACCTTTAAGTGGATATTGTCATTGGGTGCATCTCTGCCATTCCATGATTTTTGTCTTTCTCTGGATGCTGTTCCTCTCTGCCTCCAGAATTCCTGACTCTTCTCTTCCCCAGGTCTATCCTGCCATTTGGCTGGAGGGAAGAGCAGCAGACAGCTTCACAAGAAAACTTCAGAACTTTACACAATGTTTTGATTGGCTTGGAAAGTATTTATTCCTTCTTTTCATTTCTTCACTGATCTCTTTTTTCCCCATATTGCTAATTTCTCATTGGATGTCTCTTAATTCTTTAATTTAGTTTTATTTCCATCTTCAGGCTGTCTGTTGTTTCTCTACCTCCATTTTTATGTCTTCAATCACTCAATCATTTGGACCTGCCTTTTTTTTTTTTCATTTCTCTCATTCCCTCATCCATTCTTTCTGCTTACTTATTCTTTATCCATTTTCCCACAGCTTTGGTTGCCATGATTAATTTTATTAATATTCCTTTCCATTTTCTCATTTCCTTGCCTATAAAATGAACATCTCTAATTGACTGTGTAATTTTTCCTCTCATTCAGTTCTTTATTCCCCACTCATTTGTTATATTTCCTCATGCCTTGTCCATTCTTCATCTCATTTTACTCATTACCTCATTCGTTCTAGTCACCTTCCTCCCATTTCCTTATCCCTGCAATTAATCCTCGTGGGCTTTTTGCTGTTTTCTCATTTTATGCTTTCTCTCCCCCTAATCTTGAGCCTAAATTTCTTCTACATCTACATTTGGCATTCTATTATCCATTCTCTTAGCTTTTCATTCACCTCATCTGGAGTATCAGTTACTCTTTAAAAAAAAACTGAGTTGAAATTTATTTATCCAAAGAAGTGTTATGTTTCAAGAAAAGCTAAGGCTAAAAACCCTCATTCACAAATACTGCTCAAATATTTGGAAGCCCTCATATGAAAATGTTGCCAGAGATCTTTACAAGCCATAATCACAATCATTTTCAAACCTTTATGTTCCCACTTAATTTTTGTCTCCAAATAATGTTTGTCAGTTTGATAATCCACCTATATACCAAAATATATTCTTTAAATTACTATTGAATATCTATAAAATTGCATGTCTATCATCAAATGTTGACAATGGACTACCAGAAAAATATATCAAAATGATGCATATGAAGGAAAGTCCAAAATTGGACCACTAAAAAATATTTGAGCACTGGCAACATGATTGGAATAAAGCTACAGCATCCTAAGATGACTGCTCTAAAGAGACCAGCACTCTTTGGTTGGTGTACACTAAATCAATACGATAGGTTAATAAATGTTAATAAATGTTCCTTTTTTTCCCTTTCTAATGCTTTTTACAAAATCAATCAGTCTCACTTCTTTTACTGAAAATTTAATTTGCTTTTCCCATTTCTTTATGGCTTTTGATTTTCAATGTAAGTTAATTTGTGTTATTTTCTATTTTCAAAGGAATGGGAGAAACATGTGAATTTAAAAGCACATGAGAAAATTCAGACAGTAAATACAGAAATAAGACAATGAAAAGAGACATCAATTTGTTTTTCTTGCTCCCTATTAATTCTAAGCTTCCATGAACCAGATGTTTGATTTCTCTTCTTGATCATTTTTCATTTATCAATCTCATGGTTTTCAAATCTATACCTTCAGCCCAGACCTATCTCCTGAACTCAAGACCTACACAAGTAAACCACCCTGATATTCTCAAATCATGTTCTCTGAAGATTTTCAAAAACTCCCAAATGCATAAAATGTTACTGCAGGGTATTATTTTCCTTTACCACAATATGTAGAGAGCAACAAAGTAGGTTGAAATATAGGTGCCAGGAAGTAGACCAATCTTGACCACTGGTAAAATGGCCCATTCTTGTATATTGGCCTAACCACATAAGAAACTCAAACCCTTTCCAAGTCAGTTATGAAGATTTGAAATCCACTGCAGCTTTTCCCCGGCATGTGCTCCATGGAACTAGATTCTAGGTTGTTATTATATGGAAAAAAGGGAGGAGGTAAGTTCTAGGGTCCAAGAAGCTGTAGAATTCAATATTTTTCTTTGAGTGGGGGACTTTTTAGAGCTTTTAATATGCTAATATACATTGCAACTATTCAAGAGGGCTATAATATTTTTTCTTTCTATTATGAAGAATGTAGATCACACATATATATAAATTCTTCATCTCATTTTCTGTTTGCAATATCTCCTCTTTTGTCCAACTCCACATCCTCTCATCCATTCTAAACCTCCCATGTGGTTCATTTTCTGCCTTTTTCTCACCCCCTTATTTTGTTTATTTTATTTCTATTATATCACTTTTATTTATTACCTTGTCTTAGTTTTCTGTCTATATGTAGCTTTGGTTTCCCAGTTTCCTGATTTCTTCTTTTCTATTTTGAATCAATTCTCCCTCCTATTGTCTCAACTCTGTGCATGTTCCTCTGCTCTCATGCAGAATTTGAGAACAGAGAGGCAGCTTCTGGGGCAACCCGCCCTGTCAGGGCACCCTGTCTCAGTTAGAGCTCATTTTCTCTCTGCTCCCAGTTCTGCACCTGCAGCAGTCCGGGAAAACATAAAGCTAGTTATGAGCAAGAGGCTCAAGGACAGCTGTTGATCCTGAAAATGGTTTTAATTTATTTCTGTCTCATTAGCTTAATGCTGATGCTGGTTCCAACCCCCCCAGCCTGTCCCCAGCTGCTGACCAAGCTCAGTGATTTTCTTTTTAACTTGGCCTGCAGCTTATCAGGTCCGAAGATGAAGCTGACAGCTCAGGCAACCTTCCCTTCATGACCCTGGTCCTTTGTGTCTGCTCCCCAAGGACTCTCATTCATCTCTGGGCATACGGTAATTAAAAGCTAGAGGGGAGACCGTCCTCATTGGCATGACAGGCAAAATCCCATAACTAAATGCTTACAGTGCAGGAACCACCTTGTAAGTGCGGGGTTTGCTTTGATGACCAAGCCAGGAGAATTATCCACCTGACACAGGCCGCTGTGAATAGGAGTCCAGAGGCTGAATCGTCATAAATTGCTTTCAAAATTGACCCCAGAAGGCGATCCATAACTAAGAAAGACACAAAGCTTAAAGAAATGTTTTTCTTTTCAGTAAATGATTTAAGTTGCCACGTTTGAAAAACGGGGGCTTAAGGTTTGAAATTGATCAAGTTGAGAATCTATTCAGGCAGAGTGCAGCAGGTAAATCTCTAAGACAAATAATAGTGCTGTCTCCCGGTCTGAATCTCAATTTCTTGGTATTTCAGTGTGCAACATGAACTTCACCTCATTTGTATTTACTACATTTAATGACCTCGGTGTCCCTAGGCAGTGAGCAGTGGCGATCTAGGAGAGCTGGCTGAGTTGGGAGGTACGTGGGTAGTTCTGCCTGGCTCTGTATGCCTGGTATTCTATGTTGAGAGTCTGATCACTTCTGGGCTGATGCGTCCATGTGGGTTTCATGAAGGGACCCAGCTCTTGAGCAGAGATTGATGAGATTGTTTAGACCTATGTGATGGTTAATTTTAGGTGTTGACTTGATTGAGGAATACCTAGAAATCTGGTAAAGAATTATTTCAGGTGTGTCTGTGAAGACGTTTCAAGAGGATATTGGCACATGAGTCTGCATGGGCTAGGTGGGGAAGATTTGCCTTCCATCTGGGCAGGCATCATACAATCTGCTAGGGGAGAGGGTCCCCAACCTACGGTGAGTTGTATAATTATTTCATTGTACATTACAGTGTAATAATAATAGAAATAAAGTGCACAATAAATGTTATATGCTTGAATCATCCCAAAACTATCACCCTCTCCAGTCCGTGAAAAAATTGTCTTCCATAAAAACAGTCCCTGGTGCCAAAAAAGTTGGGGACTGCTGTGCTAGGGAGTCTGGAGAAATCGAAAACAGAGAAAAGGTGAATGTGTCTATTTGCTGGAGCTGGGATACATTCTTCCTCTCCTGTCCCAGGACAACTCCAGGCTCCCCGCTCTTTGGACTCCAGGACTTACACCGGCAGCCCCCAGATTCTCAGGCCTCGGGCCTCGGACCTCAGACCTGAAGTGTCTACCACCGGCTTCCCTGTTTCTGAGGCCTTCAGGCTTGGTCTGAGCCATGCCACCGGCATCCCAGCATCTCCAGCTTGCAGATGGCCTGTTGTGGGACTTCTCAGCCTCCATAATCATGAGCCAATCCCCTAATAAATATCCCTTCTCATGTATCTATATACATCCTATTGATTCTGTCTCTCTGGAGAACCCTAACTAATATGACCTAATTGAGATGCAACAAACCTACAACGTTGACATTCCCTCCCTGCTCCAGAGCCCCTAGGGGTCACTTTCCATCACCAGGAGCCCTCTTCCTTCCCCCGGACACCCATCTCTCGCTGCTGACCACCCTGGGAAGCATGTCATCCGCTCATTCATTCAAACAGCATTTGTTGGTTGCCCACTGGGTGTCAAGAACTGGGTTGCGAGGCCTAGAGATGTGTATGTGAGGGGTCCCACCTCACAGAAACTCACAGGACAGGAGAGACAGAAGTGAGAAACACACAGTGATCCCAGAGGAGGAGGGAATTATGGTGTTTGGGAACCCAGAGGACAGTGTTACGGGGTAGGAGAGGACAAGGTGTAAGGTCCAAGGAAGCTCTCGGAGTCATCCCCTTCCACAGCAAATTGTCTGCCTGGTGGCCAGCTCCTAGACAAGCTGTCAACGTCCTGAAGGCAGAGGTGTGTGTGCCCTGCTCACAGGGCATCCCCAGGGCCTGCCAGGCACCTGGCACAGCACCAAGCTTGCAGTGGCTTTTCATGCATACTGATGAACAAATCAATGTGGCGACTTACGTGCACCTTGAAGGATAAAAAACACTGAATTCAGTAAATGGAGAAAGGGAAGAAGTTATTTATTAATTATTTTGGTTTATTTAAATTATTTACATATTTGAGTAGCTAATAGTCACATCATTCAAAAACCAAAATAATGTAAAATGAAAGACACTAGAAATCTCTCTTCTAACCTGATCCCCACCTGTCCCTTTCCCCACCCCATCATACCCCACCCTACTTCCCATGAGTTTTCATTCTTATTAGTTTTTGGTATATTATTCCAGTATATCTTCATGCAAATAAAATTATACATACATATTTGTTTACTGCATACTGTATAAACTCTCTGCTATTTTTTTTAGCTCAACAATATATCCTGGAGATCTTTTCCCACCATACATTGAGAATGACTGTTTCACAGCTGCACAGCACTCCAGTGTACAGATGTGCCTTATCTGAAAAGGCCATTTTAAGCACCTGTATTTGAGTAGAACTTTCCTCCTCCCCCATCTCTACATCAAAACTTGCCCTCAAAACACGAATCTCTTTTCAGCCATCTCTAATTTATTAAACCAATCATGCCAGTGCATTCAAAAGATGGAAATGTATGTTTGTATGCACACTTTGTAAAATAGGCCATTAGGGCAAATGTCTTTCTTACTTCAGAGGAGTCAGCTCCCAAAAGAAGTAAGTGATGAATCATCCTGGTGCAGGAACTATGTCTCCAGGTCATTCATATTCTTGAAAGGGTCCCCCCATGCTGAAGACATTGTGCGGGCTCAGTTCATTCTGGTGGAGGAGAATCGATCCCGTGGCGATCACTGCAGGCCCTGTGGCCTGCACACTTTCTCAACAACCGGCTCTGTCCACAGGTGCAGCCCTGCCTGGCGGGAGGGCGGGGGAGGGGTGGCTTCTGGCCGATTCTATTCTAGCTGTTCCAGAATGTAATAAAGACTGTACCAATATTCCCTGAACCTTGTTTTGTCCCCTAACTACAAACATTCTTAAAATTAAACCAGATGATTTTATAGGTAATAGCATATCCAGTTTTGCCTAAGTAAATTCCTTCTAGCCAAATAGCTTGAGTGCATCATGTAAGATGTGAAACCTGAGCCGAGAATGAAGGTAACATTTTTATGTTAGTAATTATTGCTGACATGTTTTTTGCTTTTAGTATTCTGGGCAGCTCCGCTGCTTTGTGTGACTGCCATTTTCAGTCATCTTTTATCTAGAGTTTCTCTTCTCTTAACACTTCTTTTTTTCATTTGCACAGTTGAGGAGCTCAGGTATGTCCTTCCTGCAGAAGGACGTGGGTTGTGTTCGTAGGCATGAAAACACCAGACTCTGCTGGCTGCCCGCTTGCTTTGATTGTCTTAACGATGATTGCGGATTGCTACAAACCTGATTGGCCTCCGCCCTCCCAACCAATGGGAGAGATGGCCCAAATGACCCAATGGACCACCCCATCAGAAGTGGCTGAAAAGCCCATGATGGCTGGGGCAAGAGGGAACGAGCTATAACTGTAATGAATCCCCTGCACCAAATCAGGGCAAGTCTTGGGCCCGTTTATTCCCACTGAATCACTGAAGTACTTGAGAAAAATAATTGTGATTTCAAATGCTGATGATAGAATTCCTCTTAAGGAGGACTTTTGTTGTTGGTGATCGCCCATTTAGATATGAAAAATGAGGCTGGGGGGGAAATATCCCAAAGAAGAAAGCAGAACAAAGAAAGGCCTCCCTTGCCCCGTATAGGGAAGAGAAAAGGAGGACTGGGCTGCCCGAGGGAGACTGAGCAGCAGGGCAGGAGGCAGGAGATGGGAGAGAGAAAGCCGGGGCCAGCCAGGTGTTCCTGGGGTTGGGAATGTTTGGAGAATGTCTAACAATTCGGTTATAAGTTGTTTTCTGTACTGTGACTCCTCTCTGTTGCATCCCCCAAAACCTCCAATAAAATCTGCTGCAAACACAGCCTGTGTCTATGGTACAGTGGGGTGGGGGGCGCGGTGGCTGGTGACGTGAGGTGCTGGGTCTGGAGCAGAAGCCCTCACACAGCGTGGAAACCCGGACCTCAGGCTGAGGGTGCAGTGGCAGGAAGAAGTCTGAGCTGCTGTGAAACAGTGATACACACTCCCTCTGAGGATGTCCAGGGGTGTTTGGCGGGACTCTGTATTTCTCACTGGACGTGGGCTGGTGGCTCAAGCCATGTAGTTCAATATTGCAGAAAATAGTAACCCCATAAATATGGAGGAACACAAAAACCCAGGTTGCTGCCATCTTACTCAGTAACAAGTATAATTGAGATTAATTTATATAAATTTTCAAAGAATAACGAGGTGCCCTGGGTCCAAGTAATAAAAATTTTTCCTTACTATAAATGTCAACAAGAAAATGTAGCAGGATAAGAGTGCCACAGTCTTGGGAGGGCAAGGAATGAAGCTTTATTTATTCAGCATCCACAGAGTTGCATCCGACCTGGGAGAGGAGGGTGAGAAGGGAAAGGTGTATATACTGACAAGGGCCCTCTGATCCTTGGACACCCATTGGCCCGTGTGGTTGGCAGTGTCCCTTATTCCCAACCACAAGGCCCTGGCAGGTCCAGCTTGCCCTGAGCTCCTCCTATGTCCTCACAGGTTCTCAAGAATCATTTGCTCCTTCTGGGCTACCCTCAGGGATGGGAAATCCTGCAGATCCGCCTGAGACCTTCACCACCTCTGGGTTACTCTTTGGTGTGTACAAAACATTCCACCCCTCCCATATCATGTTGCACTGAGGCACAGGGAGCTCAGACCCAGCTCTTAAAGTAGTCATACCTGGGAGCGAGGCTGCAAATCTGCCTCATCGTCAGCTCCCTCAACCCATTTAATGGTCTCTCCCCCATGGGGAGAGAATCAGGGCCTTGAGTCTCCTATCTCAGGGACTCCCACCTTCTAAGCACTCCTCTGTCCCTGCTCAGTCGTACAACTCTGCACTGGGGGCTCCCCAGTCTCCCTCACGGGAAGCCACACTCTTATGTTGTCAGATGCTCCCCCACATCTGCAGAAACTAAGCTTCTGAAACTCAAAAAGGCTGCTGTTGCACTGCTGGGCTCCTCCTCCCTGCAGCAAAGGCCAAAGGGACAGTGTCACTGCTTGACCATCAGTGCCCATCACTGGGAGTGAACGGAAAGGTATCTGGCAGGGTGCTTCTCGGACCACCTCAGTTCCGGGTCAAAAAGGAATGTGCTTCCAGGACACCCTGGATCAAGGAATTCTGCAATGATAGGATGTATAGAAAACATTTGTAATTCTCTTTTACTGAGAATGAAGGTGAATTTTTTTTAATTGAACTAGAAAGCATCTGACTTCTCCAAAAGTATTCCCTTTCTTATGCCTTCTTTGAGTATTCAAGTGCCTTCTCCTGTCTTAAGAACTTTCATTCAAATCAGAGATTCTGAACCCAAGGTTCACGAACTCCCAGAAATTATATGCAAAACTGTCTAGGTGCCTTTTTCTGAGGTAAGCATTCATGGCTTTTTGTTTGTTTGTTTGTTTGTCTTCAAATCAGAATCTCCAAAGAATTTCTGACCTAAATAAGGTGAGGTATATTCCCCTAAGTCAAGGTCACAGACCTATTTCTTCTTGACTTTTGTGCTTCTCCTTGACCACGCTTTGAAGCTCAGAAAATAATAAAAGATTGGTTCAAAAGAAGACGGTCATTCTGTGCACTGAATTAAAACCTTAAAAATTACAAACTTTAGCCTGAAATCCCTTCCTACAGGTTCAACTTAGGATGGCACCTTACAGTTTTGAGGGAAAGCTGGATGTGACACCTGTCACCTCTTGATCACAAGGGCTGGCAGTAAGGGTCTGTTTCTCCTTACGGTTTCAGGTGCACGCCTCCCGAGACAAACAGGACATCTCATCTTCAATCGCGGTGTGTGGGCAGCTGAGCTCATGTGACCAAACCTCCATTAACTTACCTTAACACAGTTTTTGCACAGGATAAGGCTCTCTTGCATGCATTATATCATTTGACTCTCACCACAACTCCAAAGAAAGATACAGAGACCTTGGCCCCATTGTAGAGATAAAGAACTGAAGCATAGAGAAGATAATGACTGTTCCATGGTCCTGCTAGAGCTCACACACAGCATGGTGCCGCCTACAATCCTTTTAAAAGTTGTTTTTAATTTTTCTTTCTTTCTATTTTTTTTTTTTTTTTTAGACAAGGTCTTGCTCTGTTGCCTGAGCTAGAGTGCAGTGGCATCCTCATAGCTCACTGCAACCTCATGCTCCTGGGTTCAAGCAATCCTCCTGCAGGTGCCCGCCACAACATCTGGCTAATTTTTTCTTTTGTAGCAATGGGGTCTCACTAGGTTGTCCAAGCTTGTCTCAGACTCCTGGCTTCAAGTGATCCTTCTGCCTTTGTCTTCCAAAGTGGTAGGATTACAGGCATGAGCCACCACACCCAGCAAGAATTGTTTTTAATTGAAAGTAATATAAGACACTCATTTAATTTTTGTTTTGATGCTCTATTATGGGTTGAATTGTGTCCCCTCAAATATTCATATTTTGAAATGCTAGCCTCCAGTACCTCAGAATGTGACCTTATTCAGAAAGAGTGTTTTTGCAGATGTAGTTAGTTGAGATGATGTCAGACTAAAGTAGGGTGGGCCCCTAATCCAATATGACTGGTGTCCTTATAAAAAGGGAAAATTTAGACACAGACACACACACAGGGAGAATGCCATGTGAAGATAAAAGCAGATCAGAGTGATGCTTCTACAAGCCAAGGAATGCCAAAATTGCCAGCAAACCACCAAAAGCTGGATGAGAGACGTGGAATAGATTCTCAAAATCCTCCTAAGGAACCCTCCCTGCTGGCACCTTGATCTCGGACTTCCAGCCTCCAGAACTTTGAGACAATAAATTTCTGTTGTTTAAGCCACCCAGTTTGTGACATTTTGTTATGGCAACCCTAGGAAACTAATATGTGCCTCATTTCACAATTTTTAAAAATCAAAGAAATACATGAATCTTTGCTTGGTATATGATATTAAAATGACACAGAAATACATACAATAAAATGTTAAATGTCCCCTCCACCATCCTAATACCATCCCTTTCCCAATGTAAGCCCAGTTATATTGGGTAGTTACTCTTCTAGAACTTTTTCTATGCATTTACACACATATTTGTAGAGATGCCAGTATGTACTTTTTAACCCAGTTTTTCTTTTTTTCCTTCCTTCCTTTCTTTTTTTTTTTTTTTGAGTAGATAAAAAATTTTTATTTTTATTTATTTATTTTTGTCTGTCACCCAGGCAAGAGTGCTGTAGTGTCAGCCTAGCTCACAGCAACCTCAAAGTCCTGGGCTCAAGCAATCCTTCTGCCTCAGCCTCCCTAGTAGCTGGAACTACAGGTGTGCACCATCATATGCAACCAAGTTTTGCTATTTTTAATAGAAATGGGGTCTTGCTCTTGCTCAGGCTGGTCTGGAACTCCTGACCTCAAGTGAACCTCCTGCCTCAGCTTCTCGGGGTGCTAGGATTACAGGCGTGAGCCACCACGCCCGGCCAACCCAGTTTTTCTGACTCTGGGTTTTTATGACATGTTATCATTCTCTCAGCTACCTGAGATAATGTTTACTCTTCCGGTTGTTAATTCAAAGTGTTCTTTCTCTTCAACAATTCTTGAGTGTGTGTGTGTGCTATGCATGTGCCTGTTTCAATAATCATTCCCAGGAAGAAAGAAAAATGCAAACAAAGGGACCTCTCTGAGACAAAATGCACACATTGCAAAAGCTTTCAGAGATTATAAAAATAGATATACTAGCTTTACATTCATTCCACAGCTAGGAACCAGGTGAAAGGTGTGAAATACAAGTTTTATGAGATGTCTTCCACCAAGCTCAGAGGGTAACCTCTACTCCCACATAATCACAGGTAGGAGTTATTTACCCACAAAGATTTGACCAGCACCCTCAAGGTACTACCTGTTAAAAATACATCTTTTCCCACTGCCTGGACAAGGTGCTACTCTCTCCTACTAGCAACTCAGAAATTTCTGCTTTTTAAAAACAAAGCAAAACAAAAAAGACAACACTGTCTCCAGATGGCCACTCTTGCAGAGCACATATGGTGCTGGGAGGAAAAAGAGCCTCACACTCCTGTAGTCTCTTCCAATGGATATATAGACTAAAGTTCTAGAATGCTCAGTCTGAAAAAGAGTTGGGGGGGGAGCTCAGGGACTGAGAGTGGAGTCAGCAGGCAGGTCCTGCAGCCCTGGGTGGCCTATTCCTGAGCCTGGTGTCCTCTCTGCCTCACTCAGCACAGTCCTTAGAATACTTCACTCCCTGAGTGCCAAACCAATCAGGCATCCCTGTGTGATGCCCAAGCTGGAGAATATTTCATTAACCACGCTGCCCATGGGAAATAAAAGTGGAAGAGAGAGCCCCCCCAACAGGAGGCAGAGGCATAGAAGAGAACTCTGGAGTCCTGAAATCCAAAAGGAATAAAAGGAGAGAAAGGAAGATACAGAGCAGCAGCGTGGGAGGAGAGGGGTGGCCAGAAGGGGTATGGACAGAACAGGCCTTGGCCTGATGTGGCCAGCTAGCCTCTGAGTTTGGCCCACCATGGTTAATTTTATGTGTCGACTTGGCTGCATCATGGTGCCCAGACACTTAGTTAAACATTATTCTGGATGTTTCTGTGAGGGTGTTTTCTATGGATGAGGTTAACATTTAAACCGGTGGACTTTGAGTAAAGTAGATTGCCCTCTATAATGTATATGGGCCTCATCCAATTAATTGAAGGCCTTCATAGAGAAAGACTGACCTCTCCCAAGCAAGGAGAAAATCTGCCAGCAGACTTCCCATGAGCTCAAACTGTATCTCTTCTCCTGGCCTATTCTGTAAATTTTGCACTTGGCTTCCACAATTGCATGAGCCAATTCCTTTAAATACATTCTCCATCCCCTCAACTCTCTCTCTTCCCACTGTTGGTTTTGATTCCTTAGAGAACCAGGAACTAACCCTATTGTTCCTGGATGGGATAGGATAGGAACTTGGCTCTGTTTCTCTGGAAAACCCTGAATAATATAGCCCCCAACAATCTCTCCCCTCTCTGTATGCCTATGCCACTCCTTGTATCAAAAGGTAGGGCTTATTTCCCCTCCCCTTGAATCTGGGCGGGCTCTGTGATTTCTTTAACCAATAAAATGTGGCAGATGTAAAATTCTGAAACTTCCACTTCTTTCCTCTTGGAACCCAGCCACCACGCTTTGAGAGACCCAAGCCACACAGAGAGACTATGGGGGTAAAAATCTATGAGCTCTGAACAACAGCCTCCACTGAGACTCAAGCACCATCTTGCATTTTCCAAAATCAGATGAGCCTCAGATGACTATAGCTTCAAATGACATCACATGGAGCAGAAGAACCACTCAGCTGAGCTCTGCCAGCTTGTGGCACCATGAGAGATAACAAAATTAGTGTTGTTTTGAGCCACTAAGTTTTAGGCTGGTTTGTTGTTACACAGCAATAGATAGCCTACTTTGAAATTTGGCTCAAGGTAGACCCTTTGTCTGCTAACACTTCACTTGTCCTGGGTGGCTTTGTCTATGCTTACCAAGAACCCATTTGGCTACCCAGAGAAGGATTGGCCTTATTTTCAAACCTAGGAGTCCCCCTCCCTAGATCTTCAGGAAGTTTCTGCCAACCATGCCAAGGCCCCAGCTAGAGACAAATTTTACTACCACACCTGTTCTTGAACTCACCAGCTAAAAACTACTCCTCCCCCAGTGTTTTCCAACAGCCAGTGTTTTGTTCATTAGCAAATAAGTACCCTGCACCCTTTATCATGTTAAGCAAAGTACTATTGTTGTTTGAGCAGAAGCAGAAACTTTGCTAGGGAGTCATTTGCATTAACTCCACTATTACTTTCTTGGTAGGATCCTGGCCTCAATGGCTTCCTTTCAACCTTATATTATACTGCATTGCCCAAGGTCGTTATCAATCCAAACCACAGTGCAACTAGGCCAAACTGCTCATAAACTTCACTTTGTGACCTACCACAGGAATGTCCTCCCTCTCTCAAGAAGGGGATTCATTCCATTGTATTAGAAGTTTGATATTAAGACCTAGCAATAACGTTAAGACCTTTACAATGTAGATTTACCTTAAAAGACTATAATAAACTCATATAATCTTATGATAACAGGGTCTAAAATTTATATTCTACACTCATGTGTATAAAAAATGTAGTTTATCTATTTCCTATAAATAATCTGACATTCTTTAGGCCTACCTTATTGATTAGTGGAGAGGGGGCATTCAGATGCAAAATTTGAATTTGCTACAGTTTATGGCAGCAGTCTCCTTCAGTGTGAGCCGTCTTTCTTAAATGATTCAGCTTTCTCCTCCTCCTGCTCTTCTGGGGGAGGGCAAGTGTGATGGAGTGTGTACAAAGGCCTGTATCCACATGGGGAGCTTCAGACTCTCACTGTTCTGCTGGAGAGTGAGACTTCTGGTCCAGTTCCTGGACTGATGACCATAAGGGTATGTGTGGCTCCAGACATTTGCCCCAGGCATAAACCCTCCAAGCTGCTCCACCTCTGTCCAACTGTAGGATCCTATTTGCCAAAACTCAAAGGGCCTTCCAACGCTAGCAGGCCCTACACAGGGGTGCTGCCCCAGCTCACCTGCTGTGATAGGGTACTACCCTGCCACACTGGGGGTGCCTGAGCACAGGTCTTCTCCTAGAGGCTTGCCACTCCTTCTTTCTCCCCAGGACAGCCAGAAGAGCATGCCACTAGCCCTTTACTCTTGGTGACTTCAGATTCCCCTATATCTGGATGTTTTGGCTATAGACCCCTTGGTGTAAGGAGATACACACATCTGAGTTCCTCCCTTCTCTCTCTGCTTACAGTTTACCAGGGCTGGAAGGGGTGTTTTTCTACTATTTCTTCCATAACCTGGGTCCTCTGTATGCTATAGAATAGGGTTTGGCAAACTTTTTTTTATAAAAGGCCAGGTAGTAAATATTTCAGGCTTCGTGGTCCATATGGTCTCTAGAACAGCTGCTCAACTCTGCTGTTGTAGTGTAAAAACAGCCATAGACAATATATAAATGAATACGTGTGACTGTGTTCCAATAAATATTGCTTTGTTTGCAAAAACAGGTGGAGGGCTGGATTTGGTCTATGGGTCACAGCTTGCCAGCCTCTGCTATGGAAGAAACCACATGATCTGAGTCTTCCAGGCATAGATTTTGATAAGGGAATGTAGTGGATTAGAGATAACCACAGGTATTTTCACACTCAAATTGTGGCTCTATGAATCTTTACCTTAAATCTTGTTGAGCTCGTGACCTCTTTAACCAATAGAATACAGTAGAGGTGACAATGTGTCCATTTCTGGTTCAGTCCTTAAGAGACTGGTAGATTCTTCTTTCTGTCTTTTGGAGCACTCACTCTTGACACCCTGAACCCCACCATGTAAAAAGTCTAATTACCCTGGAAAGACTATGTGAAAAGGCCCTGAGATTGTGAAGAGATGAGAGTGGTGAAGTGGAGCCCAGGCTTCCAGCCGTCCCTGCCAATGAACCAGGCATGTGAGTGAAATTGTCGTAAGTCCTCTAGGGAAGCCCAGCTGCCAGCTGAATGCCACTGACTTTCGCCAGCCCAAGCCACATGTGGTGGAAGAATCACCCAGCTAAGCCCTGTCCAAATTTGTGACCCACAGGAATGATTGTTCTCTGAAGTCAGTAAATTTAGGTAGACTGCCAGAATAAGTTATGGTTGAAAATTCTCTGGATTAATTCAAAAACATTATTCTCATTCCACTTAAAATCTAACAAAGTCACTGAATCTCATTGTTTCTTCCTCTTGGTAAATACAAGGTAAAGCTTTACCAATTGACCTCTCTCATCTTACATTTTGGAGCATGAGAAGATTAACTTTTCCTACCAAAAACTTCCAGCCAAAAGATTCTTGAAAGAAGTATGTGCAAATCAAATGGAACGATAAACTGTCTGGGAAATGAGAAGATTTTAGCATTGTGTTTGACAAGTATTACATTTTTACTGGCATGTAGGGGCTTGTAGCTTCCTTGACATGATTATGTAATTCCACAGGGTGGCACATGGGACAAGATGTGTCTATTCAAGCATAGCAAGGATAAAAAAGGACTAACTGTAATATAAGGCTTTTCTCCCTTCTTTCTGCCTTTCCAAATGGGCTCTTGCTGTGTGGTTGTCAGCCCCTGGACTTCCGTTTTTGGTGCACAATCTGGATAATGGACAGATTTTACCAAGAAAAATAACTGCAGTCAGACTATACTTCCCCAAGTGTTTTTGTGGGGAGCACAAATTGAGGCTCTGGGGTGGGGATGGAAGTGGAGAGGGAGTAGAGGAGCCATTTGGAGGTAAGAGGATGGCCAGGATGGGAGTGAAAGAAACAGACTGTCAGCCTCTGTTGTGCGTGGGAGACATTGTGCTGGGTGCAGGTGGGGTGAAAATTCTGTAGTGGGGAACTGAGGATGGGCAACAGATTTATGGAGGAGCAGCTGCTGCCTGTGTGGAAAATAGTGGCAGAGAGGAGAAGGGAAGATTGATACGAGGTTTTGTTAGACATCATGTTAGATCATCCCCACCTCCATCCCTTTGGTCTTTTCTAAAAGACTAAACAACATTGGATTTGATAAACAAATTTGATTATCACACATGCCTATTATAAACTGAGAGGGTTTTTTTTCTTTTTTTTTTCAAAAATATCCTTTAGAAGAGAGGAATCCTAACCAAGCCCCTGCAAAGATTCTCATGTTATGGGCTCACTATTATTTACTGTACTTTATTTTGAACAGCTAGGTGCTGTTTTGGAAAGGCACACTAGCCTAAAATGATCTCAATCAATGCCCGTTTTGGATGATTCTGCAATCAGCTGATGGAGTCAGTAAGAAAAGAGCAAAGACAGTTAATACAGATTTAGTTGTTTATTTCTGGGATATCATCTCATAATTGTAATTGGTGGTATTGTCTAGAGTATCCTTTTAAAGATCTTTCAAAAGCAAAATGGCACATGCTCGCTTATGGTGTGAGATCAAACATAAACATGAACAACATGAATAAAAATAAAAACAAGTGACCTAATATTTCACAAATGGGCATTAAATCCTTGGAATGACATTTCCAGTGGTGGCATAATACATGGTGTCAAAAATGCTGTTTCTCTGATAACTTGGATGGAAATAAAGATGATGCACTCTGGAACACTGTGGAGAATGATTCAAAAAGTGATGCTAGTCATTTTTTAGTGATTTTTTTCCTGTTAGAAAAAATAGGAGATTTCTTTACATATGCTTGTTTTACTTGAGATCATACGAACAAATGTCTACTTCTCTTCTGCTTTTCTACTGTTTCTTTCCATTGACACTGCACAAAAGCTAAGCCACATTGAGTCCCAGCTATGTTCAGGTCTGATAATATATTATTTACTGGCCATGTACATAATTTAAGAAAACATAAAGCTTTTGTATAAATTTCATATATGTTTCAAGAGAATGTATTGAGTTTAGAGTCTTTGCTATTCCCCAAATATTTGTTTTTGCATTTCTTAATATGTATAAACAATTCCAGAAAACACTCCAGGTGATATCTCAGAGTCTATAATCACATACACATGTGCTTCTTGAGATTGGCATACAAATTTATAATATCATTTCAACTTTCCAATGGAGAGAGTAGAAAAGGAGTTAAAAGAAAAAGTTATGCAATCCTTGTGCTGACTTGGTATGAGAGATGTTATGATTAGAGGCGTCTAGTTTTCTATTGATCCACCATTGATCTAGAGTAGAGGCCATGAGTTGATATGGTCAGGTCAGATCTAACCCATGGACTTGCCTTGTTTGACTTGCAGTGTCTTTGTTTCTTTAAGTTTTAGTTCCCTTTAGATAAGGATTCTACAATTCATCACAATCACCACTACCCACTTACACCTTGCTTGCTTAATCATGCACATTATCTTTCTGACAGATAATTTTTTTTCTCATCTTTGATGAGATTTTATAGAAATTAGTTCCATAAGTTGACCATAAGCCTACAAAGCAATTCCATTATGAGTCAGTTGCTTTACCATTTCCAGATTTACTGTAAGTGACCTCAGAGGAAAAGAGGGATCATTTGGTTGGCTCTCCTTGTGGCCCTCTACATGTTGTGCCTTAGTTTATTTATAACTTTGGACCTAAAAATAATATTGTAGAACCCAAGTTACCACTGATGGTATTGGATTATTTCCTCCCAACAAAGGCCCTTGGTGTTATGGGAATATGACAGGGAGGCTTTCATACTCAGGAACATCCAAACTGTACTCCCTGAAGGAAAAGTCTATTCCAATAGTGAACGAAACCTAGCGCAGGCATTCCACACATTTCTTGAAGGCCTACTAGGAATCTATAGCATTTTCCACCTTTCAGCATTCATTGCATGTTTCTTTGTCCCATGTTTGTAGACTAAACAAATCTCAAAAGATTATAAGAGAAGACCTTACTCTGGAAAGACCACATCAATGTCATTAGCACCTACTTGAAATGATAGTCCTGTGTGTTAGAATTCCTTAGTAAGTCTCCTTCCATTTTTCTAGAAAAAAAATCTGGGTAGCAATAATATGTGTTTAAAAATAAAAGCCAGCTGCTCATCACACATTCACAGCTTCCCCCCACACCCCCACCCTTCTTTGCAGGGCATACAGGAAGTCAAATTTTCAGTTTTGTTTTGCTTTTTAAAAATCTACTGCAAGGCTATTTTTTGTTTAGATGGATCTGGTGCCTGGAAGTGGGTATTTTTGTGCTCTTCCTCCCTAAATAAAAGAGGTATTTATCCATTTAACACATTGTCCATTTCAGCATTTTTTAGACCAGAAGGACTAGAAAAAAACATATATTTTGGAAGACTCATGTGCTATTGTCCCAATTAATAAAACTACATTTTAAGCAAACATTTTGTTCTCATACCTACTTTCTTTTTAGCAGTAAAATATCTAAGATATCAGATGTAGTAGGTGGGTTGCAAAAATGGCCCCATTCTCTGACCCTCCTCATATCCAAGCTCTTTGCAAAGTGACTTTTCAGCTCCTCCCATCAAGAAGTGAATTCTATTTCCCCACTCTTGAATCTGGGCTGGTCTCATGACTCTCTTTGGCCAACATGGCAAAAGCAGTGGTGTGCCAGTTCTCAGCCTAGTCCTCAAGAGGCCTTTTGTACTTCCACTCTCTTGAAACCGTATTGCTGCTTTTAGAAAATGCTGGGCTACCCTGCTGGAAGGATGAGAGGCCACATGGAACAGAATCAGTTCACCCCAGCTGAGGCCATTCCAGACCAGGCAGCTCCCAGCCAACCTGCCAGCCAATCACAGACAGTGAGAGATACTTGCCCGAATCAACTTAGCCCAGCCCACATCAAAAGGACTGCTCAGCCATCCCATAGACTTGTGAAAAATAAAGAAGAGTTGTTTTTAAGCTGCTATATTTAGCAGCAGTTTGTTATGCAACAATAGCTATTTGATACACTCCCTCATAAAATATGCATTTTTAAATATATGCACATGTATTATGGAAAGTATGAATATAGATACAACTGTACCGTAGTCTGGGATTTAGTGTCAGATTCACCATGTTCAAATCCCAGCTTTATCACTCACAAAATGTGCAACAAGTTAATCTCTCTAAACTTTAGTTTCTTCATGGAAACTAAGGAAAATAGTACATTGTAGCATTGTTATAAAAATTAGAAATGATATACATAAAGAGCCTGGCAAATAGTAAGGACACAATCAATGGAAGACACTGGTATGTTCATGCATATGTGTATATCTGCGATTGTATGACTTGTAACTAGTAAGTTTCACCTTTCCAGGGACCCAGGGCTTACAACCAATAAGTGGCTCACTATGAAAGTGGTCTATGTATCTGGTCCTCACAAGGAGAATGGCCTAAACCCCAGTGCCTCTAAGGAACTTTCTTTTCCTAGCAATATCGCAAGGTGCTTCTCCTTGGAGACCCAGATAGTACCTGGCTCAGACCTTCACCCTCCAAGTGATGGCCTTCACTTCTGCTGGCCTTCTGCTGTGTGACTGCACTGGCCTTGGTCTGTCTCTGGCTTATTGTTGTTCTCTCATTGCTCCTCCCCTGGTCTTCAGGACTGCTGACATGCTGTCATTATCACTGAGGCCATGAGCCTGTCTTGTCACCCTCCTCATCAGTACTTTTATCAGGTCCTCATCATGGCAGCCTTTTTCTCTCTCAGCACATGGCTGTACTACATTTCCCAGCCTCCGAGTATCTGGGGAAGTGTGACTAGTTCTCAATAGTGGAACTTTGATGCAGGAGTGATGTATAAATTCTAGGGGAAAACACTTACAAGTGAGTGTACTTTCTTCATGTTCTCTTTTCACTCCTTGGTTTGCTGTTTGGAAAGCATAGAATGGAGTACAATTGTGGCATATGGGATGACAAAGGTACTAACAGGAACGAGACTGGATGCCCCTGTCATCACCTGGAAAAGAACCATCCAGCAGAAGCACTTGACCAAGAACATCTGCACTGTATTTCCCATGAATTAGAAATAAGTTTTCATTAAGTCTCTGAGATTTTAATGGTTGCTTGTTACCACAGCATTGCCTAACATACCCTGACTAATATATACTTTGCTTTAGTTTCTTAACCAAAACATTTCTTAACATGCTTTGTTTTTTTGTTTCTTAATATGCTCCTAGCATAACAGCTATAATTGGTCTCATTGCTTCTCCCAGATCCTTTGCATCTTTAAACTCAGGCAAGTTCCTTAGAAGTTGGGTGGAAAGAAAACATAAAACTAACTCAACAAATATTTATAGAATGCCTACTACTATTTGCTGGGTAGTGGGATAGGCACGGAGGTTATAGAAATGAAACACAAAAATGACAACAACATAGTGCCTCACTCAATATTACAGCTCCCAAGGCTGAGTTCTGATATCTCTACTCTGCTCCCAAGAATAAATTCCTTGCCCATTCCGGATCCTGCAGGAAGGGTAAGTGGCAGCCTTTTCCCCTCTGCTTCTCACTCACAGGTCTCAGTCCTGAAGCTACAAGGCAGCGCCAACATATCTTGATCCTTCTCCCTTCTAGAAGATCCACTGGAACCTCCTATTAACTAAGAAGATGCCTCACTGCCTGCTCTAACGTGCCAGGACTCCAGAGGTGACTAGGAAAATAGCCAACACCCTCACTGTGGACATAAAATTTCAATGTCACGGCATGTTTTCCATTGTTGTTGTTTGTTTATTTTTTTTCATAGTCCCCCAAAAGGATGGATCACAAGCTTGTAAATCTGTGAGTTTCACTCTAGCATCGTGTGCAAGAAAAAATGTACCTGGTGGAGATATGAAGTGGTTCTTTTAAATGGGAAAATAAATAATTGGCAAAATGATGCCTAGCTTTATTTTCTACTGAAAAAGATAGGACATTTAGATAAAGAGGACTTTATTTTCCTCTTTTTGGTAGAGGAAAGATGAGGTTGATTTTAAAAAATAAAAAAGGCCCCAGCCATGAAACTTAACTCTAATCATAACAAATTTGCATTTCCAATTTAGCTTCATAGTCCTGAAAACATTTCTCCATCCAAAGATTTTTGGTATTTCATCTGGTACTAAACAACATGCTGCTAGATAATTAAAGAGCCACATTTGGGCGTTTTTAAGGATTTCTGTGTTTGTGGGATGGTTCAGCAGAACTTCAGTTAATATTTGCCTGTTGCACATTGTCAAATGGGATTTTTAAAACCAGAGGTGTCTACTGAGCCCAGAAAGAATCAGAGGAGCAACAACAGCTGGGTGCTATAAATGCCTCAGTGTTTGAACTCATCTTTCAATCTTTTACTAACCATAGGTAGAATAGTCAGCAAGAGTTTGTTTGCCATGGAACCATCACCTGTCTCCTCGCTCTGCAGTGCGTGACAGTGAGTGAGATCCGCTCGCTTTGATACTGAATGTGTTGGATGGAGATAATTAATTCCCAGCTCCTATAAGTTAATCATTGTTTCCCCTCTTTTCCCAGCTTTCATCAGGCTCCCTTGGGCCATCCACTGAGCATGCGCACAGGAGCGCTCACGCGCCCTTTGTTATGCCGTCAAATCCCATATGCAAAAAGAATCTATTATACTTTACAGCTTTTAGGTGAGTTTTAAAAACACAGTGTTCTTCACTTAACAGTAACTAGATTCTTTTAACTCCTTGATTTACAGACTAAAGGTGACAGATACGGCTAATCTGGCGTTGATAATACTACAACATTCAATAAAATTCTATTTTTTAAGTAGTGCCAGCTGAGTACCTTTCTTCCATGTAAACCATTCAGAAGTCCCTCAGTGGAGGAGGAACCTTGTTTTCTGATTATCCTGCAACTGGCACAAAATATTTCACTAATGAATTGGAAGCATTGCATTTTCTTTTCTCACTGCGTCAAAATTTTTTAAAAGCAAAGTCAAAACACAAATTTTAAAAGCCTGAGCATCTCTGACGCTTAAGTACTAGCGACCCAGGCACAGCCACTCAACAAAAAGCTGTTGAACTAAAATCTTTGTTCCATTGAATGGAACTAAATGTTTGTTCCATTGAAATGGTTGTTTTATCTTTACCCTAACTTTTATCTGTTTGGAATGTTCCTCTGGCGATAGTGCTGTTTTCTGACACACAGCTCTTTTTCCTAAGTACTAAATTACATTGCTGTTGGAGTTTTACACTTTGACTATGCCCCACGTGGGACATTTCAAATAGTAGATGGAACTCCTCTGCCACTGAAAATTTTAAACTATATGAAAGAGAAATTTGTTTCCCTCCTTGTTTCTGTTCAGCCATAATACTTTTTAATCAGTGCTGACATGGTAAATTCAACTGAAGTAAATAGATTTCTTGGTTGATTTTTTTTGTTGTTGTTGTTACTGCCTTTATTTTTCTTATGAGCATTCTGAAATTCTTCCTTTGATAAAAAGAGAAAACTCAGAAAGATGTACCCCTTGAATTACAATTTTGATAAAGATGTGAAAAGAAAGAAAAAAAAGAGAAAATGGGAAAAGAAGAAAAGGAAAAGAATTATAATAAAAGATGCTTTAATATAGACATAGCAAAGATCTTGACTTGAGCCTTCTTTTCACTGTGGGGTCCAGACCTTTCTGGGCACATCTGTTGAACTAGGGGCATACATGGGTCTCATGAGGCCCATTGACATGGTTGCCAAGGGGAACAGCTCTAGTTCTGCTCATTGCTGACATGCAGAGACATCTGGGCACTCCTGAAGGCCAGGTGAAGGGGACACAGAATCTGGGGGGAGGGGAGGTTTGAAGAGCCCATTAAAAAAAAAAAAACCCATCCTAGGAAAGAAGAGACCAGGTATTTTGACCTTTAACTAGCCATTGCAGTGGGATGGGGACACCTAATACAAGACAATGACTGCTAATGGAATCTGTCCAGCCTTATCATCAAACCCCTGTCTGAGTCTGGGGAGAAGAAAGCTGTGAGTAAAAATACCAAGAGTTGCTTCTCTAAACCATGAAGGGCATTAGGCACAGATGGCCCTGCTTTAGGAGGGTCCCACTTTCTCCCACATTTCTATAGATCGCTGTGTGACCTTGGCACTTGGCCACTGTAAAAGTGGACACTTGTGTCCAGCAGAGCAGCCCAGGGCAATGGCACGTTCACTGTGGCTGGTGGGACAGCACATAGAGTGACCAGCTGAGTATAATGGCCACAGGCAAAGAGGACAGTCACTCCTGTGGGATGGGAAGAAGAGTGGTGAGGTCCAGCAGTGTCACAGGGTCACCAAGGCCATAGCACACATGAGGAACATCTTGTATAGACACCCAGTTGTATGGGGGCAGGGGCAAGGGGCTGGCTTCTTAAGGGACTGGAGGAGCTGCCTGAGCAGGTGGAGGCACTGGGCCAGCAGAAGGTAGGCATGAGTGGGAATATGATCCCATTCGTCCCCCAGAGGCAGCGGAGGCCTGGAGACACTTGGGATGGATAGAGCAGAAGGAATGCTCAAGGAGACAGCCTTATCAATGAAGTAGGTTGAAGAAAGTAGGCTGAAGAAAATTTCGCTCAAAAAAATCAGGAAAATCGATGTAAAGGATTGACAAACACACATGCATGAAGCACCCATGGGTGCCAGTCTCTTTGCTGGTGCCTCCCAGGCCTGCCAAGCCCTGGTCTCAACTAGCTCTGTGAATAGACATTGCTAGTCCCATTTTGCACATGATCGAACACAAGCCCAAGGTATCTAAAAATAAACATTTCTAAAATCACAAAGCCAGTGATGGTGAATAATTTCGATTCATGTCTTTCTGACTCAATGCCTTTATCCTTTCCATGTTTTCTGATAGAAAACCATGCAAAATAGTAATGGTTGATAAATCTAGGTGAAGGGTATGCAGGAGTGTGTTGTGCAACTATTGTGCTTACAACCATTGAATAAGTATGATTTCTTTCCTCAAACAAAAAAGAAAAAAATTAAAATTATGCAAAACCAAAATTTAGACAGTGGAGGAAATCCGATGTCTGATCTGTGCTCATCAAGAGCTTGCCTGCCCCAAGCATCCCTTTCCTAGGAATTGTTCCTCTCACTGCCCTCAGCTCCATTCTTCTAGTCATCTGAGATAGGAAGAATTCTAAATGGGCCCTGTTTTAGTTTCCCAGGGCTGCTGTAACAAAATGTCACAAACTGGGTGGCTTAAAACAAGAGAAATTTATTCTCTCACAGTTCTGGAGGCTAGAAATCTGAGCTCAAGCCATCAGCAGGGCTGTTCTTCCTCCAAAGGCTCCAAGGAAGAGTCCTTCCTTGCTGCTTCTAGCGTCCAGTGGTTGCCAGTATCCTTGGTGTTCCTTGGCTTGTGGCAGCAGAACTCCAATCTCTGCCTCCACCCTCATGTGGCCTTCTTCCCTGTGTCTGTGGCCAAATTTCCCTCTTCTTACAAGGACACCAGTCATTGGACTTAGCCCCACCCCCATCCCCAATGCAGTATGACCTCATCTTAATTTGATTACATCAGCAAAGACCCTGTTTCCAAATGAGGTCACATTCTAGGTTCCACAGGGACATGAATATGGGACAACACTATTCAACTCAGTACAGTTCCCCAAGATCCCCATCTCCTGATATACATCCCCCACATAATCCCCTCTCCTTTAATGTAGGCAGCACCTGCAAATATGATGGGATAGTCACTTCCGTGATGATATTACTTTACAGAAGACTCCATCACAGCAGACCAGAGAGTGTCTCCTGATAGCTTGGAGGAGGGACGTGGCCGTGTTTTGAGAGAGTCATGTGGTTAGGACCTGAGGGTGGTCTCAAAGAGTGGAGAGCAACCTTCAGCTCACAGCCAGCAAGAAAATGGGGCTTTGGTCCTACAACCACAAGCAACTGAACTCTGCCAACCACGTAAATGGGCTTAAAATGGATTTTCTCTGTGCACCTCCAGACAAGAACTCAGCCTGGTGAAACCCTGAGCAGAGGACACAGTTAAGCCATCCCCTCCTATGGAATAAGCTTACAATAAAAATGCAGTTTTAAACTGCTAAATGTATGGTAATTTGTCATGCAGCAATAGAAAACTAATGTATCATCTCAGTGTCCTTGTAGATTGGTCTACAGATGAAGCAAACAAGTTATAGAGATGTGAAATTCGAAAGAGAGGCTGGAAAACTTTGAGATTTGTCTTCCCATTTATAGCTGCTCTGAATGGTTCCTGGCTTTATCATGATTATGTGCCATGAATCCTCCCCAACAATTTGTTCCCCACCCCAAGGAAGCCAAAGCTGTTGTCTGCTGTTCACAATCAAAAGAACTTTAATTCATAACAAAAATATAGAATGCAAATATTGTAAAAATGTGTATCAAGTTACCTAAATGATAGTGTGAACCTAAAAAATGAACGCTGTAATTTTTGAAGAAAAGTTTCAGCTAAGAGAATTAGTAGTAAGATGTGGAGGTGATAATTGAGTATTTTATTATACGCTATTTACCAGGATATGTATGCTACATACCGATGCTCATTTAATTCTTGCAAAGACCTCATGGAATAGGTAGTTGCTGCTATCAATTTCATTTCTCATTTATAGATTTAAGAAGTGGCCAAGCTGGGATTTTTACTTAGTTCTGTCTGACTCTAGAGGCTGCTTTTTAAATCACTAAGAGCAATATTGCCTCCAGCAAAATAATTAGTGCCCCATATTGGCCCCAAGCCACAACCCTGAGTTCAAGAGTCTCTTCTTCTACCACATGGAAGAAGAACAATCATCTCATAAATAATGAAATAAAAGTTGGGTGAAATTTTAAAAATGATTTTCTGATAATGTCAAGACAAGTGAAAGCCATTTGTGCTTGGATAGCATTTATCAGACTGCCTGGTCACCCAGCAGGAGTGACACCATGAACCGTTCCATCTGTGGTTCAGCTCAGCTTGGGTCTCTAGGGCCAAGGTTCACAGCCAGGGCTATACATTAGACCCACCAGGCAGCTTTTAAAAATCCCGGAAGCCCTGCCTGCCCCCGGGGCCAATTACATCAGAATCCGCAGGTGTAGGGCCCAGGCTTCCGTATGTTCTTCCAGTTCCTCATGGGATCCCGCTTTGCTGTCACAGCTGAGAACACTGCTCCAGGATCCATGCAGACCTCAGACAGGAGGACAGAAAGGCTTCTAGCCCAGCCTCTGTTTCTAGTCTCACACACTGGCTGAAATCCAACTTGGCTGGGGACCCCTGGGCACAAAGGAGGATATCACCATTTTTCTCCAGACCCAGGCTCCATCTTGTGCATTAGCTCTAATTACAGAGACCTCCTTGTCATTGAGTCTGACTTCCCATTTTAATAACCTGCCTCCTACGCCACTTCCTACTAGTTTGAGGCTCCACCTGTCTTGCAATTTCTTCCTGAACCAGAGCTCTATCTGCAACTTATTAAATTGCCTGGAGCCCACAAATCACAGCCAGCTGTTCCTGAAGCCACCACCGGTTCCTACCTCACCCTTTGCTGTGTTTTGCACACTGACCACACACGCCTGTTGGTCATCATTAGCTGCCTGACTGGATCATCCTCCTTCCTGTCTTGGAGTCTTCCCAGTCCCCGCCCTGGGCTTGCCCCAGCTGCCAGCCCCATCCCACGCTGTCAGTTTCCCTGTTATCTGTCGTCCCATTGCACTTAGTGGAATTCTCTCCTGACCAAGCAGGAGCGCTTACTAAAAATAAAACAGTCACTTGCTTTTAAATATTAATATATTTTATCCCCAAAATAATCTAGCAGTGCTTGAAAATGCTTTTTAGAATATACATGTAATTGACAGTGCTTATTGCTCAACAGATCAATAAGAGAATATATTTTATATGATTAAATATATGTTCATTCAATCAATATTCTATCTGCCAGGCACGATTCTAGGGGTGTAGGACACAAGACAGACCAGACTCCTGCTCCTTGGGGCTCACATTCTAATTAGGGGAGACAGATGTTAAGCAGATAAAGAAAATACTATTGAAGAATTGTGAGTGCTGTGAACCAAATGAAATGGGGTGAAGTGATAGAGCCACTTCCATGTGAGTAGTTAACGAAGGTAATTAATGAAGAGGTGGTATTTGGGCTAAGACGTGAATAACTGAAAGATCTGGAGGAAGAGTGTTCCAGACAGAGGAATGAGCTGAACCAAAGTCCGGTGCTGGACATGAGCAAGAAGACTCCCGAAGTGGGCATGACAAGGAAAATGAAATCAGAGAAGTCAGCAGGGTCAGATAAGGTGGAACCTCGATGCCAGTGAAAGGAGTTTGGGTTCCATACTAAGGGTGGTAGGAAGCCATTGACAGGCTTTAAACGAAGGCCTGGAGTGATCTGGTCTACATTTGTAAGAGATCACTTGTGTTGCCTGGGAGAAAGCCAGTTATAAGGGGCAGGAATGAGCACAGGGAGACCCGTGAGAAGGAAAACTGTGTCGGTCCAGATACATTTGGCTTGGCATGGGCTAATGGGGTTATAATGCAGATAGAAAGAAGTGGATGGACTCAGAATAAGTTTGGGGAGCAGAGCTGATACCAGAAAGGGTCAGAAGGGTTGGAAAGTTGTTATGGTCTGAATGCTTGTGTCTTCTCAAAATCCATGTTGAAATCCTAACCTCCCATGTGACATTAGATCACATTAATTATGATAGAATATATAAATGCAAGGCTCCAGTGGAGTCCCATGGCAAGGAAACCTGGTTAGATTTGTTTATTCCAGTGTTAGCCAAATTTATTTAATCACAGAAATTCTTTTTCACCTAGTACCATTGACATTACACAATAGTGGCATTTCAAGGACAAACTTACCTTTAAGTTAAATTTTATTTTGAGATAATTGTAGATGCACATACAGTTGTAAGAAATAATACAGATAGGTTTTATGTGCCCTTTTACTCAGTTCTCTGCAGTGGTAACAACATCTTACAAAACTATAGTGCAGTATCACACCCAGGACATGGATATTAATACAGTCAAGACACAGAACATTCTCATCACTGTAAGGATACATTATGCTTAACTTTCATAGCCACGCCACATTTCCCTTCCACCCTAACCCCTCTTTAAGCCAAACTCTTTTCCAGAGTGGCCGTACCATTTCACATTCTCACCAGCAATGGATGAGTGACCTAGTCTCTCCACAACCTCACTAGCATTTGGTGTTGTCACTATTTTTTATTTTAGATATACTTATAGGTGTATGTGTGTGTTTCATTGTGTCTTTTTGTTTGGTTGGTTTGGTTATTTATTTATTATTGATACATAAGAGCTGTACATATTTTTGAGGTTCATGTGATAATTTGATACAATCATATAATCAACTCAGGGTAATTGGCATATCTATTATCCTAAATATTTATCTGTTCTTTACATGAGGAACATTTGAATTAATCTCTTCTACCTATTCTAAAATTTTCAGCTGGTTAATGTTAACTACAATCACCCTACTGATCTATCAAACACTGGGTCTTATTTCTTTTATCTATGTGTGTATTTGTACCCGTCAATCAACCTCTCTTCATCATGGTTTTAATTTCCACTTCCTGATGGCTAATGATGTTGAACATCTTTTTATGTGCTTATCTGTCATCTGTATATCTTCCTTGGTGCAATGTCTCTTCATGTCTTCTGCCTGTATGCTAATTGGATTGTTTGCTTTTTTTTTTTAACTTGACTTCTTAGAGTTTAATTGTAGATAGATATTTATTTATATATTTTAGATACTAGTTTAGCTATCATGCCAGCCCCACTCTCAGAAACATCTTTATTGTCAATCAGGCAGGAAATGGTGAAAGACAGGAAGCCCTCCTCTGGGGTCTCAGGAGGGAGCCACAGGCCAGTTGGGAGGCTGCATCCAGTCATTGACCCAGTTCACATAACTGGCCACACAAGTGTGGGTGGCTGGCTTTTTGAGCTGCCCACAGCCATCACCTCTGCTGATGGTGCCATAGGGGTAGGTCATGCTGTTCTCACAGGCCAGAGGTCTGCCCACATTCCCCTGGCAGGAGTCAAACTTGCAGTCGAAGTGGCTGGCACAGAGCATGTTAGGTCAGCCCCATTCCCTTTCTCTTCTCCTTCAGGGACTCTGATAATACAAATGTTTTATCTTCAGTAATAGTCCCACAGATTCTGAGGCTCTGTTCATTGTTTTTCCATCACTTTACCTTTACTGTTCAGATTGAGCAATTTCTATTCTGTGTTCCAGGTCACTGATTCTTTCCCGTCTTCTCTATTCTGCTGTTGAGCCCATCTCAACAGCATCTGAGCTTCCTGGTTATTGTATTGTTCAGTCCTAAAATATCCATTTGGTTCTTTTGTATATCTTTTATTTCTTTACTGAGACTATATTTTTCTGTGGAGGAGTTCTATTTTTTTATTTGTTTCAGCCATGGTTGTAATTGCTCACTGAAGCATTTCTTATAGTGGCTGATCTAAAATCTTTGTCAGATAATTTTGCCATTTCTCTCACCTTAGTGTTGTTCTTTTCATTCAGCTTGTGATCTTTTTGAAACCTAGACATTTTCATATTATGTTATGAGACATTGTTATAAGACACTGGATCTTGTTCACCCTTCTGTTATCAGCTGTTTCCGCCCCTGCTCTAGCATGGGAATGGGTGGCACGGCCTCCATACTGCCAGGTGGAGACAGAAGACCATGTTTCCCACTCAGCTTCCACTGACAGAAAGTGGAGGAGAGGGGAGTTCCAGCCCTCCATGTGGTTTCCATTGACAGCTCCAGTGGGGGTGGCCTCCTTACCCCTGACAATGGCAAAAGTTCTGACTTTACACTAGGCCTCCTCTGACATCAATCCCAGGGGGAGGGGGAAGGTGCCTTGTTACTGCAGGGTAGGGGTGGGAGTCCAGGCCCCCACACGGTCCCCACTGGCACAGTGGGAGGTAGGAGCAGCTCACTACTAGTGGGCAGGAATGACAATCCCTGCCTCCTGCTTGGCATTCTTTGACATCACCCTTGCAGAGCACTGATGCCTCATGGCAGCCTCTCAAAGGTGGGTGTCTAAGCTCCTCACACAGCCTTTGCTGGTGGGCACGGGAGTGGGGCTGTGGTGTCTGGCTGGAGTAAAGTGATTACTATCTTAAAGTTTTTTGTCTTGCTAGGCTGTCCCTTTGACTAGTGAGAGCAGGTTTGTGTTGGGACCATTTTTTATCTGTGTCTGTTGGCCTTCCCAGAATGTTGGCTTCTTCCGTTCCAAGTCTGGGATATATGAGGCAAAAAGAAACCCCAGGGAACTTACTACTGTGTCATTCTTCTGGTCCCAGGCTCCCTAGCTGGTCTGCCTTTTCTCTCTATTTTTCAGAGTCTTATTTGTTTTGTATCTAATATCCAGGGGGTTTAGCTGTACTTACCAGAAGAATAAGGAATGACACATCTGCTCCACCTTCCCAAAAGCAGAGCCCTTTCAGGACACACTTTGAGAAATGCTCTTTCTTTATCATGCCCTGCCATTGTGTTGCAAGGTCTCAACAAGTTTCAAGTAATTTGTTACTCACTGTTGTTAAAGTGTCAAGGCTTGCAAATGATTTACTCTTTGATAAATTAGAGCAAATGCAATTATCTCATCGACCAGTTAGTTTTTGTAGGATAACCAACCACCCCAAACTTAGTGGCTTAAACCATTTATTTAGCTCAGAAATTTGGGCTGTGCTGTGCTTCTGTTCTTGAGTGGGCTTCCTCATGTGTCCGTGGTCTGCTGTGGTCTGGCTGGGCTCTCTCAAATCTGGAACTCTGGCTGGACAACAGGGCTGACTTGGAGCTGGTGGCCGTGGTCTCTCATCCTGCAGCAGGCGAGCTGGGCTCGTTCACATGGGGATCAGGGGTCTGGGCGAGATGGCAGGAGTGAGCATGGCTCTTGAGGTCTAGGCCTGGCTCTGGTACACCAGAGACACTTTTACCTCATTCTAATGACCAAAAAGACTCAAAGCTAGTCCACATTCAAAGTGTGGGGGAGACAGACTCCATATGTTGATGGGGGAGCAGCAAAGTGACTTTATAAACGATGTGGATGCAGGGAGGGGTGGAGAATTGTGACTAGGTTTTCAATCTATCATATTCCAATATGTGCTAATGTCTTCTTATTTGTATTTTCTAACATAATTTATTGAATAGGACAAAAAAACAGGCAAGTAGCTGCTCATAATCCCTGTTTGGAGAATGTCACATGTATGAGAATCACAAGTGATAACAGGAAACAGCTGATGGCCAGTCAGGGTGATCAACTAAAATGCAAATCTGACCATGTCACTCACTCATAAACTTAAGACCCTTAGATGTCTTCCAATGTCTGTAAAGAATTCCAGACTCCATAGCATAACGTGTAAGGCCTCCTGCGAAGTTGCCAGTCTCCTCTTACCTCACACTCTACAGTCTAATACAAGGATCTGCTCACAGTTCCCATGAATCCCTGTGACCTTCCAGACCTTGCTCTATACTTTGTGCTATTTCGTCTGCCTGCAGTACCCTTCCCTGCCTGACTGTCAAGGATCTCAGTCTGGCTTGTTCTCCTTCCTCTTTCCAGCCTTAGCACGTGGGTCATGCCCTTCAGCTGTCCTTTCCTCACAGTCTAGATTACTGATTTCTCTCTGTGCTCAAATGTGCCTTGATTATTGTGCTAATTGAGTGCTTGTCATATTATATTAAAATTGTCAGTTTGCGAGTCTGTCTTTCCCACTAGGCTCTGAGTTCTTTCGGGGTAGAAAGCCCTGTCTTATTCAACTTTGTAGGTGCAGTGCCTAGCACAGTGCATATAATATTGAGTAAATAATGTAACAGATGCTGGTGGTCCCCCTACCCATCTCTCCAGAACCTCACCGCTTTACTATGCCCTGGGTGTGACTTCCATCTGTTGTAGGCTCATGGCAATTCTAGTTGCTCTTGAAATAAATCACTGTGCTTGTTTCTTTAGGTAAATAAGGGATGGGGCAAAAATACCTTCTATTTGAAGATAATATAGTGATATAGGGAAATATAGTGATTTTTATATGTCTCGGCCAAATTTAAAAAATAATGTATTTATAATAATTATTTATGGAATGGGGCATACTTTGGGCTTAGTGGTTACTCAGCTTTGGAATCAAAGAGATATGGGTTTAAATCTCCTTCTCATTACATATTTGACCTAGGCAAAGAACTCAGTCTCCAGTTTCCTCATCTGTAAAATGGAGCTAATATAAATAATAGAGTTGTTGTAGAAATTAAACAGTATAATCTTTGCACACTCAAAAGTACATACAAAGCTGCTATAATTGTTTTTGTTTTCAGAAAGATTATGGCTAGAAACTTGTATATCTATACATAATCTGCAAGAAGTATTTTGGAGAAGTCATGCAGTGAAAAATCAAAAGTGTGTGTTGTAAACCTAGAAAAGTGTCCTTGAGCAGAGTCATAAAAAGGTTAACTTTTTACATTTCAGGATGTCCATGATGCAATGATCTTTGGCCCTTTCATAAGTTAAAAGGATTGAGCTAAAGGCAGCAATGATATCTAGAAGCAGGGTTTGGTGGCATCTCTAAAAGGGTATGTGTGTATATTCTGTTTTTAAAACTGGAAACTTCTTAGCTAAACGCCCTGTAAACAAGCTCTGTTGGATTAGCAGAACCTGCAAAAAAACACAGTGGCTGAAACCAGAACCATCGGTATGCTCTGGTGTGCTGTGGTTTTCGACCCTTTCTAAAAGCCTCTTACGTAAAGCAGATTTCAGCAAAGCTGCTCCGGCTGGAGAGGGAGAGCATGCCCACTCTGTTTTCCCTCGAAACAACGTCCCTCCATGTGGTGGAAGAGAGCTGGGAGACCTGAGTTCCAAACCCAACGATCCCACTAACAGGCTGTGTGCCATTTTGAACAAAGATCAACTCTCTGTACTCAGTTTCCTCGCCCCTAAGACGAAGAGGCACTAAGGTCTCTTCCACTGCAATACCTACGATTTTCTGAGTCTTCTTGTCAGCTTTGTCTGAAGCCCCTCCAGCCCCTCTGAGCTGTGGGAGCTCCACAGTTGGCCTCCACCTTTGGCAAAGATTGTGCCTTTTACCGAGAGGAGTCAGAATTTTCATGGCAATTAAATGATACTGTATCTATTGATAGTGCTGTGGATGAGATTATAGGTTGTGCTTGTCCATATTTACATTGTGGTTTGGAAGAAACTTAAGGAGAAATAAACATTGAGAGCTACAGACAAGGAGCTAGTGCTAAGAATGGAAGGGTCAGGATTCTGTGAATAATCACAACGTTGATGACATTAAACAAATAACATGCATTTATAGCTAACAATCAGAATTAATTATATTTAAATACTTGTCTCAGACACTTTTTTGCAATAATGTGAGAACAGTGATTCTCAGTTCTGAGTTAGGATTTAAGATCCCAGAAATCCCTCTACCCCCAACCCACATACACACAGAAATTTCAAATTCGATTGATGTGGGTAGGGCCTACTTTTCTGTATTTGGGGGATTCTGAAGTCAGCCAAAAATATTTCGAGAACTGATGTGCCTGTCTGCTTCTTCCTGGAGGCAGACATTTCCATGTGCCCATCAAAAGCAAATAACAAAACTGAAATCCTTTTATCATTTTACCTGACTAAATCTAGCTTTCAGTGACTGTCATTCCTCTTTCAGTATTACCTAACTCGGGCTTGGCACACAACAGACAAAGTTAATATTTATACTGTTTACAAAACTGTTCAATAAGTACAGGAACCGTGGCACGCAGAGGAGGATTTGCTGCATCATGATCTCATTTCAATTCCCTGGTGGCAGTTCAACGGCCTGTGACAGAGTTCAGGGACTTTGAACCATCAAAGCCTCAGACATAGTGAGTCCCAGATCCCAGCTCCTAATCTTCAAGAATGTGATGTTAAAATAAAATGTTTGGAGGAGTGGGATGATATTGCTCCAGCTGAACTTGTCCCCTGACACCAGGTGACCTTGTTTACTTGCTCTTGGAAAGGATTGGCACCTCTGTTAAACCACTGTGCTTCCAGCAGCTGTCCCTAAACGATTAATGTAAGCAGGCAGATAAACCTTAGGTCACTCCTAAATCAGAGAACTATCTACAAATTAATACACAAGCTTAACCTCATTTGACTGGGATTGAAGATTTTCTCAAACTGATGTCCATCTGACATCACCGAGGGACTAAGACTGTACTTACCCTAAGTCATACCTCTGTCAGGGCTGATTCAATCGCTCCTGTGCTTAACTCAGTCAACAAGCCTTGATTGCCACAATAGGCCACTTGTCATACAAGTAATACTCTTCAACAGACTCTGCAGAGTGGACTTGGATAGCAACCTCCTGCTTTCTTCCATGCCATGAAGACAAAGAAAACCAAGTGGCACAAATCAAGAATTTCAACGAAGGGATCTACTAATTGGATCCTGTCTGTGCTGAGTTTTCAATCATGCTCCAAAGTCTGACATTTCTAAAATATAGACTACCCTCCAATTTTGAAAGACAGAGAGCTCAATAAATGATTTCTTAAAAATATTTATTCTCTTTGCCTCAATAATTTCATTCCTGGTGCTTTAAAATGTGCCTTCTTTCTCCCTTCCATCAAAGAAGGAAGGAAGGAAAGAGGAAGGAAGGAAGGAAGGAAGGAAGGAAGGAAGGAAGGAAGGGGATATGTGAAATATATAGACATGCTTTGAACAACAGATTATTTAAGTCAAATGTGCTGTATCAACTTGATGGGCTATTATAAAATTATAATTATGAACATTATAGAATGACATGAAAATGCTCATGTTTACATAAAAAACATACAATATATCTGCACTATGCATTATAAATGTGTTTATGTATATGAACTAGCAAGAAATAGGGAAAATAAAAAGTTGATATTGGTAGCTATAGAATTCTGAGCACTTTTTTTGGTCTTTGAAATTTCTATCAATGCCGTTACAATACGGTCTGTGCAACAAAAAAGAAACAGTATCAGCTCTTTTTTGCAACAGTTTAAATGTTTTCATACAAGTACGATCAAACACTAAAGTGTTCTCTAAAGGGTATAAACTCATTCTGTTCTGTGAAGGCTTGAAGCTTCTTGAAGATTTAATATATAATATATATTTAATATTTATAACGTGGTTAGAATGTATATATCATTATCCCCTGTTTGATAAATGAAGTCTCAGAGGTGCTGGGACATGAATGGTTTGACCGAGGTTGTATCATTTGTCAATGACAAGCAGGAATGGAAGGAAGAACACCATAAATCCCTGAGTCCTGAAACGAAATCCAGTTCACAATCTACACTGTATTTTTCAAAGAGGCTGGCAGAGTACCACATACTCAGAACTTGGTGAGCACTGATTTTTTTAAGTGCTAGAGACTAGTACAGTAGGAGACACCGTTAGCCTTCCAACGCCAGCTTCACCTGTCTAGTTCATCATATACACACAATTGTGAGATGAATCTTGAAATAGAGCTTTCTTTCCTCCTGTCACTGCCCTGTGCAGAAACCAGTAATGGCTGCAAGTTAACAGTTCAGACTCTGGACTCCGGCTTCCAGGGCCATCCACAGCACAGCTCCACCCCACTTCAGCTAAACTTACTGCTTAGACCTACCTGAAGTATGCATTCCTCCTTTCCAGTCCAGCCAGGCTCTCGGGCACCTTCTGTGTGGTTGGTGATCCCCTATACGAGTTTTTAAAATTTTTACATTTTCATTTTCATGTTAACCTAAAAACAAATGAGCATTTTTAAAAATCTGGGTTTCTTGGATGACCCCATGTAATTCAGTGCTGCTGCTCAATGTCAATGTCTGGGTTCGTGTCTGCACTTGGGATCGCATTGGCATCAGGAGAACATCTTTAATTGCTGTGGGCTGATGTGAAAAGAACAGAGGCAGGAACAGAACACAAGGATGATATGCTAACACTACATGACGGCCAGGCTCGCTGTGCACTGTTTAAGCCATGGTTTCCTGGTAGTTGGAGCAGAGCGGCAGGACGGGGGAATTGAGCTGTCACTCAGCATGCATGTGTCAATCTGGCAAAAGCTTGCAGCATTTGACACTGTAGCATTTACCTTTGAATGACATAAGCATCGTTTGGCCATTGCACAACATCATCTGTCAAAATAAATTAATGTATTTAAACTGAATACCACTGGTTTTGTAGCTTTGTTATCCAATTTGTAAATTTGCTTTGCTTATAAGTGCTCTAATGACTTTGGTTATTGTTCCAGTTACTGTGGCTGAGTAACAGATTACTCCCAAATTTTGCAGCTTAAAAAATTTTATTATTATCTCTCGGGGGTTCTGGTGGTTGAGGGACTCAGCTAGGCAGTTCTCACTCCGGGTCTCTGCTAGAGTTTGGATATTTGATCCTCCAAACCTCATGTTGAAATCTGATCCTCCGTGTGGGACCGGGGCCTACTGGGAGGTGTTTGGGTCTCAAGGACTGATCCCTCATGAATAGATAGATTAATGCCTTCCTTGGTGGGGGGGTGAGTTCTCACTCTGTTAGTTCCTCAAAAAGCTGGTTGTTTCAAAAAGAGTCTGGCACCTCCTCTCTCTCTCTTTCTCTCTCTCTCTCCCTCTTTCTCTCCCTCTCTCATGTGATCTGCATAAGTCAGCTCCTCTTCACCTTCCCCCATGATTGGAAGCTTCCTGAAGCCCTCGCCAAAAACGGATGCTGGTGCCTTGCTTCCTGTACAGCCTGCAGAATCATGAGCTAAATAAACCTCTTTCCTATATATATTAACCCAGGGTCAGGTGCTCCTTTACAACACAAAATGGACTAAGAGTCTCGCACAGTTACTGTCAGAGAGTGGCCGGGACCTGAATTATGTGAAGCCTCGCTCACATATCTGATGCCAGTGCTGGGAAGACTGGAACAGCTGGGACTGGAGCGCGATGGCTCTGTGGGCATGTAGTCTCCCTACATGGTTCCATGGTGGCTTTAGGAAAGTCTGAATTCATACAAAGTGGCTCATGGGTCTAAAGGCAGATAGGTAGATAGATAGATGGCTCTAGGTAGTATGCAGATCAGTCAATCAATCAATCAATTGATAGATATATGGGTAGGTCACTAGCTAGATGGATGGATGGATGATAGAGTGACAGACAAGCTGTACCACATCTTCTAACTGAAACCTCCCTTACAAATTGATAAAGGGGTACAAGGCGAGAACTGTGGTAAGGGCCTAGCTAAAAAATAAGGCACAGGCCAGACATGGTGGCTCATGCCTATAATCCTAGCACTCTAGGAGGCCAAGGCAGGAGGATCGCTTGAGGTTAGGAGTTCTAGACCAGCCTCAGCAAGAGCAAGACCCCATCTCTACTAAAAAAAATAGAAAGAAATTAGCTGGGCAACTAAAAATATATAAAAAATTAGCCAGGAGTGGTGGCACATGCCTGTAGTCCCAGCTACTCGGGAGGCTGAGGCAGGAGGATTGCTTGAGCCCAGGGTTTGAGGTTGCTGTGAGCTAAGCTGATGCCACCGCACTTTAGCCAGGGCAACAGAGTGAGACTCTGTCTCAAAAAAATAAAAATAAAAAATTAAATAAAATAAAAATAAGGCACAGACCTATAAATAATGATAATAATTAGCCATTGTCCCCCCGTCTGCTACTCTGGAGTCACATAGCTGGTAGTCATGAAGATTCTTAGCTTTCTCCATGGATAACATCACCTTTCTGAAACCTAGAGGTAGTTTTTGAGATATTTTCCGGGTCCTGCATTCCAGCAGACTGGCTGACCCACCCAGGCGGCAGCCCGTACTAAGGAACTGACTCGACTGGTCTTATGACCCCCACCCAAGAACCTGGTCAACAGAGAAGACAATTTCTACAGCCCTAAGGTTCCACTCCAAACCCAGCCAATTAGCAAACCTAATTGCCTAATCCTTCGCCTGCCAAACTATCCTTAAAAACCCTGACTCCCAATTCTCAGGGAGGCAGATTTGAGAAATTGCTCCTGTCTCCCCACTTAGCGCTATGTGGAATTAAACTCTCTACTGCAAATCCTGTTGTCTCAGTGCATTGGCTTCCTCTTGGGCAGCAGGCAAATGAACCTGGTTGGGTGGCAACATAATCAAGTGTCAGGAGTCACTCAGTCTCACTTCTGCTATATTCTGCTCATTAGAAGCAAGGTCCCAAGGCCAGCCCACATTCACGTGTAGGGGAATTAGACTCTACTTCTATGAAAGAAGTGTCAGAGAACTTGTAGACATGTCAAACTACCACAATTACACAGCTCCTTCCCCTTCCGGTCTGCTAATCCAAATCCTGTCATCCTTTGCAGCTAGCTTAAGTGTCCTCAGCCCCTAGAAGACATCCCAGGTTGCTCCAGACCTCAGTAATTTCTCCCTTCATAAAAATCCCACAGCCTATAGTCTGTACTACAGAGGTAAACCTTCCATTGTATTCTGCCTCATTTGCTTTGCTTCTGATGATGGTAACAAAAGTTATAACAGATAATCTATATATATAATCTAATTAAATTAAAATCATTGCAACAATTCTGTCAGGGATGTCTTATTAGCCCCATTTTACAGATGAGATTCAGGTAAGTTGAGTTAATTGCCCAAGGTCACTTCTACTGGGCTAAAGTCTGTTTAACTCCTTCTTTGACTCCTTCTTAAGCACTCTGCTATATGCTGCTTCCTGTGATTTAAGTCATATTTATGGGGTATGATTGGGAAGGAAGCACAAAAGGTGAAAAACAGAAGAGAAAAAGGGGGAGGGAACAACAAAAGAGATATGCAAGGACAGGAATGTCAGAGGCCAGACCACTGTGGCTGCTTCAAGGGGCCCTGGCACCCTGGTTACCCCACTCCCTCCCACCCCTGCAACCCTGTCAGTTTCTCCACCTTTGAAGCAGCAATCATAAAATGTGCCTGCACCCACACTGACATTTGGAGGACAAAGACACTTTGCAAATGTAAATGCCAAATATGCACAGTAACCACTCAGAGATGAAAGGTGAGCAGGGAAGCTGAACTCGCTGGCTGAAGTGCCTAACACTGATTTATCATTAAGTTCAGGCAGACCATAAACCTGACACCCATTCGAGTGCACATACAGTACGGCCTATCACTCATCGCATTCGGTGCTATCAATTTAATGTCCTCATTTAAATACCTCTCTGAAAGAGGATCTCTGGAAATGGGACAGATCTTCAGTGCTCTCTTCAGTGAGTGAATTTTCATACTATGCAAGGCCATTTCTGAGGGTTTGCAGCTACTTCGATAAGAACCAATAAATAAATCTCACACAAATTTATCGCTGCTAGAATGCTTTACGTCAGCAAGGGTACCACAAATTCGCTTTTCATTAACCTAATGAGCAGAATTTAATAGTTGATCGGGACTTGGAAAGTGCATGCCAGTCAAGTGAAGCACCACAACGTTTCTACTTGGAATCCGAGGCCAATCCATTAGTAAGATTGCACAATGATGAAAATGTATCTAAGTGTTTGGTTAGGTCTTCAGTTATATTTATGCCATGTGAATGGGTTGCCCTGCCAGAAATCTGAGAGCTAGCCAGTCTGTGACTGCCAGGGAGCTAAATTTAAAAGCTATTTTTTAACTAAAATTATTAAGAAAGACAGAGGATAAAGTAAAATGAGTTGAAGACTTATTACATACTTAACCAGCACATTGGTTAAGAGGGCAGTGTTGGAGCATCTCTCTTGCACTGACCGGGCAGAGAACTCAGAACAACTTGCAGTTTTTATCTTCTCTAAACCTGGGTCTCCTCATTCATAAATTAAAGATAATAGCAGAGTTGGCTTGAAAGTTAAATGAGAATATCAATGAAAGTGTTTGGAAGAGTGGCAAGCAAAAAACAAATGTTCAATAAATTATTGTTATTATCATCCTCTGGGAATAAATGAAAATGTCATTTCTTCTGTCTTCTCTCTCTGTTACAATGGGCTTATTTAACCTTTTGTGATTTACAAACCCCTTTAGGAATCTGATGCAAAACTATATATAGTCTATTTCTCTAGAAAAGTGCACATACATACACACTCAACAGTTTTCAATTTCAGAGTTTCAAGGACCCCTTGGATTCTAAAAAGCACTGTTCTCAGTTAGTTCCATTCTCCCTTACTGTCAGTTCTGTGGCCATCTATATTTTACAACTACTTAATTAGTCTTCCTTAATTACAGCTTCTGAAAATAAAAAAGCCAACTCTATAAAACTACTAGCGTTTATATTTCAGATATGAGAAAAGTTAAGATCAAGGTAATCAGTCAATCAAAACATTACAGGCTGTTTTAAGTTTATTAGCCATTTTCCAAAAGCGTGATTCTAAGTTGATCAAAGTAGAGAATTCAGAACATGTTAGCTCTTAGTAACTGTATTGAAAATGACAGCTCCATCACCAGAACAAGGCTCAGAACATATTTAGCCTATGAGGCTGACACTGAACTTATCATCCTCTCCAGCACACTCAATATTCTTCCTACATTCCCTGTCTTGAATTGTTGGGTCAACCATTAATTCATTTTCCTATTCAGCAACTATAGTAAATGTTGGTAAGGTATAAATAGCAAATCAGACCCTACCTTCAGAAGCTTGAAGTCTAGAGAATAAAGATGAGTAAACAAAGGGTTCTGAGGGCTATAATGAAAATATGTACCAGGTATTGGGTAGTGGGGTACATTGTATGATTTTTCCCAGGTATTCATTCTGTCCTTCTCTAGGGGTAAACCTCCCAACCTCATGGATGTTGGGATTGGCCATGGGACTTGTTGTGGCCAATGAGATATGAGCAGGCAAGTCTTAAGTCACAAGTGAACAGAAGCTTTAAATGCAACTGATAGCCACCTTCACTTGCCACTCACCTTCCTCCCTCCCCCCATCCTTAACTTCTGTCATCTGCTGATCTGTAATGGACTTTTATAATTTTGTCATTTCGAGGATGTTATGTAAATGGAATCATAGGGTATAACCTTTGGGGATTGACTTTTTTCACTCAGCATAATTCTATGGAGAGTCATCCACTTTGTTGTATATATCAATAGTGCAATCCTTTTTATGGACAAGTAATATTCCATAGTGGGATGGACCATTGTTTAACCTATCATCTGTTGAAGACATCTGAGTTGTTTCCAATTTGGGGCTATTACAAACAAGCCTTCTATAAACATTCATGTAGAGGTTCTTGTGTGGCTTCCTTTTGCTGGAAGAAATGCACAGGAGTACAATTGATGGGTCATATGGTAGCTACATGTTTAGTTTTTCAAGAAACTGCCAAATCTCCACCAGCGATGCGCGAGTGGTCCAAGTTCTCTGCATCCTCACCAAAACTTGGTGTTGCCACTATTTTTTATATTAGCCATTCTGATAAGTGTGTAGTCATATCTCATTATGGTTTTAATTTACATTTCCTGATGGATAATGATGCTGAGCATCTTTACATGTGCTTATTGGCCCTCTGTGTAGCTTCTTCAGAGAAATGTCTCTTCATGTCTTTTGCCGATGTTCTAATTGGGCAAAACTAGGTTCTAGTTCTTTGTCAGATACGTGGTTCACAAATGAGTTCTCTGCTCTGTAAATTGTCTTTTCGTCTCATACAGAGCTTTTCACAAAGCAAGGCTTTTTAATTTTGATAAAATACAGTTTACAATTTTTCCTTTTAAGAATTGTGCTTTTGGCATCAAGTCTAATACTCTTAGTCCAGCCCAAGATCCTAAAGATTTTCTCCTGTTTTTTTGTTTGTTTGTTTTTGTTTTTGAGACAGGGTCTTGCTCTGTCTCCCAGACTGGAGTGCAGTGGCATTCATCATAGCTCACTCCAACCTCAAACTCCTGGGCTCAAGTGAGCCTCCTGCCTCAGCCTCCCAAGTAGCTGGGACTACAGGTATGTGCCACCAAACCCAGCTAATTTTTCTATTTTTTTGTAGAGAAGGGGTCTCGCTCTTGCTCAGGCTGGTCTCAAACTCCTGACCTCAAGCAATCCTCCCGCCTCAGCCTCCTAGAGTGCTAGAATTACAGGCGTGAGCCACCATGCCCGGCCCTATTTTTTTTTAAACATGATAATTTTATGTTTTACATTTAAGTCTATTATCCATTTTGAGTTCATTTTTGTATAAGAGGTGAAGTTTATAGGAGGCTTAATTTTTTGTTTGTGGCTATTCAGTTGTTTCAGCATCATTTGTTGGAAAACCTATCTTTACTCTGTTGAATTGCTTTTGCACTTTTGTCAAAAATCAGGTGGGCATATTTGTGTGAGTCTATTTCTGGGTTCTCTATTCTGTTCTATTGATCTATGTCTCCATCCTTTCACAAATACCAGATAGTCTTGATTAATGTAGCTATCTAAAAACTCTTCAAGTTAGATAGATCATTTTCTCTCACCTTTTTTTTTTCAAAATTATTTTAGTTATGCTACTTTCTTTTCTCTTTCATATAAATTTTAGAACAATCTTGACTATATCTACAAAAAATCTTGCTGGAATTTTGGTAGAAATTGGGTTAAACTTTTGTATTAATTGGGGGAGAATTGATATCTTTAATATGCTGTCTTCCAATTAATAAACACCATATGTCTCTCCACCTATTTTTTTCATTTCATTTATCAGTGTTTTGTAATTTTCGTCATACATGTCCTATTCATGTTTTCATAGATTTACATCTTAGTATTTCATTTTTGTTTTTGATTGATTGTAAATAGTATTAGAATCTTAATTTCACTATTGACAGGTTCACTGATAGTGTGCTGAAATACAATAGATTTTTGAATGCTTACCTTATATTCTGCTACCTTGCTGAACTCACTTATTAGTTCTAGGAAGTTTTCTGATGGATTCACTGGGATTTTCTAAGTAGATTATTATGTCATCTGCAAATTATTATGTCATCTGTAAATACGTATGGTTTTTTTCTTTCTGATCTGAATGAATTTTATTTCCTTTTCTTGCTTTATTGCACCAGCTAGCACTGTGTTGAATAAGAGTGTTGAGAGTGGACAACTTCGTTAGTTCCTGATGATAGGGAGAAAGCATTCAGTTTCTCACCATTCAGTATAATATTAGCTGTAGATTTTTTGCAGATGCTCTTTACTGTGTTGACGAGGTTCTCCCCATTCCAATTTTTCTGAGAGTTTTTGTTATCATAAATGGTACTGAATTTTTTCAAATGCTTTTTCTACATTAAATGATATGATCATATCATTTTTCTTCTTTAGCCTATTAATAGGAGGATTCCACTGATTTGTTATCAAATACTGATTCAACCTTGTGTCCTGGAATAAATCTCACGTGGTCATGGTGTATGATTTCTTTTATATGTTGCTGAATTCGACTTGCTAATATTTTGTTAAGGATTTTTGTATCTATATTCATAAAAAATATTGATCTACAATTTTTGTTTTTTGTACTGTCTTTGTCTGATTTTGATATCAGAGTAATACTAGCTTTAAACATGAATTGGGAAGTTTTCCCTTCTTTCTATTTTCTGAAAGAGATTGTATAGAATTGGTTGTTAATTCTTCTCTAACCATATGGTAGAATTCTCTGATGAAACCATCTGGGCCTAGAGATATTCTGGGGAATTTTTAAACTACAAATTTTATTTCCTTAGTAGTTATAAAACTCTTCAAATTATCTACTTGTTGGGTGAGTTGTGGTAGTTTCTGGTTTCCCAAGAATTGGTTGATTTTGTCTAAGTTGTCAAATTTATGTGTGCAGAATTATTCATCTCATTCCATTATTATTATTTTGATGTGTGAAGGATCTATAGTGACATCCCTGCTTCCTTCCTGATATGGGTTATTTGTGCCCTCTCTCTTTTTATCCTTGTCAGTTTTGCAAGATGTTTGTCAATTTTATCAATCTTTTCAAAGAGCCAATTCCCTGTTTTAATGATTTTTCACTATTTTCTGTTTTCAGTTTCATTGACTTCTACTCTAATCTTACTATTTAATTCATTTTGCTTACTTTGAGTTTATTTTGCTCTTCTGTTTTAGGTTTTTGAGGTAGGAGCTTAGGTTATGGATTTGAGACTTTTCTTTTTTTTTAAATGTATGCATTTAGTGTTACAAATTTCCCTCTCAGCAGATCCCGTCTGATACTTTTCTCACTTTTGCAGCAAAACTCCTCAAAGGAGCTGCCATTTATGTTCTCCCACTCTCTCAAACCCGTTCTAGTCAGGCTTTGTTCCCCAAAAATTCATGAAACTCTCCTTGTGAAGTCACCAATTACCCCAATGCTGCTAAACCCAATGATTAATTCTGAGTCCTCAGAATTGACCTTATTTGAAAATCAGTGGCAGTGATCACTCTCTCCTCCTGAATCCTCTTTCTTCATTTGGCTTCTAGTTCACCTCAGTCTCTGGGTTTTCCTCCTACTTCACTGGCTGCTTCTTTTCAATCTCCTCTACTGGTTCCTCTTCTCTCCAACTTATTAATACTATTAAGTGCATCCGTTCTAGGACCCTGGTCCTTTTTCTTCCTCAAACTACACTCAGTATCTTAGTGATCTCATACAATCTTCATGGCTTTAAATCTCATACAGGCCATGACTCACAACTTTATATCTGCTGTGCAGACCTGTCAACTGAACTCCTGACTCACGTTCAACTACTTACTCAGCATCATCCCCTCTCAAGTGTCTGATAAATACCTAAAATTCGACATATGTAAAACGGAGATGTCTATCTCATACCACCAATCTCCTTTGCACTCACCTTTCCTCATCTCAGCAATGGCAACTCCCTCTTTCCAGTTGGTCAAGCAAAAATCTGGAAGTCAGGTTTGACTCCTCTCTTTGTCTTGCACCCCACATCCAATCCATCAGGAAATCCTTTCGATTCTTTTTTCAAAACATATCTAGAGTACAACCTCTTTTTACTCTCTCCACGATCACCCAGGTACTTTGAATCTTCTCTCAGATGTCCCCTTCTCATTGAAATCTATCCTAACCACACTGTTTAAGATTGCATCACTCGCTTCTGAACAACCTTACCCTGCTTTATTTTTCCCTTTTCCCCTATATAGTACATATCATCTTCTAAAATACTGCGCAATTCACTTACTTATCATGTTGATTATGTCTCTTCTCTCCACAAAGGCAAGACTCTTTGCTTTGTTTGCTGGTGTTTCCCAACTTTGTTTGCTTTCTTCTCTGGTATGAGTTCTAGGTGCACTTGGAAGCATACAAGGCACCTAATATGTGCTCAGTAAATATTTGGTTACTGAACAAACCTTGCTTATTTTTTATAAAAAAGACCTCCCTGATTGCTGTGTGGATATAGATTGATGGGGATGGAGAGAGAGGATATATCACTTAGGAATACTTTCACCTTCAAGTAATAGACAAAAAGAATCCAACTCCTTCAGATTAAACAGGAGTTATTTTTCCCTCAGAACATGGTGCCCAAAGATGTAACTTTTGGATCTAGTATATCAGGGCTGATGTCTTTGTGATTCTGGTGCCTTTTCTCTCATACTTACAAATGGCTGCAGCAGCTCCTGCCATCAAATTCACATTCTAGGCAAGGAACAGGAGGAAGACAAATGGGGTGTCACCAGCAGTCAGAGATTTTTTGCATTTATTTACAAAAAGGTGCATATGGAGAAATGCAAACAGATTTGCAATATATTTTTGTTATGGATAGGAGGAGTAAGAAAAAGGGTGACTCACAGGTTTTTTATATGAGCAATTGGTTGAATGGTGTAGCCATTTACCTGAGTGGTTCAAATTCCAGGAGAAAGAAATCTGGAGAGAAAAAAAAAATCAAGATCTCCAATTTGGACATACTAAATTGGAGATGCTCACCTATCATCCAAGTGCAGATTTCGAGTGGGCAGTTGGATGTACAAGTCTGGTGGTACTAGGAGAGATTTGGGCTGGTGGGACACATTGGAGAGTTATGAGCACATGGGTGGTATTTAAAGCCATTGTACTGGATGAGATCACCAGGGAATATAGATAGTGTCCAAAACTGAGCCATGGATGAAGGGGAGGAGAAAAAACAAAAAGACTACGAAAGAGAAGGAAAGAAAAAAAATCAGAAAAATGTTGTATTATTGAAATGGGAGAGCAGAACATTTTAAGAGAAGAATTGCTTAACCTTTCAGAATCCCAGTTTTCTCACCTATAAAATGAAGTGAGTAAGAATAGCTATCTCCTAAGGTGTGCATGAGGAAGGAATGCTATAATGCATGTAAATGACAGCATAGAGGCCCACTGTGATAGGCACACAATTAGTGTCTGTCCCCCTCCCTTTGGGGCAACTGACTAGGCTATGTTAACAGACCTAATGGGGGAAGAAAACTTTCCAGATAACCTTTTTACATTCCAGCAGTCTATGTTGACTCAATATGGTAAATAGCCACTTGTCTGGAAAAATATTTATGCAAGATGAATAGAACAAATATTGATTTTGTTTTATCCTCATCTCTATGTAACTCAAGGACAAGGGAAACGCAGTACATGAATTTTAGAAACAGTAAATGTGTTGCTCATATTTTCAAGTCTGTATTGGTAATGAATGAATGAACACTTGTTTAATGAATAAATGAATATATGAATCAAGTGAAGGAAATGATATAATGTCTATGCTAGGGCAGCATTAAGATGTTTGTAAGTGTAGGTTTACGTTAATTATCTTGAGATGGTTGGCATAGTTGGTTCCAGAATGGTGTTTATAAGTTAATTTTGCAGGGTATTTCTTGCTCCAATACCACACACTGAACTATTAACTACCCAAAAATAGATCAGTGGCAAACCTATCACTACCATAGGTAAGAAGTCAGAGAAAATATACTCTACCTTAGATAGTGGATTTACAAGATATATTCTACTTTCAAGAGAGTGAATACAAAATTTGCATCCTCCTTATATATTAAGGCCAGATTTAGCTGATGGGGACCTCTTCATGCAGGTATACCTGCAAGTATATTTGCAGATGTGTCTACATGTCTGTGCAGGCAAGGTAAATTCACGTCTTTAGACCAAGGAGTGCTAGCCTATGCTGATACCAGAAAATATTTACCTGCTTAGAGTCAAGTGAATAAAAATTAGAGTGGAAAAAAATCAAGTGATATGGTTTGGATGTTTGGCTTCTCCAAATCTCACGTTGAAATTCTATCCTCAGCGTTGGAGGTGGGGCCTGGTGGGAGGTGTTTGGGTCATGCATGGGGGGTGGATCTCTCATGAATGGCTTTGGTGCCCTGCGTGCAAAAAGGAGTGAGTTCTCACTTTACTGGTTCACACAAGAGCTAGCTGTTTAAAAAGAGGCTGACACCACATCCTCCCTCTCTTGCTCCTGCTCTCTTCATGTGACACACCTGCTCCCCCTTCACCTTCTGCCTTGATTGGAAGCTCCCTGAAGTCGTTCCCAGGAGTAGATGTTAGCAGGATGCTTCCTGAACAGCCTGCAGAACGATGAGCCAAATAAACCTCTTCTCTTTACAAATTACCCAGGCTCAGGTATTTCCTTTACAGCAATGCAAAACAGACTAACACATCAAAGGGCTGTAATTTGAAGTGAGAACAGTATTTGGGTTTGTTTTACTTATACTGACTCTGAGTTCGTGGAGCCAAACATTTTTTTTCTCATTGACTGGTGGCCCTTTGTTTTTCTCCTTTGGCTCTTTTTCTTGCAGCTTGCTTTGAAACCAACCTGGACAAACCCCATCGTGATAATCAAACGCAGGGTTTAAATATGCCCTTGTAAAAGTATTCTGACATTTGGGGTGCCAGGGACCTGAGAACTGTTCAGCAACACTTAATTTACCAACCCCCTTTTCCCTTCGCTAGTGAGTGACTTAAGTTCAGACTTCAGGGGACAAGGCTGAATGGTTATAGGGCCTAATTTAAACTTGTTTTTAAACAGCAAGAAATACATGTATACTAGATTGAGAATACAGCTGCCTACAGGCATTTTTTTTTTAATCACTCTTTTATGCAGCCTCCTTGGAAACTCATCCATTTACCCAACAGAGGGAGCAAGGGCTCCCACAAAGGAAGCGTTTCCTTGCCCACTGAACATATTGGAAGCACTGTTCTGTAGTGTAAAAATCTTCAATCTGTTGTGCCCTTTAAATCTTGGCTGGGGAAGGCAAGGCCTAACAGATCGCATTCCCAGAATTTTGCTGGCAATCCTGATAAAATAAAAAGAAGAAGCCAACAAAATAAAGGCCATGTTCAAGAAACCCTGGTCAAAAATTTAATCTTTGTTAAATGGAAAGGGAAATAAGAGTCTATCCTCCATCGCCTGCTAAAAATGTAATGATTTTCCTGGCATGCTTTAAGGGAAGGGCAAATCGTAGTTCCAAGTTCAATTTCATATGGCCCCTTGAGAAAGGCAACTAAAGAAGCAAAGAAAAACCCTGACCAGCAGCAAGGTTTTTGCTGCTAGTTCTCCCTTCCATCCCATGTGAGCCAGTGGAACAAGAGCTAATATTAGCTTTTTTTTTTTCCCTCAGTGCCTTTGGGAGGTACGATGAGCCCAGGTGAGGTGTGGAACCACAAGGAGCAGACATGAAAGTCGAAGCTAAGCATGGACAGGTACAAGGAGAAGAGACCAACAGGAGCAAAGGTGGGCAGTGTTGTTGGGCAGCCCACATTGGAGCTTAGAATAGGATGAGAGTGTAGGTGACAGGCCTGGGGACCAAGGCTAGCAGGGTTGGGGGAAGGGGACAGGGGTTATAATCATATACAACAGCTAATTCTTATTAGGCACCAGATATACCCCAGGCATTGTACCAAGTACATTACACACCTTATCTCTCTATTTCATACAGGTTAGTTGCTATTATTACTCCTGGTTTACAGATGAAGAAACTGAGGCTCAAATAGGTTGAGAGTTTTGCTCAAGGTGGTCCTTGCAGTGAGTGGGGGAGCCAGGGCTCAAATCCAAAAGATATGACCAGGATTTGGCCTCTTAACAAATAAATGGTGCTAGATCAGGCCTCTGGGACACAGCAGCTGAGTCTCCATGGTGGTGTGTAGCAACGACATCCTCTTCCTCTGCCACCTTCCTGCTGCCATTCTTCTGTGGGCCTGGCGGTCACCCAGGCTCAGATGTGGAAGATGGGAGAGCAGAGGTGAGTGAGACAGCCAAGAAGAGGAGCAGGCAGTGCAGGCCCGGGGCAAGGAAAGAAGCAGGTTGCTGGGAACCCAGCTGATGGACGGAGCAAAACACACCACATATTCCACCTCAGCTCTTCAGAAATATGCTTTAACTTTGAGAGAAATCCAACTCCTTTCCCTGTGGTTGCCCCAACTGTTTTATCAAGGAGTCAAAATAATAAAACTGGGATAAGATAATAGCCAAATAGTGGATCAAAGTCCACATTATGAAATAGCATGACTAAAAGTTTTATTTTCATTGGTGTTTTTGGCCATTGGAAGGATAAAGTTAGAGCTAAAATAGTTTAGTGTATTGCAGATTGTTTAATGCCTTCAAATATTCAAAGGGCTATCCAGTGAAGAAGGGACCCCATTGGTTCCATGTGACTTCCAGAGAGGCATTAAATCCTATTAATTCTAATAGGAAGGACTGTCTATCAGGGAACAGCCAGCCCCACAAAGCAGGGACTCTTCCCCACAGGGTACAGCTAAACAGAAGTTAGATCACCACTCAAAACTTGGCTGCACATTATCATCCCCTGGGAAGTTTTAAGAAATGTTGATACCTGGGTCCCTTTCCTAGAAGTTCTTAATTGATTTGGGATAGAGCCCTGGCATTGGGGGCTTTATAAACTCCCCGGGGAATTCTAATATACAACAAAGTTTGAGAACCACTGAGAAAGATATCTCATCAGAGTTGCTGAAGAACAGATTCCTTCCTTGTAATAGGTGGTGAGTTCAAATTATCTCCAATGTCCTTTCCAATTCTAAAAACCTAAATCGCTCACTGAGGCTTTCCACTGTGAGTTTGCTGTTTATGTTGGCTATCAATGATGTTATGATCAATTCTTAGTGAAAAAAAAAAAAACTACAATTTTTTACATGTAGGAAAGCGACAAGCTGTAAGCTACAAAAGACCACATCTACTGTATTGGATTTCTGTCTCTTTAAAACTGTATTTAAGGAAAAGAAGCTAAGAAAATGCATGATAAATTTAGAGTGCTATTAATCCGAAACCACCCTTCTTCCCTGGCTCTGTATCCTGGCTCCCTAGAACACGGAGAGTTCCCGGAGACTAATAATAACGGCGCACACGGATATACTTGCATTTTGAATATCCAATCTAATTGTTTCAAGGGAAAAATGATTTTGGACTTAGAAGCATGTTCCAGAGGGGGGAAAACAAAAGAGTGTGGGGTACGGCTGCCAGGAGAACAGCACAGGAACAGAGCAGACCTATTTCAGTCTCCACTTCAGATCCCTGCCATCACGCATCATTTGTCTCCCTCCGAGAGCTGAGTATTATATTTGGCAGAAACCATCAGGATCCCTTTAAACCGCAGTCTGAACTTCACACAAGGGCCTGAACTAATTCCACGTCGGGACTTACAACACCCACGGTTGCCAGTGGACTATTTAAAGACAGAAGCGCAGGACTCGGCTCAACATAACCGCTTCCAATAGGTATGACAAGGGTCAAGGAATCCTGCTTAGTGGAAACAAGTTCTTGGTCTGACTTCAGCCTGCCATGATCCCTGCAGCGTGACTTTGGACAAACTATGTCCCCCTCGGTGCTTCAGTAACCTTGGAAGTCAAACAAACACAGAAATGCTGACTCACTTCAGAGGGGACATTACGAAGCCGAGAAAGACTCCCAGAGAGGCCCTGCGTTAGTAACACCAAAGGAGGCTACACTGTGTTTTCAGGATCCCAGAGCCTCCAGAACTTTTAACTGGATGCAGCTTCCCGGTTCCTCCTGTGGGAAGGGCGGTGACAGCAGAGTTAAAGGACAGTTACTCAGCACTTGTCCACAGGAAAATCCTAAGGCTGGATGTTCGGGATACTACCCCCTCTAAGAAAAGATAGATTGTGAAAAACTGCTCTGTTCCTCTGTGAGTTAAGAGTTTAATATGTTATATTGATGACAAATCAATTTCAAGCTGTTCATGTTGAACTTGTCAAGCAGCCTTGGCAGGAACAGAAAGGATTGGCAAACAAACAACTTCCTCGCGTGTGGGGGCAGAGTGAGTTAGAACCTCAGAGCTCAGGGAGGCGAAAGATGCTGGCTGGGAAAAGAGAAGCAGAGTGTGGGCTCTGAAAGGGCCACTCATCTGTGCAAGGAAATCTCTCTGGGCCCTGAAACTATGGAAATCTGCTCCTCACGCAGGTAAAGAACGGAAGGCGACCGTTAATGAACCTCCAGCAGCCTAGGAAGGCAGCAACGGATGGAGAAAGCAGAGGGAGGCTGCGACAAAGAGGAAAGCAAGCCATAGTCCCCCTCATCATAGAGGAGGCATCATCCCTAATCGTACCACAACGAGAGAGAAGGAAACAAATACGGCAGCAGGAGATCATGGCACTTGAAACCAACTAGAGGAAGGTTACGCTCAAAACGAAACTCAACTTTACTGGGTATATTTTGTTAAGGAACAATTTGCCACCTGATTCAAAATGTCCACTACCTACCCTAGCCCTCCTGCTGTCCCGAGCAAGGAAACATCTTTGTGGAATCCCCGTCTCTCACCCTCGCTTGAAACTTTCCTAATCTAGTCTGCTCCATCGCTTTCACTCCATTGGAGAAACCCACTCTTGTGGCCATGCTGGCATCTCGCTGCGACCCCAAACTACTCCATCACTGAGACCTTGAACTCTGATCAGCCACTCCCCAGCCTTACCCCCTTGTGTGGCTGACACCCTCTCTCTATTTGCTCTCCTTGTACTTGCCTGTTGAGCCCATGAGACCTCCTAAGAGCTCTGTCCTATGGATCCGTGAATCCATCCCTTGGTCCCAGGCCCCTGGGTTCTCTGCGGGCTCTGCAGCCTTTCCTACAAACCCTGAATCATCTCTAAATGGTTTGTCTGTTCCACACTCCCTCTCAGTGACCCTCACTCCTTGCTACCCTCCCCCCACCTCTAGAGACTCCCACACATCCTCCTGCATCCGTGCTGCCAAACACTGCTTGGGAAAAATAATACAGACATCCAAATGACAGCCCCCACAGTTTGTGGTTTCCAGCTTCCGCTGGGCTCGCCGTGCTGCTTGGCAAGTTTTGCCTTGCTCTGGTCACTGCCCAGTAGCCATCTCACACCCCCGGCGCTCTCGGAAAAGATGAAGTCAAGAGAGGTTAATTCCTTATCTTCCCAGCCTCACTGGCAAATTTATCCACAGCTGCAGCCAGCCTTGCCTTCTCCCCCTGGTCTGGAAGGAAGAAGGAACCTTCCTGGGTGTTTGAAACCGTGGCCCCCTTTCCTCTCTGTGCCCTAGGCTTGCCCCTCCCTTTCCCCTGGCTTCTCTCCCTCTACTTCACACCTGCTCAAGACTCTCTACTCCTTCAAAATAAAGCAGGACAAAACAATGACCACGGTGGCTCCCTTCAGTTCTGCAGCCCCATCTAACTGTCCCATCTCTCTTTGTTCCTTTCCAGCTAACCTCCTCTAAAATTGTTTGGGTAGTCATTGCTCCCTCTTCCTTACATCCCATGTGTGCCTGGGTACACAGAAATCTGACTTCTGTCCACTCCATTGGAACTGCTTTGCTAATATCAGCAATGACCAGCTTCCCAGATCCAAGGGATAGTTTTCAGTTTGTATTTTGCTGAAATGTCACTTTATTGAAACCCTTTTCTCCCTGGGCTCTCTTCAGTTCTTCTGGTTCCAAACCACTCTTGTCCCTTAACTGCTGCTACTTATTGGGACCCTCTCCTTATCACTGTTCTTCAGCTGTTGCCCTCGCCTCCCCTGGTACCTGCTTTTAATCCTGCCTCCATAAAGCCATCACAGTGGTCTTTCTTTTCCAAAATACAAATCTGATTGGGTGACAATCCTACCTAAAATTCTCTCCTGCCTCCCCAGTGCCCACAGGATGAAGGCCCTTCTTGTTGCTGGACACGGGGCTCTTCAGAACCTGCTCCTGGCGACCTGTCCAACTTCATCTCTTTTTCCTGCTGAAAAGCATTGTGCCTGCTGCTGTTCTAAAAAACTTGCATGAGCCCTGTTAAACAAGGATGAAATATGGTAAATACTAATGAAGTAATAATAAGTAAAGGGACATTCTAACAGAATTGATTTACAGAGGGTTCGATTAATGTCTCCCCATCTTAATATTTTAAAATGATTTTTTTCCCTCCAGAAAGAACTTTTTGCACCTCTTGGTCTTTGCACAGCTGTTTCCTCTGTCTAGAGTGGTCCTTTCCACTTGGTGAATTACTCAACCTGCAAAATCCAGCCTCAATTGATGTCACCCACTCTGCAAAGCCACCCTTTGTTTGCCCCTTCCCGGACTTCCCCTGCCGCCACAGCAGAACCATTGGCTCCCTCTCTTTTATCCACAGCATCTCATAACAAGACCTCCACTGTAGCACATGTCCACCTGTGCTGCAATGTTTTATTCAAGTGTCCATTTCTCTCACTGGTCTGAGAGCTCCCTGCGGGCAGGGATAATGTCTTAATCATCTTCACACCCTCAAACCAGCCCATGCCTGTCCCACAGCAGGCTCAATGAATGGTGAACTTTATTAGGTTAGACCATTTGAAATTGCCATTTTTATAGTTCACAAATGATCAAATACCAGCCAGTTCATATGATTCAACCTATTGCTGTACATATTTTCAGTGTCTTTCTCCACGGAGTTCAAAGTAGCTTACAAGCATTGCACAATCAATGCTAAGGAAATTTCCTGCAGGACAGTATAAGAAATCATTACTGTCACTTTATAGATGGTTCAGGAGCTTGATGACAGAAGTGAAGCTGGAACCAGATCTCCTTGTAGTCATACTCCTCATTCTGGGGTCCACAGTACTGGAGTCCTGGAATTCTATAGTGAAGAATAGATTCAAAGGGTCACTTGCCTGGCAGCTCCGGGCAGCAGGACACATAAATCATACTTAAATGGTTCTCTGTCTTTCCCATCATTTGTGCAAAGTTGAAGATGATATGCTCTCTCACAATAGTAATTTAATATTTTCCTCTCACACCCTCACCAGGCAGTCCATTTCTAACCCATCTTTCTCTTGCTGCAATACGTCAATTTTTGACTTTATGGAGATAAAGCAGCTGCTATGTAACCAGCTTATAATAACCCTGCTACTACTTACAGCCACTGGTCCCCCCCTCAGTTTTATTTTACTCCTGAAAAAAAGTGCCTTCTCTTCTAAACTCTATTCATTGACCCTTCACATCATTTGAATCAAAAGATTTTAGGATCTTCTAAAACAACATTTCCCAGTTTCATTAGACCACATTAAAAATGGGACACCCATTAACATCCTGCTCACGTAGTGTTCGGTGGAATGAAATTTGGGAAACAGGGCCCTGTGATGTCTGCACATTCCTTTTTACATGTTAAGATAAAAGCTAGATGTGACATCCTAGTAAGGGCATCACTTGTACCTTGTACCACCTGTAGTACAAAGATGACTTCCAGCCTTTGCAAGGCCATCCTTCTGTTTACATACTCATTATTGCAACTGTCTCTTGAACTGCAGACTCATAACACCACCTCATACTTAGAACACACTTGTGCTTTTATAGTCATGAATAATAATTGAGCTTTTATTCCTTGTCTTGCATAATAATTGAGTTTGGGTTTTATTCATTGCATATGCCATCTTCGTTGGGTTCTGACTATCACCGTATTTTTTTCTCTAATTTTTTTCTTATTGCTTTAAATTCCATCCCTTTGAAGTCTTAGCAACCACCCCTGTCCTGGCACTCCGCACCTCCCCACCTCAGAATTGGTGTTAGCTACAGATCGTATTAGGATGCTTTCAAATATGCCACCTTTCAAGTTAATTGTATTTTATTTTTAAATATAAAATAGCTTGAGAGGGAAGTTTCCTGATAAATTTCAGCAGATATTTATTCATACTTGCTACCTGTTTAACCCTGTGCTCAGTACAACTTTCAAAGCTCATGGATACTTCTCCCTGGTAAAGAGGCAGTTCATACCCACAAGTAGTTAACTAACAATGAGAGTTATTATATGATCAAAAACATAAATAATAAAAAAGTAAGTGCCATGCAAGTCATAAGAAGAAAGACAACAAGGTTGGACTTGGTACCCATTGACTGATGAGTGGATAAAGAAAATGTGGTGTATACACACACACACACCATGGAGTACTACTCAGGGATAAGAAAGAATGAAATAATGTCTTTTACAACAACTTGAGTGGAACTGGAGGCCATTATCCTAAGTGAAGTCACTAAGGAACAGGAAAATAAATGCTGCACGTTCTCACTTATAAGTGAGAGCTAAACTATGGCTACACAGGGACACAGGGTGGTATAAATGGACATTGGAGACTCAAAAGAGAGGAGAGTGGGAGAGGATGAGGAATGAAAAATTACCTATGGTGCACAATGAACACTATTCACGTAATGGGTACACTAAGTGCCCAGACTTCACCACTATACAATATATACATGTAATGGAATTCAACTTGTACATCCTAGATCTATTAAAATAAAAAGGGGAGGCATAAAGATTCATATCCACACACACAGAAAAGATTGGACTAGATCTATGGTATGAAAAGTTAGGAGGATTTAGGTGTTTAAAAAGAATGAAGAGGTCGGGCGTGGTGGCTCACGCCTATAATCCTAGCACTTGGGAGGCCAAGGTGGGCGGATTGTTTGAGCTCAGGAGTTCGAGACCAGCCTGAGCAAGAGCGAGACCCCATCTCTACTAAAAATAGAAAGAAATTATCTGGCCAACTAAAAATATATATAGAAAAAATTAGCCGGGCATGGTGGCACATGCCTGTAGTCCCAGCTACCCGGGAAGCTGAGGCAGTAGGATCGCTTGAGCCCAGGAGTTTGAGGTTGCTGTGAGCTAGACTGACGCCACGGCACTCACTCTAGCCCGGGCAACAGAGTGAGACTCTGTCTCAAAAAAAAAAAAAAAAAAAAAAAAGAATGAAGAGGCAATGAGATGAAGTGCAAAAGCAATAGCAGCTGCAAGGAAGAGCCATCTCTATTTCCCACATGGGGGGCTAAACAGCCGGCACAAATCAGTTGCAGCCCCTATTACTCTGCACTATCATTAGCTGTGTGTAATTCTGGCATCCTCACTGCATTACAACTACAGTGATTGCAGGGACCATAATGTCCCTGTATTCCCAGTGATCCTAGGAGTGCCTGGCCTGTACTACATGTTCAGTAAGTATATATTTAAATTGTTTTTAAGGAAAATTGGTTTGGATGAAAAAGCAAGTTAATATGGGTAATGGTGATTGAATTCAGATTACAGAGGCCCCTGAAAGGCAACTGGGCAATTTCAGCTTCAGTGGGTGGGAGCCACTGAAGTCTGGCATGGGAGTGACAAGATAATGTGGTATTTGGGGAATTTACCTGGTAACAGTGTTCAGGATGAATTAAAGGAAGGAAAAGGGAGAATTGGAGGGGCAAAATGGGAGTTGTCTATTCCTCTACCTAGCGCTCTATCTCTCACCCTTCCATCTCATTCACACTTCTAGAAGGATCTTTGGCATTTTGTTATCTTCACGCCCCATTCACTCCTCAGCTTGTTCTAACCACTCTTCTGTTCCCACTTCACAGTATTTAACTACTCAATCTCTCTGCAGTATTTAACATCATTAACATTTATCCTTTAAAAATAGCTGGGTTTTATTACATAATTATTGTGACAAATTTAAACAATACTTAAAATGCAAAGAAGCAAGTAAGACTTACCCAAATCTCCTCTTCCAAAGATAATCACCATTATTAACACTTTGGTGAACATTCTTCCAAACACCTCTCCAGTCTATGCATACATGCACAAGCAGATGGTTATGTGTATAGAGATTTACATAAATTGGATAATATAATACTCCTTTCTTTCAGTAACTTGCATAGCTTTTCCTGAACAATAAGTATAAATGTCAATAAGCATAAACCTGTGTAACTTTTGATAGGGGCATTTTACTCCAGTGACACTAGGTAGTATTATTTACATTAGATATAACAAGTTCCCTAGAGGATGAATGTTAAAGTTGTTTCCAGTTTTCACTATTATAAACAAAGTTGCAGTACCTATTTTTATGCATTTATCCTTCTGCCATTTTACCGCCCAGTTTTCTTCTTGATATTCTGTTCAATATTGTACATTCTTATGATCTATCTCTGTTGTCCATTAGCTCTAATTTTTCCTGGTTCTCCCACCTCTGATGGTTTCTTCTCAGACTTCTTCATGGGCTCTTTCCCTGGCTCACTCTTTAAACACTCATGTATAACTGGGCTTTATCCTTGACTTACTCTTGCCCTCATTCTACTTCCCTTTTCCAACCACTCTCATTTACTCTCAGTTTAGCAACCATATCCAGATGAATAGCTACAAATTCAGGATCTTTCTCGCTGACGTCTTTCCGGAAATTCAGGTAGATATCTGCTAGCTCCTGCGCCCAGACATCCCAGGTAACTCAATGGATAGAGTATCTTTACTCCACCCTCAAACCTACTCTCATCCTATGTACTCAGCCATTTAGATGCTTCCTATAAAAGTTCAGTGGTAATTTCTTATTCCTTCTTCTCTCATCACCCTATGTCCATCAATCATCAAGTCTGTGAATTCTACCTCCTAAAAATCTCATGAAATGCCTCAAGATATTTCTCAGGAAGCTACAGGAGGATGTGCTGCACCCAAAGAAGGGAGTAAACCGAAGAAAGGAAGACATGGTCACCGGGATATAGAGACCCCAAGATAGGAGGGGGAGAAGGGAATTCCCAGGCTCATGTGGGTGAGAAGTTCCAAGGCAACAGCTGCTGGACCAGCACAGGCAGGAACCCGTCCAAGGTGGAGCAGGGTGATGGAGGACTCTTGGGGGGATGTTGCCAAAAAGAAAGTGAAACTGCTAGAATGTGTAAGGTGTTTGAATGTACTGGGAGATGTTGTTACAGTTTGGCAAAATTTTGGAATGAATCAGTGGCTGCTTCACAGAAAAAAAAAAAAAAATACATGGCTCAACTACATGGCTCAACTTCGACTAATTAATTCCATAATCATAATCATGCCATTGTCAACACTGAATATTGACTTAATTGAAAATATGGACATAACTATACTGGAAAGATGGACTAAAGGAAAGTGTTTTGTGTATATGTGTGTGGGCAGAGGTGAGGATTCTAAGAGCCTAATTGACATCTTTCATTTTAGGATATGAATATATAATAACTACAAATGAAAAATCACTAACAAAAAACAACAAGAAGAATCCACTGGGGTTGTCTCAGAGAAGAGAGGTACAGCAGTGGGAAGACATGGGACTGGGAACTCGTGTTTTTCATCATAAGCCCAGTAGTACTACTTGCCTTCTTAAAGTATATATAATCAACCTCCATATCTGTGAGTCCCTCATTTGTGGATTCAACCAATTGCAGATGGGAAATATTCAGAAAAAAATTGCATCTGTACTGAACATGTACAGAGTTCTTTTTCTTGTCATTATTCCCTAAATTATACAGTATAACAACTATCAACATAGCATTTACATTGTGTTAGTATTATAAATAATCTAGAAATGATTTAAAGTATATGGGAGGATGCACATAGGTTATATAAGGGAGCATCCATAGATTTGGGTACCTGAGGGAGGTCATGGAACCAATCCCCCACAAATACCAAGCAATGACTGTATATGCATTACTTTGATTTTAAAAAACAAAAGAAAGAAAAGTTGGGAGGAATCCAAATACCTATCAACAGATAAATGATTAAATAAAAAATGTTTCCTTCATATAGTATTAAAAGAATATAGGCTACTGCTTAAAAAATAAGGCAGATCTATGGAAAAAATAGAAAAGTGTCCAAAACATTTTTAAAAAGGAAAAAACCAAGTTGCAAAAATGTACCGTGGTATTATCTGATTTTCTCCCCACCCCAACATTAATAAGAAGTCATTTTCAGAATGAATCAAATTAGAGGAATAATAACCAAACCATTAATGATTTGGGAAGTGAAATTTTACTTTCCATGTTATGTATTCGAGCAAAATGTTTTGTTTTGTTGTTTCTGGTTACAAAAATATAACAAACAGGTATTTCCCATATGTTCCATGGCCTCTTCATTCCTAATACCCCTGCCCTCAAAGCCCTTAAGTGGCTTGTTGACAGCCCCAGAATAAAGTCCAAGCTCATTAGGACGGCATTTAAGATTTTCCAGGGAGGGCTCCTGCTGACGTATCCAGCCTAGGCCTCAGCAGCTCCTGCCTCACCCATCCCTGCGTGTCACCCTTGTGCTGGTTCCACTGCTGCCCGGGAGACCCATTTCTGTACCACATTCCCTCCACGACCCCTTCCCCCCGCAGCCTCTAGCACAGTCTAGGTATCACCTGCTTCAGGAAGCTTCCTCCACCCCCGAGCTGGGTTGGGGTCCCACCTCCAAACCCCTCAGAGCAGTTTGTGAATGACTTATCATAGGACTTACTGCATTGTTCAGTCATGATTATTTTTTGTATCAGCCTCCTGTCACTAAACTATTAGCTGCAACAGGATAAGAGCTGTGTTGTAGTTATTTTTACATCCTCGGAGCCTAGCATAGTGTCTGGCATCTAATAAACATTCAATACATATTTAAGTTAATTGAATAATTGAAGCACAAGTTGATGAGAATTTGTTATGTATCCACATGGGTTAAATATCACTATTAATCTATAATTAATACTCTAAGGGGCAGAACACTTTGAAAAATGTCTCTGTACTGGCCATCTCTAGTCTCTGGCATTCTGGGATATAGGAGAATGGGAAAGGATCAGGGACCCCTGTCTTCCTGCCAACCTTCATGTGAATATGGCAGCAATCATGTGCCTACTGGTGGAGAGGGTTGGGCAGGCCACTAGTGACAGCAAGTGATGATGTTCACTGCTTGTTGCCTGTCACTTTCCTGGGTCTGAGACCCTCTCCCCATGTCAACTTTGCCACACAGCCATGATGTGCTTCAGAGAGCTAACTTTATTTGTCCTTGAACTGACCTTTTAACCAGTTATGAATCCACTCTGTGACCATCTGATTCAGCACCAATATGCCTAACTTGCTGATTATGTTTTTGAGGCAAAACCAACATCCTTCCTGAAGTCCAGGCAGATTCAATCTACAACCATAGTTCTTCAGCCCCCACAAGTCCGTGGACTCATATGAGGTTCCATTTGGTGGATGGTTCCATGGTGATGATGCAAATTTCACCAGGTAAAATCCAAGTTCCTCTCATACGATCTGCCCCCACCAACCTGATCTCGTACTAGTCTCTCCCTTTCTTTCACTCTTCTGCTTTCATGTCAAGCCTTGTTTTTACATCTACTATAAATCTACTGTTAGAATCATACCCTAGAATTTAGTAATTCCAAAGATTTAAATATCAAATATCCTATATTTGGGAATATTTTTTATATTATACCTTCTTGATAAAAATAAAATGCATTCAATCATAAGCACTAGATTTAAAATAAACAATGGATAAAAATGAATACCGATAGTGCACTCAGAAATAATGAGGATAGAAGTTAGACTTTTAAAAATATATCTTGCTGTGCTCGCTTCGGCAGCACATATACTAAAATTGGAACGATACAGAGAAGATTAGCATGGCCCCTGCGCAAGGATGACACGCAAATTCGTGAAGCGTTCCATATTTTTGGACACGCTTGAAGCTCAGACTTGGGGGAATGGGAGGGACATGGGCAATGTATCTAACCAGAACTTTTGTACCCCCATAATAAGCTGAAATTAAAAAAAAATTTAAAAAAAGAAATCAATATGTAAATAAATAAAGCCACTCACTAAAAAAAATAAAAATAAAAAAAATAAAAAATAAAAAAATATATCTTGCTTTGTTGATTTCATTTTGGACCATGTAAATATTTTACATAATTATAAAACAAATTTTAAAAAACAATCCTCATAAATAAAACTAAAATAACCACATAAAGAGGAGATTTTCTGAGTAGTTTTAAACACGGTAATTTTATTGTACATATCCCTAGTGAAATATACCCTACTAACAAAAATAATTACAGGAAGAAAATTTTACACTGTTTCCAGTGTTATTATTGGTAGTAGTGTTGGTGTTGCTATTCTGGAACTATTGTATGTATATTGTGGAGGAAAAAAAATAAAATAAAAAATAATTATACTGGCATAATAGAGAACCAGTTTTATTTGGTAAAAGGAAATATAGATATAAGATTCACGAGGATAAGTAAAAGCACTATAGTTCTGAAATTGAATTTCAAGTATCAATACAAACTCATGATATATTTTATCTTTAAAATGAAAAACATATTTCCTAGCTTTGCATACCAAAAAAACCTAACAACAACAATCCAGGTACAACGAGCTCCCCTGGTAATCAAATTGTAGTCTCTAAACGCTGTCTCCCAGTAAGGAAACCAAGGTTCTTAGGAGCAATGGCTGAAGCCACGCCTAAGACTGAAAAGTACAAGATGAGTCTGAAGTGTCTTGGCAGAACAGACAGCTCAGAATCTACCAGTGGCTATCAGGGTCATGTCAAAAGCAGCCAACTTCAATAAGGAAAATAAGTGCAATGAATTCAAACACATCAAGTATGATTTATATCAATGAGTTCAAATTATACCAAAAGAAGAAAAATCTTTTTGGCCACTTTTGGAGCCAACTTCTTGCTTTGAAATCTGGCAAATAAAGAAAAATAATTAAGTATTTATCCTAGTTTTCTATGAGAACTGTACCTCAGGGAAACTAAATAACTGGTGAGAGGACATTACTTTTTATGGAACTATTTTAGCTAGTAAATGAAGAAGGAATAATAGCATTAGAATATTTCCATTTTACAACTTCAAATGGATTGATTTAGTCTGTAATAGTCATAAAAAAGAGATTATCAGACATTATGCACCATCCAATGGGAAAACACAACATAAGGTTGTCTTGCCAAAAAAAGTCTAAATCCGATCATTTAAACCCAAATACCAAATTATAAGAAATTCAGGGAATAGGGAACAATGTTAAATAAACCACAGGAATACAATAAGCGAAATCCAAAGTTTGGGAAACTCTACAGAATTATTATTTTTTTTTAAAAGCTTCTTAAAGGAAATTTCAAGGAAAAAAGGACTAAGAAGGAGGAGTTAGATAGAGGAGGATGCTTTAGATTAAGGAAGACCAGGAGACATAAATCAATCACAATGCATGGATTTTATTTGGATTCCAATTCAAACAAATTAACTGTTTAAAAAATTTTAAGATAATTGGGATACTATGAACACTAAGTGAGTATTGATGATACAGAGGAATTAAGTTTTTTGATATGTAAATAGTATTATGGCTTTACCTTTTAAAAGAGTTCTTACTTTTTAGAGATACATCATAAAATATTAACAGATATGATGTGTGTGATTTGCTCCAAAATAATCTGGAGTAGGTATTATGGGTAGGGATGCAGGTGAAAGATGAACATAAGCTACAAGTTGATAACTGTTGGAGCCAAGTGATAGGTATTCTGAAGTTCATTATGCTATTCTCTCTACTTTTTCACACATTTAAAATTTTCCATGACAAAAGCTTTTTAAAAAATAGATATCTGTCATCAAAAAGAACAAGTCTTGTCTCAAAAAGACATTGCACACCCATGTACATGGCAGCATTTTATTTTTTTGCAATAGCCAAAAGATGAAAGCAACCCAAACTGTCAGATGAATGGGTAAACAAAATATAGTATAAACATATGATGGAATATTATTCAGCCTTAAAAGGCAGAAAATTCTGACACATGCTACAACATGGATGAACCTGGGGGACACTATGCTAAGTGAAATAAGCCAATCACAGAAAGACAAATGTCTGATTCCACTCAGATGAGTTATCTAGAAGTCAAACTTATAGAAATAGAAAGTACAACAGTGGTTGTCAGGTGCCAGGGAACGGAGTACGATAGGAAGTTGGTGTTTAATGGGTACAAGATTTCAGTTTTGCAAGATAGAAATAGTTCTGGAGATTGGTTGTACAACAATGTGAATGTACTTAACACTAGTGAATTGTACACTTAAAAATCGTTAGGATGGTTACTTTTATGTTATGTGTATTTTGCCACAATTAAAATTTTTAATTTTTTAAAAAAGAGTAAACCTGGGTAAGCTAGATTCTAGAACATCAGGCATGATAAAAAGGAAGAACTTAAATAAGTTAGACAATCTTAGGATCATAAAACAGAGAAATAAACTTATATGGAGTTGGGTGTTTAAGAAGAGGACAAACATGGGAAGCCCCTGGAAATGCAGTTGAGTTATGAGTGAGAAAAAGGTGTTAGAAGGAATTGTTGATCTCTAGATCCATGTGTGTATGGAGACCTGAATATATGAACCATCCATGTTCCAGGATCTGTATTACAGGTCCCAAGCCCAGGGCTGTGGACTGGTACCAGTCCATGGCCTGTTGGGAACCAGGCTGCACAGCAGGAGGTGAGTGGTGGGCAAGCAAGAGAAGTTTCATCTGTATTTACAGCTGCTCCCCATCTCTCACAACACTGCCTGAGCTCCGCCTCCTGTCAGATCAGGAGTGGCATTAGATTCTCATAGGAGTGTGAACCCTACTGTAAACTGTGCATGTGAAGGATCCAGGTTGCGAGCTCCTTATGAGAATCTGATGATCTGAGGTGGAGCCAAGGTAGTGATGCTAGCGCTGGGGAGTGGCTGCAAATACAGATTATCATTAGCAGAGAGGTTTGACTGCACAGAGACCATAATAAATCAATTGCTTACAGACTCATATCAAAACCCTATTCACTGAATGGCAAGTGACAATTAAGCTGCATCTGGTGGCAGGCTTTATAGTGGCAAGTGAGTTGATGTACTTCAATTGTACAGCTGCATCTGGTGGCAGCCTTTAAGTCAGAATCCAACACTTATTCTAGCCTGTGTGTGGCCTGCCCATTATTTTATTTACCACACTGCACACTGGCCTCAATCACAGTTTTGGTAAGCCCACGAGCTAACCCTAGCAAAAATGAATAAATACAAATATCACTGGAGAGCTTCTTTGAAAGGGGGGAAAGATCCAATGATGAGACAGCAGAAGACTCTAAGACTGCCAACAAAATGAAAATTGCATTTAAAAAAAAAATACCAAGAGTCCTGCTTAAATTACAGGTTCATTGCAACAGGTGATTCACATTCTCCAAGCCCACTTTGTATAACATGTGGTGACTGGCTAGCCAATGAAGCCATGAAACCTTCAAAACTGCTTCGAGACGTGAAGCCCAAGCACCCTGCAGTAAAAGACAAGCCTTTGGAGTTTTTCAAAAGAAAAAAACGTGAACATGAAGAACAGAAGCAATTGTTGAAGGCCACCACCTCATCAAATGTGTCTGCACAGAGAGCATCATTCTTAGTGACTAACCGCATGGATAAAGCTAAGAAGCCTTTTACTACTGGTGAAGGCTTGATCCTGCCTGCTGCTAAGGACATTTTCTGTGAACTTTTAGGAGAGGCTGCAGTTCAAACCGTGGCATGTGTTCCTCTTTCGGCTAGCATCGTAACTAGATGAATTGATGAAATAGCAGAGGATATTGAAGGACAATTGTTAAAGAGGATTAATGAGTCACCACGGTACATAATCCAGGTTGAAGAGTCTACCAATGTTGACAGTAAGGCAACAGTGTTTGTTTTTATGGGATATATTTTTCAGGAGGATGTGCATGAGGATATGTCATGTGCACTTTTGTTGCCAACCAATGCCACAGCTGCAGAAATGTTCAAGTCTTTGAATGATTACACATCAGGAAAACTGAATTGGTCATTTTGTGTCATTATATGCATGGATAGACAGGCTGCCATGACTGGACAGCTTTCTGGTCTCACTACTCAGGTCAAACAGGTCACCTCTGAATTGTGAATGTAGGCACTGAGTCATCCATAGAGAAATGCTGGCTAGCCAAAAAATGTCACCTGAACAAAAAAACGTTTTGCAGGATGTGATTAAAATTATTAACCACATTAAAGTACATGCCCTTAACTCACGTCTGTTCATGCAGCTCTGTGAGGAGATGGACGCAGAGCACACACGTCTTCTCGTGGATCACTGGCCAGAAATTTTGAGTTGCAAGAGCCACTCCAGAGATTTCTTTTAGAAAAACAGTCTCCGACAGCAGCACATTTCAGTGACACAGAATGTGTCGCAAAACTTGCTTACTTATGTGACATATTCAACCTATTCAACAAACTCAACCTGTCACTCCAGGGAAGAATAACAACTGTGTTCAAGTCAGCAGATAAAGTGGCTGCATTCAAAGCCAAACTGGAATTATGGGAGCAATGAGTAAACATTGGAATTTTTGATGTTTCAAACATTAGCAGAGATTTTGAAAGAGACTGAGTCAAGACCTTCCTTCTTTCTCCCAGCTGGTGCATGATCACCTGTCTCAGCTTTCAGAAGAGTTTGAGCATCACTTCCCAACCACAACAGACTCCTGAACTGGGAAGGAATGGATCCGAGACCCATTTGTGAATAAACCAGGTGAATCGACTTGGTCCGTGCTAGAAGAGGATCAACTGTTTGAGATCACAAATGATGATGGCCTTAAAAGTATGTTTGAGACAACTTCAAATCTCCATACATTCTGGATTAAAGTCAGGGCAGAATATCTTGAGATTTCCACAAAAGCACTGAAAAGCCTGCTTCCATTTCCAACATCCTATCTTTGTGAAGCAGGGTTTTCTGCAGTGACAGCAACTAAAACAAGATTACAGAGTAGACTGGACATAAACAGTACATTTCAGGTATCACTGTCTCCCATCACCCCTGGATGGGACTGTCCGGTTCCAGGAAAACAAGCTCAGGGATCCCACTGATTTGCATTATGGTTTGTTGTATAATTATTTCATTGTATATTATAATGTAATAATAATAGAAATAAAGTGCATGATAAATGTAATGCACTTGAATCATCTGGAAACTATCCCCCTCCCCCACAGTCCATGGAAAAATTGTCTTCCATGAAACCAGTCCCTGGTGCCAAAAAGGTTGGGGACTGCTGATCTATATAGTCTCACCTGCCTTTATGCCTCATGAGACTTGAATAGGGCAGGTCCCTAAGGAAAGGAATGCCAAAGAGAAAAACCCACACATACCTATCACATTTTCTTAGCAACGTTTGAGATCATTGTTGAGGCTTCATCACTTCCATATTATCAATCTGTTCAGACTGAAGTCTAGAAAAATACATTTCTTTCACGACTGCCTGTTATCTGCTCTAAACCTCTCTGCTTGCTTGAATTTTCAAGACTTACTCGAGGAAAAGAATAGTAAAAATGGGAGGAAGAACATGTTTGCCATGAGGTGGGGGTGGGAAAGTTCATGAATTTGATTTTGCATCTGTTGTTTGAAATGTCTTTGGCAGGCAGAGATAGGGCTGTCCAATACCCAATAAGAAATATGGATCTTGAACTCACAACAAAAATCAGGATTAACACAGTAGATTTGGAAGATAACCACTTATCATTCATTCAATCTTTTAATTAGATAGTCAAGAGTAATTATTAAATGCCTACCACGCATTAGACAGCATCAGGGGCTTGAATCACAAAGTTAAATAAGTGAAGGGGACAATTTTTAAAAAGCATATATAGTCTTTAGGAGGCAATGAACAAATAAATCAGTAAGTGTGATATAGTGTTTGTTAGAGCAGTGGTTGAGGTTTGCCCACAGTGCCAGGAGAATACAAAGAAAGGGCACTTAATGTGGGTCCCGATTCTCGGCTGTCACTTGCATTGATAGAATATATTCATACTGCTGACTCTGCTTTGGTCATTAGAATTTTTCCCTATTCTGAACCCATCCTGGACCTTCTGCCCTACTCCTATCCAGCCCCTTGACTGGTCTTACCATTCCGTAGCCTCTCATGGTCCTGGAACGGACAATAAAATACTTTAGATGCAGAGATTTTGCCTAAGGATGAACTAATGATAATAAAAATTTCTGTTAAAAATATATTAAGAACATGAAGACATAGCCTGAAAAAGCTTTTTAGAGAATATCTATTATTTTTGATACTTCTGTTTATTTCTCAACATTCCTCAGTCAACCCCTTCTCTTTCAGCCCAATTAACCATTGCAGCGGCAAAGGTGTACTTAAAAAAAAAATTCTAGTCATCCAACTAAAATTATAATTTTAATTGCACTATTTAACTTCATTAGGGCCTTGGAACAGATGATCTAGAATAGAAATAATTCAGAATCCATTTTTAATTTTCTCAGCTACCAAATCTTTTTGAATGCATATTTGTTCATTAGTTTTAAACATTTGTTCTGAACACAGAGCACACATAATGTTTTTGCAAGGAATGCTGACACTCTTTTTAGTCCTAATGCTTAATCTGCATTATTTTTTCCTTTTAATTACATTGTATAAAAATTTACTACGTATCAGTCTTAAAGATGTTAATGGGTGCTTTGTAATAGTCTGCTTTTTCCAATTATATAAAGTACCCTTTTCTTGGCCTTAATACTTTATTATCTTTGAGCAGAATGTGTGATGTTTTGAAAAGGTACTTAAGTATTTATGTATAAAGGTTTATTTATCAGCTTTTGGGGTAAATTTCAGTCTTAAAACTCATGTACCATCTCCATGGTAAGACGTTAAAATTAAAGCAGGAATTTTAAAGGAAATTTTTAACTCCCTATCTTTCCTAGTCTACTATTTCCCAGGAGTCTTGATGCTTACGAATGATAGTGAGAGATTGGGGGAAGAATCAAGGTACCACGCTGGCTCAGTAGCCAATAGTTCATGGCACCCTACCAAGGTCCTCAGGAGAATGAGCTATGCTGAAGTGTATTTTTCTAGCCTTCAATCTGAACAGATTCATAATACACAAGTGATAGAAACCTCAACAGTCACCTCAAATGTTGCTGAGAAAATGTCATAGATATGTGTGGGTTCTCTCCTTGGCATTCCTTCCCTACCCAAGCCCCACGAGATTCTGCTGGGCTATTAGTCACAGGTCTTCACTCCTCTTGATCACAATGGCCAATCAGAGTCTCACTTCCTGGAACCAGCACAGTGATTAGAGACACACAGGCAGGCAGTTGAAGCTGAATCACTCAATAACCAAGGATTTCTCTAAAATTCCTAGAGTTGGCCCGAGTACCGCTCTTTCCACAGTCTGGGGGTGCCCTTCTTCCTTAAGTCTGTGAGCCCCTCAGTATTCTTTCAATAAACCCTTTTTCTCCTTGCTTCAGAGTCGATTTCTATAAGCTAAAATCAAAGAAGCCTGATAGAAAGGAAAATTGAAGCAAACTCAAATATGTGCATTGATCTTTTAAGTTGTTTTCAAAATGGCTAAAGAAAAGATAGACGTGAACGTTTTATAATGAAACCTGGGACTTGAGACTCTAAAATGGAATAATAGGTCTCCCCAAGTGGAGGAATTGGGGAAATAAAATTCTGCCTGAATTTGCATTCTCCTTCTCTCACACACACACATACACACATAAACACACACATGCATACACACATAAACACACACGCACACACACGTGCGTGCATGGGGAAACATCTATAGAAACCACTGTGGATATCAAAGAGTTGGGGAGGAGTCCTTATTGTTAAAAGACATGTACAAAAAATGGAAGAAGGAACTCAGGATCAAAGGCAAACACAAAAGATCCGGTGTGAATAGGATTTCAAAGCTCAGAGTAAATCGAAGCTTGCAAAAAAATGCTGATATTTGTAGTTGTTCATGGAAGGTAGGAAAAAAGGAATGTTAAAGGAAAAAACTAACACTTTTTGAGCTCTTACTGTATGTCAGGTTCTGTACTAGGTATTTTACATAGAATGACTCATTTGTTCTTAAAAAAAAATAAAGGACAGGTAGGGATACAGAGGGTCAAGTTCTGTTTGAGGTCATTAGAATAACCCTAACAGAGGGAAACTTCCTCTTCTAAACTAGAGGCATTGTAATGTCTTATCTGGGTCCTGACACTTACAGGCTGAGTAGAATACAAATGGAGGCCACTTACCATATGTCTAAAAATTTAAAAGTTAGAAGTCAAGCTTGGCTCATGCCAGCTCATGTTTCCACCCAGGGCCCCTCAGCTATCTAGGGAATCATCCTTGAAATCTAAAGGCTAAAAGGTGCTACCATCTTTCCTGGATGGTGGCACACATCTGCTGGGGTGGGGCAAGATGGAAATGAGTTCTGGGCCCAGGAACCCAAGGCAGATGCTACGACAGGGGCAGGCCTGGTCCTCTGGTCACTGCCACCTCAGGGAGCCCAGCAAGCTAATCCACTCAACCACCTTGCTTTTCCAACTGAGGCAGCTCAAAGGACTTTCCAGAATTACTCCTGAAAGGACTGAGGTCAGCTGGGAAGCCCAGTCTGCCTAGACACCTACTTTGGGGAATTTGGGGTGCCAACATGAAACACAGCAGCCCAGCTCTTTGCCCGGTTGCCAGACAGAGCCTGTGATTTTCTTTTAACCAATCCATACCCCCTGTCTTACTCACCACCTCACCATGCTCCCAGCCCAGCACCCTCCAACCTCCCGTGAGGTTGGAGTAGGATCCAGTTCCTCACATGTGTCCCTTTCCAAAATCTCCATTTGATCAATCAATTACCAAACTTGGAAAAAATTTTTCTTAGGAGACATAAAGGGGGGGAAAAATAGTATTTTTGTATCAACATTTGGGATATGTGGGGTGGTGACTGGGGCAGAGGCCCCTATTTCTAGGTATAATGGTGGTAGTGTTTGTATCTATAAACCTCTTAAAACGTAGCATGCAAAATTGAACACAGCATATAAATATAATCTGACCAAGGCAGAATATATCGGTGCTATTACTTTCCATGATCTTGACACTATTCTAGCTGTGTGGCCCGAGATGATTAGCTTTTTCAGCAGTCACATCACGTTGTTGGCTCATATTAAGTTAAGAATTAATTTAACCTCTTAGGTTGCTTTCAAAGGAGCTCCTACCAAGCCAGTCTCTCCTATTCTGTAATTGATGGTTTTGAATCTAAATGCAGGATTTTACCTATATTGCTATTACATCTCACCTTATTAGTTTTGAACTTTTTTATGACATTTACAGTGTTCACTATCACGCCTATGCTTCTATCAAGGAAAAAATTAGTAAGCTTATATTCTGTGTCTTCACACAAGTATTTGATGAAAGGGGTAAGGAGGGCAAAGAGCAGATACAGAATCAGTGAGGAAAGTTTAGAGACAGCAGGTTTCAACTCAGCTTTTTTGAAACGTTACTTCTAACAATGAGTTTTCCAACAATGGAATAAAGTTCTTGGGAAGATATGAGAAGAATTCAAGCAAAAGCCAAATATGATGCTTGGCGAAGGAGGTTACAGAAAGAATTTTTGGACATGTAGACTTCTGAGGACACTTCCAATTCTAAGATTCCATAATTATATGATTCTAAGTCCTGAGTTATGGGAGACTATCTTGGCATCCCTCAAGGCCATCTCAAATTCCTGCAGGAAACCTTCCTATGCCCACACTCTTTTAAGAAACCTTCCTTCACTCCATCCCTTTTACTGTTCTTATCATATCCCACCTTTTACTGTAAAGTAGCTGTTGGCATAAGGGTCTCATTCCATCATTATAAGCTGCTTGTATAAAAGAACTACATTTTGTTTATCTTTATTTCTCTTGTACCTATAGAATTTGTACCTAGCAGGTATCAAACTGCAGGTAGGAACAAAGGGAATGGGTTGGGGGTTGAATCCAGGAGACAGATTGAGAGCTCCAGGTGTAAGGGGATCTTAGCCCCGCCCCCAGGGAGGCTCTATGAAGGCAGAGGCCATGCCCATCCGTTCCTACTCCTTAGAAGCCAGCACACTGCTTAACACATGACAGACAGTAAATATTTGTAGAATGATGAATGAGTTGACAAGTCCTCTGAGAAGGAATTCACTTTAATCTTTTTCTGGGTAGGGCTGGAAGAGAAGAGAGAGAGAAGTACTGAATCTGACATCCTTTTAAAAGCACAACACATACACCAAAGCCTGCATTGTCCTAATTGATCTAGGAACTCATCCTTAAATCTGACTTAAGACTTCCCAACTCAGAAAAATTCTCTGAGTTAAGAGGCCCCTGGTCAATGACACCTTCTACCTACTACCTTTTGAGTCAAATCCCTGTTTCAGAATAGGCTTACTAGATTTAGCAAAGAAACATAAAGGATGCCCAGTTAAATTTCAACTCCAGATAAACAACAAATAATTTTTTAGGATAAGTATGTTTCATGCAATCTTTGGGGCATCCTTATAGTAAAAAAAAAAAAAAAAAAGTCATTATGTGAAATACAAATTTAATTTAATACAAATGACCTGTATTTGATCTGGCAATCCTATTTGCAAGGTACACCCTGCATTTTCTCTCCAGACAAATTGCCTTTCTTAAACCATAGCTGGGCACTTGCCCTCGGTCTCATCCCCTTGCATACCATTATATCAAGGCTTGTGATTATTATCATGGAAATAATGTCAAATGTCAAAGTGCCATTCATTAGCAGTTACACAGTATTTGATAGAACTTCTGCTCCAATTTAGCACTTGCCCCCATGTTAGAGAGGGAACAGAAAGAAATTGAGTTTGTTTCCTTAGTTTGCACAGCAAGACCTTGTCAGAGCCAGAATTATGACCTAAGATCCAATTTAGAGGTTGATTGGATTATATTGCCTCTCTCTGGTGGACTGTATTCTCTTTCAAAGTCCTTAAAATTACTTGAAAATCCCCTGGGGGTGCAGCCAAGGGGTGGGGGCAGAGAGGAGCATTGGTAAGAGGAAAGCATCTGTTACTCATGAGCTTCCAGCAGGCCACTTCTGTGACCTAAGACATCTGAGTCTGGTTGGAGCCCACCTTGGCATCAGAAGGCTGACTCTAAAATGCTCCTTTAGACAGCACCTGAGGCAAGAGAACAGCCTGCTCCTGTGCGTCTCTGTGTTGTTCTAGACCTTAGAGAGATTACAAAGGGAGAAAAAAGGAAAGAAGAAACAACAAGCCAGCCGGTTGATTTTGTTCTCTTTAACCTTTAAGTCTCTTAAACACTTTGAATGACAAATGGCTTAATTTTTGAAAGTAGTTTTTGTACTAAAAGATCGGATGTTTGATGCCTCAACCCTGTGACTGTCTCTCCAGCCCAGCCAGCATTCAAAACATCTTTCAGTAAAACCATCTGTTCTTTAAAACATTCATATGTCTTAAAATATACAAAACTCAAGACCTGACTTCTCATCTAGACTCTGAATGCATTCTTTTGGGGCTGGGTTTCTCATAAAGGACGATTCATAAAACCTTGTTTATTATTTGGAAACAAGTCTGCAGTTGGTCCAATGTTACCCTTTTCGTGGTTCATCATTCTAAAACACATTGGTATGGAAACAGGTTATTAGCTTCTTAAGCTTCTAGCTGTAATGTTGTGCAGGAGTCATTTCATTTCAAACTAAGAGAGACATAACCTCTGCATGAAGGCAATAGTGGTGTATATAGAATTGAATCAGTTTTTCTTTCTTAAAAACCATGCCACAGTTGTCTGAATTGCAATCCTCTATGAAACCTGTTGGAGACCCAGAATGTGAAGAATGTCTAGGAATTTTACCAGAAGATCAAGCCATAAACACACATCTTCTGTGTTATTATAATAAATATTTGACAACAGGTACCAACCATGATGTCAAACCCCAAAAGTGCATTTTTTTAGGATGAAAATATTTTAATGACTTTGGAACAGGCTGGTCGGGAAATGCCTTCTTCCTATAACTGCCAAGGTGCATTGACAGATAAACTCGATATTGTGGTGTAATGATGATCATTTTAAAGCCTGTGCTAACATCTTTGCTTTCCTTCCCAGGTCAGAGAAGCCTGACTGTTCAGAGAACCCCCACTCTGAACAGGGACACTTTGGGGTCAAGGTCCAGCAAGTGTTTGTGTCTCAGAGTCCGAGAACTAAATAACCATTTCTGAACAGCCTCCTATCTTATTCTATTTTGGATATAAATTAGCAATGTTTAATATTAATGAGGAAAAATTAAGACATTCTTAATACAGAGGTACATGTAGCCTTGGATGCAAACAATTTAGGTTTCGAAAAGTTCTGATGAAAACAAGACCGCAGGCAGAGAGTAACGTGATGTTTGTAAATTAGCCCAGCTAGATGAAGGATTTCTGTTCAACAGCCCGCGGGGGCTGTGGTGCAGGGGAAACTGCGTGGTAAGTTCCAAATTGCTTTCCTGCAGTCTGGAGAGGCAGAAGAGCGCAAAGATGGAGCTGCCGAGGCTGTTGTGGCTTTCAAAGAATGAGCTCCAACTGGACCCTCTGGTGACAGTTTTGTCAAAGAAGAATGATCAGATACACTTAAAACATGAACATCTCCATTGACATTTTTATGGCGTGGCCAACCCTGTTCTGTTTCTGCCTAAGGATCCGCAAACTGAGGGAGGACCTTAAGGAAAACAAGCAGTTATGCTTTTTTTAAATTCCATTTTATTTTATTTATTTATTTATTTTAATTTCAGAATATTTTAGGGGTACAAGTGTTTAGGTTACATATATTGCCTTTGCCCCGCCTGAGTCAGAGCTACAAGCGTGTCCATCCCTCAGACGGTGCGCACCGCACCCATTAGGTGTGAATATGCCCATCCTCTCCTCCCCCCTCACAGCTGCCCAACACCCGATAAATGTTACTACTATATGTGCATGTAGGTGTTGATTAATTAATACCAATTTGATGGTGAGTGCATGTGGTGCTTGTTTTTCCATTCTTGTGATATTTCACTTAGTAGAATGGGCTCTTTGATGGGCGGCAGGTATGCTTTTGAGAAGCACCACCCCGATGGAGTTGGATTTGTGTGTGCCTCCGAGTGCCATCTAGTTTGCAGAGCACGACTTACTCCGCTGGTAGCGTGAGCGATGAACACAGAATACAGATGCGGAGCTGAGGAGTGGCTGGGTAGAGCCCGACTCTGACATCACCTCCAGGAAGGACAATGTGGGCAGCATTCTTCACGGCTTTGTGTACACAACTCAGCTCAGGGGTATTGATTTTTTTGGTAGTTATACCAAGCAATTTAGGGAACTAAAAATCCAGGCGGCACAAAAATCCCTTTCTGGGTAAGATGTTCTAGTTTGCAAATTGCTGTGAGCAGGCTCAAGGAGAACCTAATCTTATGATGTTATTAGGGCTGCCATACCACTCTACTGCTTTCTCCTGAATGCCAGCTCCCAGGAAAGCTGGGGAAATGTCTGCCTGCTAAGGCACTACAGCCTGGCAGGAGGCAAACTTAGGCAGAATTAACATCTGCGGACAGCACTCTCCGGATTTGTTTGTGTGAGATGCACTCATCCTGCCTTCAGCTTGGGGTCTGTCTTAAGTGGAAGATTTCCCTCACACTGCCGTTCTGTCTTTGCCAAGACAAATGCTGAATTGTTTGTTCTCTCAGAATGATAACCCTGAGTGCTAAGAATTCCAAGATGAAAATGAATTCCCCTCTTCTGGTTTCAGTTCAGACACAGCAAGTTGTGCAATCTCTTGGGACCACTACCTTTGCCTACCAAAAATTAAAACCAATTTGGCTAGATAATAAGGAGCACAGACATAATTCTTTTTTCTTAATTTGCCAGGAATTTGATGTTCCTGCAAGGATCAAAGTGAGGCATTCAGCGCTGTTTTAAGGAAAAAGGAGTTGAAGCTGCAAGCACGTTATTCCATTTGCATTTTTGCTGAAGAATTGCCTGCACTTGATTGAGACCTACAGCAGAAAAGATGCATGGAGTAAAAAGGTGTACAAGTTGTACTTTATGCTACCGAAACACACACCCATGGTGCTGAATTAGCAAAAGAGAAAATTTCTATGGAACTGAGTAGACATAGACACCCTACATGACAGAGTCAAAGTCAGAAATATTTTGAGTTGTAAAATGATTTTTGTGGCTGCATGCTTTTAATACAAGCCTCATAATAAAAAAAATCTGTAATAAAGATGACTGAATGACTGTTAAATGATAGAGATTTGAGTTAGGTAATTATTATTTGTATTTATCAAATGCCTTCTACATGCCACGTATGTTCTGAGTGCCTTGCATGTATTGCTATATCCCATTTTACTGATACAGAAACTAAGGAACAGAGAGGTTGTGTAACTTGCCCAGGGTCACACAGCCAGCAAATGGCAAAGCCAAAATTTAAACCCATGCAGCCTGGCACCAAAACCTGTGCTTTTAACTGCCAGACTTTATTGCCCCTCAGGAGAATTTAATCTTGTTTTCTCTACTCAGACAGATATGATGTGATGAGATAAGCATACAAATCATAGCATTGTAGAGTGTCTCCAATTTTTGACACCCCCCTCCTGATTTTATGATGAAATAAAACAAACAGTGCCACACACTGTTATTTTTAACATGGCATCTATTAAAGTACTTTTATATGAGTAACAAAATCAGTCATTTAAAGATGTCCAATAATACATATGGCTAATCTATTTAATTGAACATTTTTTAAAGACTCAATTTTTTTCTAGGACCTCTACTCCAAAGTTAGTAGTCTTAATAATAAAGTCAGTGAATACCACTGAAGAACAAATATAAAGACACTGTATTTCTATTGTTAAAAATAGGAAACAAAATATAAAATTTTAATGTTGTTAATATGAATAATGTTGCAAATTTTACTTGTGTCATTGTTCTGCCTTTGATTCGGTGATCCTAAATCTTGTGTCATTATCAACAGATCTGTGCACAGCATCACTCTCGCTCTCATGGGATGCAAATATAGATGTACTTTACATATGACCTTTATCTGCCCTTGCCTTCTTGCTTGTTAAAAATTTATTCATGAGTAAAATTAAAAAATAAACAGAAGTAGCTATCATCACAAGTTGCACAGTCATTTTTAATCACATCTATAACAGCATATCAGTAACTATCAAAAGAAATCATATTTGCATGGAAAAAAGTGAAGCAACGTCACTACAGACATGACCTTGAATCAGCTCCAATTTCTTCTAAAAAAAAAGAAAGAAAGAAAGAAGAAGAAGAGAAATATAATTCGAGAACCCTGAATATTCCGTAATTATTAACCAATTCATTTCTATGTGTTTCATAACTTGTCACAACACATGGGCATGTCCTGATATTACAGTTAAGAACAGGCGAGCTGGATGAATTGTTCAGCTACTCATTCATTTATTCATTCATTCAACAAATACTTATTCCGTACCTCCCACGTGTCAGGATGTGTTTGCCCCAGAAGGCATACCCATCAGAGTTCCCTATACCTTCTGCCCAATAAGAATGTTCTGAATATTTAATAATATATTACTAATTTTTATTCCATACTTTGGGCTTTTCTGCCTTCTTTCATTTCTCTTTCCTGACAGTCTCCCATCCAAACGAGTGGCCCTGCTTTCTCTAGGAGAGGACAGTAGAAGTTAAAGACCTTTAATCCTAGTCCAAAGCACTCTCTCCAGATTTAATTTCCCTCGTAAGTAAATTGGAGCTTAATAATTTCAAAATCTCAGTGATAAAGCACCCAGAGGCTGGTGCTCATTGTCACCTGTCTCTGGCTGTTTGTCATCAGCGTGCCTGAAAGCCCCTCAATCTCATCTGTCATTGTTGGGAGGCAGATGGAGCAAAAATGAGCTGGGATGGTTGCAGTTGGGGGAAGGAATCAACATTCCTAGTGAAAGGCGGACTACTTGAGAAATGGTTAAAGGGTTTTCACTCAAATATGTATACATATATATATGTACATATATATGTGCATATATATATGTACATATATATGTGTAAGTAAATAACTGTTGAGTGTTGACTCTAAAGCTGATTTTGGCTATAGGGAAGTCAAAGTCAATAGTCAGGAGGGAAAAGTCAAGGTGGTAAACTCTGAAGAAAAAAATATAACATGACTATATTCCAAGTCATGTTTCCATAATTAGAAACCTCTCTCTCTCCCCCCCTTTCTCTTACAACTATGAATTTCAGAAATATGATGGATTTTCTGCTTGAAAATAACAATCTTAAGGATAAAAGACCCTTGGGAAATCTGAGAACAGGAAATTACCCAACCTCTACAAGGCAATTAGCAGTCAATCAAAGTACTGTATATTTATTTGTTTCTTATAAAAAAAAACTTCATTGTTTACATGACTGCACTGAATTTTTATGAAGCCCATAATAGAAACTTACTGACTCATCGACAGAGCTTGAATTGATTCAGAAAATGCTGTGATAAAAATCTCAGCTTGGTATTTTGAGCCTTCTTATAGAGGAGAGGGTTTCAGCAGCTCTTTAAAATAAATCCTGAAAACACAGTCTGTTACTCAAGAGGTTTTGGGGTTTATCATGGGGGTTTTTTTGTTTGTTTTTTTTCTTTCTTTCTTTTTTTTTTTTTTTTTAGTTATCCTGTATCTAGATTTTTTTCCCTGTAGTTAATCATTGAGTGGCATTCTTTTGTTCTACTTTGAAATAACAAACAGACAACAATACAAATCACAACTGTAAAATTCATTTCACAAACACATTGGAGCAAATGAATTATAGGACTATTGGGAGAAGGATTTTTAACTTGTTCCCAAAGCACAAAACATGACTTATGTCTAAGTCAGCAGACTTTTTGCTTTCTGAGCAGATGTGAAACGTGTTCTCTCTCTTCCATTGGTGATGAGCCACAAGAGGTTGGGAGAACTGGTTTGGTTTAATTCAAAGTCACCTGAAGCCTTGTTTGAAGTTCATTCAGGCCATTCAATTAAATTCAACACACATTTGCAGAGCTACCTCCTGCAAGGAGGTACTTGGGCTAAGGGCTATGGAAACCACAGCGATACTTGAGAGGAGCCCACCCTCAGAAGGCAGAGGACTGTCATTATACAACCTTCTTCCTAAATGCTTTTAGTGATTTATAAAATTTACTAGGCATAGAACTACCTTGAAAAGCAAGGCAAGTCTAAAGAACCTATTTCCTGGAACTTCTGGAACCTACACATTTCAGATCAAAACTGAGAAAGAAGACATCAAGTATTTCATGCAACATTCACTTTGGAAACCCTCTTCTCACACCTTAGTTTGTATAGCTATGTGATTTTTATGCTAATGTATTTTCTCTGTGATAATAGTTTACTAAATTTTACTAAACTTTATTGAGACTAAGTATGATTTCACTTTTTAACCTAAGAATTAGAACTTTAAAGTTTTAATATTTAATTCTGTATATCCTCTATCATTTTTTCAAAGCCTAAATAATAGTAGTCAACATTCATTGTACTTGCTCAAAACCAAGAACCACATGAAGCACTTTAATAACTTACCTCATCTACTCTTTACCCCTATGAAGTGGATATAATTACTATCCCACTTTTATAGATGATGAAATTGAGCTTTTGTGAAATTAAGTAACTTGCTCCAAATCCACACTGGGGTTTGAATACTGGCTTATTTTCTTTCTCCCTGACCCACTTCTGCTTCCGTATTACCCAGACTATATTACATTCTCCAGCCTTTCAGGCTTTATGTTTATTTGCTTTCTTTACTCTCTTGGCTGCACATGAAGCAGCCAGCACAGCCATACCCTGCACTTTGTGAGTCTCAAGCTTCTGCCCAACTCCAAGGTCTCCATCCTCACTCAAGCCACAGATCATCAATGTCTACATCAGTGGTTCTCAAGCAGGGATGATTTTCAGTGTCTGGACACATTTTGGCATCACAATTGGATGCCAAATGGACATCCTGTCTATTATCCTACTATCCCACTCTCCTACTATCATCCTACTAGACACCCTGCCTAGTAGACATTCAATAAATATTGGTTTGCGGTGCATTGGATTAAATTGGATTCCATGCTCACCAAGCAATTTTCTGAGCACAATTTGGCTTCCTGTGAATCTTTTCTATGAGCATAGAATGTACTGATTGGAGGTGGGCTGGGCAGGCAGTGGGGCCGGGGGTGGGGAGTTGCTCTTGGCATCTGATGGGTGGAGGCCAGAGAATGCTGCTAAACATCTTAACAATGCACAGGACAGCCCCCTACAATAAAGAATTATCCAGTCCAACATGTCAATCATGCTAAGGCTAAGAAATCTTCATCTAGTGATACCCTCGATGTTAAATATAGATAGGCTCTCTTATGTTGCGAATTGTATGTTTCTGACACCCTGTTTCACTGACTTGGCTATCCACGGGAGCTAATCCAACACTTCTATATCCCCAGTGGCCTGGCACAACATTTTGTCCAAAAGAGGTGCTATATAAATACATCAGTAATGATGAGTCATTCATTTCTTCATTTACTCACTTCCTTTGCTGCTCCACAGATATTTACTGAATATCTTTTTTGTGGGAGGTACCATGTTGGACCCTGGGGGCAAAATGTAAGCACTGTAGAGGTGCCCCTACCTTTGAGAGGCTTACAGGCTAGAAGACAAGTGGTGAGTGCAAGGGTGGGAGATACATTGGGGGTGGGGCAAGGAAGGCACAGCAGGGGCAAATAACCTGGGGGTGGGGGTGGGGTGAGGGGCTTCCTGGAGGAAGCGAAAAATAAACAGACACCTGAGGGATGAGGAAGAGTTAAACAAAGGAAGAGGAAGAAGTGTTCTAGGCAAGGAAATATCATATACAAAGGCCAAGAGATGTGAAAGTAACACAAGTACAAGGCTGATGCTTAGGATGTGAGGGGCAAGTTAAGGGAAATCAAGGGCCTGGAGGCTACATACAAGTGTTTGAATTTTATATCAAGGATAACAGGAAGCCACGGAAAGGCTTTAAAGAAGAGTAACAGGATCTGATTTTGTTTTTAAGGAATCACTCTGGACAGGGAAATGCAATGAAACACTACCTCACACCTGTTAGGATGGCTGTTTCAAAGAAAAACAAAAGATAACAAGTGTTGGCAAGGATGGGAAGAAATCGGAACTTTTGTGCACTGCTGGTAGGAATGTTAAATGGTGCAGTCATTTATGGAAAACAGTATGGTGGTTCCTCAAAAAATTAAAAATAGAATTACCATATGATCCAGCAATCCCACTTTTGGCTATACATCCAAAAGAATTAAAATCAGAATCTTGAAGAGATATATGCACTCCCATGTTCAATGCAGCATTATTCATGACAGCTGAAAGACAGAAGCAAACCAAATGTCCACTGAAGGTGAATGAACAAAGAAAATGTGGTATATACATGCAATGGAATATTACTCAACCTTTCAAAAGAAGAAAATCCTGTCATACGCGACAATATGCATGAACCCTGAGGACGTTATGCTAAGTGAAAGAAGTCAGTCACAGAAGGACAAATACTGCATGATTCCACTTATATGAGGCATCTAAAATTATTGAACTCACAGAAGCAGACAGTAGCATGGTTCTTGCCAGGTGCTGGGGGAAGGGGCAATGGGGAGTTGTTCAATGGGTATAAAGTTTCAATTATGCAAAATGAAATAGTTCTAGAGAGCTGCTTTACAACATAATGCCTACAGTTAACAATACTGTATTGTGCACTTAAAAAAGTTGTTAAGAGGGCAGATCTCATGTTAAGGGTTCTTACCACAGAAAAGGGAGGGACACAAGAAAACTTTTGGAAGTGGTGGACATGTTTACTAACTTAATTGTGATGAATGGCTTAATGGATGTTGGCCTAGGTCCAAATTCATCAAATTGTATGCACTAAATACTGAATGTGCAATTCTTTGTGTATCGATTATACCTTAATAAAGCTTTTTTTTTTAAGAGTCTGGGCTTAAAAGACTCTGGATACCGTGCATAGTTCGGGATGAAAAGTTGGTGATTGTGATAATCACAGGGAGGAGTTTCTTCAGGGCAACGAAGTAGCCCTACAACTTGATATTAAGGTTTTGAAATATGTTAAGGGATGACTGAATACTTTAAGTCCTAATCAAGGAAGCTGATTTCAAAACACAGAAGTTGAAATTTTTTCAACTGTGTTACACTCAGTCTGAAGAAAGACTGCATTACTACAAGGGCATGTCAGCCTGGGGCTAAAACAGTAGGAGCAGAAAGTGAGTGAGCATGTAGCTGTGTCTTCAGCATCAGCATCCAGACTTGTAAGTGCAGCCCGATGGTTTGAATGAGTATATTCATCTACCATAACTTGATGACACCCGCTGTTAATTTCCCCCTGCCTACTAGACATAGAATAAATATTGGTTTGAGGTGCATTGGATTAAATTGGATTCCAGGCTCACCAAGCAATTTTCTGATCACAATTTGGCTTCCTGTGAATCTTTTCTATGAGCATAAGATGTACTGATTAGCTGACACAAACTTTCTAGTCTGGTTTACACTTCTATTTTGGCTATAAATGATTAAGTTGGCTTTATGATTGACGAATCCATCTCCTTCGTGTTTGATCAGGATTCCTGACACTTGTGGTTGTTTACCTAGCATTCATCTCCCCTTTCTCCCTCCAATCAGGAACCATTTTTCCAATCAGTCATCTAACCCTCACCATGCAGTCCTTGTGCTTCTGCACTAACTGACCCCACCTCCAGCCTCAGGTGGGCCCTGACTGTCTTATGACAATCATCACATTCCTCCAGGGCCACAGTCGTTGGTTCAGAGTTTGGCACATGACCTAACCCAGTCTAATCTGAGTGAAACTTAAGAGTCTTAGAAAACTGGAACAGAGATGAGGAAGGAGGACGCATTTAGCTCCTGGACATCACAGGAAGCCAGTTTGCTACTGTGATGGTTAATTTTATGTGTCAACTTACCTAGGCTATAGTGCTCCATAGTTCAGTCAAACACCAATCTAGATGTTACTGTGAAGGGTGTTTTTTTTTTTTTTTTAAATATTTGATTAACATTTAAATTAGTAGACTTTGGGTAAAGTACATTACCCTCCATAATATGATTAGGCCTCATCTAATCAGTTGAAGGCTTTAAAAGAGAAGAGTGAGGCCCCCTGAGGAAGAGGGAATTCTGCCTGCAGACTGCCTCCAGATAAGACTGTAACATCAGCTCTTCCCTGGGCCTCCAGCCTGCTGGCCTGCCCTGCACATTTTGGACTTGCCAGTCTTTATAATTACGTAAGCCAAATCCTTAAATTTCTCTCTCTCCCTCTCTCCTTCTCTCTCCTTCTCTCCCCCTTTCTCCTCTTGGTTCTGTTTCTCTGGAGAACCCTGACCAATACAGCTACCATCAGGACAGTCAGTCTGAGAACAAAGCAGTCACACAGTAGAGAGCACAGCTAAGACAATTACAGAGGACACAAGCTGGAGCCTGGCTCAAACCCAGTCTGAAACCCACATGTTACAACCAGGATGATTTCAGCAGCAGGTAACAGAAAACCCAACTACCTTAAACAATGTGTAAATGTATGCCTTACAAAGTAGAAATTCCAGTAGTAGAACAGGCTTCTGATGCCCTCATACTTACTGGCTGACACTGATAACATGGACAACAATCAGGGCTACCCACTTCCCCAACACATCCAGTGGAAGAGATTAGATTTCCACAGTTCTGTCTCTCAAAAGCAAGTGTGATTCTTTTTTCATAGTGTATCAGTCCAGACTGACATAGGTTTACCCATCCCTGAACCAATCACTGTCAAAGGGACGGGAAGGGGGGGAGAATTGTCATGATTGACTTAGAAGACCAACCCTCCAAACCCGGTCAGCCCCCTGACCTGCACTGCACAGTGAGGACGGATGGAATGGACATTAGGCAGGCAAAAATAATGTCTAGTGCAGAACCCAGCTACTGCATTTTCAGATATACGAGTTAACAGATTGCCTGTTCAAACTATTTTAAATTGGATTTCTGGTGATTTATTACCAAAGTCATGAACTGCTGTAGCAGCCAGTGAACCCATCTTCAAGGTCTGATGGCCTCTGGGTACCTTGACAAAATCAAGTTCCTGGGCCTTCAGGGTTGAAGATCAGACCCTAAATCATGATGAATTCCTGGGCTATGTCACCCTAGGAGGCCCTGTTTCCCTAGTCCACGTGTCTACATTAACTACACCTGCTTTTGCCTATCCCTCCCCCCAAAATGCCCTGGGTCTTTAACTCACCCAGCTCATCAGCACCTTCTGAGCACTAGACTGCATAATTAACCACCACAGGGCATCCACTTCTCCCGGACCCCTGAACCCTGACCCCTGACCTTCTGTCATGTCCTATGCACAGCTCATCAACCCAGAATTATACCCATTGCATGCCTCCCTTGCTGCTATGACTGGGCTCCCAGAGGAAAAAAACTAACATTTATCTGTTACCTTACTTAGCACCACGTGAGATGCTTTCTAATTTAAGTCTCGTAATAACTTTAAGGAAAGCATATCAGAATCTTTAATTCACAACTGAGGCAATTGGCCCAGGAAGGTTAAATATAATAACTTGATCAGGGTTATTGATCATGCTACTAGGAAGGCATTCAAATGCTTGTTGATCTCCTCGCAAGCCTGCACTTTTCCTGTTGCACCATTAAAAATTGCACTGGCCTAGTCCACTATGGAATCTTATGGCCCCATTTCAGTTTGAAAGTTATGTTTACGCTATACTATAATCAATTAAGTGTGCAATAGCATTATGTCAAAAAACTACGAAAAGTAGAATATTATGTATATTAATATTATCCTGCAAATTTTTCTTACTTGACAATAATGTCCTTTGATGATGTACTGATTTTTTAATGGTGGCATAGTATTCTTTCTAATTTGAAAATCTCCTACAGATTGTCACTTATTCCTCCTATTTTCCTCTGTGACAAATAATGTTTCAATGAGCATTTTTTCAGACATTTTTGGTGGTGTGCTGGTAAACGTTTAATAGTTGGCCCTCTGAATCAAAAAAAAAAAAAAAAAGACAGCCCTGATTTGTAACGTGTGTTGATTTCCATGGTGTAAATATTCCCATTATTGGCAATTTCGGGCTACCAATGTGACACTGCAGAAGGCAGAGATAGGGAGAGATGTGCACAATCAGTTCGAGCTAGCCAGTCAAGTCAGCTCTGGCACACCACTGCAGATGTTATTGTGTATATGCTTGTGAGTGTTTTACAACACAGGAAAGCATGATATTAAAAGGCAATTATCACTTGCCAGATGGGAAATATAACTAGCTTATTAGCTATAATAAAGTTGAACCATGAATTAAATGCATTCCTTTTGAATTCCAAAGATGGTTCTCTATCTGTTCCCTTAAATAGATTCTGTTTAAAAGCCAAGGAAATTTCAAAGCTTTTCTTTTCACTTTGCCACCTGAGAAAATTATTTAAGGAGTGCAGACTTGATGTACGACTAAAATATGTTTTTAAAAATTCAATAGAATTGCTATTAAATTCATGAATTAGTATATTCAGATGCAAGCACATGCATGGTGAAAGAATGCTGACCTTTGTTCTCTGGGATACTCATCTTACCAGGGCTGACTTACACACAGGTGCACAGAAGAACCACATCAAACTGGAGGGTGCATCAGAATCACCTGGAGGGCTCATTAAATGGCTTGTTGCTGGGTCCCACCTACACAGTTTCTGATTCCAAAGGTCTGGGGTGGGGCCAAGAATTTGCATTTCTCTCAGGTTCCTAGGTAATGCTGATGCCCATGGAGATGTCACTTGGAGAATCACCACACTGCACAAACTCTGAACCCAAACCTCAGGGAATCTTCTTTCATACTCTGCTATTACGTGAATTTCCACCACTAGATCAATTTCTTTCAGCTGGCGACTTTCTTCTTGTTAAACAGCAGACAGATTTAGTAGTAGAGTAAATTAAGTTCTTATGAGTAAGCACCTGGTGTGGGCTTGTGCCTGGGACACTCGGTTCTTTTCCACGTGGTCTCTCCATGGAGGTGCTGGAGAGCTCTGCACGGTGGCTGGCTTCCCTCAGAGAGGCAACCCAAGAGACAGAGGCAGAAGCTGCAATGCCTTTTATCACCTAACTTTGGAAGTCACACACTGATTCCCGATGGTGCAGGGAAAGGGATTCTAAGGGCAGGAACCTCAGGATGTGAGGATCGCTGGAAGCCATCTCGGAGACCAGCTAGCAGACCACTGCTAGGTCTTCAGCTGGTACTCGGAAAGAGGTGAGGAGCAACTGGAGGTTTGGGGCGGAAGAGTGATAAAATCTGCCTTATGTTTTAGAAGTGTCAGGTTTTAGTCTGAAATGTCGGTTCTTGGCACGCTCACGGCCAAAGAATGACCAGACATGCCAAAGTTAGGCAAGCACAAAAATGAGGTTTATTAAGAAGAGAAAGGTAGGATTATAAGGCAAGAGCAAGATATAGGTTTACAGAGCGTGGTACATACGTCACAGATGACGACCAGACCCATTGTTGCCGCAAAGTGAGAGCCAAAGGAAGGGTGCAAAGAGAGAAAGATTCGGGTCTGCGTCTTATTTCATGGTGTCCGGATAGGGACCTCCCCCTGGTTCAAATGTCACCATGGAACCACTTTGGACAGTTGGGAGTCACATGACCTGAGCCTCACCTATGCATGTGGGTTCTAGGTCACTTTCCAGACTTTATGGTACCCATGTGATTTGGCCCGTGGGCTAGAGAGTCTTCTACGTTCTTTTGCAGCTGGCATGCCCAGTACTGATTGGCAGATTCATAGGGTATTTTCTCTGCCCCCAGGTATGGAGAATTAGGGTGGGACAGAACCAACATGGGGGCAACAGTACCCACTTTCGGCCCCAGGAGACCCGGAATCCTTCACTATCTACCTAACAGAAGGACTGTTCTGAGTGCTGTGTGGAGAACAGACCGTGAGAGCACGGGTAGCAAGGGTGGAAACAAGAAGGATAACTATGAGGCAATCTCAGGAATAAAAGTGAGAGATTCTGGTGGCTTGGACCTGATGGTAGGTGGTGAAGGTAGTAAGAAGTGGTCAGATTCTTCTGGATATGGTTTGAAGTTAGAGTCAATAAAATTCCTGATGGATTAAATGTGGGCTGTGAAAAAAGAAGTGTCAAAGATGACTCCAAGGCTCTTAACGTGGAGTAGCCATTGCCCTAGGCTATATTATCCTGGTACCAGGCCCTATCCTTTGCCCTGGAAACTCATGGAATTAGGAGAGGCTGCCAGGATATTGACAGAATATTACCCAAAGTCTGTTGCAATGACACTAATTCAACACCCTGGCATGTTGCATGAAAGGATCCAAGTGTCATTTCAAATTAAACATAAAAACCAAAATTGTTGTAAATCATTGGGAAAATTTAAGGCACAAATGTTCCCAAAACTATGGCTAGGCTAATTATAATCTCTCTGCCCCAATTCTCCCTACCTAGCTTTTAGATGACAAAATATTGCTCTTCATTTTTTGTTTTAACTCTACATTAACAGAAAGATTCCTGGAATCTGTCAGCAGTAGAACATGTTCAACCACTGCACAATTTTAAACAATCTTCTTTGCTTTATAATAAAAGCAATGTTTATTTAAAACGTTTAGCTTTTCCAAGCATTAAAAAATTGCTCATTTGATCTAATGTCAGAAATTTTATGCTGAATATTTCAAGTCATGTGGAGATGAGTATTCTACAGAACAATATTAGAGTTATGGATCAGATTTGCAGCCCAATTACCTGAGAACTGATCTGTTCTAAACTAAGTTTGTCTTCTCTTAGGCTCTACGTTTTGAGGTGCTTGCAAATTGGCAGAACAATGATATTCAAAGATCACTGTGGCTGTAGTTGAGAGCATGGACTTGAGGGGGTGGAATGGAATCCAACCTTTCTTCCCCCTCCTCACCCAACCACCACATTCAAGCGACAATCATCTCTCTCTGGCACCAGTGAATCTGTCCCCTGAAGAGTCCCCTAATTCATTCTCATAGGTCAACTAAAAATGCAAATCAGATCAGGTCACTCCCCTGCTTAAACAATGCTTTGGCATCCCATCCCCCTTACAAAGCAGCCAAAAATCTGAATAGGATTCACACATCCTTGCTTAATCTGGTGCAAGGAACCTACCCAATTTCAATACCATCTCTACTTCCTCAACTCTTCCTATTCCACCCACGGTGGGTTTTCTTCCAGTTCCTCTGTGGCACCAAGCTCTCATTTCCACCCCATTGGAACTCCAAAAGGGTTGTTCTCACTGCCTAGAACATTAGACTTATCTGCCTGTGGCTAATTTATGCATTTCTTTCAGATCTCAGCCTAACCTCCACCTTCTCAGGGATGTGGTCCTTTCTCTCCCTGACTAAATGAAGTCCTCCCACCCCTCACTATACTCTAACCCTCCCATTACTCCTTGTTCCTCTCTTCTCATCACACTTTATTGAACACACTTATTGAATGCCAATCTTTCCCACTAGATTGAACTTCCCCATCCCACCTGTCTTGCTAGTCATCCCCATCACCTAGCACAATACTGCACAGTGTATCAATGGTTACATATGGAATAAATGAATGAAAGCAAAGAGAGAGTTAGGAAGTGTTGCCTAAATTGAAGGGTTAGAGAGAAAGCATGGATTTGAATTTTGAGTGGTAAGGGTAACTAAACTTGAAAATTAGCTGTAAATGTGGGAAATAATTGGGGGAAAGGGTAAACTCTTATGTGTCTGGTTCCCACTGTATTGCATGAGCCTTGAGCAGTACCTGGCACATGGTAGAACACTCAAATATGTGTGTCCAATGAATGAGGTTGGAGGTTGCATGAGCAGAGGCCATCAGTGGGCCAGTGGACAGTTCCATTCCCCAAGAGGGAAAATGTGAGCACAAGTGCTTGTGCAGACAGTGCCTCAAACATCATTACTCAGCTATTTGTTTTCCAAGAAAAGATACAAGTATTCAAAATGACATTGTGTCCAAAGAAAGGAAAACAAAGCATGAGTGTGTGTGAAGTATTACTGGGTTGTATTCAATATTTTGCTTTTATCTTAGTATTTTAATATTTTACATGTTAACCAGATATTTTCATTAGAATAATTTTATCTAATTGACTTCAGTTTCTGGTAAAGACAGACAAGATGTGATTTCAGATGGGCTGCTTCTGAAAGTTGTGGCTGACAATTGCAAAAAATTATCTCCTTCTTCTTAAAAGAAAAGAATTATAGACATTCTTTTAAAACATCTCTACCGTGACCAGCTATGCATCTTTTAACTTCAAAAATGTAACACACAAGGTTTCCATTTGGAGTAATGAAAAATTTCTGGAACGTGGTGGTGGTTGCACAACATTGTGAATGTCCCAAATGTCACTGAAACGTATACTTTAAAATGGTTACAATGATAAATTTTATGTTATGTATTTTACCACAAAAAAATTAACATGAAACATGTGTTTCCCAAAATTAAAAGTTTGACCACCTTATGCAACTTAGATGTTTTAGAAATGTGAGAAGATTTGCTGTGCTTGTGAGATGCTTTTCAAAAGCACAGCAGCACAAGGCCGTGGAGATTTTTCCTGGCAACGAGATTTGGAGCCCAGCATCTGAGAGAGGAATGAACTTCAGGTTGTGTGTGACACGACTTTGAAAGTAAGAAAAAGAGAGTCTAAGTACTAACAGAAAACAATCACTTCCCAGGTCTATAGAAGAAAAGGGCTGTCTTTGATTCTCTCTCAGTCTAATTCTATTTGCTTCTAGAGAATTGTCTTCTTAGAGACAATGTTGTACTTAAGAAATCCAAGGGTATGGTCTATACAGTAGTTTTCAGCTTTGTCACCAGCAAGAACACATGTATTTATTATTTTCCTTCAGAGAGTACATGTTTTTGAAAGGTCATGTCCATTGAACAATATCAACCTGCACTTATTAAATAAAAATAAATTCATTTTCTATTTTCTACTTATTAGCTGTATCATATATATATATATATACACCTACCTCTCTGGGTCTCTGATTAGCATGAGGCAGCCAGTGTTACCACACTTGGTTGCTGTAACTCCAGGTAAAAGCAAAGAATTGACTTTCTGGTTTATCTGTCAGCTTTTTCACCTATAAATGCCTTTAGACATGTTAAAACATTGAAAATTCATTAGGTTTTTAGAAATACTGAAAATCTCCATCACTACCTTCCAGGGTCTCTAAGGATTCACCACTCTAATCATTAGCATTTATATCAGTGTATCTCAACTGAGAGGAGGCAAGTACCTTGAAAGCGCTTATCAAAATCACCTTGGGGACTTTTCCAAGCTACAGTATATATTTCCTTGAGCCCCTGCTGAGAAACTGATATGCCCTCTGGGGAGGGGGCGGGGCTGGGGGTCTTTTTCTTCTCCTCTCTTGAGAATTACAGCCACTGGGAGCCTGGCTCACTGGTGAGAGTGTATTGTGCCTTTCAGGTGGATTAGGGCCAAGAAAAGGGTAAGAATCAAACACTGATTTATATAACTCTTCATGTGAGGCTTTCGCAGCAAAACAAATTTCTAACGGCACGTCATTGTCTCACTGCCTAGACTGAATAAGGCGGGCCAAGAAACAATGCGTAAAGTGCTCTACCAAAAGAATGAGAAAAAGATTAAATTTCCAATTAAAAATGAGCAACAAAAATAGAAGAGAAACTAGAGTTACTAACAAATAGGGGACAAAATGTTTCAACCTCACCAGGAGCTGAAAGAGGTAAAAATGTAAACTGCCCTGTGGGGTTTGGTTTGATGTCTTCTCTGACCAAGATGAATAACAAGGACAAGATCTGCCCTCCCTGGAACTGAGAAATGGACAAACTATAGGAAACGATCTGTATGACACTGGACCTCAGTAAAAGAAGGATGGTGATCCTGAGAGATGGGAAACAAGTGAGGGGAGGCACAAGTTGCCCAGCTTACTGCCTTGAGCATTTCCAGGTCACAGCACGGGGAGGGGGCCTGGGGAAGAGCCCAGCAGACTGCCTGAGTTGAAAAGAGGGAGCAGAGAGTACAGGGAGACCACGGCAGGCATTTAGAATTTGCAGGATAGAATAATAAGGAGAAAGCTGAACAGAGAGAGACCTTCAGAACTCTGCGCAGGGAGGCTCCCTCTCCTGTGTCTCGCTGAATACTGATCAGCACAGGTACATGAAGAGGCCACCAGAGAGGCTGAGGGAAGAATCTCCCGAAAGGATTGAGATAAACAGTGCCTGGTGCTCACACAGGGCCTGTTCCACCAGCCGGACTGAATTCATGGAACATCGTGCAGGGTATTCAGCAGGGACTTGCCTCAGTAGTGGAAAATTAGTCCTTACCTAAAACAATGCTCTGGTCCCATCTAATAAGCCTCACAAGCAAGACCTGGAAGTACCAAACTGTTTCCAAGTCGTTTAACTGCATCCTGGAAATAAGCCCGAGACCATCATGTGAATATAAAAATATTCAGTACTCAACAAGGTAAACTTCACAGTGTCCAGAATCCAACCAAAAATTAAATTGATATGCAACCAAGAAAGAAAATATGACCCACAATGAAGAGAAAAATTAATCACACAGGTAATTAATCTTACACAGGTGTTAGAATTAGCATCTAAAGACAATAAAACAATTATAACAACTATATTCCATAGATTTAAAAAGTTAGAGACATAGAAGATATGAAAAAAAGACCCAATATCAAACTTACAGAGATGAAAACTGCAATATGTGAGGTGTAAAATACACTGGATGGGATTAACAGCAGAGTACATGTTGCAAAAGAAAAATATTAGTGAACTTGAAGACATAGCAATAGAAACTATCCAAACTCTAATGAGAGAAAATAGAATCAGAAAAATAAACAGAGCTTTGAGACAACATCAAGCAGCTGAATAAACATGAATTTGGAGTCACCTAAGTGCATGTGGAGGGGGGGAAGGGAGAAGAAGAAAATATTTTTTGCTGAAATAATGGACCAAATTTTGATGAAAACTATAAACCCACAGATCTAAGAATCCCAACTAACTCCAAGTGCAAGAAATTTGAAGAAAACTACAACAAGGCATATCATAACATAAGTGTTCAAAACCAGTGATGAAGAAAAAAAATCTTAAAATCAGCCAGAGGAGAAAAGATATGCTATATACAGAAGAAAGAAAATAAGGATGACAGTAGCTATGTCACCGGGAAAAATTCAAATGAGAAGTGATTAGAGCAGCATCTCCAAAACACTGAAAAAAACCACTATTAACCTAGAATTCTATACCCAGAGAAAATATCTTTCAAAACTGAAGGCCAATTAAAGACTATTTTAGACAAGTAAAAGTTCAAAAAGCTGAGAAAATTCACTATCAGCAGGTCCACACTATAAGAAATATTAAGTCCTCCGAGAGAAAGGAAAAGAGACAGATTGAAATGTTAATACAAAAGAATGAAGAGACTGAAAAATGAAACTATGTGGGTAAATGTAATTTTTTTCATCATTTGAATTTCCTAAAAAAGAGGCTGTTTAAATTAAAATGTAATAATGGAGTGTGAGCTTCCTACCATTTGTACAAAATGTATGACAACAATAGCACAAAAGTTGGAAGGGGAGAAATGGAACTTGTTCTTGTCCTGTATCTGAAGTAATCAAATATCACTTTCACATAGATGCTCATAAATTTTTTTCAAAAATCAGTAAGAATGTGGAAGGTTTGAACGATACTATTAGCCAACTTGACCTGGTTGATATTTATAGTCTACTCCATGCAACAAAAGCAGAATACACATTCTTCTTAAGTGCACACAGAATATTCACCATGTTAGGCCATTTTCTGAGCCATAATGCAAATCTCGATAAATTCAGAAGGATTCGAGCCATACTGAGTATGTTCTCTGACCACAGCAGAATTAAATTAAAAGACATAAACATGTTTGGAAATCTCCAAATATATGGAAACGAAATAACATACTTGTAAACAACACATGGGTCAAAGAAGAAATAAAAATTAGAATTATAAAGTATTTCCAACTGAGTGAAAATGAAAATATAAAATACCAGAATCTGTGGGATACTGCTAAAGTAGTATTTAGAGGGAGAATTTATAGCAGTGTTTAGGGGGAAGCTTATGCCTATATTAGAAAAGAAGAAATGTCTCAAATCAGTGACCTCAGCTTCAACCTTAAGTAACAAGAATAGTAAGTTAAATGCAAAGTAAGTAAAAGAAAGGAAATTATAAAGATCAGGGCAGAAATTAATAAAATATAAAATGAAAAAACAAAAAAGAAAATAAAACCAAGAGCTAGTTGTTTGAGATCAATAAAATTGATTAATCTCCAGCCAGATTGATCGGCCAGAAAAGAAAGAAGTTACAAATAACTGATATCTGGAATGTGGTAGGTGGCACCACTACAAATTCCACACATACTAAAGGATAATGAGGGAATATTATAAACAACATTATGTCAATAAATTCAACAACTTAGATTAAATGGCCAAATTCCTCAATAGACACAAACTATCAAAGCTTACTCAGAAAGAAACAGATAACCTAAATTGCTCTATCTATTTTAAAAAATTGAAATTGTAGTTCAAAAATATTCCCACCAGAAAAACTCCAGGCCCAGATGACTTCTCTAGTGAAATCCATCAAACACGTAAGGAAGAAATAATACTAATTCTACACAAACTTTTTCAGAAAACATTGCACTAGTACCAAATCCAAGACATTACAAGAAAAGAAAACTATAGGCCAATATCCCTCATAGGCACAGATGCAAAAGTTTAGCAAATTGAATTCAACAATATTTTAAAAAAAGATTAATACATCATGACCAAATGGAGTTTATCCCAGGTATGCAAGTTTTGGTTTAATACTCAAAAATGTTAAAATAGAATTCACCATATTAGCAAACTGTAAAAAACCCCTTTGATCATCTCAAAAGATGCAGAGCAAACATATGGACAAAATCCAATACCCATTTCCAGTAAAAACTCTTGGCAAATTAGTAGTAGAAAGCAACTTCTTCAGCTCCATAAAGGGCATCTACAAAAAACCCTGTAGATAAATATCATACTTAAGGGTAAAAGAGTGAATCTTAGTTCCACTAAGGTCAGGAACAAGACAAAAGAGGTCTATTCTCACCACTTCTATACAACATTTTACTAGAGGGTCTAGCCAGTACAATAAGGCAAGAAAAGGAAATAAAAGTCACCCAGATTTGAAAAGAAGAAGCAAAGCTGTCTTTATTCACAGAGGATATGATCATCCCCGGAGAAAATCTATGAAATCTACAAAAAACAACCACAAAAAAGCTGCTAGAACTAAAAAGTGAATTCAGTAAGCTTACAAGTCCAGGTCAATATACAAAATTGAGTGTATTTCTATAAACTAAGGACAAATGATCAGAAATTGGAATTTTAAAAATTATCATTTATGGTAACATCAAAAAGTATGAAATACTTAAGGGTAAATCTGGCAAAAGATGTACAAATCTTGTCCACTGAAAACAATAAAACATTTCTGTGAGAAATTGAAGAAGACCTAAATAAACATAGAGATACACCTAATGCTTGAGTCAGAAGACTCAATATTGGTAATAAGTCAATTCTCCCCAAATTAATCTATAAATTTATCACAACCATGTCAAAATGCCAGTAAGTTTTTTCACATAAATTGAAAAAACTGATTCTAAAATCATTTGGAAATGCGAAGGGCCCAGAAGAGCCAAAACAACTTTGGAAAACAACAACAGAATTGAATAACTAACACTACCTTATTTCAAGACTTATTTCAAGGCTACACTAATCAAGACAGTGTGGTATTGGTGTAGAGACAAAGATAGGTGACAGAGGTAGATAGATTGATAGATAGACAATATAGAGTGTCCACAAATAGAACTACACATATATTGACAACTAACTTTTGACAAAGGTGCAAAAGTAATTCAGTGGAAAAAGGATAGCGTTTTCAACAATAGCACTGGAACAATTGGATGCCTAAATACAAAAAAACAAAAAATGAAGCTTGAATCCACACCTCATATCATATGCAATAATTAACTCAAAATGAATCATAGACTACATTTAAAACCTAAAAATATAAAACTTCATGAAGAAAACATAGGAACAAACTTATCTGACTTTGGATCATGCAAAGATTTTTAAAATATGACTCCAAAAGCATAATCTATAAATGAACACATTGAAAAATTAGACTTCTTCAATCCATAAATGAACAAATAGAAAAATTATACTTGTTCTTCAAAAGATACAGTTAAGAGAATAAAGAGACAAGCCATATACTGGGAAAATATCTTTGCCAAGCATCTATCTGATAGAAGACTTGCATGCCAAATATAAACAGAGCTCTCAAAATGCAATAATTAAAAAAGAATCCAATAAAAAATAGACAAAAAATTGTAACAGACATTTTATCAGATAAAATATACAAAAGGCAAGTAAACACATAAAGAGATATTCAATATCATTAGTCTTTAGGGAAATACAAATGATTGAGATACCATTACACACTTATTAGACTGTCTAAAGCTAAGATGACAGATCATTCCAAGTATTGCTAAGGATGTGGAGAAGCTGAAATTCTCATATACTGCTAGAAAGAATATAAAATGTCCCAACCACTTTAGAAAAGTAGTTTGGTAATTTCTTTCTTTCCCCCTCCCTCCCTCCCTTCCTTCCTTCTTTCCTTCCTTCCTTTTTAATTGAGACGGGGTCGGCTCTTTCACCCAGGCTGGAGTGCAGTGTTGCAATCACCGCCCTCTGTAGCATCAAACTTCTGAGCTCAAGCAATTTTCCTCAACCTCCTGAGTAGCTGGGACTATATGCACCAGCCACCATGTGTGGCTATTTTTAAAATTTTTTGTAGAGATGAGGTCTCCCTATGGTAATTTCTTAAAAAGTTAAACTTAGGCCAGGCATGGTGGCTCATGCCTATAATCCCAGCACTTTGGGAGGCCAAGGTGGGAAGATCACTCAAGTCCAGGAGAATGAGACCAGCCTGGGCAACATAGCAAGACCCCATCTCCACAAAAAATAAAAATTAGCCAGTTTTGGTGGCATGCACCTATAGTCCTGGCTACTCAGGAAGCTGAGGCAGGAGGATCGCTTGAGCCCAGGAGTTTGAAGCTGTAGTGAGCTATGATCATGCCACTGCATTCCAGCCTGGGTGACAGAATGAGACCCTGTCTCAAAAATAATAAAAGTTAAACTTACACCTACCCTATGATCCAGCCATTTCACTCCTAGGTATTTGACCAAGAAAAATGAAAGCATATATATACACACAAAAAAACTTTTATGCCTATATTTATAGCAGCTTTATTTGTATTAATAATAGCCAATATCTGGAAGCAACCCAAATGTCCATCAACAGATGAATGGATATACAAATGATGATATGTCCACACAATGGAATACTTCCTCAGCAAAAGAAAGGAAAGAACTGTTGATATATGCTACGACATAAAAGAATCTCAATATTATGCTTAGTGAAATAAGCCAGACCAGAAAGAGTGTATATTCTATTATTTATTTCATCTGTAAAATCTTCTAGGAACTGCAAAGTAATGTAAAATGACAGAAGCAGATCAGTGGTTGCCTGGGAATGGTGTATAGGGTGCAAAGTGAGGACAGGCAGGAGGGAGAGATTACAAAGGAGCTTGTGGAAACTTTTAGGGGTGATGGTTATGTTCATTATCTTGATTATGGTGATGGTTTCACAGATGATATATATCTCTAAATATATAAAATTGTACCCTTTAAATTTATACAGTTTATTGTATGTAAATTATACCTCAGTAAAGGTATTAAGACCATGATATTTTTGTCTATGGAAATAGCAATTATTGTTAAAATAATTATACTCAAAGCAGGTAGGTGTGCAATGAGAAGGGCATTCCTGTATATAACTGTGATACACACAAATTGACATAACCTTTCTGTGGGGAGTTTGGCAATATAATATATAACACCTAAACATTTGTACTCCTGTAATATGCTGAAATAAAAAAAAATTTTAATTAAAAAAATAAAAGCAATTATAAATGAGTTCATATTCTGTAATTCAGTAATTCCATATTCTAGAATGAGTTTATATTTGAAAACATGAAAGTATGGACAAGATGTAAGTAAAAAGATGTTTGTCATACTTTTATTTATAATAACAAAACATTTTTAAAATAAGGAAGTCACAAATAAATTATCACAAAGCCATTCAAGGGAATATTACTCAAACATTAAAATTATGCTAAGAAAGAACTTTAATAATATGGGAAAATAAAATATGTTTCAAAAGGTAAATAGTGACTGATTCTGAAAGGTGATTTCTTTCTTCATACATTTCCATATTTTCTACAGCAAGCATGTATTACTTTTATAAATTAAAATAAACACTCTTCTTTAAAAGAAGTAACAAGGTAGTTTCAAAAATAATGGCAGAGCAATCATCTGGTATTCATCTTACTGTTACCTTTGCTGCTAACACTAGTATTTGTAGAATAAGTGTTTCCCCAAAGGAAGAAAGTTTTAACTGTCCTAAAACTTATTCACTTATGATCGGATAGTCAGTCACTCATTCCTGACTGTATAGTCTCCCATTTCAGACCTTTCAAACAACTACTTTGTTTTTCAAGCTCTTATTAAAATCTCATCCTTTAATTCCAGTAAATCTTTTCCAAGGGGGAGAATGAATCATAGAAACTTAAAGAATAAAACTGAGGAAAATGTTTGTAATGAATGAGAAAAATTAATATATATGTAACTAGTTATCACTAATTAATAAGAAATATTGGTCCCATCAAAAAGTAAGCAAGGGAATAAAATAGGTCTACAGAACTATAAATAATCAATTAATATGTTAAAGAAGTCTGTCTTAATTAGTAATTGACCCAAAAGCAAATTTAAACATCAGTGAGTACCATTTTTCAATCTGTCAAATTGGAAAAGTTTAAATATGACTCTTGAAATTGGCAAAGGTGCAGTGAAAGCAAGCACTCACCAATGCCAATGCTGTCTTTGTCCATCCAGGCTGCTATACCAGAATACCATAGACTGGGGGCTTCTAAACAGCAGAAATTCATTTTCCACAGTTCTGGAGGCTGGGAAGTCCAAGATCAAGGAACCCACAATCTGGTCAGGGCCAAGTTTCTGGTTCATAGATGTTGCCTACTTGCTGTGTCCTCTCATGGTAGAAGGAGTGAGGGGGTCTCTTTGGGATCCATTTTATAAGGGCACTAATCCCACTTATGAGGCCCCCACCCCATGACCTAATCATTTCCCAAAGTCTCCACCTTCTAATACTACATCACCTAAGGAGTTAGGACTTCAACATATGAATTTTAGGGAGACACAAACATTCAGACCACAGCAAATACCATTGGAGGGTGGGTTAAAATGGTGCAAATTTTCTTGAAAACAATGACTCAAAGATTTGTGGCAGAAAAGATGTTCCTCAGAGCATTGTCTATGGTAACAAAAAGGTCAGAAACACCTAAATACCCAATATTGGGGATGATTAAAATAATTACGGTGCATCCATGCAATAGAGTATTTTAAGGCTGTTAAAAGTCGGGTATTTAAAGAATATTTAGAAACAAGGAAACTTGCTTATGATCGAATGCTGAATGAAAAAAGGATGATATAAGCACATGACCCCATTGTGTTAAATACAGGGGTTGGGGAGAAGTGAGGAGAGAAAGAGAGAACATAAAACCAGAAGGAAATATCCACATGTATTATCAGCAATTAACCTTTGCTGGGAGGAAGGATAATATTATTAGCAATTTTTTAATTACTATATATTCTTCTGTGTCTCCAAATTTTTCTATCTTTTATTATTAGAAATGTTAATGATACTGAATTTTGAGAAAAAATATAAGAAATAGGTGAGTAAAAAAAATAGAGAAACTAAAATGACTCTCAATTCTTACTTTTCCCTTGAAGTCTGCCAATATTCACAACTGATCATACTCTCTCAGATAGCCACAGATGTTTAAATTAAGAGGCACACAATTAAGCTCATCGTCTTTCCCCCCAAATTTGTACTTCTTGTTAATTTCCATCTTGTTTAATCATGTTACCTATCTCCTTAATTTATCCATTTCAACAAATATATATTGAGTGTGTACTACATGGTAGGCACTGCAGTAAGCAATAGGGGTGCAACAGTGAATAAAATGTAGACCCTGCCTTCCAGAATCTTCTGGTATTGTGATAGAGATAGACATGCTATATAATACCATGCAACATAAGTGTTATAAAATGGGAATTTGAATAAGTGCTACAAGAGTATATAAATGAAAGACAACTAACCTAGCCTTGGATGGTCAGAAAAGCCTTTCTACAGCAGATAACATGTAAACTAAGTCCCAAAGAATGAGAAGAGTCAGACCGGTGAAGAGGAACAGGTAGTAGCTTGTGTTTCAAGACAAGAGATCTGCTGGCACAAAGGCCAAGAGGCTCACTCTGGGAATTGCAAGCAAACATTTGAGAATGTAAAAAGGGACCTGATCATAACAATCCTTGAAAATCACTAAGGAATTGGGATTTTATTCTGCATCAATGAGAAACCATTGAACGGTTTTCACTACTAAGCACCCACACATCCGTGCAACTACAGATTCTTAGAAACAGAGCGTCCTCTCCCCCATACACCCACATATTTTTCAGAGTAGAGCCACATGGCTCATAAATGAGTACAGGTATCCTTTGCTCTTGCCACCATCACTGGCCTCTGTCACATTGAAACTTCACCATGGTTGCTGGTAACTGTGTCAAAGGTCTGTTAATGCTACTGTCTGCTTTGGGGCACACATCCCTCTTTTTGATGACACTCGCCTCTGATGCATTCAACCTTTATACTTACTTCTTCTGCTGGTCAGCGTATTGTGAAATAAGAGAGAAAAGTTCTTTCTTCTGTGGTTGTGCGTTGCTGGGAGGGGAATGTGGGAGAGGGAATGGAGTTCCACAGCAGGATAGACTGATAGATGATAGATGGGTAGATAGACAGACAGATAGCGATATGCATAGCAAATGTCTGGAAGAATTTGGTGGGATACTGTGACCTTTCACTTATTATCTTGTACTATTTGCACGGTGAGCTCCTTTGCACTCATCCCATGAGCCCTGTGCTCAGGCCAATAATCCTCAAGAGGCCAGGCCCTTTTATGAACCCTGACACATGCTATTTTTTTTTCTCTGTTCCCTCTCCTCCTTAATTTCACAAACTCCTTTTTTTTCCAGTGAGGGTTCCAGCTCAGCTCAGTTTTTTCCTCAATGATGCTGCCTTCAGGGTTCTTACTCCTCTTTCATTATCTGCTAGCACTTTCCACATTTTATTGTCATGTATATTTTAACATGCCTACTTCCCTCAATAAAAGGTAAGCTTCTCCGAACAGGAAAAATATGACTTGAAGTCTTTGTACTTCAGAATCTAAAGCCATGCCTGTCACCTAAAAAATACCTGCTATATGTTTGCTATTGAAAACATAAACGACCTTTCTAAATATGAAAGCTTAACCTCCTAGAAAAAAAGGAATTAGCATCAACATCCTAATCTGTTTACAAATCCAGAATTTCTTTTAAAATAAATGCCCATTTAAAAAAAAACCTGCAAGGCAGAAAGATATTGAGGCCTCATATTATTAAAATAAGGTTGTAAGCTAAATGGATGCTTTGAAATAAGTGAATATCTTGAGTAAATGTTGTCTTAGTCATTATTTTAAAGAATTATTCTGCATTAAACCTTAAGAATCATTTGCCATTTTAACTAATTTCCCAACTTTTCTTTATACGAGGAAAAGATACAAATGACTGGGTTTTATTGGCATTTGTCAGTTCTAATAATACATCTTATTTGAAAAAGAAGCAAATGATCATAGCGTTGCTTAAAGGTCATATATTCTGTTATCTTTTTTTATATTGAAACTTCTATTTTTGTCTTGTTCTTCTACTGTAGTTCAGACATGAAAAATAGAGTAAGGAAAGGAGCAAAATTTGATTGACAGCCAACACTAATGGTAACCAACCCTCCCCAAAGAGACTACAGCAGAATGTGAATAATGATATAAATCATAATAGAAAGTGAAACTCAGTCTGTTTCCACACATGGCAGGTGCTGCGTGATTTCACGAATGCAGGAAACATATGGATGATTGATGGATATCGTGTTGTGTGGATCAAAGTATTGTGTCTCAGAGTCACCTCTGCCTTCAGCAAATCACAATGGAGTCCTTTTGTCATTTTAATAATGTTGGAGACAGTGAATGCAGTGATACAGATAAATGACAATGCATTCTAAAATTCCCATGGACCAGTTGTGGTTTCAAATATTTTCTTTTATTGTCCCATGAATATACTTTTCATGCCACATGCCCCAACTTTTATTTCTGAAAACATTGGCTATTGAAGTTACAGACTAATTTTATATAAATAACTTAGGAAGATTATTGTGTTGTTTGAGGGGTTAAGATTAGATCTATCCTGTTAAGTCTTCAAAATAAACTGGGGGACTCTTCTGTAATAAAAAGTGACTTACACGGAAAAAACAGACAAGCTACAGGTGACTGCTGCTTCTCATTTATCTGTCTATGTATCTATCTGTGGAAGGAAAGAGGGAGAGAAGAGAGAGAGAGAAGATACCTAGTACCATTCCTTACACAAAATAGAAGGTCAATAAGTACCTACTGAATTTTAAAAAATGTCTTTAGGTCACTCAGAGAAATTACTCTCTATTTTTCTAATACTAATCTAGTTTTGTGTTTGCCTGGAGTTGGTGATTTTTCGGGGTGTTGTCACACACCCTCTAAGACTTAGGACTGAGGTCCTGCTCAACTTCTTTCAAAGTCAACAGCACTTGAATTTTCAGCATACCAACGCCCACAAACTCTGCCATCCACTGCCCACAGTAGTCACTGGACCTCAAACCATTTCTTTGGTACTCCATTTGTTTGCTTTTGTGACTTTTGTCCTAGCAAAATTAAAAAGTATCTTTGTTCATGTTTTTATTGGATTTCAAAACTTAAATGTTTGGAATGAGGAAAAATATAGCTGAAAAGCAAACTTTCTATGCTTTGTCCCTGAATAACCCAGTGATTAAACAGGATCAGATGAATGTGATGTTTTACTTTTCATTTCTTACAAAGAAGTTTTAAGTTTCATCTGAATTTTGAAAATTTTGAAGTAAAAACATGTAATTGGATTTCATTTTAAAAATTATTTCTGTTATGATATGCAGATTTGAAAAGTGTTTCACACAGCAGCCAGGGGGATCTCTCAGAATATCTGATCACAGGTCTCCACTGCTTAAAATGTTCAATGGTTTCCCATTGACTCTACAACAAGGTCTGAACTTCTCACCCCAGCCTTTAAGGCCTTGCCTGTCTCGTTCCCATCTAATTCACTGGTCTCATCCCACACCCTTTTCTCCTCACTGCTCACTCTGAGACATATGAGCTTCTTTCTGCCTGACTTTTCTCCACTGGGAACTTCTTCCATTCTCTTCCCCAGCCTGCAAAATTCTTTTCTCCAGCCACCATCCCCTCAACCACCACCCACAACCATCTTCACACCTTCACCTGGGTAACCTTCAGGTTTCAGCATAAAATTCACCTCCTCACACAAAAGTTTTGGTTTCCACAGGTTAGCAGTTCCCATAGCATCTAACATTATTCCTTTGCAATTATTTCTATAATTTCTATCTTCCTTACTGAATTGTATGGTCTCTAAGAATAGAAATTATGTCTAACCTTGACCCTGGTATATCTTTAATTGAAGCACAGTGCTTAGCACATGGTACCATAACAATAAATGATTTGCACATGAAATATTAGACATTATCAGGGTTCAAATATGATACTTTTATTTTTTAATCTAGATCTAAATGATGGACAAACACTGAATAACTTTTTTCTACTACCTGTAATTCAAAGCTTCAAGTCATAATTGACTGAAGGGACTGAGGGCTTCCAGCTGTGAGAAAACAAGCCGGAATAAAATTCTTCTTTTTCAGAAATTTTACCCATTGTCTACCTGCTGAGAACCCATAGAGTTCAGTATTTTTTTTTAATTTTTTATTTATTTTTTTAGTTTATGGTGAGTTTAGGCATTTCAACATTTTCATGATGAGGGAGAGAATCGAGGAAGTAAGACACCTCAAAGAGAGTGTTGCCTCTGACTCACCGTTAATCAGGGACCTTTAACAGGTGCCTGTTAGGGAACAGTAGCCACTGGTGTCTCTGTTGGGTACAGCTACTCTCACAGCTCCCACAGAAAGGCATGAACCCCCACTCAACTGTGGACTCTCGGGGGCAGGAAGGCTTGGGGGTCATTTGGTCTTTACAGCCATGTGCCTACACAGCAAGCACATTGGAAATGTTGGGGGCCATTTTTACTCTATTTGCTGTATATCATTTTCTTTGATATAAAAAAGTGTATATACATGCTTTAGGTGAGCAAGATATATATAGGGTACATATATATTTGTGTAAGTATGTATACCTTATATAGTTGAAGTAACAGCTTTATAGAGATATGACTCATATACCATACAATTCATCCATTTAAAGTATACAATTTAAAGGTTTTTAGGGTATTAACAAAGTTGTGCAATTTAAGAACATTTTCAGCACCCCATAAAAAAATCCTGTACAGATTAGTGGTCACTGCCCGTTAACCTCTAGTCCCCCAGCCATAGGCAACCATTAATTGACTTTCTGTCTCTATAGATTTGCTTATTCTGGACATTTCATATCAATGGAATCATATAATATGTGGTCTTTTGTGACTGGCTTCTTTATTTTAGCGTAACGTTAAGATTCATCCACGTGGTATCACCTCAATACTTCATTCTTTTTCTAGCCAAATAATATTCCATTTTAAGAATATACCACATTTTGTTTATCCATTCATCAGTTTACAGACATTTGGATTGTTCTACTCTGGTTATCATAAATAATGCTGCTATGAATATTCACATACAACTTTTTGTGTGGATATACATTTTTTAATATCTCTTAGATATATACCTAGAATTGCTGGGTGATATGGTAATTCTATGCTTCCACATTTAAGCAACTGCCAGACTTTTCTAAAATGCCTATACCATTTTACATTCCCACCAGCAGTATATGAGGGTTCCAATTTTTCTAGGTCCACACCAACACTTGTTTTTTGTTTTGGGGGCTAAAGTGCAGTGGCACCATCATAGCTGACTGCAACCTCAAACTCCTGGGCTCAAGCCATCCTCCTGCCTCAGCCTCCCGAGTAGTTGGAACTACAGGTGTACACTACCACACCTGGCTAATTTTTTCTATTTTTTGTAGAGACCGGGTCTCGCTTTTGCTCAGGGTGGTATCAAACTCCTGGCCTCAAGCGATCCTCTTGCCTCGGCCTCCCACAGTGACAACCATCAGAGATTAAGGGTCATTCCATCTGCCTTCTAATCTTGTGCATATTCCACATCTGCCATCAATAATAAGTTCTGTGGACAGACTCTAGGCCGGTCCTCATGATTCCTACCTCCTGATGTCCGCACCTTTGTATAATACCCACCACCCGAGAGTAGGTGGGGCCCGTAACTTGCCTCTAATCAATGCAGCAAAGGTGATGGAAGTCACTCCCGCAATTATGCTATGTTATATGAGACTCAGTCCTAGCAGATTGGAGCAGGTGAGACTCTCCTGCCAGCTTGCAGAAGCAAAGAGCCAAGTTGTGAACCACCTAGAGACAGGATCACAGACAACTCTGTGAATGGTCTGTGAAGGAGCAGCAGACTGAGAAAGACAAATCAATCACACACATGGAAAATTCTCACTGCCAGCTTCTAACCACACTGTTTCTTGTTTCGTCCTAGTGTAGGGTTTCTCAATCTCAGCACTATTGACATTTCAAGCCAGGTAAGTTTTTGTGTGGGGCCATGCGGTTCATTGTAAGAGGTGTAGCAGCATCTCTGGCCTCTTCCCACTAAACGCTCACCACTCTCCCCTAATTATGACAATCAAAAATGTCTCCAGACGTTGCCAAATGTACACTGGGGTTAAAATGCCCTGGTTTAGAACCACTATTCTAGGATAAGGGCTACTACAGTGCTAAGTTCTGTGTTGCCAAAGGGAAATCTTAAAAAAGAGAAAGATAAGCCTTGGGCACAGTTAATTTGCACACTAGAAAGTCAATATATTTTCTAACTATACAACCCCAATTTCAAAGCTGGTGTTTGCAGCCCTAGGTCCAACGGTTTTTTCACTTTGCTCACCCGCTGATAATAAAGTGCTCATGTGAACACAGTATAGATAACTTGTTTGAAAAAGAAAACTATATTTTTAACAATGCATGTAGAAGCATTTGACTTGACCATTAAATAACACGGTGTAGATGTAAGTTCTATTCAAACAGTTTCCATTCTGTAGGAGAGTCCTTGAAAACACAGACCTTGGGAGCCTCTTTACAAACAACTAAGTATACAGAGGGTCTTCCTGAAATATTTGCTTGGTGTTATAGAATCTGTTCTCATCGTATTTTAGCATAAGCTGATGTGCTGCATACACTATTATGGCCCAGGTGATATTATGAGATATTAATGCCCATAAGAAATGATATAAGTGGCACCAATTAAGTACAGAATTATTTTGAAACAGATGACCTATACATAGCACATCTACTAGCATCACCAGTCCTCTGGTAACAGAGCTCTTTTTAAATAAAGTTGATGAGAATAAGAATAAATGAGTGGATTAATACATTCTTGCCACCAGTCTTTACTGTGAAACTGCTACACATCAGGCACTGCTGTTGTTGCTAGAGACACAATAGGTGAAGGGAAAGATTCAGCGTAATGGTTACAGACACCACAGGCTCATTGTCTAATGGGGAGACAGAAAAATAGAGGAATAAATAAGAGAGGTAAGTATAATGATATGCTATGCACAAGACACTGTGGGAGCTGACAGAGAAGGCACCTAACTCTGTGTGAAAAACAGTGAAGCCTCCATTAGAAGTGAAGAATTTGTTTGCACCAATCAAGTGAATAAGCTGGAGAAGTGTGCTCCAAGCAGAAAAACTGACAGAACTGTGACTCAGGTAGGACTGAAAGAGAGAACAGGTATATCTGAGTAGCAGGAAATGAGGCTAGGTGGGCAGGAGGGGCTTTTTATGACATGCTCGAAAATTCAGTGATAGGAACCACTCTAGATTTCAGGCAGGGCTGTTGCATAATCAAATTTGCATTTCTGGAAGAGCTGACCTCTGCATGGAGCATGGACCAGGTGAATCCTGAGGGTGAGGCACAATAGTGCAGAAGATATTCAGCAAAGCAAGAATGCAGAAGAAAGGGTCAAGGGTTTGCACAAGTCCTCACCTCCTCCGCTGGGTCCCCGAGAAGCAATAGAGAAAGAGGAAGTGAGTCTCTTTACAGAAAGACCTTTCTTTTCTGGGCAAAGGACAGGGTGGAGAAAGGGCTTAGCTGGTGAAGATAAGCAGGACTCTGTACCCCATAAAAGGAACCATTCAGAAAGGCACAGGCCACTGACAAAGATCTTCAGAGCCTGCCTCTCTCAAAAAGGGAAGAAAAGCATAAACAATCAGCCTACCTGGGCTCTGCAGGGAGGAAATGCACCTTCCTCAATGTCTTATATAATTACTTTTATGATATAGAGCATAAATTTACTACCCCCATAAGAAAAGATGTTGTTTGAAACCCATATTCATTAAAAAGGAATTATCATACTTTGCAAGGTCAATCTGTCCGCTATTGTCAAATATTGCCCTTAGTATCTCTGAGGAAAATCAGCAATTAGATGTGTGCATGTAAACCACATTTTCCTCCCCTAAGCCTAGTCTTTAGACATCACTCTGTGTGGCAAACAATAAGTAATCTATTTTATACATTTGTGCTGAAGAAAATCTGCAGGATTCAATTATATTTCAAGTGGCAGAGCAATAACCCATAAACACAGAAAGTGGCAAGATGCTCAAACTACATACTTAAACACTTTCTGGGCATATATTTGTCTTGGTTGTCAAGGTGCTCTTCTATAATACAAATGTTCTTTAGGTGCATCGTGCTGATGACTTGGCACCAGTTTGCGAGTTTAAGCAAAGACTCACTCCTCACCCATTTCAGGTCCAACAAATGGGCTAATTTTTAAATGACGGGAAGTAGAGATAGGATGTGATAGCCTTACTTATATAAATATAGCCCTGAAAGACTCAAGAATTTAGAGTTTGTCCAGAAACCACCAGAACTATACTTACCATTGCCTAAATCATTTAAAATACACTCTAGATTGAGTCTAAACTGGCAGAACTGCTCCGATTGTTTCTATTTTCAAGTTATCTAGGCTGATCTAAAGTTTAAATACATTTTAAAGCTTAATTAAATGAAACACTTAAATTATACAAGCATTTAATACTTAGTTGGAAATTGAAAAACAGATACCATGAAATCCCTAGATAAAAAGAAAAATCAGGCAACATCTGCTAGTCCCATTTCTCAATCACATGGGATGGATGTGTTTCTAAAGACCAAATCTTTAAATAACCAAATGCTTCTGAAACAATTTTAAAAAAACCCAACAACTTTTTGCATAGTATTGCCAGTTGATGGAAAGGCCTGGAGATCCTTACTGAGCTGTTGCCAGGGAATTTTTCATCTCACGAAGACATCATGATGAGACAGCTACCCAGCACAGGTGTTCCAATCATCACTTCTTGGATCTTGGAAATTCCCAGGAAGGTAGGAGAAAAGCTAACTGCTGGTTGGGGCTGTGCAGGAACCAAAGAGTGCTTACTATTTTGGTATGAGTTACATAGCGATCTGTTTATGGAGATTTTTCTACCTGACATTCAGCCGTTCTCTTTTATAGTGATGAAAAAGGGAAGTGATTTTAGTAAGTTATGGGAAAATTGTAGCACGGTGCCTTACACAGACTCAACAGATATTGCTGAATGAATTAATAAATGACAGCACTCTACCTCACAAAATAAAGCAGAAGAAACAGAATTTGAAAACTGTAAGAAGCCTTAAAGATCATCTATCTTGGCATCTGGTGGCACCACACACACCCAATTTTAGAGATGAGTAAACCAAGCCCAGGGAGGTTAAGTAATTTGCCCAAGATTCTATGGTTAATTTAGAAGTGAGAACTATAGATGCAACACAAATGAGAAGCTTTTGTTTGCTGACTTACTAGACAGTCTGTTGCCTTATTTATCTCTATATTGGTATATACTAGAGCCTCCCTTTGGCATGTTATAGGTACTCAGTAAATATGGGTGAAATTAATTTATTCATTATATTATTTATTCACCCATTCATTCACTCATCTATATCTAAATGTCTTCCCTGTGCCAGGCATCAAGTATATCATCATTTAGATAATTTTCCTCTTCCAAATCAAATGTACTAGAATCAAATACAATGTGTTCATTTCTTGAGGAAAAATTAATAGTCCTATATCAAATCATATCATTAGCCTGTCTAGCACTACACTCTGCCTCCAACTCAATTCTCTAGTTGGGATTTCTGTGGGAAAATCGAATCTCCCATCCCAAAGCCCATGTATCCCATTATGCAATGCTGTACATCACTACAGGGTCCTCAACTGACTGACTACCTCAGGCTGTCAGTTTCCTGAGCTTTGACTACCCTTGTTACGGCAGTTTACATAACCACAAATGTTCCCTGGTAACTGCCAAAGAATTCAGCTTATTCAAAATAGCTGTAACTGTCAACTCCATTAGCAGCTCACTGAATTCCATGGTGAGCATAATGTAGAATGCTTCTGTTTACCTTTATGGTATTTATGGCATATTCCCTTTGACTTCATTACTTTTCTTTTATCCACTTTACCTTTTTAACTTGATCAACTCGCAGCCCAGTCCAGTTTCTGCCTTTCAAAAATCAGATTAGCCTAGTTTAGCATTTTATTTATTTTAAACAATACTAAATACTTTTTATTTGGCATTGCAGTGTTCCATACTGCATCCTTGTGAGGTTACCACAAGCAAAGAGGTATTATACTTCGCCCTGGGTCATATGCATCACACAGATTAACTTGCTGTATCAAATATAGTTTAAAATATTCTAAAAAGAATTCTAGCTCTGTGAGAATGACATTCATTATACTTTTATTTCCTATTAGCCAGGAGTTCTCAAACTTAACTATGCAGAAGCATTTCCTGGAGGACTTGTTAAAACACAGATTGTCAAGTGGAAGCAACCCAATATTCCTTGATAGATGAATGGATAAACAAAATGTGGTGTATACAAACAATGGAATATTATTCAGCCTTAGAAAGGAAAGAAATTCTGATACATGCTACATGGGTAAACCTTGAGTACATTATGTTAAATGAAATAAGCCAGTCACAAAAAGGCAAATGTTGTATGATTCCACTTCTATAAGGTACCTAGAGTAGTCAAATTCACAGAAACAGAAAAGAGGGTGGAAGTTGCCAGGGGCTGGGAGGAGTAGAGAATGGGGATTTGTTGTTTAATGGACATAGAGTTTCAGTTTTGCAAGATGAGAAGAGTTCTGGAGATTGATTGTACAACAATGTGATTGTACTTAACAATACTGAACCATACACTTAGAAATGGTTAAGATTCTCACCACAAAAAAATGAGACGTATGTGAGGCAATACATATGTTAATTAGCTTGATTTAGCCATTTCACAATGCATACGTTTCAAAACAACATGTATACAATAAATATTCACCGTTTTATTTACCAATATAAAATGAATCTTAAAAATGGTTAAGATGGTAAATTTTCTGATGTTCTGTGTATTTTACCCCAATTAAACACACACACACACACACACACACACACACACACACACGCACATACAGACACACACACAAACATACCAGGTCCTACACCCAGAGTTACTAATAGAGTAGGTCTGAGATAGGGCCCAAGAATTTGCATTTCTACCCGGTTCCCAGGTTGTTCTGATGCTGCATATGCTGGGCCCGTAGTCTGAGAACCACTGTGATGAATAAATTTAGCGACAACTCCAGAAATTCTATGTAAAAGGGGTTTATGGGTAACAAGGTGGTTGCAAGAAGGATGAGGGGATGCCATGCAGTTAGCATAGCAAGCACCCTGTCTTTAGATTGTAGGTTTGTCTGGAGAAGCTTTAATGGGAGAGCTGAAGGAACACTGACCAGCTGTATACACCTCTAAACCACCTCTTTGTGACACAGCTGTACCTAGCTCATTGCTCAGGGCATCTCATAAATCCTAAGCATAAAGGGGAAAATATAAGAACTTGACATTTCCCACTTAGATACATTCTCCTTTCTTTTATTTCACAATTTTTCTTTTAAATTGGAAGAAGAGTGAATAGGCATTTGAAAAAATATAGGAAAATATGAAACATTAATCAAGTGAAGAGCTATGTATTGAGTACCTACTATAAACAGAACAGATATTTATTATCTTGTGCAAATTAAGCATGAAGCAATGTGATAACCCCTATCAAATTAAAATTCCTAATGCTCTCTGGGGTGTGGTAGAACAGCAATCTCATCAATTGCTTTTGAGAGTATATATTACTACATGCACCCTGGAAGGATGTGGCAATATATGTGAAATATCCATATCTTCTCACCCAGTAATCCCACTTAGAGAGATATATCCTTAAAAATAAAAGTCTGGACTATAACAATATTTATGATGGTATGATATATACTAGCAAAACCTGGAAACAAACGTGAAGGTGAACAGCAGTGAGAGGCAAGATTAATTACAGTGTATTCGGACTACAGAATTTACAGCTATAAGAGACATCTGTTATTTTAGAGCTGTCCCACAACTTTTTCTTTAGAAATCTCAGTTTCTATTATTCTGTTTGTTTCTGACAGTACTGTCAATCAAGGGACCCCCATCTTCTCTGATATAGATGAGATATTCATGACTCATTCGGAGCCAGAGTCCTTTTGTGAGGTCAGATGTGGATGCTTGACAAGTGAAGGCCTTGTGAAATTGCGAGCTGTAAGGACGGTGAGAAACTAACACGGAGGAAAGCAGAGGTGATGGATGGAGAGAGAGGATTCTCATCAATATTGGATCCTACCATACTGAAGCTAGCCAGACTACCTTTGACCTCCCAGTCATATGAATCAATGAATGTCCTACTTTTTTTTGTTAAACTTACAACTAAAACGTTCTTGACTAACATGCTATCATTAAAAACCATATTTTACATGAAATGTAAGAATACAAGAAACATGTGCTTCTGGCTTGAGGCCAGAGTAGTGTCTCCCAGCCTGTCAGAATGACATTTAAAAATATATATTAAAAACTACATATTATATTATTAACTCAATTTCAATATGTACACATCTAAGGAACATTAAAATGCTTTATGAGGTTGTAGTGTTATAGCTAATCAAATATTTTACTTTTGAAGATTCTTTACTTTTAAAAAATTTACCAGTATCTTAATTCTCTGGTTATTGAATATTCTAAGAGAAAAGATTTATTGCACAAAATATAGGTACATGTTTCACAGGTCACTTGTGGGAATATAAAATGATATAATCTCTATGGAGAGAAATATGGCAGTATCTAACAAAATTACATATGCATTTGTCTTTGAGCCAGCAATACCAGTTCTAAGAATCTATCCCAAAGATACAGTAGCAAAAATATGAAAATATATATGTACAAGCCTATTAATTGCATCATATTTTTAATAGGAAAGTTTAGAAACAACCTAAAGGTCCATTAAGAGAGGACTGATGGAATAAACTAAGGTATAACCATATAATTCAATACTATTTAATATATGCCTATAAAAAGAAATGAGTAAGATCTTGATATTGTGTAATACACAGAGATCTCCAGGATATATTAAGTGAAAAAAGCAATGTGCAAAACAGAAAACAGTACATATAGAGAGTTTTATCTTTGTGAAATAAAAGGGCATATGTATTTTTTTCAAAAATAATTAATGGAAGAATAAATCAAAAACTAGTACAAATAGTCATCAGGGAAAAGCAAAAATAAAAGCACATTGAGATACCTACCAGAATGGATAAAATTAACAAGACATTATAAAGTATTGGCAAATATAAGGAACAAATGGAACTCTTATACATTGCTGGAAGTGTAAATTGGAACATCCACTTTTAGAAACTCTTTGGCAATATCTACTAAAGCCTGAACATACACATACCACAAGACCCAGCAATTCTACTCCTGGGAATATACCTACCAGAAATGTATATGTTTGTCAAAAGACATGTACAAGAATGTATTAAGACGCACTCTTGGTTAAAGCCAAAAGTGAGCAACTCAAATCTCCATCAGCAGCAAAATGGGTAAATAACTATGGTATACTATATATGCTGTATGATAGAATATGTTAACAGCAACCAAAAAGAGTGAACACTTCTGCTATACACAACTTGGATACATCTCATAAATATATTGGTGAGTGAAAGAAACCTAGCACCAAAGAACACATACTGAATTATTCCACTTATAGTTCAACATCTGTTTGATGTTGAGAGCAATTGTCTCGGGAGAAGTGAAGGGTAGTGACCAGGAAAGGCACAAGGCAGTTTCTGGGGTGCTGGTAATATTCTATTTCTGCACCTGAATGGTAGATACATGGCCATATTTGGTTTATGAGAATTCATCAAGCTGTTCATTCATGATGTGAATACTTCACTGTATGTATATTATACTTTTAAAATGTTTAAGAACATGTAAATAATTAGATCTGATGGAAGGGAGGGAGCAGGTAGGAGGGAATGGGCTGGGGAGTAAGACTTCTCTGATTCTATCTTGTTATATAGTTTTGGCTTTGGAATCATGTACGTGTTTTACATATTCAAAGAAATATTAATAAATTCAGTAAAAAGAAGAAAAATACATAGATGCATGTATTAAATGGAGATAATTAAAACTATGTTGGGCCAGGTGTTAGATTCCAAGGTAGCTCTATGTGAGTGTATTTTAAAATTTAACATAAGTCTGAAAATGGATGAGGTCAAGTCCTCTGACATGCTAGAATGATAATTCTGGATTTGGTCTATCAGCTTGGAAAAAAATCATGAATGCTAAAAGCTCAAGCCCTAGGGAAACAAAGAAAGAAGGTAGAGACATGAACAGCTGGAAAAGCACTCGTTATTATCCAAAACAAACAGATGTACTGCGGTTAGGCACGTACTAACCTAATGGCCTTTTGGAATTGACAAAAATGTGTTTGAGAAGCTGTAACATCAAGCCAGGTGGCTCTGTGAGCTGACCAGTAAACTCAACACCCAGACAGAGCCCCCATCCATTTGGCCTTGGGTTGAGTCAGTTATTCAGTATGTTTAATACTGACCACTGTAGAACTGTGCAAAATGGTGAATGAAAAAGATAGTCAAATGGTTCACAAATGCTTTTTTAGCATGAACTCTAGCTGCTTCTTCCAACTACTTTGTGCTCAAGAGTTTCCCCAATGGTCCTAACTAATGGAGGGTGGAGGATAATGGGAAGAAGCCTAGAACCTTCATCTTTGAGAAAGTCAAGAAATGTGATTATACAGGTGTGTACAATGGGCAATGCAAATCTAATCTGTAGAGAATTCTGACCCACAGTGGATCCTGTACTACAAATGGGGTCAGAAGCTTGAACACTATTCTAGTGGGGGGAGTTCAAATCTAGCTTTGCAATTTACTAATTTGTCACTTTGGCTATGTTCCTCAATGCCCTTAGGCCTGAGCTTTCATCATCTGTAAAATGATAAGACACTGTTGGGTTGTTCTAAGATTAGATCAGATAAGGCACATGAAGAACTTAGTATAGTCTAAGTGTTTAAGACATGCTAACATTATCCTGCTCCCACACTATATCTTATCTTTATGCAATACTAACTAGAAAAAAAAGTGAATGGAATGGATGAACATTTATTCGCCACCTATTATGTGTTAGGTACTTACACTAAGCATTTAAATGGTATAAAATTTTATTTATTTAATCTTTGCAAGACCCTTATGAGGTTGCAAATGAGGGAATGATATTCAAAGTCATACAGCAAATAAGTGGCAGAGCAAGGATCTGAGCCCAGAGCTCACTGACTCCAAAAATTATTTTTCTGTGTCTACAAGAAAGCAATTATCAGAATGAAAAAAGAACCATATCAGGGTGATTGCCAAGAAAGCATTCATCAGCCTCATAAATGAGCTCCCACACACATATCAAGAACTAAGCAAAAGGGCTTACTGCCACTCAGAATGGGCAGAGACAGTCCTATTTGGAAGATGGAGGCAGCTGGAACGGACAAAGTGTGGGTAAGCTGGAGTTGGTGGCTTGGAGAACAATGCCTGGCACAATAAGTGTCTGTTGAGTGAATGAGACATTTAACATAGGAGAAATGTTCCCTATCACTGTAAGTCCCTAGATGAAGCTAAGGTAAGAATTTAGGGGACCAGGACAAACAAGAGGACTTAGGCCAAAGGAACATATATTCTAAGCCAAAGCCAGGGATCATAGAACAAAAAATTAAAATTGTCCTGAAAAATTTCATTTAATTACATTTTCATTTGTACCAATAGCTGTTAAAAGCTGCATAGTAATTACTTTGGGACATGACATATATTATATAATAAACCTCCAACTAATTTTTGGAGGTTTAGGTTGTTTTCAATTTTTTATTCTTACAAACATACTAAGATGAATTTTTGTAGACAAATTTTTATGTGTATCTGTTATTATTTCCTTTCGATAAATTCTTGTGAGATCAACATGATCCTCTTTCTGGGTCAAAGATTATGGATATTTTTAAGATTTTTTGACACATTGCTAAATTATATCCCAAATTTATAACAGTTTATATTTCCAAAAGCAGTTTATGGATGACTATTTTCCCATATCCTCAACAACATTAGGTATTTATTATTAAAATTTTTAAACCAATTTGTAGGTGAAAATTAGTTTCTTGTTTTAATATTCTTTTTTGATCTCTTGTGAGGTCAAACATTCATTAGCCTCTGTAGTTCATCTTTTGCGAATTGCCTTTTCTTGTCTATTCTTGGCCACTTTTCTATTGGGGTAGTTATATTTTTCTCTTATGTTTGTGAGGGTTTCTAAAAATTAAAGTATGTAATAATGACTTTTTGTCTGCCATATATGATACAGCTATTTTTCACAGTTCATAACTTGCTTTTTAAATTTATTTACTGAGTTTTTGACTTTGAGTTTTTAAATTTTATGTGGTCACATTTATAGATAATTTTATTTTATAACTTCTGCTCTGGTTTGTAGCTTAGAATGTCCTCTATCACCTCAACATCTATTACCTTTTGATTCTTCGTAACTCTAAAGAATAACATCACAAAATGTGTCAGACACATTCTGAGTGTGTCCCAGGTTTAAGAGAAGCAATATAATATTTCAGTTTTCAGAAGAAGGAATAGAAGGGAATGGGAAGTGATGTACAAGGATAGAGAGGGCAGAGATAGAGACTAGGGGTAGACAGTACTTGAGACATTCATATTGTTGGCTTTTCTTCCCAGAAAGGGACAGGACTCTAATCCAGTGGTTTAAAGTAGGGCCCAAGAATCTGCATTTCTAACAAGTTCCAAGTTGAGGCTTAAGGCTACCCTAGTCTACAACAATAGGTGAAAACACTGGAATTCCTTAATGTAACAGCCAATTTGAATTCATTTATTTCATTCTTTTCTAATCTAATGGTTTTCCCTAATCTGATACATTAAAATAAACTTACATAGTCTGAGCAAACATTCTCTGGCATACCTGACCCTACCCAACAGTGACCACTCAAGGCCTAGCCAAGTAAGGAAAATCTTGTTCAGATAGCAAGTTTCCAGAAGTTCTCCAGGGCTCCATGAACACCTGAGATGCTCCTAAACTTGATGGCCAGGTCTGGTTCTGATTGAGTACTGGTGGAGAGTTTACCATTTTGTAAATAACCTCTGTGGTGAATGTTGACTTACACTATCCTTTAAGCTGAGAAGTGGCTCTTTTTTTGGTGGGGGACAGGGTCTTGCTCTGTTGCTGGGCTAGAATGCAGTGGTGTCATCATAGCTCAATGCAACCTTGAACTTCTGGGCTCAAGTGATCCTCCTGCTTCAGCCTCCTGAGTAGCTGAGACTACAGGCACACACCATTGCGCCCAGATAATGTTTCTATATTTTGTAGAGACAGTGTCCGTCTCTACAATACAGTGTCTTGCTATGTTGCTCTAACTCCTGGCCTCAAGCAATCCTCCCCCCTCGGCCTCCCAAGGTGCTATGATTACGGGCACAAGCATCACACCCCACGTAAAAAGTGGTTCTTTTTAAGTAGCAAACAAAACTCCCACTTCTGAGATATATATTTTTTGAGAAAATAAGGAATGATGGCAAGTCACACCTCAGAGCCAGTTAATACTACTCTGCCTCTCATCCCCAGCTGCCTTGTCTAAAGGCAAGCCCCTCGGCCTTAATCTTCAATCCACACCGTCTGTGTGTCCTCCTCAAAGACTGCTTTGCTTTTTGTCCACTACGCTTTCTGAAATCTCTTGTTCTACTCCAAATAAGCTCCTCTACATTTTTCCATGTTTTTACCCCACCTGGGAGTCATCCCAGACCCTTTCCTCATTCTCCACATCCAGACAGTAAATCTGGAAGCCTAAGTCTCAGTATCTCTCAAACACGTCCACGCTTTTGCTCATCATTGTCACTGCCTTTGTGGTCTGTCCCCTGGAAAGGCAGCATGGTGCAGAAATAAACACACACACGATTTCGTATCAGAGAGACTTGTGCTTGAGCCTCACAGCCACTGTTTATTAACTGTCTGACACCTTGACATTTCTGAGACTGCGTCCTCTTTAAAATGGGAGCCACATCTATCTCGTGCATGCCCACGAGATATTTAACAAAATTCTTTTTTTTTAATTTGCCTTGTTTTTTCCCATTTTTTTAAACCAATAATAAAGTTTTTCAAGTCTCAAATATTTTCATACCCCTGAAAAGCTCCTAGGTCATAAGGATTGTTCTTATGGTATATAATTGACCATAACAATGGTTCTGGTGATACATACTAGGTACTAAGTAAATAATAAGTGTTTTGAAGATTTAATAAATAGCTATGTGGCTCTTTTATATTTTTAATTTTTTGATACCAGTTATTTAGCCTTTGCCAGCTGCCTGGTACTGTGCTAATTTATTTTTTATATTAACTTAATTAATGTTCACTATCATCTCCATTTTTACAGATGAAAAATCTGATGCTCAGGGATATTAAGGAAATTGCAAATGACTGTACCAGGAAAGGAATAGACATGAAGTCTTTGGCCAACAAGTAGCTTACACTCTGGTTGGAATTAAAAAATCATAGGTGGGCTGGGCGAGGTGGCTCACGCCTGTAATCCTAGCACTCTGGGAGACCGAGGCGTGTGGAATGCTCGAGGTCAGGAGTTCGAGACCAGCCTGAGCAAGAGCGAGACCTCGTCTCTACTAAAAATAAAAAGAAATTATCTGGCCAACTAAAAATATATATAGAAAAAATTAGCCGGGCATGGTGGCACATGCCTGTAGTCCCAGCTACTCGGGAGGCTGAGGCAGGAGGATCGCTTAAGCCCAGGAGTTTGAGGTTGCTGTGAGCTAGGCTGACGCCACGGCATTCACTCTAGCCCGGGCAACAGAGCGAGACTCTGTCTCAAAAAAAAAAAAAAAATCATAGGTTGGTATTTTCAAAGCAATATGTTATTAAATCAGTTATAGAGTAACATCTCACAAGACCTTACCACTTTTCCTATCTGTAGAATCTCATAAAGATATGAAAAAGCATAAAAAATTACCATAATTCTGCTAATATTCTTTGAGCATACTAAGATATGATTAAGATGTAAGAAGGAAAAACATCAAGCCCATAATGATATGCAAATGATATTGATCTAATCAGTCATGTTTGCTGTCATAAAGAAGTCCACATGATTACAAAATATTTCACATATTGTGTGAACATATCATAGTGTACATCATCATCATTAAACACCCATCTGTGTAAAATACCCTGCTAGGTGCCATGAAAAAGACTTTAATTAAAACAAGTTCAATCCTTACACTTTGGGAATCAAGTTTACCCAAATAATCCTCTCTGCTCAAAAAAAAGTTGCATTGGATTTTAACACTTCCATTACCTCATATTAACACTTCCATTTACCTTCATAAATAATCAAGTGTAAAAGGTTCTAAAGAACATTAATTCAACCAAGCTTACATTTGTCATTTATTAATTTAAACTAAATCTAGTTATTCATATTGATACTGCTTTTTAGATATTTTTTACATAAGAGGACTTTTAACACTTTGCCTCAGCTTTCAATTTTATTCCTAAATTTATCATTTGATTTTCAACTTTGTTTACGGTGTCTTTTTTCTCCAAAAAATTTCATGTAGTCACGGTTTTTAGTCTTTTGATGATAGTTTCTGTCGTGGTGTAATGGTGTATTTTCTTTTAGCTCTTTTAGATTTAAATCTTAAGTTCATCTGGAATTTATTTTTGTATGGTAATTTTAAAATGTTTTGCCAGTTATCTTCACAATATTTATTGAGTGATCCAAACTTTCTCTACCAATTAAAAATAATAACTTTTGCATTCATAAATTTCCATATATACATGGATCTATTTAATGACAATTTTGTTTCCTTCATTTGTTTATTCTTTCTCCAATACTGTATGTTTAAATTACTTTGGCCTTACCTTTCAATTTCTGATATGGCACATTTTTGTTGCAATTGTGAATGGGATATTTTCTTTTTCAGTCTAATTTTCTATCTGGTTATTACATAGTATATATGGAAAACTAATTGTGTTTTATAAATTTTGATCAGATATGACTTTTAAAACTTTCTTTTTAGTTCTATTCACTCTTTTAGTTGATTATCTTGGATCATCTAGAGACACAATTTCATCATCAGTAAATAGTGACAACTGTATCTCTCCCTTCCAATATTAATACTCTTATTTATCTCTCTTTTGTTTATTGCACTGGCTAGAACTTCCAGATCAATGTTTCACAATAGTAGATAAAATGGAAACTTTGTTTTCTTTTTTTTTTTTTTTTTTTTTGAGACAGAGTCTTGCTTTGTCACCTGGGCTAGAGTACCATGGCATCAGCCTAGCTCACAGCAAGATCAAACTCCTGGACTTAAGCGATTCTCCTGCCTCAGCCTCCTGAGTAGTTGGGATCACCAATGCATGCCACCGCACCTGGCTAATTTTTCTATTTTTAGGAAAAACGGGGTTTCACTCTTGCTCAGGCTGGTCTCGAACTCCTGACCTAAAGCAATCCTCCTGCCTCGGCCTCCCAGAGTGCTAGGATTACAGGCGTGAGCCACTGTGCCCAGCTGGAAACTTTGCTTTCTTTGGGAGGAAAGATAATTTAATTAAGAGCATTCTTAGGCTGGACACAGTGGCTCATGCCTGTAATCTCAGTACATTGGGAGGCCGAAGTGGGAGGATCTCTTGAGGCCAGAAGTTCAAGACCAGCCTGGGCAACATAGTGAGACCCTGACTCTACAGAAAATAAAAATGTTAGCGAGGCATGGTGCCTATAGTCCCAGCTACTCGGGAGGCTGAGGTGGGAGGATCACTTGAGCCCAGGAGTTCGAGGCTGTAGTGAGTTGTGATCACACCATTGCACTCCAGCCTGAGCAACACAGCAAGACTCTGTCTTGGGGAAAATAAAAGCATTCTTAGCTTATGGTTATGCACTCTACAACTACAATATTGTGAAAATAATAATAGTCAATGACTGTACTCTTCTCTGAGAAAGCAACTCTATAAGGCATTTGACAGGTTAAACTAATAATTCTTAAAACATCCTGTAAGATAGGCCTATTATACCCATTTGTAGATGAGGGAAGGAAGGCTCTCATATATTGAAAAACATACCTAAGGTTACTCAGCTCATAAGTGGTGAATCCAGAAATAGAACCTAGAGCTCTTTAATTCTAAACTCTTCATTAGTGCCATGTTACCCACATTATATAAATACCATAAGGACTTAATTCTGATATATGTAAATGGATATCTCTGATTGGGCAATTGGCATAGAATTACAATGATATACTTATTTCATAAGGATTCAACTTGTAGAACTTATATATTGACTTAGAATGAAATGAATTATAATCATTACTTCTTAACTCAAAAAATTGGAATGAATCAAATAAACACTAAGTACTTACAATATGTCAGTGTCTTCATAATTATTTACCTAACTATACTATATAATCATATACAGGTTGAATATCCCTAATCCAAAAATCCAAAATTTGAAATGCTCCAAAATCTGAAAACTTTTGCACACTAACATGATGCCACAAGTGAAAAATTCCACACAGAAATAATGCAAACTTTGTTTTGTGCAAAAAATTAAAAATATTCTATAAAATTACTTTCAGGCTATGTGTATAAGGTATATATGAAATATAAATGAATTTCATGTTTAGGCCTATCTGGGTCCCATCCCCAAGATATCTTATTATATGTATGCAAATATTCCATAATCGGAAAAAAATCTTAAATCTGAAACACTTTTCATCTCAAGCATTTCAGATAAGGGGTATTCAACCTCTATTGATTATATTGTGACTTGTCATTTCATAGATGCATAAATTCACCCCCAAATAGATTGTCTACAAGTCAGAATTCTCTTGGAGACAAGTGACAGAAACTCAACTCAGATTATCTTAAATTAAAAAGCATCTCATGAATTTATGCAACCAGGAAAGTCCAGAAGTAAGGCTGGCCTCAGGCATGACTAAATCTTCCCTTTTTAAAGTTTCTTCAAATGTTGCTTTGAGAAAAGAAAAAACAAATTATCTTTCTCCCTGTGGTAGTATGTAAAAAACCCAAGATTTTTTTGATTTAGGTAACATGCCTACTTCTTGGACCAACCCCTGTGGCTGAGGGGATGGGGTGCTCTGATTGGCCACGCCTGAGTCACATGTCCACTCCTGTGATTTAAGGGTATAGGAAGGGTATGAATAGTGAAAGAAACATTTCCCCAAGGGAATGGAGAGTACTGCAATTATTAATATCAGAAGATAGGGGAAGGAGAATTGGTTAAATAAACATAACAGATGTCCATCATAAATTGTAAGCTCTTTTCTAGGTCTGTGTGTCCCCATCCCCCCACCACCCTCATTCATATGTTGAAAACTAACTCCCAAGGTGATGGCATTAGTAAGTAGGGTGTTTGAGAGGTGACTAGGTCATTAGGGTGGAGCCGTGGTGAATGAAATTAGTGCCCTTATGAAAGAGGCCTGAGGGAGCTCTATTGCACCATTCACCATGTGAGAAGACAGCAATAAGGTGCCATCTAAGAAGCAGAGAGCCCTAATCAGACACCAGACATACCGGAGCCTTGATCTTGGACTTCCTAGGCTATAGAACAAGGAGAAAAATTTCTGTCATTTATAAATTACCCAGTCAAAGATATCTTGTTATAGTAGCCCAAATGGACTAAAACAATCTTCTAAGTCAACAGTTTCTCTCATGTAGTTGCATCTGTCACAGTGACTAGCAAAGTGGGCACAGAAGACAGTCAGACAATGTATAACTACATACAATATACATACAAATAGATTGAATCAGCCATGAACCTCCTTTAAAACAACTGAATTAGCATACATGACTCAATTATGTTTTCTTTCTAGGCTGAAAAAATGTGTGATGTATGAATCAAAATGTGCCCCTTTTCTGTGTCACCTGGTGGGCTCTCTGAGAGGCAGACGCTGAGACAGACTTTAGAGCACAGCTTATTAGGTGCCCTTGAGTCAAGACCTGAAGAAGGAAGGGGATGGTAGCAGGAATGGGCAGAAGGAGAAGTCAATGTGTACCGCAGGCCTGAATACCAGCCTCAGTGGACCCCACAGGAAACTCTAGAGCTAAGCTGACCTCTCAGACTTGCTGCATTGGCTGAATGAAGTGGCTGGGCCTTTATACCCTACTTCCATCAGTCATTTGATGTGGACCATCCTGGGAAGGGGTTGGGGCAGGTCTTTAAGCATGGTGGGCTCTCTGCAGCTCAGGTGATCCCAGAGGGCCTGACAGCTGAAGGCTTTCTTCTGATAGCTCTCCCGCAGCACAGTGGAAGCAGCAAGTCTTTCCTTGAAGGCAGGTCTTGGCAGTGCATCTCTGCATCCAACACATTCTCTAAGGAAGTTGAAGCAAATAGCGCTGAAAGATAAAAAGCTAGAGTAATAGTTTTTGCATGCAATAGATAATTTATATACATTGTGCTTTTAAAGTATTTCATTCAATCCCAGTGCTATTGTTTCCTGGTGGAGAAGTGGATTTACACATGGTGAAGCTGAACTGATGCCCCTTCCTTTCTTACCTGGTAAGTTCCTATACTACAAAACCATTAAACAATGACCACATCCTACTCAATGAGTAAAAGAAACCCTTTTCTTACCCTTTTTTAAATGTATTATTTATTTATCATTTTACCTATTACTCTTTTAATTCTTGAAAGAAATAGTTCAGAAAAATTTGTACTTTTGGATCATATATGTAATTCTACTACTGCAACAACTAAAATAGTCTTTCCACAAATTTTACATTGTTAAAATACACACCTACGGTAAGTTTGCAGATCATGGTGGTGAATCTGAGTTAAATAACATGCTACAGAGAACCCTTAATTGTGGTGACTTGTACCATAATTCATTCGGTTGAACTGACCTGAGCATTCCATGTATGAAGTGTGGGAATGAGCAGGAAGTTTGAGAGCCAACTGCAACACTTCCTAGTTCTGGGGCCTGAGCAGGTGAACACAACCCCTCTTCACTTGATCCCCATGGGATGCTCTATATGAAGGAAATACAGGAGTGAAGGAAATATACGAGTGTCTGCCACATTGGCATGAGCTCAATAGATAGTTGTTACTCATTGTTATTACCAAAGCAGCATTTTTTTTAAAGTCCTGGTCTTTCATATTAATAAACAGCTGATTATTTTATGGAAGAACTAAGTGCCCTGTACTTCCTAGCATGAAGATGGCATCACTTTAAAATGGGCCGTTAACTTCCTGGATTTTTAATAAGCAAAACAGCTTGTCCTGATTGCCTCCTACAAACACACACCTACTTCCATGTTTGTTCCCTCATCCTAGCCATCTTTTATTCATTTACTTAACAAAAATGTCTTAAGAGCCTACCATGCATCTTCATGACTTGATTTTACTTTCATGGCCTCTCCTCAGTCCCCTGGGGGAGCATCGGCTTCACAGTTTGACCCTTTGCTTTTGTGCTTAATCATTATTGATACTCTCTTTGGCTATCATGCCATAAGACTTTTCAAAAAGACCCCCTTTGCCCTCCAGGACTTTATGCCTCTCTGCCTCTCCAATGAGGTCAGGACATTATACTGACACCATATACGTTTACAGTTTTTTTTTTTAATTCCCACTTTCATATGTTTTATATCTTCATAGCTGAGTAGAAGGGTTATTATTTTTTTAGCTCATATATTAACGAAAGAGGTGGAACTTAGAAGCCAATTTTAAATGAGAATCTCAAAGGGTTAATTAGATACAGATGCTGGCTGCTAGAGGGATAAAGTCAAGCAGTTCAATTAAGGTCCCTGCCTGAAATCTAAGTGTCCTTGTAAGAGCTTCTCATTTGTGTAACATGAATACTCAAGAATGAGTGTTCAATTATAATTAGCAACATTTGTCACTTAATTTCTTTAATTTTAGAAGTCCACCAACTAACAGCTTTATCTGTCTCAATAAATGAGCACCTACTATGTGCAGTACTATGCCAAGTGCTGTAGGTGTTCCTGTACACAGCACCCTGGGCTCTCACCTGCAAGCAAGAAGGGGATTGGGCCAGGTGGTGGTGAAAAAAATGTGAAGATAAATACTTAAAAACATAAATGATGCTTTTAGGAAGCAGCATAGGAAAGGGGTTCTAAGAAGTAATCAAAGTGTTACAGGCATTCAAAGGAGAGCAATTACAGTAGTCCCCCTTATCTGAGGGGCACCCATTCCAAGACCCCCAGGGGATGCCTGAAACCTTGGATAATAGGGAACCGTATGTATACAGTACTATGTTTTTTCCTAGACATACATATCTTGATGAAGTTTTATTTATTATAATAATTAGGCAAGTAAGAGATTAACAATAATGAATAAAACAGAATTAAAATATACTGTAATAAAGGCTAAGAGAAGTGGCCTCTGCCTCAAAATATCTTATTGTACTATACTGGGAGAAACTGAAACTGCAGAAAAGGAGGGTCTACTGTACCTCTGGGGTGAGGCAGGAAAGGCTTCATGGAAAAGGAGGGTGTGAGATGAGCACATGAACTTAGATTTTAACCAGCAGAGGTGGAGGGAAGGGATTTCTGCAAAAACATGGGTAGAAATATGAAGGCGCAAGACATGTCTGACTTTAATCTCAAAACAGGGGAGGCTTCACTGTCATTGTGGATGACCTTGTGAATAGAGTCTTGTAGACAGTGAGGAGGCAGGGATAAAAATGAGTGGCATCTGGCAGTCAGGTGCAGATGAGATTAGGGCAAGGAGGCCCTGAGGTAGGGAGTTGAGTTAGGGCCTCCATAGGGCCAAAGGAAATGAATAAGAGAATCTATTCCTATGACTTTGAAAAGGGGGGCTGCAAAGGACCTGAGTATGTGTCTGTTTGGGAGAAAGTGAAAGGATGTGAAGGAAACGAAGGTGCCAGGAAAACCAGCAGGAGGGGCTAGGTTAGGGTAGCTGGAAGCAATGAATTTGATTTGAGACAGATTAATTGCACCTGTGAATGGCTTATCCAGATGCAGACATTCAACAGGGAACTGAAAACATGCCTCAGGGGAGAATAAATACCGATGTGGAAGGTTTGGTGCTAGAGTCCTAAGGATCCATGAGATTCTTCAGATAAACAGTGCTGTCTTCTTTTTCTACAGTTTCCCCTCAGAAATCTCTCCCATTCTTAGTGGAACATTTTTACTTAGGAAGTAGGAGGAAATAAAGCTACAAAGTGAGGGATCAGAGATAGAACAGAGAAGTAGGAGTTCCCAGGTTGTATAGTGTCAGGGAAGTCAAAGCAAGGGAGCAGTTTAAAAAGTAGGGATGTGAGAGGTGAACCTCCTCAAACACTGCAGAGAAGGTAAATTGCATGAACACCAAGCAAAGACTCTCCCTCCACAATTCTGTTGTGTCCTATTGAGACATCTGACGATGCACTTAACACATGATATTTTAATTGCTTATTCTTCGCTATTAGATAAGGATTATTTGATATTGTTGATTATTTTATTCCCAGCATTCATCATGAGTATATGATTAAAGGACATGAATGAAAATGTCAATTGTGACATGGAGAATAGTTTCAGTAGAGAGGTGGGTGTGGAAGCCAAATTTCAATGCCTAAAATAAGTGAATAATGGTAAGGAGAGTCAGGGAGATATACCATGATATAAAGTTTTCTTTCATAAGAAAAAAAACCCAAACATCCCCCAGAACTTAAGTTCTTAAAATTGTTGGCTTTAACTGTGACGATTAATTAAAAAAAAAAGAACTGCCATTGTGTCAGGGAATATTCTTTCAGACGGCTAGTGTAGAGGAGAAAGTTAGCTAAGATATTTCTGTTTGAGATTGTCTGTTGACCCAGTGGGACTTCGGGGAGATTTAGATTACAAGAAAAGCCTCTGACAGATATCTATGAAAGCAAGATTAAAACAATAATATACAAAATCAACTGTGGTCCAAGGGTTTGTAAACCAGTGCCAGTCAGAATGCTCAGAGGTGGGAACAGCGATCTCCAGGCAGCCAGGTGAGACTAATCTGGAGAAGCTTCAGGAAGGAGATAAATTTAAGCTGTTTTGAAAGGAGACTATTCTAGTCAATTGGAAAAGAGTCTTAAAGCACAGGATTAGGTGTTTTAATTTGATTACTTGAGGTAATTTGGAGTCACCCCAGTGTTTTGAGAAGACTTGGTATAAATGTTTTTTGGAAGATGATTTATTTCCATAGTTCTTAAAACTGGCTGCTTTATTAGAATTAAATGGAGAGCTTTGAAAAACAGCAGTGCCCAGGCTGTGCTCCAGAGCAATTAAATCTAGGAGTGGGACCCCAACATTAGTGTTTTTTAAAAAAATTATCAGGATAATTCCAATAAACAGCCAAAATTGAGAAGCACTGCTCTGAGTGTAGGATAAATTGCCAGCAAACAAGAGAGAGGCTAGAATTAGAAAGGTTAGCAAGGAGGTTGGAAATTGGAGTCTGACCTAGCTTTGTGAACAGAGATAAAAGGGGTGAAGCTAAATAAAGTATTCTGGAGAAAAATTTGGTTGGGCTTTGTGATGCATGTCAGTTGTAATTTTTTAATAAAGCTATCCTCCAGGAGCATCACTGCTCTTATTACAACAGATTAGTCGGAAAATGAGCACATAGGACTCACTTTTACTAAAATTTGAAGTTTTTACTATTTGCAAAATTCTTACTTTCGTAGTAGCAAAGCAGGTCAGAAGGGAAAAGGAAAGGCAATCACTTTCAAAGTATGTAAACTGTTTGCGTTGGTGGTATAGTGGTGAGCATAGCTGCCTTCCAAAGTATGTAAACTGTTGTTTATATTTGAAGGAGGAAACATTATAGAATCCGGGGATGGATACTCCTAAATTAAGAATCAAAATTCAGATTTTAAATTGAATTACAGTTAGGGATATTGGGCTGTGATAAAATTATGATCTCTTTTGAGTAACCTTGAAGGAAGTGAAAAGTCAGACCATTAAGGACACTGATGAGAAAGTCTCACCATCATTTTCAACCATAACATTCCCCTTTGCTGGAATGAAGAATTTTTAACAGGTATGGGAAATGACTGGTGGTGTTTCAGAATGATGACCTCTCAGAAAGGTGAGCTGGTGAGCAATGATGGGAGTTCCGATGTTCAAATTAGATCACTTTCAATCTGTTCTGGCATGTCCCACCTTTAAAGTTTATAGGAAGGACAGAATGTCATAAGGTGGAACTATTATTTATAAAAAGAAAGTAGTATTTCATAATATAACCTGTATATGAGTATTTGATGAAATATAGACACTGAGAGAGAAATTTCACCAGCAAGAGCTTCCTGAAGAGAAGCAATTGAAGATAGTTATCTGGAACAAATCATTTTTCTGACTCTGAGGATGAAGCCAAGTCCTACAACAGTGATAAGCTTCCGTCTAATAGCTGCTGTCGTTACTTAAAGGACAGACTTAGAACTGTAAAAGAAAGATAATTGTTCCTGTGTTCCTGCTCGTAAATGCTGGGTCACTGGTACATGCAGCGATGGGGGAGCTGGCCAGTGATGGTCCCAGCTATAAGTCAGGTAGGTCTACATGTGATTTGAGGGGTAGAGACTCCACCAATCCTTCCTCCCCCAAACTTCTTCAGTTAACTTCATTCTACTTGCAGGGAGTGGGGTAAAGAGTAGGTTAGGACTTTGTTTCCAGAAGATCCTTGAGAAAATAAAAGTGTACTATTAGGGCTCTGTAACACACCCAGAAATGACACTCATCCCCTCCCCCACCCCAATCCCAAAGGGGCTCAGGGCAAGAACTAGCTGGGTACAAGGGGATGTGGTGAGGTGTGGGTCAGAAAGAAGAAGAGAAGTTCACAGGTGTGGGTAGGGTGCACCAAGGAAGACCCACTTAATAGCCTGTGGGAAGCAAGTGGGCCTGGAGCAGCAAGAAAGCCCTGAAAGGTCTTGCTGATACCCTGAGAAGAGAAACCCCATCCTTCCATCCTGCCTTTGCTTTGCCTTGGTGTTGTTGGGCTCACAGGCCACTGCACTTCATTTCATCCAGCTGGCCTGACTGCTGGATGGGTCACAACATGTGTCCAAAGTTACTCTGTGCCCCTTGGCACATTCAGGTCTCCTTAAATGCTTCCCATTACCCTTCCTTGGGTTTGCTGTTCCAGGAAAGAAGGTTCTAAATTAACACTTTACAAAATCCCCCTGCAAGTTGGTTTACAAAATTAATGATCCTAATGGAAAAGCAAATTAATCTTTGATGCTTAGTTGAGGCTAAAGACAAAAATCACTGCTTTAGGTACTTGCCCTACACCTCATCCACATTTGTTTTCCTCCCTTCCATGTCTGCCACATTCACAGAGAGGGACAACAACAGAACTCATAACTTGGTCTCTGAATCCACAGGGCCATGATGCATGCACTCATTTGCAAACATTTATCAATTGCCTGGTTTGTGCAGGAGCCGTGCAAGGTGCCCAAGAAAAGCCAGAAAAGGCTGCAGAGAGGCCACCTGATACATTCACCGCATGTGAAGTTTTACTTGCGCTTTCTACATTCATGGTTTGAAAAGACTGTGTAAGCATTTTGTACAATTTAAACAACATTTAATAGTTTCTTCAATTTTAGGAAGAACACAATAGCTTTTCCGAAAGTCCCCATCACAGGTCTGAGGGTTCACAGAAATCTTTTAAGGGGACCAGGAGTTCTCCTGCCTTGCTGTGTTTTTCCAGCCAGAAGCCTCTGCTGCAGTGCATTGCTCGGTTCCTTTCAACTGAAAAATTAAATCTGAGCTCCCGTCAAAACGTGTCATCTGCAAGCCCGGACACTCATCACAATTCACCATACTCTACCTTGAGTGGAGGCTGAAAGTGCGGCTTACGCCCCCTGCCTGCCCCGCTCCCGCCCCCTTCAAGGTCTGGGAAGGCCAGATGTTTGGGCGGAGCGGAACAACTGTGTCCAGGGGCTGTCTGGCAGAGCTGGCTCCAGGAGTTCACGGGAGCCTCGGTGCTATGAAAAGGGCTAGTGTCCGTCCATTTCCTTGGGTGTGAATCAAACCCCTCGGTTGGGCCTTTGGGAGAAAATTCATGAAGGACACAGTCAGCGCCGTGGAACCTGCCAAATACACATCAGAACCAGGAGTGCGTGTGTGTGTGTGTGTGTGTGTGAGAAAGAGGAGGAGGCATTTTTCCAGAGGCTTTTCTTGGAGCTCTGTTTCTCCTTTGTGCCCCATGCCTGGGTTCTCTGAATGCAAACTCTCAGAAAGGGCAGGGAGGAGCCTCTCTTATGCCCCGTGGAGTACGTTGCCCATCAGTAAATGCTGAGTGACGGCGGCGATTTCGCCCTGGAAGACCCGGCAGGGACGGGATCGCACAAGCCCTCCCGCGCGCGCGGCAGCGGCCGGGTGCGGGCCGAGGCCGGAGCCCCGCGGCGAGGCGGCCGGGAGCTCAGGCTGGGGCTCCACCTGGCCCGCGCGCCGCGGCAGCAGGGGCGGGGCCCGGCTTCCCTGAGGCGGCGGCGGCGCCTCCTCGCGCCCGAGCGCGCGCTCCCCGGCGTCCGGCGCACGCGCGAGGCCGGGAGGGAGCGCGCCCCGGCGGCAGCAGCGGGAGGAGGAGGAGGGCGGCTGAGGGGAGGCTTGTCGCGCGCGCGGAGGCGGCGGCGGGGGCGACCGGAGCCCGGGCGGAGTAGGGAGCGAGGGAGCGGGCGGAGGGAAAAGGAGGCAGAGGGCAGTGAGAGACGCATTTCCAATTCTCAACTACGACCCCGAGTTTGTAGATGGGGCTGCTCGGCGGCGCCTGTGGCTGAGGGAGAGCAGCGGCGGCGGGCGCAGGGGAGCTGCGGCGGCGGCGCGGAGGCGGCCGAGGTGCGAGCCGGTGAGTTGTGGGGCCACCACGCCGCTCGGGTAACGGTCTCGCCGCGTGCCGGGCCGGACGGGGGGCGCCCTGTTGCTCGTCGCTGCGCGCCACGCGGGGACCCTGGCCCGCCCCGCCCCTCAGCACCTGGGTTTCGGCGGGCCGGGGGCCGCGCGGACGGAGGTGGCGCGGGAGGGGAGGCTGCTCGCTGCCCCCGCCCGGCCCGTGCGAAGGGGCGCGCTCGGCTGGGCCCCTGACTCTCGGGCTGCGGGCGGCCGGGCGGGCCAGAGCGCGGCAACGTGTCTGGCCCATGCTGCCGGCCGCCCCGCCGCGCCCGGCTCTCTCCACGCGCTCCCCCGCGCGGCCCCGGCAGGGGCTGGGGCTGGGGCTGCGGACGCGCGGGGCGCCGGCGCCGGCACCTCTGCAGCGGGAGTAGCGTTAAAGCATGAATGGAGAGCCGCGCCGGGGGCGGTGTTGCTGTGACTGACACTTTCGGGGTCAGTCCCGAGAGGGGGCGATTCCGCCGGCGTCTGGCTCGCTCCTGAGCTCGGAGTTCCTGGGGGAGGAGGCTCTCTGCAACTACCGCTGCTACTTCCGAGGCACGGGACTCCAGTTTGGCCAAAGTGGTTGTGGGCCGAGCACACGCTGCTCTGGGGCGTTCGCTGCTGAGATCGTGCTCTCCGGTCTCGGGTACATTTATCTGGAACCAGAAAGGTGCTGGGGCTTTTTTTTTTTTTTTTTGGCTGGGTGGAGGGCCAGAAGGGGAATCGATAGAGGGATCAGACCGTGTGATGACAGGATGTGGATTGGTTGGTGGATTTTTTTTTTTTTCCCAGAAGGACTTTTTAACACTTTATTGGGAGTTTATTCTCAATCTTGCCAGCTCCTGGGATTACAGCTCGAGATTGCGTCCATTAAACTTGCATCGGTTGGGGCGTGCATTTGTGTAGGGGGCGGGCGTGAGGCGAGGAAGAGAATTGAAGACTGATGGAGAGGTTCAGAAAATTCTCCGCATTACTTACAAGCAACCGGTTAAGGCCAGCCTAGCCACGTTCTATTCTTTCCTACGCCTTTGGAGGTGGTTGGAATTTTACTTTATGTTTCCTGAGTTGGTGTTGTAATAAAGCTGAGAACATTTGGGCTGCGTTAAAATGCTCCTCAATTGGAGTATGATTTAGCAGCCATTTCTTCCCGAGAAATCTTTCAAGTGATCATTTGGAAACTTATTAACAGTTATTAATGCGTAGTTTCTGTACATAGGACCTCAAGCAATATTGCTTATTTTAGGCGTCTACTGGGCAATTATGGTAAGGTTCCAGGCCCGATTATAGTTGTGTCTTCCGAGGCCTTATTACGGTAAACAAAGAACTTTTGTGGGCAGTGTCATTTTGAGGTCATTTGTATCTTAAATCTATAATATATGTGTTTAAATGCGTATTTGCACAATGTGTTACTCTTTAAAGTCCAAGTTTCTTTTATTCTGGACTAAGGTTACATAATACACAGATGGCAACACTTTTAATTGCTCTGTTTTGTCCTGTAGAAACTACTGCACACCGTTTTTATGAAAGGGGAGTATGTGTGTCCCTTTCTGACTGATGCCACTGAATCCTTTTTTCATCTGGAATATCAAAATGAATTATTTTACATTCGAGGTTAAATCAATACTGGAAAAATTAAGGTGCTTAAGCAAATCTAGTAGCTCTATATAAGACAGAATCTTTTTTTGTTTTTCGTAGGCCAACTGTTGGATTTTTAAAATTGAATCATATTTTTAAACATTTGAGAGAGTGGTTTGCTTTATTCTGAGTCTCATTTTGGGCTGAAATTGTTCCAGAAGACTACACATCCTGCTTCTCTCCCTCCCTTCCGTCTCCCCCTCTTTTTGGCTTGGGATAACCAAGAACACATAATTTCGAGACTCTGTATATGTGTTACTTTTTTAAAAAGCTGTTTTAAAATTGAGGTTGTTTGTTTAAATATTTACCATCCCTTTCTATATTTTACCATTTAATAATGGAAGGTTAGCAGAAGACAACAGATGTTTTGATTAAATGCCTTTCACATTTTTGACATCTGAGCTTTGTTAAAAGTGAGTAACATCAGCAAATTATTGCTGAGAGAGTTGCAAATAATACAGGGTTAGTGCTGGTCAAAGGCTATCTAATTGTAAATACACTATGAAAATAAATATTAAAAGAGACAAGAAGACCCATTTGTACTTTTTACGTCACTTACTGTAATATAAATTGCCTGGTTCTAGGTGACTTTTGAAAAAGAGTATTTTGTAACTTAGACATTAGGTATATAACACTGATGCTAATTTTTCTTTCCAAAGTGATTCATTTGATAATTGACTACATTTGTGTCAGAACTCCAGGTAAGTCTAGTTAAGTTAGTTGCAAGGGATGTGCTGATATTTATTTCAGGAAGAATGAATACCTGTCCATTTTGATAAAACAAATACTGAGCTGTTTGGAGGATATTATCAGTTATTACTCAAAAATTATACAGAGAAAAATTATGCTAGTTTTAATTGTAGGTTCTTCCAAAAGTAGTCTTCACATTTATAAATATCATAGGAGCAGATAAGCACAAGAGATCTCTTTACTGATAAGTTGCAAGTATCGAATTAAAGATTTTATTTTTTGTTGGAAGGACCAGTTTTGCGTGGAGTATTTTTGTTCAGTCTCCCAGAAACTGCAATGATTTTTCCCACTTTCCTGTTATTTGTATGTGACCACTGGGGGGAGACTTTACAATTTAGCTTGACCATACCCCTCCTTCACACACATTTGGCTGCTAATCATCCTGGGCATTCTGCCAGACTGCTGCTAAGTGTGCTGAGGAGGATGCACTCAGATTCAAGTCTTGATCAAGGTGTTTAATGACTTTCCTTTCTTTAACTCACACCATACTTACAAAGTACCTCTCTTTATAGACTGTGTTATTAACAGTCTACTTTTTGGTCTACTGTTAAGTGGGCTAACTAAATGTCTAACATAGTGAAAGATAAGATTCATGAATACATTATAGCTTTCAGAGATCTGACTTTACTGGCATTAATCATAGAAGGAATGTAGGTTTAATTACTTAATGTACACAGATATTAGTTGTCTGGAAGGATCTGGAAAGATCATCACTCTTCCAAGAAGTATGCTATATCCAAACCTCTTTATACAGATTGGTCTCCTCTTTTAAAAAGCATTCAGAGGAGGAGATGTTGAAGTGCCCCTTGTCCCTAATTTTAGTATTCATTTCACCACAGAGAGGAAGTTCTTCCTTTATTGTTGTCATAGAGATAAGATGAAAGCCCACAGCTTTGTTGACCATTAAGCTGTGGCTATTTTTACCAGGTGCAATAACATCAGAAGTCTAGGTCTCCCTTTGTTGCCCAGGCTAGAGTGCAGTGCTGCAATAATAGTTCACTGCAGCCTCCAACTCCTGGGCTCAAGTGATCCTCCCAAGTAGCTGGGACTATGGGCATGTGCCACCATACCTGGCTTCTACTTTTTCTTTTATGACAATATTTAACCTTATTAATGTCCAATTCAATAATAGTGAACTCAGAAAACAAAAGATGTTAACGTTTACAGTAGTTTAGAAAGAACCTAAATTTTGACCTTCCTTAATTATGGTAGAATAAGTTTGTTCTCTCACAATTCTGGAAGACAGAGGTCTGAAATCAGTATCATTGGACTGAAATCAAGATGTCAGCAGGGCTGTGCTCTCTCTGAAGGATCTGAGGGAGAATACATTTATTGCTTTTTCCACAGTTTATGGTGGCCTCTGGAATTCCTTGGCTTGTGGCTGCACCACTCCAGTCTTCAAGGCCAGCATTTGAAATCTCTGAGCTCTTTTTCTCATTGCTTCCGCCCTTCCTATGTGAAATCCCCCTCTGCTAAGGACATTTGTAATGGTATTTAGGACCCTCTAGTATAATCTCCCCATCACAAGATCCTTAACTTAATCACATCTGGAAAACCAATTTTTCCAAAGGAGGTAACATTCACAGGTTCCAGAGATTAAGACATAGATATCTTTTGGGGGACCATTATTCAGCCTACCATAACGGTGATTCAAATCGGTCAGAAAAGGGAGGAGGGGCTAATAAAAGTTCATTCCAAGTTTCTCCTGAGTAGCTGGGACTACAGGCTCCCACCATCATGCCTGGCTTATTTTTAAAATTTTTTGTAGAGATGATATCTCTCAATTGCCCAGACTGGTCTCAGACTCCTCCTGGCCTCAAGTAGTTCTCCCACCTTGGCCTCCCAAAGTGCTAGGATTACAGGTGAGCCACTGCATCCAGCCTAAGTCAGTGTTTCTCAATGTGGGGGGGCGATAATTTTGCTAGCCTCCTACCCCAGCAGCATTGGCTGTCAAAACTGGAACGGGATTGCTGCTAGTATCCATGGGGAAGAGGTCAGGGATGCTGCCAGCAGTGCACAGGACAGTCCCCCACAAGAGGAATTATCCAGCCCAAACTGTCAGTACTGCTGAGGTTCAGAAACATTGTTCTAAAGGTAACTATTGCCAGTAGCTTTTTTTGTAGTAATCTAGAAAAAGATTTTATGCCTCTATCAGCATATATCATGAGTAAAACCCTCTAATCTGATTTGATCAGGACTAGTGGTAGTTTTTGGCTAACTGAAAATTGATTTAAGTGAAGAGCCATAAAAAATGATTCACGTATACTTTATTATTACTTAAAAATATACATTTGTGTATCAGTCTTTATTTGTCTTTTGTGAGGAGCTCTGGGTCATCATTCTTATATAAACTAGTGCATTATCACTGATTACCAGATTTGCGTGAGAACTTAAAAGTTTATGAAGCAATCTGAGTGTAGGATCTAGACTTCTAGTGTTTTATGACTCAGTTGTTTATACTTATCTTGCTTACCCTTAATTATAGAGCAGTTTATCTTTTTGTTTTCTTTTGTTTTGTCACTTTGGTTTCTTTGGGTCTTTCCAAAGCATTCAACTTGATTTTCATATAAAGAACAATATAACTCCTGTGGTCTTGTATCCAAAAAGAAAATCTATTTTGTGCAAAAAATAATGGTTCACTAAGGAATTGGGAGTATTTCCAGTTGCAGCTCATTTATTTGAACAGCTTCTAATCAGGTGATATGGCGAGGGCTAATGTCAGTTTTTTACAAATTCTTTAATGTTTCAGAAAATTTTGTTTTGGTACTATAAAGACAGTTCACAAATTATAGAATATTACTGTAAATACCTTATTGATATTACCAGCTTAATTCTTGAGTTGCTTTTCTACTAAAGAAAACATTGATTTTTTTCATTAACTGTAACAAATATTATTTGAAGTTTGAATGAATGTGGCTGTCTTCAGGTGGATTTGTCTGCCTTTTTTATTGTACTAGAATATGTATATATACACATAATTAAATGCTCTATGGAAAATTTAACTTTAGTTACATAAAATTATTTGCCTTTTTCATCTTTTATTAGTATCCTTCTAGCTGGGGCTTTGGTATAAAGTAACTGAGTAAAGAAGTTTAATTCATTAAGGTTACTTATTTTAGAAATGAAATGATAGTCATGCATATTTTTAAACAAATTGATTCAAGTGTTTTTAATTTTTTGTTTAAGCTAGTAATTTTTTGAAAGGGGATCAATGAAAAAAATTTTAAACCACATTTGTAAGAAGGTTGGAATATCTTGTGAGACAAAGTAATAGTCACAGTGTGCCCTCACCAGTCCTTAGCGCTTGAAAACTTCTAGGGGTAGAGAAATTTTCCATGAAGGAATTTAAAATATTATGGGATAAATAATGTTAAGGAGACTAAGATTGTGAATGAACCGATAAAAATCCTTATGAAGTTTTAATGTTTGCCCAGTTGAAACATTAAATATTAATAGAATATATCAATCAGATCATGGACATTTTATGCAATTCAGTTTTGGAAATACCAGATACTATACAGTTAGTTTCTTGTCATCGTTACTTTCTTGAAAGAAATGTCTCAGGACTTTGAGTCTGGACCAAAAAAAAAAAAAAAACCACCACCACCTCATAAATCCTAGGAGGCATTTTCCAGGATATTTTATTTAGAGCTTTTCTTACTTTCACTTAAAAGTTACTGATTCCAACTTCTGATTCCAAATGCTGCCCTAGAGATAGCAGAACTTGGATGTTTGTTATAAAAAATAAGCTTTTGGTAACCTTTATTTCACTCAGCTTGCTATAGCCAAGTAGGTATTTATAGTTAGTTTCTACCCATGATAATTTTATGCCAATATTCAACACAACATAACAATGGAACACTGACTTGGCTCTGTCCTCGTTATTCTCATCTCCATTCTCTCCTTCCCAACCTGCTCTGCAATCTTAGATTGAAGGCTGCAAATTTGTTTTATCTCTGCTGCTGTTCTCTTCTAAGAGCTTGCACTGCAAACATCTTCTCCTACTCTGCCTTCTTTTTATTTCTCTTCTCTTTTATCATCTAAACGTGGAGTTCCCTCTTTCCCAAAGTATCTCCAAAAATAACAACTTAAGAATTTGTTACTCCCAAGTAGAAATTTTCACTAAAAGAAAATCTGTGTACATTTATATACTGGAATTTCTTATAATAAAAGTTTACTTTATGTAAGTTTATTTGAGGAAAAAAAATATGTATTCCCCCAGCCAAATTGTCCCATGCACATAGACTATGCTTAATATTTGTTTAAGTTATTGAACATGTTAGGAAACAACACAATTTAACATATAAATAGTGTTTTATCATGTGCAGCAGACTGTAAGCTCTGAAAGAATTCAGAAAAAAATTCTCACCTGTGTGGAGAAACTTGCTACTCATTTGATTGAATTAATTTTGAGATAAGTTTGGAGACCCATTTTAGCTCTAAAACTCAGATTCCACAAAAGCAGGAGGTGGGCCATAAACTGGCTATTGAATAGCTAAGGGAAAAAAAGGTATTTCTTAAATAGGGTGAGTAACATGAGTAATGGCATTTAGGTGGTAATGAGAAATGTGTTTGTTCGCAAAGAAGTGAAAAGATCAATGTGGTTAGAACAGAGAGTTTATATTAAGGAATAACAGTGAATTAGGTTGAATAGATGGAAAGCTAGATATTAAGATCAGAAATTTAAACGTTCCCAGATGAAAGAAGATTGTAAGTTTTTCTAATGCAGTTTGGTCATTAAAATGACATTTTAACATGATCTGTGTGATAGCCCTATGCTGGGTGGATTACCATGAAGAAGAGGATAGCAGGCAGAGGTTTGTTGTGATAATTTAAAAGTGAATTAATGAGCCTGAAAGTCAGTCGTGGCAGAGTGAAAGGACAGTAAAATATAAATACAAGGACACTGATTTCACCATGGCAAACCAAATGACAGAGATATTTTGAAGTTTTTCAAGGGATTCCTAGGCAAAGACAGAGTTTGGGGATTTCCCTACAATTCCAATCTTTTCCCCAAGATAATCCCTGGTTGTAGTTTAAAGGTTCTTTTAGGTTATTTTCTTTTTTAATATAAGTTGTTATATTTCCTAGATTTTATCTGGTTTTCAACCATGTTCTATCGCTTGATTGTTAAAGGATGGAAAAGTTCTTTTGAGATCACCTACCTGGGTACTAATTAGTAAGTCAAATTTCATTTATCTCTGCATGATATACGTTAACTTTCAATGGGAGGACATTAATAGTGATGATGGATGAGCTGTGTGGGTGTTGTCCCGTAAGGGAGAGGAAAGGGCAGAGGAACTGTAAAAATTAGGGAAAAAAAGGAAACTGAGAAAATCAAGGTACTGATGGTAAGGAATATAAGAATATTAAAGTGTGTTAGAACATTTTAAAAGCAGTTCAGATTTCTGACATATAATGCAGTACAGTGTTAAGTATTGTGGGGAAATGTGAGAAGTATGTGGCTTGATTTTTATTATCAGAAACTTTTACTTGTTCATGGGCCTTCCTGATATCTTTTTTAAAATTTCATAAAAGAACAGTATAGCAAGTACATCTTGCAACCATGATCATACTGTCTCTAGAAAGCGAAATCATTATGAGACATTTACTAGGTGAGCCAGAAGAGTAGAGGGATCCTGATGTTAGAAATAATCAGACTGCATTAGCTCAATGCATCATGCCTTAGTCCGTTCGTGTGGCTGTAAAGGAATACTTGAGGCTGGGTAATTTACAAAGAAAAGAGGGTTGTATGCCTCACAGTTCTGCAGGCTGTACAGGAAGCATGGTGCCAGCATCTGCTTCTGGTGAGGGCCTCCGGCTGCTTCCACTCATGTTGGAAGGCAAGCAGCTGGCATGTGAAGATCACATGAAAGAGGGGAAGGTGCCAGGCTCTTTTTAACAACTGGCTCTCTCGAGAACTAATAGAACAAGAAATTACTCATTACCGCCACGACAGCACCAAGCCATTCATGAGAAATCTGCCCCTGTGACCTAAACACCTCCTATTAAGCCTCACCTCCAACACTGGGGATCAAATTTCAACATGATGTATGAGGGGAAAACATGCAAACTGTAGAATGTCTATTTGCATTATTCAGAATATACCGTTGATTCTCAATGGGGGCATTTTTGCCCCTTAAGGGACATTTGGTAATATCTGAAGACATGTTTGGTTGTCACCTCTAGGGGTAGCAGGTGCTACTGAGGGCTAGCGAGTAGAGGCCAGGAATGTTACTGAGCAATTCATAGGACAAACCCCCCACAACAAAGAATTATCTGGCACCAAATGTCAGTAGCGCCAAGGTTGAAAAACCCTGGAATATAGAGTAGGCAAGTTCTTTCCTAGACATTTTTAGAGACAGGTCAATTTCCGACTTCCTTTTTTCTAGGCTTGATGAGATGCTGCCTTCCAACAGCTTGTGATACAATAGATTCTTACTGTAGTTTTTATTGTGTTCTTAATGGTATATCTTAGACACTTTGATTACACAAGTATTTCCAAATATTTTTAGTCATCTTCACTTGGGTTGGCTGTTTTATGCTAAATTCACTTATCTCATGTTCACTTTTACTAATTTAACTCTGCAGTGATCTCTCTATAGGATCACTCTATTTTCAAATCCCAAGGGCCTCCTGATGTGATTTCCTTATACACTCTCTTTACAACAGTGCTTTTCATGTGCTTTGAGGTGCTTCATGTCCCACATCTGAGTTGAACTAATTCTTGAGTCTAGGTTTTTTTATTATTGTATTTGAACCTGTTCTAATTTTTGTATATGCAAAAGTTTAAATACCAAAACACTTAAAGGAAAAACTATCTAGTGGTTATTTCCTTTAAAATAATTTTATTCCTGCTTACAATATGGAAAGGTTTTATAATGGTTTATAGTGGTAAATGAAAAAATGTTGAAATTCTAGCATGAGAACAAGGTGTGCAAGGGTTTTTATTTGGCTTTATTGTTTTTGTTAAGCAGAACAAAATCGTTTTAATATAAAGATAAAAGTTGAATAAACGTACCCGTAACTGAGAAGGGGGGATAGTTTCAGAGAACCAGTTCATTTTTTCTTTACCCTACCTCCATTTGATTGATCTAAACATATTGGTCATTTAATATAAAATATAAGTAGTCTGCCTGTGTATACCAGCTACTCTGTACAGTAACGTAATGAAGTGGGAAAGCAAAACTATCTCTGCACTGTAGTAGTCAGGATGTGGTGAATCCAGGTGTGTGTGTGTGTGTGTGTGTGTGTGTGTAGCATTTTTACTCTGTGGGAGGCAAAATTTTGGAATAAGTACCTGTTTTCTTTCAGTAGACAGTAGATAAAAGAACAATGTTTTAACACATGTAGACTTCTCAAGGGAGGCCTAGAGAAAGTCCACTTAGGAAGAACTGTGCATAATCACTGAAGTCTTAGATTATAAGATTATTCAATCTTATCTGCTTTCCTTTATGATAGTATTACTTTCTTGTGTTTTCAGCTGCCTCTCTTTTTTGAGTGTTTTGTGATTTTTGAATTGCATGCACTTGCTTGATTGGGTTTTATTCAAGGGAATTGTGTGCAGCTTAGTTAGAGGACATATTCCTCGAGAGATTTGCTAAGGCTTTGACACCTGTGGAAGCTACCGATTCAGGATCACTGTGTAATTTCTCTGCTTGGGGTTTTCTGGTGGGTAATTTTGAACCCTGAATCCTTGAGAGTAGGCTGTGATTACAAATTTTCAGGTGATATTTTTCCTCCAAGCTGAAACAAATCAATTTGCTTGTCTTTCTTGGCCAACAGGCACATTTTTACTAGACTATTCTTTTACAAGGTGGGGGTTGGCCTTTCAGGTCTTAGCTTCAGGTGGATGGGTCTAAGTTGCAGTTCTCCTCCTTGGACAGGCCAAGGCCCAATTATGACCTCTGAGCGCTGAGATCAACACTCTCCCAGGCAGACATGACTTCAGGGCCTGCTTACCAGTTTGGTTTTTTCCCCTTCATGTTGGCCCATGGGGATTTTCTCAGGAACTTATTTTTTTTTTATTTAGGGGATGTTTTTGTATTTTATTTGTCATTTTGAGATGTGAGAGAATTATTTTCAGATTATCAAGTCTACATTTTTGCCAGACACACAAGCTACTCGTCTGTTTTCTAACCTGTGACCATTTCCTAAAACTTCTGGTTTGCTAATCTTTCTCTCCTTTTGCTCTCACTTCACTTTCAGTATTGTTGCTGTTTTATTCTTTTTAAAAGTAAATAGCTGTTTTGTCATTTCACTGGGTCCTCAAAGGCAGGGAATGTGGGCACATGTGTTTGACTGGAAGGGTGTCTAATAGTTTTTAGGTCTGTGCCCATTAGGGCTAACTGACCTGAGGAAAAGTAAATGTCTGTAAATGCCTTTCCATTTAACTGTGATTTTAAGATCTAACTTAAAGAGCATAGTCTTTGGCTATAAAAGAGGCAAGGGGCAGGAATGGAGGATGACATTCAGACTATTATGCAGTTGAGCAAGGCCTCACTGAGGTGGAGGGGCAATGTGTAATTGTTGGCCTACACGGAGATCTTACCATAACTAAGAATAATTATACTTTAGAATAATTTTATCTGCTAATAGATTAGAGCAAATCACATTACAGTGGTGAGAAACCAGAATTTCAAAATTTCATTCAATAAATATTTGTTAACTGCAGTGTGTCTGGCATAATACTAAGAATTAGAGTTCAAAAATAAATAAAATGCCATGTCTGTCCTCAGTGAGCCCAATAATTTTGTGTTGGAGATAGACATGTAAATTAAAATATAGTCAGTTCTCATTATTCATGGTAGTTGTGGCCTATAAAGTCTCTGCAAACACTAAATTAATAAATATTGAACTATGGCTTCTAGGGGAAATACAAGGTTATGTTCCTACAAGCCTTTGGTCACAATATTTTCATCAACTGATCAATACATAACCTTGTTTTATGAGAGCTTTTGTTTAAAGACACCTTATATAATATATAATATTGATTCATTAACATTGTACCCAACCCCACTATAACTCATGCCTGAACGAAGCTTACTTAACATATGATATGCATTTTCCTGTAAGGCACATCATGGCCTTCTTGGTTAGAAACACTGGACAGCACTTCAATACTATGATTGGGGCCATTTTAGACGTGAAATAACTAAACACAAAAATGCAAAAAAAAAAAAAAAGTGGCACTAAATAGACTATGAAAGGACACTTTTTTTTAGTATGAGAGCTGAAACATGAAAGCAACGTGTTGTCTTATTCAACCTCAGCTGGGACTATGCAATGTTGGGTGACTCAAATACTTTGCCACTCTGTACATGTCCACAAATGACCACAAAAGCTCTGCAAGTATTGATTATTGAATTACCAATAAATTTTAGCAAGTAGGTGAATTCACAAATACAGAACTTATGAATAATAAGGATTGGCTGTACTATGTGTACTATATGGCTGAAGTCTGGTATGGATCGGTGACCTGTTAGGAACTGGGCTGCACAGCAGGAGGTGAGCGGTGGGCAAGCAAGCGAGCAAAGCTTCGTCTGTATTTACAGCTGCTCCCCATCACTTGCATCACTGCCTGAGCTCCGCCTCCTGTCACATCAGTCACTGTCTCCCATCACAAAGGCTTGTGCAGGCCATTGTGAAGAGTGTGGATATTTTTCTAACTATAGTGGGAAGCCTTTGGACAGTTTTAATAGGAGAGTAATAAAACCTGTTTTACATTTTAAAATGATGGCTCTAGCCACTCTGGGAGAATGTTGTTGAGAACTAGAGTGAAAGTAATGGAGCTAGTCAAGTAAGTACTGTAGCAGATAGGCAGAGGGTGATAGTGGTTTAGAGTAGGGTGATGGCAGTGGAGGGGTGAAGGAGTCAGATGGCTTCTCTTCCGTCACCTCCACCATGGCTGCATTTAAGAACCAATATATCACTGGATCTGTTATGAATTCTAGGTATTTTTGTAAGTATATGTATAAACTAAGTATTATATTGAAAACAGAAACTGTCAGTGAAATTCATCATTCTGAAATTATAGGCTGGGCACGGCTGTAATCCCAGCAATTTGGGAGGCCAAGGCAGGAGGATTGCTTGAGGCCAGGAGTTTGACACCAGCCCAGGCAACATAGCAAAACCCCATCTCTACAAAAAAAAAAAAAAAAAAAAAAAAAGTCAGGCATGGTGGTGTACACCTGTAGTCCTAGCTACTCAGGGCTGAGGCAGGAAAATTGCTTGAGTCCAGGAATTGGAGGTTACAGTGAGCCATTATCATGCCAGTGCACTCCAGCCTGGGCAACAGAGCCAGATTCTGTCTCTAAAAAATACAATAGTTTTGAGATTCAAATCTGAATATTTAATAAAATGTAGCAGTGATCCTATAGTCATGTTTCATGTTTATTGGTGTTTATTAGCTGTGTAAAAATACTTTCAGACAATTCTTATTCAGTTACACCACTACATATTTTCTTGTAATAAAATAATTAAACTTTGACCTGCTTTGTTTATTGGTGGTTAAGTCAATAAAAATTTATTCAAAGCAGGGCTATTATATTGTGAGAACAAATCAGGAACAGCATTGTTTATTTGAGCTCTGTTTGGGGGAAAAAAAAAAAAACTGTAGATCTAGCTTTTTCCCGTCTGTGCATTGTACTTTAACAAGGATACAGGAGTAGTATGGAGCATGGACTATGGTGGGGAAAGACTGGGGATTAGTAGACCAGTTAAGAGGCCTTTTAAATAGTCTAGGCAAGAGAAGATAAAAACTCTAAACCTGAGAGTGAAATTTTTAGAGTTGAATTTTGAGAGTGAAATTGTGATGAGGATGACTTTGAGACTTTTATGAAGCAGAATGGAAAGATTTGAAAAAGAATTAGATATCTGGAGGTCAGGGAGAAGAAAAATTAGATGATTCTGAGATTATAAGCTTTGCAAAAGAGGTAGATGGTGATGTCATAATACAAATGAGAGGTAGAATCTATAGTAGGAAGAGTAGGCTTGGTTAGGGGGAGTGAGTAGTTTTGAAAATGATAAATTAAAAGCACCATCTTTGGGACTCCCAGGAAAATTATGTTAAGAAGGCAGTTGGAGAAAAGTGAGTGAGTGCTGTAACTAATATTTAGAAATCATATAAAAACTAGTTGAAACCCCAGAAGTAAATGCAATCACTCAAGAAGAGTATAACAACCTGAGGGATACCAACAGCAATGATAGTCTGTCCTTGAGCAGGCTGAAGATCAAATATGTGATTGATTTGTCAGTTAGCTCATTCCTAAGCTTTTCCAAGGAGTTTGGGAAGAGCAGTGGCTGAGATGGCAGGGGTGGAGAACTGATGAGATGATGCACAGTGTGGACTACTCTTTAGAGAAGCCTGGTGTGGTAGGGAAAAGGAAGGAGATGAGGCTGTGACCTAAAAGGGAAGTGGGGTTCAAAATAGGGATTTTAAAAAATTATTATCTAAGAATGGGGAAGATGTTAGCATATTTATAGATGTAGAAGTATCAAATGAAGAAAAAATATTGAAAGTGTAGGAGAGAACCCATGGATCATGATCCCATTGTGGGCAGGAGGGACTTGATTCATTTTGTAGGTAGCAGCCTTGTAGAGGAGGATTTTTTTCTGAGATTTAAGGAAAAGAGATAAGGAAAGATAATGTATTAGATTTTACAAGTGTAGGGGAATTGTGAGAAATCATGTATGATAGCCTCTTTTTTCCTTTTCCTTCTGACAAAATCATCTGTTGACAATTTAGTGTGGTAAATGCTTGAAATAGAGAACATGAGTGAACCCAAGAAGGGACAAGTAATAGAATTGTGCAGCAGTATTTGGGGCCTTGGTTATTTTTGTAGGACCAGGGCAATTTGAGAATATTGAACAACTAAGAGATAAGAATAGGAAGGAAGGCCCTGACATGGAGGAAAGAGCTATGGAAATCAGAGGTGAGGAGAGACGATTACCTCATAATTTTGTGAGGGGCTACCTATGTTGAAATGTGTGCAGGGAAGCTAGAGCCAGGCCGCTGGGCAATCTTTTCACTGCGTCTAAATGCAAACTACATCATTAATGCTGTTTTATCAAACCAAAGTGTGTAAAGAAAGTTCTGTTAGAGCAGAAAACTATCATTATAGAAAAGGACTTGTGAAACATCCTGCAATATTTGAAACAATATTTTTATGTAACCTTTTAAAAATTTATGAAAGACACAAATTACCATATTTCTAGTTCATTTTATTATCATTTAGTTTCAAAACATGGCACCCAGTTCAGTCTTTACTAGAAGTGAATTGCTGGAAAGGATATCCAGTTGTCTCTAGTGTTTACACTTGTCACAGGGAAATTTGCAATGAGTAAAAGGTTAAAATAGTACCATTGTTCAATTATAATTTCATCTAGTTAGAGCATTCTTTCCACCACATTGAACAAATTACCATATTGCTTAAGTTTCTTACAACCAGAAGGTCTTTCAGACAAGAAATATGTTAAAACCTAAAATGATATGTTCATTTTGGATTGGATATGATCTGTTTTCATCAAGGCAGGATCTCTTTGGACTTTCTAAATTTCAAAAACTTTGTTAAATAAGTAAGGCCATTGTGTGCATGGTTTTCATCTAGACACGTAGAATCAAAGTTCTCTAATGTTTGGACTGTTTTAGCACTTCATGCAAGGATTTTCTGTGTAGTGTGCCTGTGTTCCTCTATCTTGTTGACTTCAGCATTCATGCCCAGAAGGGATGACTGAGTGGCATTATAGCTTTGGAGAAGAGAATTTGTTTTCCACTTCTTTTTCATCCTCAAAAGTACTTTTTGTGCTTATTGTTAATGTGATGCATTGTACTTTTATGTAATATTTTGCTCAGTAGTTTAAAGGGTGGCATAAACAAAAATGAACACCCTGTGTGTTAAATGAGGTAAGCATAAATTACAGTCATGCATCACTTAACGACAGGGATACATTCTGAGAAATGTGTTGTTAGGTGATTTTGTTGTGCAAACATCATGGAATGTACTTACACAAGCCTACATGGTATACCCTACTATACACCTACACCTATTGTATCTAGGCTACAAACCTGTACAGCATGTTACTGTCCTGAATACTGTAGGCAGTTGTAACACAATGGTATTTGTGTATTTGAATATATCTAAACATAGATAAGGTACAGTAAAAATGTGGTTACCATATAAAAGATACAAAAATGGTGCACCTGTATAGGGCACTTAACCATGAATGGAGCTTGCAGGACTGGAAGTTGGTCTAGGTGAGTCAGTGTGAAGACCTAGAGCATTATAAACTAACAGTGTATACTTAGGCCACACTCAATTTATAATTTTTTTTTCTTTTTTCAATAATAAATTAACCTTAGCTTACTGTAACTGTTTTACTTTATAAACTTATAAATTTTTTAAAACTTTCTGACTCTTTTAAAACTGTTTTAACACTTGGCTTAAAACACTGTACAGATATACAAAAATATCTTTTTTATGTATTCTTCATCTTTAAGCTTTTTTGTATGAATTTTTTTTCTTTTTAAACTTTTTTGTTAAAAACTAAGACACAAACAGTAGCCTAGGCCTACACAGGGTGAAGATCATCAATACCTTCTAAAATACCTCCTGGAGCTTATTGAGTTCTGCAAAAGCTTCTGCTAAACCCTTTACTCCGAAATTTCTTTGGGGAATTTTTCAGCTCCCTTATAATCTTATGAGACCATCATTGTATGTGTGGTCCATCATTGACTGAAACATCATTATATGCCACATGACTGTATTCCAAATTGATGAGCTACCTCTAGTACCTTATAAAATATTTTATATAACAAGATCTATATCATTTTAGTATAGTATAATACTCTAATCTGAATTTTATTTGATTACAGGTCAATGATTTTTGAGCCCCAGTTCCATGTTAGAATGGAACAGGTCATTTGCCAGTTAAAGAAAATGATTTAGAGTGGCACTAGGTAAACATTGCAGTAAGTGGGAACAGTTTTGTGGTAAATTAAATAAAATAAAGTTGACTGAAAAGTTTCATTTTGTGTAAGTTACATCTTCACATTTATGAATACAAAGAATAGCTGTAACTCTTTTAAAAATTGAAAATATTCTTTATAGGTTTATAAATATTAATTTTTACATCTTACATTTTATTTTTTACTGGAAATCCCCTTATCTTCTAAACATCTTACATTTAGTTAAATGTTTTATTGAAATATATTTTATATCGTAGTACATATAAAAAGAATTTAGTAAAGCGTATCATCTAAGGATAACTTTGTCTTCACCAGATTTCTGTCTTTAAAGAAAAAGTCCTGCTTGTTTTTAACTCTGGAAGCATGGTTACAATTCTATGATTTTTCTACATGCAAGCTAGTTACTGTTACATATGATAGATGTATTTTTTTAGGTTTTTATCTTTTACTAAAATTGTTAGTACACATATAGATGTAAGACCAACAGTACTCCCCAACTCTCTTTATTTGCATTTCTTTTTCCAAGGAGGCTACTCCCTTTAAACTTTTTTAGCTGATTCTTTTGGCATTTAGCTCTATGTCAGTAAATGGCATGTTTATGTTGCTGATTCTTGATTTTTTGGTTTTAACTATTTTGAAAAATGAGGATTTAGCTCTTTTTTCATTCTCCCCTACCATATATACATATACACATCATATACTCTTCCCATTCCTCCAATCATTTCAAAATAATTATATTAGTAATTTTGATCAGATCAGTATTTGTTAGTTAGGTGGTCCATTAGTAAACTGTGGTTATCCATGCTTGCATTTTTATTTTCGTGGAGTTAATATTTATTTGCTTAGTTTTCCATATGTACTAATTATCTATAATTCAGCCACCAAATTGCTACTTGTTTTCTAAATCAACTTTCAGTGTGTTTATTCAAATTTATCAACTTCATTTTCTTTAGGACAGCACTCCTGGAGCCTTCTGACCTGTCTAGTATGGACTCATTATTCTGTATACCTGATACACACTTGTCACCATCTTCTTGGAACTTACCTTTACCTTTCTCCTGAGTTGGGACTTCTAGTTCCTGTATCCCATCTCTTCCTCTTTTCTATTTTGCTTTTTTGTTTCATGCTCAGAGGGCAGCATGTCTTTTTTTTTTTTTCCTTTCTGTGAAAAAGTGTTGTGGCAGGTTAATTTTGTAAAACTTTATAAGCAAGTCTAAAAATTATTAGCTGTCCTCACACTTGATTGATGGTTTGACACAGTAAAGGATTTTCAGCTGGAAATATTCTTAAAGGCATCATTTCATCATTTATCTTTAGGTGTCGTCATTGAGCAGTTCAAAACCACTCCGACTCCGGATTCTTGACATGAGATTTTTTTTTTTTTCTTTGTCCCCAGTGTTGTGATATTTCACAGTAAAGTGTCTTAGTATGAGTCTGTTTTCATCTATTTTTCTGGGTGCTAGTGCCTCATTTAGTCCAGCAACTTAAAGCTTTCAGTTCTAGAAAATGTTAAATATTTCATTAATGTTTTCCTCCCCTCCATTTTGTTTGTTTTTTCTTTCCAAATCCTATATTATTTAGATGCTGCTGAATCAGGCTCCCTAATTTTCTTTATTTTTCTACCTCTGTGCTTTTCTACTTTTTCCCCCCAAATTTATCTTCCATGATTTCTATTGAATTTATTTCTGCTTTTGCATTTTTATTTTCTAAGAACTCTTTTGTTTCGTATAGCAGTCTTATTGTAGTTTCATGAATACAGTATTCTCTTTTTTTCTTTGGGAATTTTAATGACTGTTTTCTTCATTCTGAATAGTTTTGACCTGTTTGTTTTAGTCTCTTTCTTTCATGTTATAGGCTTTTCTCAGCCATCTCATTATCCCCAGGTTATTAGCTCATTGTTAGGAGTGGGGAACTAAAAACCTGAAGCTCTGATTGCATGTTGAGCTTCAGTGTAGCTGTCTTATAGCTGGATTGTTGGAGGGTGATACCTGATCTTCATGTCTGTGTCTTTCCTGTTGACTGGTCATATTCTCTAGAGAAGACTCTTCACATCTGCTTGGAAGGCTTCTGACAGTCAAGGGGGAGAATCAGGTGGAGGGGTTTGTCTCAGCATTTAATGATCCCATTTTGCAGGGGATTTGATTATCCGTGGTCGAGAGACACCTCTTCTCTTACTCTCTGCAGAAAACAAACCTCTAGTTTTCAGTCCTGTGTGCTGGAGGGTCAGAGACAGACAAGGAAGTGGGAGTGGGAGCTAAAAATCTCAGTTCTTTTGAAGCAGTTTTTATTTGATTCTCGAGCCTTTGGAAGATTTTGTTGTATATGATAGAATGGTTTTCTGGTTCCCCATGGCTGGTTTAGTTTGGCCTCTTTGGGTATGCTAGGTCAGTTACTCCTTTGTCCATATGTTTTATAGTTTCCAAAGTCACCTTTTCTCTCATCATTTCCATCTTAGTAAATATATGCCTTATAAAATAAAATGACACACACATCTTTATTACATTCTAGAGGGTTTTTAGGCAAGAGCACAATTAGATGAGTTCAATTTATCATTACCTGGAAATACTGATATTTGTCCTCTTGAATAAAAAAATTATTTTCCTTTTGTATTTCTATTTAATTTTCTTTCAAGCTTGGCACTTGATTTTTGTCAAATCCAAGCACAATAAAATTTTGGAGACTGTCAAGGAGAGGAGTTCTGGTAGAATACAGTTATTTATTTATTTATTTATTTATTTATTTTTTAAGATAGAGTCTCACTCTGTTGCCCTGAGTAGGGTGTGGTGGTGTCAGCCTAGCTCACAGCAACCTCCTGGGCTCAAGCAATCCTCCTACCTCAGCCTCCTGAGCAGCTGGGACTACAGGCACACACTATGATGCCCAGCTAATTTTTCTATTTTTAGTAGAGACGAGGTCTCGCTCTTGCTCAGGCTGGTCTAGAACTCCTGAGCTCAAGCGATCCTCCCGCCTCAGCCTCCCAGAGTCCTAGGATTACAAACGTGAGCCTCCCCGTGCCTGGCCCATGATTTCTTAATTTTAATTTTTAATTATACCTTTTGTGAAAGGATCTGTGATCAAGAGTACGCTTCAGCTTTCCCCGTCCAAAAGAATATTGTTTGCTCCAGGAGCCACTACAACCATCTGTGCATTGCTTCACTTTGAGGTTTCTTTAGACATCTCGAGTGTTAGCATCATGAAATGAATTGGTTCCTTTGGAATACTGGCGCTATTACAAATTCCAGCTAATCTCAGAGAGACTTTGTATTTTACTTTGCTATGTGTCAGTTGTTGGTTATACTTCTGTCTCCAATTAGAGTTGAAAGCCAGGTAATAAAAAGGAAAAGTAATTCAGAATATTAATAATCTTTCACACAGTTTTGCATTTACTAAGCATTTGTTGAGTCATATACAAGGTACTATGTTGGGAGCCATAATAAGAGAGGAAGTTCTTGTTCTTTAAGGGGTTATAATAAAAAAACAGAATATACACGAAACAGGTAGTGCATGCTAGAAAATCATTCTTTCCCCTTGTTTTATCAGATATTTTTATTTAAAAACAATTGGGGAAATGGCAAAAGATAAATGTATGGGTTATCTTTAGATCTTGGCTTCATTTATTAACTATAGTTATGGACTGAATGTGTCCCCATCAAATTCATATGTTCAAATCCTAACCCGAATGTGATGGTATTAGGAGGTCTGACCTTTGGAGGTGATTGTCATGAGGGTGGAGCTCTCATGAATATGATTAGTGCCTTACAAAAGGGACCCCAAAGAGCTCTCTAGTTCTCTTTCTGCCATGTGAGGGTACAATGAGATGCAACCTGGAAAGCGCCCCTCAGTAAACTGACCATGCTGACACCTTGATTTTGGGCTTCCATCCTCTAGGACTGTGAGAAACAAATTTCTGTTGTTTATAAGCCACACAGTCTGTGGTATTTCTTTATAGCAGCTCAAACTGACTAAGACAACCACCATAATAGTCTTTTTTCGGAATTACATAATGTACAGTGATGTAATTAAGATCTCTATTTTTACTCTTCCTTTAACATTTCTCACCATTCTTGTTAAGTGCTTTTTACCCTAAAAGATTACTTTGAGCAAAGAATATGAGAGAGAAAGAAGATAGTTAATTTGAAAGAAAGGAAAAATTTTATATTAATATTTCCTTTTCTTTCCTTTCAGATTTCAGTAAATATATTTAGTTCAATGGGGAAAAACAACAACAACAACAAAACACCAGCTAGCTATAAATGTCTGTTTACCTTTTGCAGTTCAGGCTAACAGAGGTAACGAAATAATAGCATGGTGAAAAGGTGTATCTTAACCCACTGTTAATCTATGGCATCCAGCATCTATGACCCTCCTGACTGCAAATAGTTTTTAATGGCCATTTCTTACTATTAACCTTGCTCACGTTTTAGTCATCTATTGTTCTTACAAGTATTTATTTCAATCATCTGCTGCTCCTGAGCAAGTTACTACTGGCAACTCAGTTTCTTCCATCTTACTGAACTTTGCACTGACTTCCGAGTTCCTCAGGGATATTTCTGATTCCTCCATTACTGTTTTTAAATAGTTGGCATGGCAATAGGAATGATGAGAGATGGTGTTCACCTGCAGAAATTTGTGTCTTGACCCACTAAAATTATAATAAAGTCATACTGTGTAATGGCAAGTCTAGGAGTAGAAACTACATTTTCTCATGCCCAATGCTCTCTCCACTAACAAAACTAGATTGTTTCTTGACTTTTCTGCATATCTGCCATTTGTTGAAATGCAAGCCCTCAATGACAGAACCTAGCTCATTATACCCCTCTGCCCTTGGCCAGTCCCTTGCAGAATGTCGGTATTTGTTATCCTTCTAGCCTCTTAGGCATTTTCCTTCTTTCTGTGTAGGGAAAATATCGAGATTGCTTTGTGGAGCAATCATTCTTGGGAAATATAGTCTATGATTTCAGCTGCAAAAGGTGAATGTAGTTTGGGGCCAGTCAGTTAAACTGAATTTTTGATTTTTTTTTTTCTCCTACTGACCAACATCTGTCATGTCTCTTAACCTTTCTGGGCCTCATTTTTCTCATCTATAAAATGGAAATAATACCTATGCCATCCAACTTACAGGGAATTTTTGCAGACTAAAATGGGATAGAAAACTACATATGAGGTGGTTATTACTTGAACTCAAGTAATGGCTTAGGGCAATATTTAGGACTCACTGAGTTAGGGAAAAGATCAAGATGAATATTGAAGTAATTAGTGTGGGAGACAATGGACAACTGACCTAAAAGTGAAATTAAAATAAGATAGTTTGTGTATCTATAGTAGTATGCAGGCATGATTCGGTGATGGAGAAGTTGTTAAGAGTAAGGGATTGTGAAGACTTCTACGACTGATATCACTTGATGGCTTTGGTGAAATCGTCATGTATAGATGTGTGTTTATATTAGCATTAGCAGAGAGATCTAAAAGAAAATACATAAGAGGAACTCCTTAAAGCAACAACAGTAAAAAATTCTTCCTCACTCACTTAGTGTAAATAGAAAAGATGATCTATTTTATCATTTTGTAATTGTAAGAGAGTAATATAGTATTGTAGAAAAGTAAGAAAAGTCTTTGGCCTGATAAATATTTATCAAGAATCAATGTAGAACTTAATTTGTAGTAATCTCAGATCAGATACCCTGGTCTTGTAGAAATCAAGTAGCCCTTGTAGAGCTACTTGTAGAAACTACATTTTATGTGTGTGTTAGTGTGGCTAAAAGTGGAAGATAACTTGTTTTCATTTATTGGCACAATGTCTTGAAGTCTCTTCTTTTTGAAACCTATGAAGGTTGTCAAATGGGTAAAATATTTTTGGCAAAAAATATCTGATTTGTAAAATAAAAATTTAAAGCATTAAGAGTAATTGTTAATATGTTTCATTCATGTAATTCTTAACTGTAGGCATTAAAGAAGTCTTGTAACTTTAAAGTACACCTGTGAAAGTTATTAAAAGATATTTAATGTAACCTAGACCAAAATGGCTTACTAGGAAAGAAATGATGAAAAGGACACACTGATACATAAGACATGGGATATTTAAGAGATAAAATGTTCTATGTGAGGAGATTATCTTTGGAGAGACAAATTCATGAGTTGAGAAATAACGCCAAGCATTTTTTGCCTAGAAAAATCTTTTTTCTTCTGTTAATAAAACTTTTTATATAAAAGTACTTAATTTTATTAGGTAAAGTGGTTTTCTTTAATCCTTATGAATCTGCATAAACACCTGTAGAAACCCTCATGATTGCTCACTCTGCAAATACACAGTTCATAGCTTGGGCAATCCATTTGTTAAATTATTGTTTTTTTATACAGGTATACATAAGCATATTTTGTAAAAAATTTAAGGCATTACCAGATAGAGCCCAGAGCCTTTTTAACTATGTCTGCTTTCAATCTCTACTCCTTTTCCAGGGATAATACCTGTTACAACTTTGTTTTATATCTTTACAGACCTATTCCTGTATATTTATGTATTTGTTCCTGTGGAAAATATAGAGCATTGTTTTGTATGCTTCATTTCTATGAATATATGAATATATATAATATCTTACTGTAATATATTAGTAATATCTTATTGTATGAAACTTGCTTTTTTCCCCACAGAAAAATGTATTTTGGAGAACTTTTAATGTTAGTACTTATAAAAGCATGTTATTGTTTTAACTGTTGCAGATTATTCATAGGATGAGTATAGTTTACTTAGGTCCTGCAGTGGAACATTGAGGTTGTCTCTATTTTTTCCCATGTTTTCAAGAAAGCCCACAACGAACATCCTAATAAATTGCATCATTAGAAGTAATATTGCCTATATCATGATGATCTCTTTCACTTGATTAAATAAAGTTGTGATTGTGAAAGTTTAGTAAAATTAAAACTTTGAAAATCTTTTATTAAAAACGTTACTCAAATTCTGGTAATGTTGACATGAAGAGGTTGGCAGTTCGCCTCTGCAAAAAGCAAATATAGAACTGGACAAAATTGTCAAAAACAGCCAATTTAAGGGTACTAAAAGTTGACCAAAAGCAGTTAAAAAATTGAGAAGCATTTATTCTTGCAAATCTACTAGAGCTTGAGGTAAGAATAGTGTAAGCCTGTGGCTGTCTTACCTGGAGTTGGTCCTATATTCCTCTCAATTCCCTCAGCTCAGTTGTTGAGAACTGAAGCTTTATCAGTGCTATAGACTGAATCTTTGTTCCCCCTCCCAGAATTCATATGTTGAAACCCAAATCCCCAGTGGGATGGTATTTGGATGTGAGGCCTTTGGGAGGTGATTAGGATTAGATAGGGGCTCACTAGGAACTTTGGTTGGGCCAGCACCTTGATCTTAGACTTCCCAACCATCAGAAAACTGTGAGAAATAAATTTGTTGTTTAAGCCACCAGTCTATGGTATTTTTGTTATAGCACTCTGACCCACAATCGACTTGGGACTAGCTGAGAAAACCAGCATCTGTGCTGCCCAAAGGTTGGGGAGTGACTTGATTCAGGCTAGGACAGAGTGAGAGAGGATATAAAAATCTGTGACTTTGCTGTTGAAAAGTGGTGGATTTGGTTGGAAACAGATGGAGAACACATGCTGCCTTACTAACTCAAGGTTGTGGACCTGGTTTGGTGTGAACGGTGGACTAGCAGAAATTTAATAGGGAAATCCTAGAAATGAGAGCTCCATGGAAGAGCTGAGATAAGCTCTCCATACGGGGAGACGCAAGAGAGCCTGGCAAAAAGTGAAAGCTGAGGGAGACTTTAGAAGTGCCTGCAACATGCATTTCCCAATCCATCTCAGAGCAACCAGCTGAGCGTGGAAGTCTTACAGGTTTGAGGTGTTTCGAGCACAGCCTTTGCTGATTTGAGCACAGCATTGGCTCAGATTGCTGTTTGAACACAATATTGGCTGTATCATTAGCTATACAGACATACACAATCCCAAGGGAGCCAGGCTGAAATATAAAAATAAGAATTAAAAAGCTGAACGAAGATGTCCTGACTGCATACCACAGAGGGAAACAGTTCTGCAGTTTAAGCCCATAGCAATTATTTAAAAACTTAATAACTCTGAAAAATAAAATAAATTCAGAGTTACTGTAATCTGTTAAAGGTTTTACATTCAATCAAAAACTGCTAGACTTGCAAAAAAGGAAAGAAAAGAAATTCTAGGAAAATGTGAACCATAATCAGGAAAAACAGTAGAAACCAATTAACTGGGCTTGGTCTTGGATTTAACAAAGACTTCAAATTGGCCATTTTAAGTATATCGAAGGAATTAAAGGAGAATATAGCTGGGCATGGTGGTGTGTCTCTCTCTGTAGTCCCAGCTACTCAGGAGGTGGAGGCAAGAGGATCACTTGAGCCCAGGAGTTCGAGATGCTATGATCCCGTGCTTGTGAACAGCCACTGTACCGCAGCCTGGTTAACGTAGCCGAGACTGCGTCTCTTTAAAAAAAAAAAAAAAAAAAGGAAAATGTGCTAACAGGATGCTGACAAGACTCAACAAATAAAGAATCTCAGAGAAACAAACTGGAAAAGAAGAACCAAGTACCAAGTAGAAAGTTTAAATTTGAAAAGCACAATATTTGAAATGGAAAATTCATTGGATAGGCTCAGCGGGAGATTTGAGATGGCAGAGAGAATATGAAGATCAATGAAGAGAAGAGAGAAAAAAGATTTGTAGGAATAGCAGAGACTTGGAAACCCATGGGACAATGTCAAATATTTCAATGTACTTGTAATAAGAGTTTCGGACAGGAAGAAGAGAAAGGAATGGAAAAAATATTTTAAGAAATAGTGGCACCAAACCATCCCAGATTTTTATCAAATTCTGGTGAAAAATGTAACTTAAAAAGAGTTCTAGGAATATGGAGTAAGCACATTATACCCAGTCTCTCCAACTTAATGCAGCTATAAAAACTGGCCAGGATACATGGGGTTGCTATTTGAAGACTATGAAAAGTAAATAGTAGCAGGCAGTTGGAGAAAACAACCAGAAATTTAAGTACCACTGAATTAGTGGTGAGTTTACCTTTTTTTTTTCTTTTTCTGGCTTTGGTATCCCCTGACCTGAAGCCAACGTAGCTCAAAACCCAAAGTGGACAAAGAGAACTCCAGAAATTCTCTAATTCTGGCTTGAAGAGCAGGAAAGGGGTTTTCTAATGCTTGGCAGGAGTGCAGAAACACCCCCCAAACCCCCCATCCTACCCCATGTTCTCTTGCACCTCAGACCCCAGGAAATCTTTTAGAAGCAGTGTTGGCGTAGGTACAATAGCTGAGAAGAGCCTATAACTCCAAGGGATGAAGTTTCCTCTTCAGTTGGAGGAGCTGTGGTCCCAAGAGAGTGGGATGAATCACTGTTTTTTCCCTGTGTTCTCCTACTGCTTGAACCTGGACATAGCAGAATGGCTTAAATTAAGCTCCAGATTTCTGGCTAGAGGATTGGAAAAGGGCATCCCAGATAACCAGAAGTACCAGATAGATTCCAGAGAGAGAGGAGGTCTGGAAAGAGAGCCCTTAATGTTTATGCACTCCAAGGCTTACCCCTTGGCTGTGTTTATGTGGATCTGACCCTAAAAAGCATACATAGATGTTCAATGCTGAAATATGGGTAGGTCACCACCCAAATTCCAGACTGGCCAATGGATGGCACATATGTGGTACAGATCTGAATAGCATTATGAAAGCTTTAAAACGTGGAATACTTTCTGAAAAAGTTAAGCATACATTTACCAGGTGACCCAGTGTGCTCACTTCTAGGTATTTACCCAAGAGAAATGAACATTTAAGTTCACAAACAAAGGTGCAAATGAGCATGGAAGAATAAAGTAAAATGACGTTGGTACCTGAAAAGGCTGGTCAGAACTTGAGGCCTGAATTCAGTCAATTACCTGCTAAACAAAAATATCACCATTCTCCATAAGATTTCAATAAGACAGAATCTTATATTAAAAATGTATAGCAAAAATTCAAAATTACTTGGCATATGAAGAACCAGGAAAAATCTCAACTCTTGTGGACAAAGATAATGAACAGACACCAACACAGATGTGGGAACTAACAGATTTAAAGCAGCTGTTATGCTACAAGAAGTAAAAGTATGTTCTCCTTAAATGAGTGGAAATATAGAATATCTCAGTAAAGAAGTAGAAAAAGAAGAACCAAATGAAGAATTTGGACCTGAATAATACAATAGCAAATAAAACCAACTTACTGGACAGGCACAATAGCAGAAGGGAGATGACATAGAGTCTGTGAAGATAGTTAAATAGGAATGTATCCAAATTGTACAAAGATTTAAAATAATGAACAGAGCCTCAAGGACCTATGGGATAATACCAGAAGGTCTAACATTTTCTTATCAAGCACACAGGAGAGAAGAATGAATATGATGCAGAAAAAATATTTGAAGAGGTAATGGCTGAAAACTTCCCAAATTTGGAGAAAGACAAACCTATAAACTCAAGAACATGGGTGAAGCTCAAACGGGATAAACCTAAGGAAATCCATGCCCAGACACATTATAATCAAACTTCTGAAAACAAAAGACAAACTGCTGAAAGCAAAAACAAACAAAACACATTTTATTACTAACAGAGGAACTATTTGAATGAAGATTTTTCATCAGAGACCAAGAGGCTAGAAGGAAGCAAAACAAATGTTTTAAGCATACGGGGGGGGGGGGGGGG
>CM052437.1:119145271-119162124 GCA_028533085.1 Varecia variegata | reverse complement strand
TATCTTTATACCATGCAGTATTACTCAGCTATAAGAAATAACGATGATACAACATCTCTTTGGTTCTCCTGGGAAGAGTTGGAACCCATTCTATTAAGTGAAGTATCCCAAGAATGGAAAAATAAGCACCACATGTACTCACCAGAAAATTGGTTTCCCTGATGAACACCTGGGTGCACATTTAGGAATGATACCAATTGGGTGTTGGACAGAGGTGGGGGGAGGGGATGGGTGTATATCTACATGATGAGAGCGAAGCGAACTGTCAGTGGAATGGACATACTTGAAGATCTGACTCAGGGTGTTGGGGGTGGGGGAGGGGACGGGTGTTTACCTACATGATGAGTGCGATGTGCACTGTTGGGGGAATGGACACCCTTGAGGGTCAGTCTCAGGGGGTTGGGAGGGGCATGGGCAATATACTTAACAAGAACGGTTGTACCCCCATAATAAGCTATAATAAAAAAAAAAAAAGTTTCATTTAGCTACTCTGTTTCAAGATTTGTCTGTTGCTATGGCAATACTGCACTATTTTAAGTTATAGTGATTTTATAGTTGATAGCAGGTACCCTCTTTACATTTATGCTTTTTGAAAAAACATATTGGCTAGTTTTGCTTATTTGCTCTTTCAGGTAAATTTTAGAATAACTTTATCCAAAAATCCTGTTGGGACTTCTATTAGTATTAGGATTTCTTTCTTTTTTTTTTTTTAAATAATTTGGAGAGAATTGGCATTTTTACAGTATTGAATCTTATCTCAGAACGTGATCTCTTCATTTAATCAATTTCTTTCAAATGTTCTTTAGTATAAGTTTTATGATTTTCCTCATATCTGTCGAACATTTTAACTTTAGCCTTAGTTGGTTATAACTAATATTTAGGAAAACTTTTGACTTTTCTGTATTGCTTTTATATCTATTCCAGGGGTCCCCAACCTATGGTGAGTTATGTAAGTATTTCACTATATGTTACAGTGTAATCATAATAGAAATAAGGTACACAATAAATGTAATGTGCTTGAATCATTCCAAAACCATTCCCCCCACTATCTGTGGAAAAATTATCTTCCACGAAAACAGTCCCAGATTCCAAAAGGTTGGGGACTGCTGGTCTAGCCATCCAAACTCTCATAACTAATAATTTTTCAACTGATTCCTTGAGACTTTTCTAAGTAGATAATTATATCATCTGCATTTTAAAAAATGTAATGTCTTACTACATTAGTTAAAACTTAAAGTACAGGTTGGAAGAGTTTTAGTCTTAGTGGGCATTTTTGTCTAGTTCCTGACTTTTTTGTAGTGAAGCTTCTGACATTTTTCCATTAAGTGTGATGCTTCTTATAGAATCTGTTATAAAATGACTCTGGTTTCCTTCTATTTTTACTAAGGTAAGATTTTCCATCAGAATTGGGATTTTTATCTTATGTCTCTTAAGCACTGAGATGAGTGTGGGTTTTTTTTGTATTCCATGATAATATATTAAACCACATTGTATACCTAATGTTGAACCATCTTTACTAAGATAAACTGTACTTGGTTATTATCATTATTCTTTTAAGCTGTTACATTCAGTTTACAAATATGTTTAAGATATTTGTATATATATTCATATGTGAGTTTAGTATATAATTTTCTTTTTTTACTGAGTTTTGAAGTCCACATAGAAATTGAAAAGCTTTTGATCTTTTCTAATTTGTTTTAAAAACAAAAATTATCTCTTTCTTCTAGGTTTTATAGAATTTATTCTTAAATCTATATAGGCCTCATGCTTCTGTAAAAGTGGATTTTTGGAATCCTTTCAATTTCTTCTTTTGTGATCTATTTTTTATTTTTTACCTCTTTCTCATAAACTTTGATAATTGACATTTTCCTAGAAAATCATCTATTTGACTAGATACTAAAATTATTCATTATATTTTTAATTGCTATACCTGCATTTATTTTCTCATCTCATTCCTAATGTTACTTGTGTCTTGTCTTTTCTTATTTATTTTTTAATTGACACATAATATAATTGTACATATTTAGGGGTGACGTAGTAATGTTTCAGTACATACAATGTATAGTGACAGATGAGGGTAGTTAGCTTATCTGTCATCTCAAACATTTATCATTTCTTTGTGTTGGAAACATTCAATATCCTCTCTTCTGTTTGAAAATATATAGTATCGTTAAGTATAGTCATCTTACGGTGCTATATATAAAACACTAGAACTTGGTTATTCTTCCTATCTAGCTGTAATTTTGTATCCATTAACAGATCTCTCTCTATCCACTCCTTCCCCTAACCCTTCCCAGCCTCTAGTATCCTCAGTTCTACTTTTTACTTCTATGAGATCAACTTTTTTTAGCTTCCACATATGAATGAGAACATGTGATGTTTAACTTTCTGTTCCTGGTTTATTTCACTTAACATAATGTCCTTCAGTTCCGTCTATGTTGCTGGGAATGATAGGATTTCATTCTTTTTTATAGCTATATTATAATATTACATTGTGTATATATACCACATTTTTTTTATACATTTATCTCTTGTTGGACACCTAGGTTGATTCCATACTTTGGCTGTTGTGAATACTGCTGCAGTAAACATGAGGATGCAGATATCTCTTCCATATACTGATTTTGTTAACTTTGAATGAATGCCCACTGGTGGGATTTCTGGATCCTGCAGTAATTCTATTTAAAGTTTTTTGGGGCATCTCCATACTGTTCTCCATAGTGGCTGTTGCAGTTTACATTCCCAACAACACTGTGTAAGAGTTCCCTTTTCTCTGCATCCTTGCCAGCACTTATTATCCTTTGTCTTTTTGGTAATAGCCATCCTAACTGGGGTGAGAGGATGTCTGATTTGCATTTCCCTGATGATTAGTAATGTTGAACATTTTTTCATATATTTGCTGGCTATTTATGTTTTCTTTTCAGAAATGACTCTTCAGATCATTTACCCATTTTTAATTGGATTTTTTGATTTTTTGCTGTTGAGATGTTTCAGTTTCTTGTATATTGTGGATATTAATCTTGTCAGATGAATAGTTTGCAAGTGTTGTCACCCATTCTGTAGGTTGTCTCTTCACTCTGTTGATTATTCCCTTTGCTGTGCAGAAGCTTTTTAGTTTGATATAATGCCATTTTGTTTATTTTTGCTTTTTTTTTTTGCCTATGCTTTTAATGTCTTACTCATTAAATCTTTTTTCAGACCAATGTCCTAAAGCATTTCCCCTATGTTTTCTTCTAGAGTTTTATAGTTTCTGGCCTTATGTTTAGGTCTTTAATCCATTTTGATTGATTTTTGTATAGGGTGAGAAGTGGGGGTCTAGTTCCATTCTTTTTCATATGGATGTCTAGTTTCCTAGCATCATTTATTGAAGAAACTGTCCTGCCACCAGTGTTTGTTCTTGGTTCTTTTGTCAAATATCAGTTGGCTGTATGTAGTTGGATTAATTTCTGGGTTCTTTATTCTGTTCCATTAGTCTGTGTGTCTGTTTTTATGCCAGTACCATGATGTTTGGGTTACTATAGCTTTGTAACATATTTTGAAGTCTAGTAGTGTGATGATTCCAGCTTTGTTCTTTTTGCTCAGAATTGCTTAGGCTATTCAGGGTCTTTTGTGGTACCATATGAATTTTAGGATTGTTTTTTCTTTTTCTGTGAAGAATGCCTTTGATATTTTGATAGGGAGTGCATGAAATCTATAGATTGCTTTGTGTAGTATAGTCACTTTAACCATATTAATTTTCCCAGTCCATGAACATGGGATGTCTTTCTATTTTTGTGTGTCTTTTTCAATTTTTTTCATCCATGTTTTACAGTTTTTCTTGTAGAGAGCTTTCATTTCCTTGGTTAAGTTTATTCCTAGGTATTTTATCTTTTTGTAGTTATTGTAAATGGAATGGCTTTTTACATTTCTTTTTCAGCTAGTTTGTTGTTTGAGTATAGAAACGCTACTGATTTTTGTATGTTGATTTTGTGACCTGAAACTTTACTGAATTTGCTTATCAGTTGTAAGAGTTTTTTGATAGAGTCTTTAGGTCTTACTACATATAAGATCATGTCATCTGCAAACAGGAACAATATGACTTCCTCCTTTCCAGTTTGGATGCCCTTTATTTCTTTCTCTTGACTAATTACTCTGGCTAGGACTTCCAGTACTATGTTGAATAAGAGTGGTGAGAGTGAACATTTTTGTCTTTTTGCAGTTCTTACTGGAAAAGATTTCAGCTTTCCCCATTCAATATATTAGCTGTGGGATTGTCACATATGGCCTTTATTGTGTTGAGGTACTTTCCTTCTATGAGTCATTTTTGAGAGTTCTTATCATGAAGGGATGTTGAACTTTATCAAATGATTTTTCTGTGTCATGATGATCATATGGTTTTTGTCCTTCATTCTGTTGATGTGATGCATCATGTTTATTGATATGCATATGTTGAGCCATCTCTGCATTTCTGGGATAAACCCCACTTGGTCATGGTGTATGATCTTTTTGATGTGCTGTTGGATTCAGTTTGCTAGTATTTTGTTGAGGATTTTTGCATCTATGTTCATTAGGGATATTGGCCTTTAGTTTTCTTTTTTTGTGGTATCCTTATCTGGTTTTGTTATTAGGGTTGTGTTGGCCTTGTAGAGTGAGTTTGGAAGATTTCTCTCCAGTTCAATTTTTTTGAATAATTTGAGAATAGAACTCAGCAGTGAAGCCATCTTGTCCTGAACTTACTGTGTTGAGAGGCTTTTTATTACTGATTTAATCTCATTACTTGTTATTGGTCTGTACAGGTTTTCTATTTCTTTTTGGCTCGATCTTGGTAGGTTGTATGTGTTCAGGAATTTATCTATTTCCTCTAGGTTTTCAAATTTATTGGTGTATATTTGCTCATGATAGTCTTCAATGATCCTTTGTATTTCTGTGGTAACAGTGGTGACATCTTTTTGTTTCTGATTTTATTTATTTGGATCATCTCTTTTTTTTCAATCAGTCTTGCTATTGGTTTGTTGATTTTGTTTATCTTTTCAAAATACCAACTTTCTGTTTCATTGATCTTTTGTTTTATATTTTTTAATCTCAATTTTGTTTATTTCTGCTCTGATCTTTATCATTTATTTCCTTCTACTACTTTTGGGTTTGATTTGTTTTTGCTTTTCTAGTTCCTTCAGATGGATTGCTGTTTATTTGAAATCTTTTTACTTTTCTGATGTAGGTGTACACTGCTATAAACTTGCCTCTTATACTGATTTTGTTGTGTTCCATAAGTTTTGGTATGTTATGTTTCTATTTTCATTTGTTTCAAAATATTTTTAAATTTTCTTATTAATTTCTTCTTTCACCCATTGGTCATTCAGGAACATGTTGTATTTCCATGTGTTTGTATAGTTCTGGATGTTCTTGTTATTGATGTCTAGTTTTATTCCATTGTGGTTAGAAGAGATACTTGATGTGATTCTGATTTTTTAAAAACTTTCAAGACTTGTTTTGTGTCCTGATATAGTGCTAATTCTGGAGGACGTTCCATGTGCTGATGAAAAGAATATGTATTCTGCAGCTATTGGTTGAAATGTTCTGTATATTACTCTTAGGTCCATTTGGTCTATGGTGCCATTTAAATCTGATATTTCTTTGTTGATCATCTGTTTAGGTGATCTTTCCAATGCTGAGAGTGGGTTGTCAAATTCCCAGCTATTAGTATATTGGGGTCTATCCTCCTTTTAGATCTAATAATATTTGCTTTATATATCTGGGGCTCCAATTTTGAGTGCATATATATTTACAGCTGTTACATCCTCTTGCTGAATTGATCCTTTTTATTATATCATGTCCTTCTTTGTCTCTTTGTATAGCTTTTGACTTAGTCTGTTTTATCTGATATAAGTGTAGCTACTCCTGCTTGCTTTTTGTTTCCATTTGTATAGAATCTCTTTTTCCATCCCTTCACTTTTGGCTTATGTGTGCCTTTACAGTTGAGGTGAGTTTCTTGTAGGTAGCATATAGTTGGGACTTTTTTTGTTTAATCCATTCAGCTAGTGTATACCTTTTACATTGGGAATTTAATCCATTTACATTCAAGATTATTATTTATAAGTGAGGACATACTCTTGTCATTTTATTCATTGTCTTCTGGTTGTTTTATATATCCCTTATACCTTTCTTGTCTACTTTTGCAATTTGGTGGGTTTCTGTAGTGGCAAGGTTTGTGTCCTTTCTCTTCTTTGTATATTATAATTTAACATGTTTTAGTGATGGTGGTTATTATCTTTTCACTTCAAGATTTAAGACTCTGGAGCATTTCTTGTAAGGCTGGTCTAGTGGTGATGTATTCTCTTAGTTTTTAGTTGTCTGAGGAAGACTTTATTTCTCCTTTATTTCTGAGTGATAGGTTTGCTGGTATAATATTCTGGACTGCCAGTTTTTTTTAATTTCTTTCCTTCTAGTACTTTGAATGTATCATCTCATTCTCTCCTTGCCTATAAGGTTTCTGCTGAGAAATCTCCTGTTATTCTAATGGTTCCCTTATATGTGACTGGACAGTTTTCTCTTGACATTTTTAGAATTTTTTCTTTGTATTTGATGTTTGACAATTAGAGTGTAAGGTCTCTCAGAGAGGACCTGTTTGGATTGTATCTGCTTAGGGTCTTGCGAGCTTCCTGGATCTGGATGTTCATCTCTCTCCCATGACTTGAAAAGTTTTCAGCTATTACTTCATTAGATATGTTTTATATACCTTTTCTCCTCTCTTGTCCTTCTAGAATTCTCATAATGTGTTTGCTTAATGATATCTGTAGTCTTTCTTCATTCTTTTCTTTTCTTTCTTTCTTTCTTTTTTATTTTTGGTCTGAGTTATTTCAAAAGACCCGTCTTCAAATTCAGAAATTATTTCTTCTTCTTGGTCTAGTCTGTTGTTGAAGTTCTTGATTGTATTTTTTTTTATTTCATTCATTGAATTCTTCACCTCTCTAAGATTTTGTTTGAGTTTTTAAAAAATATTCATCTCTTTATTGAATTACTCATTCAAGTCATAAATTATTTTCTTCATTTTGTTTAATCGTCTGTATTCTTCTGTATCTGAGTTTCCTTAAGATTATTATTTTGAATTATTTTTATGACATTTTGTATATTTCCTTATGTTTGGGGTCTGTTACTGGAGAATTATCATATTCCTTTGGAAGTGTCATGTTTTCTTGCTTTTTCATGTTTGATATATCCCTATATTGATTTCGGTGCATCTGGTAGAATAGTCACTTCTTCCAATTTTGTGAGGTAAGTTTCATAGGGAAAGACTTATTTGTATAAATGGATCTTAGGGTATTTGTTGGGACGGGTGCCTTGGCTTTGGTTTTAGGTGGATGCATTAGTGTAATTTCCATGAAGATTCTTTAGCCAGAATCCATGTTAGTGATGTTTGTGAGTACCTCAGTGGCCCAGGCGACAAGAGTTTGTGTTGATAATAGTGCAGCTTTGTTAGGAGTGGGCTCACTGGTCTAACCAGGCTATTTCTCGGGTCAGAGGTACATGTTGTCCACATGGTGAGTTGACCAACTTGGTTTCTGGCTTGCTGGGGTTGGGGCCATAGGGCTTTTACTCTGGCTGGCAGTATAGGCACATGGCTACTCAGCCAGCTTGGAGGCATGATGCCTGGTGTGGGACTGCCGGGCTGTTTTTCTGGCCAAGGGAGTGGACCCACTGGGCTGTTTTTTAGGTCCTGGGCCTGGCACACAACTGCTTAGCTGGTCTGGGGGCATGTCTGTTGGAAACAGGCCCACTGGGGTATTTCTCAGGCCCAGGTGCAGATGTGCAGCCAGTCTAGGGGTGTGTTTCTTGGAGATGAGTCTGCAAGGATGTTTCTCAGGTTCAGAACATAGGCATGCAGCTGCTCAGCCTGTGTGGGGATGTGTCAGTTGCTTGGGGACCTCTCTCTATAAGGAGAGGGCATGTAGCAATTTGGCTGACTCAAGAATTGGTTTGCCCTGGGTGTGTCCACCAGACTTTGTCCAGCTGGAAGTGCAAGTAGCAGGTGTTGCTTTCCTGGCTATGCAGGACCAGAGTCAGAGCTGATCCTGGGCTGCACAGGCTCTGTGCAGCTGGAGTTGTGGTGTTCAGCTGACTATCTGGGCCTGGTGGAATGAAGACAGAGGCCCTGGGCTGTACAGGTACAGGGTATACTCCAAAAGTGTCTTTGGTCTCAAGATGGTGCCAGGCTGCAGCAGCTTGGGTCACAGTGGATGGGTAGGGGATGAGGAGTGCACACCTTGTTCTCTAATCTGGGGCAATGCAGCTGCATTAATTCCTGGCAGCTCCCCAAACTGGGCTCAGGATTTGCGAGGACTGTGGGATTCTCCTGTAGTAAGGACTGTGAGTGTTTATGGTAGATTTGAATACTGATTAGGTACATGATAACATTAAGGAATTATTGTTAATTTTGTACATATGCCAACAGTATTTTGGTTACATTGTTTAAAAAGAGGCTGATCTTTTAGAAATGTACACTGAAATACTGTATCTGGGATTTGCTTCAAAGTCATGCAAGGTAGAAAGTGTATAGGGGTATGAAACAAGATTGGCCATGAGTTGCTAATCGGAGCTGATAATTGTTGGGTTCATTATATTATCCTGTTTTCCTTTGTATGTGTTTGAAATTTTTCATAATAAAAGTTAAAATAAAGACAAATATAAAATGTCAAAGGAAAGAGAAATAAGTAATCATGAGAAGTACAGCTAAGTACATTTATAGCCACAGGGCAAAAGTACTTTTAGAAATTGATTTTATTGTTCTCTGCCCACATAAGGTACTTTGGACTTTGTTAAATAACTTTATGAAGTAAGGGTTGATTTTATTCTTTATTTCCTAGTGTCTTTTTTCTTCATCTTAGTCCAATACTGGTTTTCCTCCTCATTTCCAAGGTACATTATGCTCCTCTTCATCTCTTCCAAAACTGTCAGTCATTTACACAGACTGGGTAGAAGACCTGTAGATGAACCTGTCCCAATTAAAGCACAAGAAAAGAATGCTTTGGGATGGAGATCAGGAATAGGAGTTAGGAAATAGATCTGATAGAGTACTAGAAAAATATTTTAGCATTTGGAAAAATATAGAAATGTGAAAAACTTTGTTGGGACATTTGGAAAGATGTTCCATATGAAAATCATTATTGATTTTATGACAAATTGAGAGTCTGAAGAGAAGATAAAAGCTTAAACTTCTAGTATTCTAACAGAAAATAGATAATGTCCAAAATGGGTCAGTCAAAAATTAGCACTGTTAGCATATTATCCAGGAAAAAAAGAAACCATTAATAGATCTGATTAAGAGAAACAACTCATAAATGCATAGTAATTACTTTTGGGGAGTAAGATAAGTTGGGAGAACGGAGGGCAGCATGGAACAAAGAACTGCTGTGTTTCATTATAAGCCATTTAGTAGTACCATCTGACTTTGACAAGTGTATTTCATTTTAATAAAAAAGTTAATATTAAAAACAATTGCTGTATTAGTAAATTTATTCTAAAGAAACATCAAAAGGACTTAAAACTAATAAGATTAGTTCTAATAAAATTAAGACTATGATATTGAACGAGGGAGAGTTCTAGCTTCACTCTCTTAGATGTGCATATCCAGTTCTATCACCAATTGTTGAAAAAACTATTCTTTATGGAATTGTCTTGCCACTCTGTCAAAAATCAGTTGACCATAAATTTATGGATTTATTTCTAGACTCTTGTTTAGTTATCTGTCTATATGCTACGTCCACAGAGTTTTGCTTACTATAACTTTTTAATGAGTTTTGAAATTGAGAAATATGAATTCTCCAACTTTGTTCTTTTTGAAGATGATTTTGGCTATTCTGGATGTCTTGTGTTTTTATATGAATTGTAGATGAGCTTGTCAATTCCTGCAAAAAAAAAAAAAAAAAGGCAGCTGAGATTTTAATAGGGATTGCATTAAACCTGTAGATCAGTTTGGGGAATATTGCCATTTTAATAAGTCTTCCAATCCATGAATATGGGATGGCTTTCCATTTATTTAGGTCTTCTTTTATTTTTTTCCATCATATTTTATAGTTTCTGGGTACAAATTTTATACTACTTTGATGCTACTATAAAAAGACTGATTTTCTTAATTTCCTTTTTGGAGTGTTTGTTGCTAGTATATAGAAATACAATTGCTGTGTTTTGATCTTGTATCCTGAAGCCTTGGTGAACTTATTAATTCTAATAAATTTTTTTGTGTATAAGGATTTTCCATATACAAGATGATAACATCTGCAAATAAAGATAGTTTTACTTATTCCTTTCCAATTTGGATGCCTTTTATTTCTTTTTCTGGATAAACTGCTCTGGCTGGAACCTCCAATACAAAGTTGAATAGAAGTGGCAAAAGTAGACAACCTTGTCTTATTCCTGACCTTAGGGGGAAAGCTTAATGGTCTTTCACCATTAAGTGTGATGTTAGGTGCAGGTTTTTCGTAGATGCCTTTTATCAAGGGTGAGGAATTTCCCTTCTATGTTGTAGATGAATGTTTTTATAATGAAGGTTTTGAACTTTGTCAGATACTTTGTCTGTCTGTCTATTGAGATGTCATTTGGTTTTTATTCTGTGTTCTGTTTATATAGTATACATGATTTGCATATGCTGAGCCACTCTTTTATTCCTGGGATAAACTGAACTTGGTCCTTGTGTACAATCCTTTTTAAATGTTGCTGGGTTCAGTTTGCTAGGATTTTATTAAAAATTTTTGTATTCGTATTTATAAGATATATTGGCTATAATTTCTTGTTCTGTCTTTGTCTGGATTTAGTGTCTAGATAATTGGCCTCATAGAATGAGTTGGGAAGTGCTCCCTTGTCTAATTTTTGGAAGAGTTAGTGAAGTGTTGGTTTTAATTCCTCTTTAAATGTTTGATAGAATTTACCACTGAATGCTTGTTCTGGGCTTGTGGAAAGTTTTTTGATTAGTAAATCTATCTTTTTACTTTTTATAAGTCTATTCAGATTTTGTATTTCTTCTTGAGTAATGTTTTTAAATTTGAAAAATATAAAGCAAGTGCAAGGTTGTAAGTATGTATAGGTAGTCTGATAAAGCCCAAATTGCATATAAAAATCTATCCTGCTACTAATTCATGGAAAGTCAACTTGAAATTCACACTGTTTAACAATTCAGTGTTTAAAAATGCAATTTTTAAAAAGACCATTCTTAATAGCTATTTATTTGCATTTTTTTATAATGTTACCCCATAATGGCTTGGAATTTAAGTTTTTGATTTTTTTATGTTGCTTTTATTTCAGCAGCAATGCAGCAAGTCTTGGAAAACCTTACGGAGCTGCCCTCATCTACAGGAGCAGAAGAAATAGACCTAATTTTCCTCAAGGGAATTATGGAGAATCCTATTGTAAAATCACTTGCTAAGGTATACTGGTTTATTCATAAGATTACTGAATTATTTTGAAAATTGTCTTTACAGAGATTCTTTTCAGATATTACTGTTTTAGAAGTTGGTTGATAAACCTTTGGTTTAGTTAGCAAATAATAACACTTACCACATAATGAAATCTTAATGTTTGTAAAAGTGAGGCCACTGTTGGCTTTTCTATTCTGTCTTTAAATAGAGGATGAAATGACTCTTAGTTTTGGCCTATCACTTTTAAGGTTTAGAGAAATCATGTCTGCACAGTTTGCATTACAGCAAAATTTATGAAAAAGATCCTGGTTCTATCTCTGTTTCTAATAACAGGGAGGTACCTGTTTTTCTTTTATAATAAATATTTCCTTTATTTAGTACTTTTTTGAAATCTTATTTTTTCTTGCATACCCCTGATATTTTAAGTCTGTTTCCATGGTCAACTCTTGGAGTAATTGCCTTAACTCATTTGTAAATATACTTACAACCATTTTTGGTACAGTTTTATTTCACTTGTGTGTACTATTTCCCCATAAAAATTTTTAACATAGAAGTTTTAACATCATTAAAGCTTAGTTTATTACCTACTTCACAACCCTGTTATCCCATCTTTAGAATTCCCCAAGTGATTCTTGCTTTCACGAACCTGTGCCACATGCCTTCTCTGACCTTTCCTTCATGTAGCCATCCCATCATTCCTTTTACTTTTTGCTCTCTGAGAATGTTGATTTTACCCTCTCTTATGATCTTTTTTTAGCCACAGTCTGTTACTTGTTTTCTTGCAAGACTTCTGAAAAATACCTTTTACAAAGTTTTCCATTAGTAAGAGTGAATTAATGGTCCAGATACTTCATTTTATTCACATACTTATTCATATGGTCACATGGTGTAAAGGCTCCTAAGTAGAAACAAATCCACTTGCAAATCATCCAACCAGAATTTTTATTTAATTATTTTTTATTGTAGTCTTTCCAAAGTTTATTAGACATTTTTGTATTTTAATAATATACAAGGTATTACTTTCAGATTCAAACTTCTTGTCATAAACATTAATCACTACTATGTTTTGGTAAAGTAATAGCTCTAGGGTCTGTTGAAATAAGTAGTAGCTGTTTATGCCTATATTAAATGGCTTACTCAAGGTTTTATGGTACTTTTAAAATAGCTTTTCACTCTTCCCTTGATGTCATATGGTTGATTGTCAGTTTTTATTGTCCATGTGTCTGTTATGCCCCTGTCACCGTGTTTATTTAATTTTTGGCTTTTGATCGGTAGATTTGTAAACCATGTAATAATATTATGGAAGGTATAGTTTACAAAGGTCTTTAAAATATATATTGTACTATTTTGTCTTTGCCACAGTTGTATGAATGAAAACTAAAACTCAAAGTAGGTTAAGTGTTCTACCTAAGATCACTTTACTAGTAAATGATAGAGATGACATTTAGGCCAGGTGTTCTGTCTTCAAATTCTGTGCTCTATCTACTACAGCACAGCGTATCAGGGTGTCTGTATGTGTGTGTGTATTTATTCTTAAGAAATTCTGTGAATAAAAATTTATTGGTTTTGTGCTACTGATGTTGGCATATCAGGATTATCTTGTTCATTATTCTTAACAGATGAAATGGTTAGATGGCTTTTGAGCGGGTAAGGTACTGTAGTACTCTTGGTGATAAAAATAAAATAAAGACCAGACTTACCCAGTAATATCCAATATTCAAGCAGATTTTCAATAAATAAAAGCAGTGGTAGTTCAATACTCCAGCAATGTAGGTAGAGAAATTCCAGGAATAAGGGAGGACTTCGGCTTCCAAGACAAAGATAGTAAGTCACAGCTAGTCAACACACTCAGTATAATAAGTAGGGGAAAAAAGAGAGGCATGCACTGCTAGACATGCAGAAAGACAGAACATGTAACCATAATTAGAAAACAAGAGAGGCATTCCCACAGATGGTCTTTCTGTTAGAGTTTGTAAATAAGGATTTAAAAATAATTTATTAATATATTTTTAACAGAAGAAACGAGAAAAATGACAGGTACTGTTCTGTTTTACTAGAAAATCAAAATATAGTCAAATGGACATTTTAGAATCAAAAATACATTATCTGAAATTAGCTAATTTGATGGGTGATATGGTTTAGATATTTGGCCCCTCCAAATCTCCTGTTGAAATTTGATCCCAATTGTTGAATGCAGGGCCTGGTGGGAGGTGTTTGGGTTATAGAGGCAGATCCCACATGAATGGCTTGGTGCCCTCCCTGAAGTAATCAATGAGTTCTCACTTTATTAGTTCACACTTGAGAGCTGGTTGTCTAAGAGCTCAGTACCTCCTCCTCCCCCTCTTTGCTCCTTTTCTCGCCATGTGATACCTCTGCTCCCCCTTCACCTTCTGCCTTGATTGGAAGCTTGGTGAAGCCCTTACCAGAAGCAGACGCCGGTGCAATGCTTCTTGTACAGTCTGCAGAACCATGAGCCAAATAAACCTCTTTTCTTTATAAATTACCCAGCCTCAGGTATTTTCTTTATAACAGTGCCGAATGGACTAATACAATGGGTTTAATAGTAGACTAGACACAGCAGAAGAGGGAATTAGTGAATTTGAAGACAGGTCAATAGAAGATATTCAAACTGAAACTCAGAGAAGAGAGAATGAAAAAAAGAACAGACTATGTGAGATATACTCAAAATATCTGACATGCATGTAATTAGTATCTCAGAAAGAAAGGGGAGGGGGAAGAGGAAATATAGGCATACCACATGCTTTATTGTGCTTTGCAGATGCTGCATTTTTTTATAAGTCAAAAATTTGTGACAACTTTTATTGAGCAAGTATATCAGCATCATTTTAACAACAGCATGTGCTCATTTTGTGTCACATTTATGTAATTCTTGCAATATTTCAAACTTTTTATTATATCTGTTATATTGATCTATGATCAGTGATCTTTCATGTTACTATTATAATTGTTCTGGGGTGCCACAAGCCATCCCCTATAAAACACTGAACTTAATTGATAAATGTTGTGTGTATATTCTGACTGCTCCCTCCACCAGCCATTCTTACTTCTCTCTTTCTCTTCTCAGAATTCCTTATTCCCCAAGACACAATATTGAAATTAGCCCAATTAATAACCCTACATTGGCCTCTAAGTGTTCAGGTGAATGGAAGAGTCACACGTCTCTCACTTTTAATCAAAAGCTAGAAATGACTAAGCTTAGTGAGGAAGGCATGTCAGAACCAAGGTGGGCCAAAAGCTAGGCCTCTTGTGCCAAACAGTTACCAAGTAGTGAAGGCAAAGGAAAAGTTCTTGAAGGAAATTAAAAGTGCTACTCCAGTGAACACACAAATGATAAGAAGGCGAAGGAGCCTTATTGCTGATATGCACAATTTAGTGGTATGGATAGAAGATCAAAGCAATCATGACATTCCCTTAAGCCAAAGCCCAATTCAGAGTAAGGCCCTAACTCTGCAGTTCTGTGAAGGCTGAGAGAGGTGGGGAAGCTGCAAAAGACAAGTTTGAAGCTAGCAGAGATTAGTTCTCTGCTAATGGTTTATGGAAAGAAGCCATCACCATAACATAAAAGTGGAGGGTGAAGCAGCAAGTACTGATGGAGAAGCTGCAGCAAGTTATCCAGGAGATCTAGCTAAGAACATTGATGAAAGTGGACATAGTACACAACAGATTTTCCATGTAGATGAAACAGCCTTATGTTGGAAGAACATGCCATCTAGAACTTTCTTAGCTACAGAGGAGAAGTTGATGCCTGGCTTCAGAGCTTCAAAGGACAGGCTGACTCTTTTGTTAGGGGCTAACGTAGTTGAAGCCAATGTTCATTTACCATTCTGAAAATCCTAGGGCCCTTTAGAATTATGCTAAATCTGCTCTGCCTGTGTTCTTTAAATGGAAGAACAAAGCCTGTATGGCAGCACATCTGTTTACATCATGGTTTACTGAATATATTAAGCCCACTGTGGAGACCTACTACTCAGAAAAAAGATTCCTTTCAAAATATTACTGCTCATTGACAATGAACCTGGTCACCCAACAGCTCTGATGGAGATATACAAGGAAATTAGTGTTGTTTTCATGCCTGCTAACACAATATCCATTCAGCAGCCATCGTTCAAGGAGTAATTTTGACTTTCAAGTCTTATTATTTAAGAAATACATTTCATAAGGCTGTGTAGCTACTACAGATAGTGATTCCTCTGATGGATCTGAGCAAAGTAAATTGAAAACCTTTTGGAAGGATTCAGCATCCTAGATGCCATTAAGAACATCTGTGATTCATGAGAAGAGTTCAAAATATCAACAATCACAGGAGTCTGGAAGAAGTTAATTCCTACTATCATGTATGTCTTTGAGGGGTTCAAGACTTAAGTGGAGGAAGTCACTGCAGATGTGGTGGAAGTAGCACGAGAAGTAGAGCTTGAAGATGTGACTGAATTGCTGCAATCTCATAATAAAACTTCAGTGGATGAGGAGTTGGTTCTTACGGATTAGCAAAGAAGGTGATTCCTTGAGATGAAATCTGGTGAAGATTCTGTGAACATTGTTAAAATGACAACAAAGGATTTAACATATTACATAAACTTGATAAAGCAGTGGCAGGATTTGAGAGGATTGACTCCAATTTTGAAAGAAGTTCTGTGGGTAAAATGGTGTCAAACACCATCACATGCTACAGAGAAGTCTTCCATAAAAGGAAGAGTCAAACGATGCAGTGAACTTTATTGTCGTCTCGTTTTAAAAAATTGCCACAGCCACTCCAACGTTTAGCAACTGTCACCCTGATCAATCAGTAGTCATCAACATTGACATAAGACCCTCCACTGTCAAAAAGATTACAAGTTACTGAAGGCTTCGATGATCATTAACACTTTTTAGGTTTAAAGCATTTTTTAATGAAGATATGTACATTGTTTTTTAGACATAATGCTATTGCACACTTAATAGTCTACAGTACAGTATAAACATAACCTTTGTATGCACAGGGAAACCAAAAAATTTGTGTGACTCACTTTATTGTTATATGGCTTTACTGTGGTAATCTGGAACCAATCCTACAATATCTCTGAGCTATGCCTCAGAGGGATGTTGAAACTTCCAAGTATATTAGTAGATTAATCTCTTTCTTTTGCAGTTCTGTCAGATTTTGCCTCATATTTTAATGCTCTGTTGTTAGACACATGTATTATATACATTGGATTATTATATCTTCTTGGAGAATTATCCCTTTTATTATTATGTAATGCCCTCTTTGTTCCCGATAATTTTTCTTGATCTGAAGTCTCTTCTGTCTGAAATTCAAAATAGGAACTCCAGCTTTCTTTTGATTAATGTTAGATGGTGTATCTTTCTCTATACCTTTATTTTTAATCTACCTGTATCTTTACATTTAAAGCAAGTTTTTTGTAGACAACATATACTTGGATCTTATTTTTTTTTTTTAATTTTTTTTTT
>CM052437.1:119105008-119144771 GCA_028533085.1 Varecia variegata | reverse complement strand
TTTTTATTACTTAAAATCGTTTTTGCTATACGGGGTCTAGAAAATAATCTTACGCTTTGTATGGAACCAGAGGATCTTATTTTTTTATCCACTCTGTCTCTTTTATTTGGTGGGCATTGATTTTTAAAGTGATTTTTGATAGAATTTGATTAATATCTTCCATATTGTTATTGTTTTATATTTGCTGCCCTTGTTTTTTCTTTCCTTCTTTCATTCCTTTTTTCCTGCCTGTTTGCCTTCCTGCCTGCCTGCCTTTCTTTTTTTGGTCTCCCACTCATTTTCTGCCTTCTCTGCTTTAACTGAGCATTTTATATGATTTCATTTTTTTCACTTCTCAGCATATTATAATTCTTTTTAAAAACTTTTTAGTGGTTTCCCTTGATTTTGCAGTATGCGTTTGCAATGTAAACTACATTTAGGTAACACTACACCACTTCATGTGTAGTGTGACTACCTTATGTCGGAATATTTCTCATTTCTCCCTCCCGTCCTTTATTACATTGCTGCCATTCATCTCATTTGTCCATAAGCTATACTGACCAAATTCATTGTTGCTGTTATGATTGTCAGCAAACTACTATCTACTAAGCCAATTAAGAATAAGAAAAATAAAAGATTTTATTTTACCTTTATTTTTTCTCTAGTGCTATTCCTTTATTTTTTATTTTTTTTGAGACAGTATCTCGCTCCGTTGCCCAGGCTAGAGAGTGCAGAGGTGTCATCACAGCTGACTGCAACCTCAAACTCCTGGGTTCAAGTGATCCTCCTGCCTCAGCCTCCTAAGTAACTGGGACTATAGGTGCACACCACCACACCTGGCTAATTTTTCTGTTTTTTTTTTTAGAGACAGGGTATTGCTTTTGCTCAGGTTGGTCTCGAACTCATGACCTCAAGCAATTCTCTCACCTTGGCCTCCCAGAGGGCTAGGATTGCAGGTGTGAACCACCACGCCTGGCCTAGTGCTATTCTTTATGTAGACCTGTCTGAGTTTTGGACTTATATAATTTTCTTTCTTTCTCAAGAACTTCTTTTTAACATTTCTTGCAAGGCAGTTGTACTAGTATCAAATTCCTTTAATTTTTGTTTGTTTGGAAAGGAATTTCTTCTTCATTTTGAGTGATAATTTCACTGGGTAGATAATTCTAGATTGGTGGGGCTTTGGTCTTTCAACATTTTAAGTATTTTACTCTACTCTTTTGTCTGCATGGTTTCTGAAGAGAAGTCCAATATAATTCTTAAGATGGTTCCTACATAAGTAAGATGTTTTTCTCCCTTTTGGATGCTTTCAAGAGTTTCTCTTTGTTTTTGATTTTCTGCAGTTGGAATATGGTATGCCTAGCTCTTTTTGGTGTTAATCTTGCTCAGTGCTCTTTGAGCTTCCTGAGTCTGTGGTTTGGTGTCTTTCACTAATTTTGGAAAATTCTCCATCATTATTGCTGCAAATATTTTTTCTGTTTCTTTTACTCTTCTTCTGGTAAACCATTTGTAATTGTCCCACAATTCTGGGATATTCTGTTCTGTCATTTTCATTCTTTTTTTTATTTTTATTTCACTTTTAGTAGTTTCTATTGACATGTCTTCAAGCTCGCTGATTTTTTTTCTTCAGCTATTTCTAATATGAGCCTGTTGAAGGCATTTTTTTTATTTGTTACAGTGTTTATTTCTAGCTTTCTTTTGATTCTTAGAGTTTCCATTTCTCTGCTTATATTACCTATCTGTTCTTGCATATTATCCACTTTTTCCATTAGGGCCCTTAGCATATTAATCATAGTGTTTTTAAATTACCAGCCTGATAGAATTATCATCTAACATCTCTGCCATATCTGAGTCTGGTTCTAATGCTTGCTCTGACTCTTCAAACTGTGTTTTTGTAATTTTTATTGAAAGATGGACATAATGTACTGGGTAAAAGAAAGTGAGGTAAATAAGCTTTTAGTGTGAAGTTTATGTGTATCTGGGTAGGAGTTAGGCTGTGTTTACTGTTGCTGTAGGTGTCTGTCAGAGGCTAAAATTTCCTCTGATGCCTTGTTTTTGTCTCTTCCATTGTCTTAAGAGACTTCTTGTTAAATAAGGTCTAAGATGTGCAGTTCTTTCAGTTGTATTCCCTGTTTTTATATCAGAACCCTATTGATGTGTTGTGAGGTATGAGGAGGAGGGGAAGTGTTCTGTATTCCTATGATTAGGTCTTAATCTTTTAGTGAGCCTGTGCCCTAGGCTGTGACCATCCTAAGTGCTTCTCAGTTTGTTTCCACCCCTCCCCGCTTAGGTGGAACAGGAAGGCTAGATGGGGCTGGAGTTGTTTTAATAACTCTTGCTTTGTAGTAAGTTTTGAAATCAGGAAGTGTGAGTACTCCTGGTTTATTCTTCTTCAGGATTTTTTTGGCCGTTCCAGGTTCCTTGCATTTTCATAAGAATTTTAGAATGAGTTTGTCAGTTTCTACAGAAAAGTCAGCTGGGATTTAGATAGGCATTGCATTGAATCTGTAAATCATTCTGGGAAGTACTGCCATCCTAACAATGTTAAATCTTCTAATCCATGAACATGGGATGATTCTTCATTTATTTAAATCTTGAATTTCTTTCAACAATGTTTTGTAGTTTTCGGAGTATAAGTTTTGCACTTTTGTTAAATTTACTCCTAAGTGTTTTATTCTTTCTGATGCTATTGGGAATGGAATTATTTTCTTAGTTTCATTTTCAGATTTTTCATTCTAGTGTGTAGAAATACAATTGTTTTTTGTACACTGATGTTATGGCTTGCAACCTTGCTGAGCTTGTTTATTGGTTCTAGTAGTCTTTTAGTGGACTCTTTAGCATTTTCTAAATACAAGGTTATGTCATCTGAATAAAGATAGTTTTACTTCTTTCTTTCCAATCTGGATTGGATGGCTTTTTCTTTTTCTTGCCTAATTTACCTGACAATAACCTTCAGTACAAACATTGAATAGAAGTGGTTAAGAGTACACATCTTTGTCTTGTTTCTGATCTCAGAGAGAAGCATCTAGTACTAGTAAACATATTGGAGGTTGTGGGTTTAATACTGCCTGTTCTAAACCTTGATTTTTGCAGAAGATTCCATATCAGTACCTATAGAACAACTTTATTCTTTGTAAAGGTGCCATAGTATTCCATTATACAAATAACGTACAGTTTTTTTTTAGTACACCTGCTGATATTTAGATGATCTTTTTTCTTACAAGTCATGCTATAACCTGTAATTTTGCTATGTTATTTTATACATGTATGTGTATATGTTTAGGCTAAATCTTAGAAGAATCACTATAATTTTGGTAGATATGGTCAGATTGCTCACCAATATGTTTCCACTGGGGGAAAAAAAGTGAGAGTGCCTGTCTTCTCCCACATTGTCACCAACATGGTATGTTATCAGGATTTTTATTCTTGCCAATTTGATAAGAAGAAAAAGGATGTTTCATTATAGTTTTAGTTTGCACTTCTCTCATGAGTGAGGTTGTATATCTTTTTATTTGTTTAAGATATATTTGATACACAGGGTGACTCACAAATAACAATGTAATATATATTTCAAGGTAGCTAGAAGAGATTTTGAATGTTGTCAACACAAAGAAATGATAAATGTTTAAAGTGATGAACATGGTAATTACCCCGATTTGATCATTAAGCTGTGTACACATTCATTTAAACATCACATTGTACCTCATAAATCTGTACAATAATTATCTGTGAATTATGAAAACTAAATTTAAAAGATATTTGAATTTCCCTTTCTGTGCATTTCTTATTCTTTATCCATTTCTGTTAATGAGTTCTTGGTCTTTTTCTTACTGATTTGTGGAAGTCTTTTATGTATCAGGAAATTAGCCTTTGTAATATGATTTGTAAGTGTTTTGACACTAATTTGTCATTTGTGTTTTGACTTTGCTGATTTTTGATGAGAGATTTTAAATGTTCACTAGTGAATTTTATTGGACCTTTTTTTGGTATAATTTATAGCTTGCAAATTTTGTATTATAGTTAGAAAGGTCATTCCCACTCAAAGATTATAAAAAGATTCTTTTATATTTTCTCTGAATACTGTTAACACCAAGCTTTTAAAATATTCTTTTTTCTTTCCAAAAAGTATAACATACTCCCTTTTTTAGTTTTTTGACATCTGTGTGATGCTCCTAATTCTACCAATATCTCTGAGTAGCTCAGCATTGTTATTTAGAAGCTCTCTGAGTACCTTGATATATAACTTATCTAATGTAGGAATTTGAACTTCTTTTGGTTAACTAGATGATTTCTGACAAGTTCTTTACTCATTAGACAATTCCATTCTAATTTACTTATACTTATTTCATCCATTTTTTTCCAGAGCAAAGTTCCTTTTTAATATAATGTATGCAGAAGCAAAATAGAAATTGAATTCTGTATTCTCTCTGTCTTATTTCTACTTTCTTCTCAAATTCTTATTTATTTTTGAGTATTTGTGGATTCATCTTGATCTTTTGTGTTTCAGATATCTAGAATAAGAGGATGACTCTTGACCACAATCAAACTTGTTTCCCATTTACTTAGCTTTTTCAAGAAATACTTTATAAGTAACTACTATATACTTAGCCCTGTTCTAAGAACAAAATTTATGATATAGTCCTAGCTTTTTAGAGGGAAAGATCAAATTGCTGCATAAAATAATAATACTATAATTATTAGAAAAGAGTATTTGTCATTGTAGATACAGCCCACAGCTTTTGTTTAAAAAGCTTTTTATTTACAAGCGTGGTTGGACTGTGCTTGGGAGAAAGAAGTTCTGAAAGACCTTTTTCTTCTCCATAGTTTAGTTTTCTAGGGTGCAGTGGTGAATAGGATTCTCAGAACTGGATATAAGAAGGCTAGGCGGTATTTGTATCAGCTCCAAGTGTTATATAATGCCAATTAGGGAATGTTCTTCCAACCACTTGTGGCAGGTTAAATATATTTTTATTGAGTTACACTAGCTTTCTAGTACTGTTTTTTCTTAAAGGAAACAAGACCCATTTATAAAGAGCATATGGCTTATCTGCCCCTCTGGTCATTTTTTAATATTTCCTTTATCTTTTTTAATTTGATTAGTTGAATTCAAGTTGGTACTTGCCTTTTGAAAGCTACTAAATAAATTCTGACTTTAAAGTGAATTAGAGGTTCCATGTTCTTTGACAATATCTCAGAGCTTAAAACACATATTAACAAATACAGACCCACATTTGCTTTGTTGGAAAAAGTAAAATTGATCTTGATTGAACCTAAATGTATTTCAGAAATTGGCTTTGCATGTTAATATAATTACAACTGCAATTTCAGTAAAAAGCTTTTTTTTTCCCCTGAGAATTTCTGTATTTTCTGGTGAGATTCTTTTCTTCCATAGAACCTGTCTGTGAGGTTGATGTGAAAAACTTTCAGGTATATATAGGTTTTTTATTAAATGGTTCTGCCCTCCCACTTGACTTTCTCTTTCTCTGTTGCCATTAGTATTTCCTCATTCCCACTTGCAAGTCAGTGTTGATTTCTGTTCCTTTACTTGTCCTGAAGTCCTGAATTAAGCCAACGTCTGCCAATGTCCGCAGTATTGTTACTGTTTGTTGATTACGTAGGATAATACAGAAAATATGTTGACATAAGCCAGTCGTTATCTGTTTCCTGGAGGAACAGATGTTCTTTATAGCTCTTACTTAGAGCAAAGGAGCGAAAGTCGGAGGGATGAAGTGGTATTCCGAACCATAGGAGTATAAAATAATCATGGGGCTAGGTTTGGCAGAATGGAATTAACACATCTAGACTGGAAGAGCCATGCTAACAAGCAACACCTAACTAGCAGTCAGTGAGATCATATGTCACATATTTAAGTGACTGAGAATAATGCAACATATATCGGATTGAATAATTAACAGCAAGATGATGATAGAGTGGTTCTCTGTGTGGTGATCAAGTCAAATAAGCTTTAGTAGATAAGAGCTCAAGGCTTGGTATTAGACTCCTTGACTCTGCCATTTATCGGTAGTGTGGACTCAAGCAAATCATTTCACCTGTTTTTGTATCAGTGTCTCTGTCTGTAGAGTGAGGATGATAACATACCTACCTTTCCTGAATACACACACACACACACACACACACTCTCTCTCTCTCTCTCTCTCTACTTAGAATATAGTACCCAACACACAAAAGCCCTCAATAAATATTAAGGTTCTTTCCTTTCTGTATGAGCTTTCTTCTTACTTGACCATTAGAGTATTGGAATATCTCAAGGTTAAAGATGCTAAATTAGGTGGTTTTTGTTTTTTTTTTTACCAGCAAATATTTGTATTTAAACAATTGGCAATTCTTGTTTATTTTTTAAGAGTTAACTAATTATGTAGATTATTTTAGTTTTTTCAAATGGTGATAATCATTTCATGGTAAATGTTGAGTGTCCTCTTCATCCCATCCTTATCTGGCTTTTTATTATACTTTCAGAAAATACAAATTTACATAATCTCATTCTTTGTGGCATTTTTTAGTCCTTCTAATTTTTTCTTATCTAAATCTAATAGAAATTTCTTCTTCTGTTTAAATTACATTTGGTCTTTTGATATTTTTCTTTTTGTTTAATAATAATTTTTTCTCCTTTAACAGTCTATTTCATGTGACTTTCAAAATTTCTTCTTTTGAAGTCTTTCTTAAGAATGTTCCTTAATATATAATAGCCCTCTCTTAAGAACTTCTTTCACTCTTGTGCATCCCTTAGAAAAAATACATTTAAACAAAAAAGAATGTCTTTTTAAAATTAGAATGTTTTATTTGGATTCTGAAAGATGCAGTCTGTATGGTAGAAATAATACATATGACAGTATAGATATTTGATAAAGTTTAGTTGATACTGTTACCACTTGAAATTTAAATTTTTCTTCAGCACAGAATTGAATATTAAAATATAAGTGTAAGATTTGTCATCTTATGTGGGTTTTATTAATAACCAGCAATGTCAAACTTACGTGGTTTTATTGATCAGTTAAATCTTGATAATTATGCTTTTCCTGTCTTCAAAATCAGATAGCAACCATTTATCAGGAAAGCAAAGAGCACTTAAAAGATGAAGCCAGCTTAGTGTTCGTTCTCAGTTTAAATTAAAAACTCTACTCCTACTATTAAAGGATAATTAGAATTACTTACTTTCTATGACAGTGATTCATGGTTCATTTTCTGTGGAAAAAAATTATAAGATTTGAAAAACAAAAACAGTTTAAGATATAAAGACAGGAGAGTATCATTCTCCAATTAAATCATATGGTCTTTCAAAAGTCAGTTCAAGGGCCACATGCTCTAACTTGACTTTTTTGCTGATTTTCCAGATTGGAAGATAGTAGCTTCAGGAATCTGGGGTTTCCAAAATGATTTTGTCCTTTTTATAAAATGTTAACATATATAATTATTATATTCCTAATCTTTGTTTTTGTTATGCTTATTTATTTCAATAAAGCATAAAAGCATCTAGAGTTTGAGCCTTAACTAGAAAGTCATTAGGAAATTCTCTTGGTGTATAGGGACTATAATACATCTTTAAAATAGTTATCTGGTTTCTTCAGTTTTTTCATGGTTTAGTTACAAAAATGAGTTTTTCATGCCTTTTAGAATAGAAATAGAGGCCAAGATTTATAATTACATGGTACACTTTCCATAAAATCTATATATTGCTTCTGATTGAAACATTAAATTTGGTTTCCTTGACTCAAACTTCCAACTAACATCTTTTATAACTTTATGAAAAAGAAATAAATCAAGAAATAAACCATGGTCTGGAGCAAAACAATGAAGTGTTATTACTTAAATGCACTGTTGTCTTTTCAGGCTCATGAGAAACTAGAAGATTCAAAACTAGAAGCTGTCAGTGACAATAACTTGGAATTAGTCAATGAAATTCTTGAAGATATCACTCCTTTAATAAATGTGGATGAAAATGTGGCAGAACTGGTTGGTATACTCAAAGAGCCTCACTTCCAGGTAACCTTTCCCTATCACTCCCCTGTATTCCCAAAGTATCCTCTTTTGTAGTTAAATTCCAGTTTAAGGTGATTTTTTTCCCCAAAGATTATTTAGGACCATATTTGGTATGTAAATTCCAACTTAGGTATTTTAATATCCTGTTATAGACCAGGAGTGGGGAATCTTTTAATGTTGGAAGGCCACATTAATTTAGCTGTAATCAAATAAGGACGCAGTGAGGAAACTTCAATTAGATATATTTAAAAATGTACATTATTTTGTAAAAGTCTAACCACTATGTACTTAATAGTTTCAAAAAGTGAAAGCTGTTTGTTAATTTTAAAGTTAACTAACCTTTTAATGACTTGGTTGTGTCTTCTTTTTTGTTGGAAAGCATTTGAATATTTGGTTGCGGCATGGAGGTCCGCAGTTTCAGTTGATCCTTTAGATGGGTATCAGTCATTTGTGACCTAAGGGAGTCTTGATTTGGGTTAGGTAGGAGAATGTAGATTCACAGCAATAAGCTGTTGAAAAGCAAGAAAGCATTTTTCAGGCATATTGCTGAAGGCATGGGTATTCTACTGCATTTTTCCATATTTCAATTGTATCTTTGTTAGCATCATCAATGAATGACTTTAGAATGTCATCCACTGAAAACTCAGTCAGTTCTATCTGTAGTTCTTTAGGTGCCTTGGTGATATCAACTAGGTGAGACTGAAATGCTAATTTGAGTGTGATGTAATTTGAGTGTGATGTCAGTAAAACTTTCGTTGTATTATCCAATGAATGGGTCCATAACAGCTGCGTATTCTTCAGATGATTCACATATGTCATCCTGCTCATCAGTGACCTTTGCTAACTGGGGAAAATGGTCATCTGAAATTTCCTTCTGAAGAAATATTTTGAAAAAAGATAGCTTTTCCCAAAATCCTTGGATTTTTTGCCACATATCATATATAGACTTAGTTTTACCTTGTAAAGAAATATTCAAGTCATTTTGATTTGACATGATATCACACAGAAATGCCTCCTTCCTATAGAAATCTTCTTTCAATAATTCTCATTGCTGATTCTGTTCTTCATAAAATTTATCTGTTCTCGCAGAGATAAAATTTTGGCTACACCTGTCCTTGCGATAGCCAACACACTTTAGAATGATATGGCAAATCCACACTGAATACCTCATTGATCAACTTTAGCATGTTATGAAACTGATGACGATGCCATGTTGCATTTGCATGAATATAATTAACAATACTTATAACTTGTTGCAAAGTGTCACTTAAAATAGTAACTTTAGCACAGAGATTTTGCTGATGCAAGATACAATGAAAAGAAATGAGAGCATCTGTATCTGTTAATACTTTTATTATCTGTGCAATAAACCCTTCTTGTTTTCCTGTCATGGAAAGTGCACCATGTGTACATACACTCCACTCACTGAATTTACTAAATTCAGTCCAACTTCACAACATTTATCTTGAAAGTTGTTGAAGATATCTATTCCTCGTGTTCTGTTCCCAAGAGTGCCCAAAGCAAGTAACTCTTCAGAGGAAAGAAAACCTTCTGTTATGATCCGAATTGAAGTATAAAACCTGCACTGAGTCACTAGTATCAGTTGATTCATCCCAAGTGATCGAATAACGTATTTTCCTTTTGAAGTATTGCATGAAGTTATTCTGTTAAGTTGAAGGCTAATTCATGCTGCCGATCAGCTATGGTTCTCCTTGAAAGAGGCAGTTGTTTGTACTTTGAAATGTTATCAGGGTCTAAGTATCCTACAACTTTGATGATGAATCCTTTCACAATTTCTGCATCACCAAATGGCGTCCCTTTTTTCACATGTATATGAGCTAATTTATAAGTTGCTTCAGTGGCATTATTTCCAGGTCTTATTGTTGCTTGAAAGAATTGCTTTTGCTTTTCAAAAATCTTTTAATTTCTGACATACAACCTTTCATGCCTCTCCCTCTAATTTAAAATATTTGTGATCCTTATGAGTGTTATAATGCTGATATGAGCTTTGAATTTCTTTAATGTTGATATTGCAGTATCACAAAGCAAGCAAATCATCTTATCTTTAGCAGAAACAAGATAATATTGCAATTCCCAATCCTCATTAAGATATCTGCTTTCTTCCTTCAGTGTTCTCTTGGTCTTCTTTGACATGATAGGCTGTTAAGCAGACAGAATTTAAAAATACTATCAAGCTGTGCATCTATTCACAAATTCCACTTCAAACAGAAATATAGTCCACCACTGTCAAAAGCTGATAACAGACTGGTGTACTCAACCCCCATAAACTCGCACTAACCAGCTTCATGCAGTAGTGGTGCCATTCAGGCGGGGGAAGTTAGAACTAAATCATGAGCATAGCAGCCATCAATTTAGCCCTCATGGCTTACTAATGCTCTCATTGTGCCCGTCGATCTGGGAGAATTATTTCATTGAAACTTATTTTATTCTTTGGTATTTTAAATACGTTCATTTAAAAAAAAATAACAGATGAGCAAAAATTATTAATAAAAATAAAAGATTTTGTTCTGTAAAATCTGGATTCAGTCAAAAGGCTGTACCTAAGGACCTAGAGGGTCCTAGAAGGCCACATGTGCCCTTAAGGCTGCGGCATCCCCACCCCTGGTATAGACACGACATAAATGTACACTGTCACAGAAATGCAATTTTCCTTTGTGCAATTAAAGAAAACGTCAACCCTGGTTTACCATCAGACCACATACTAGAGACTACATTTTCCCCACTGTGATAATATAATAGATTTTTTTCTTCCTTCTTACCATTCTGTTTCCCCTCTTTGGGCCCAGTAATACACACTTTTTAGTATTGCTGCTCAAGATTGGGGTGCAGTCAATGATTGTGGAACAAAAGAGAGCTGTGTTAGGATAGAAACTACTACATAACATACTCTCCATGGGTAGAGAAAGAAATAAGTGCAATTTCAGCATCAGCCTATACCAGTGAATCAGTTTAACAAAGAATAATCCATTTCAGAAGAAAAAGGGCAGGAAAAATTTCTTATAAGCCTGTAATAATTAAAACAGCACGGTATTGGGGCAGTGTTAGAAAAATAGACTAATTGAAGAGAATAGAAACCCCAGAAATAGATCCAGCTGTATATATCAACTTGATTTATGACAGGGACATTGCATTTTAGTGGAGAAGGAATGGTGCTGGGATAGAAGAATAAAGTGTTAGCTACTTTCCACTACAAATCTCAGCCCAGAAAATCAAATGGTAACATCGCTTGCTTGCTCTTAGCCAAAGACTTTGTGTGACTCTGCAACAATGTTACCATAAAATGTGAATATTTATAGTGATATGGTTCCTACATAAATTGGTGTCTTAAGTACAAAAAGATGGACACATGTCAGAGATACCTATATATAAGGGCCAGTTGGCATACTAAGGTCTTTGTACTTTATCCTGAGAACAGTAGGAAACCTGGTGGGGTGGGATGGGCTAGATATTAACCAGCGAAAAGTCAGATTGTGGAGCAAGATGGTTAAGTAGGAAGGCAAGAAATTGTGATGGCAAAATAGTGAGAAATGTGAGGATTTTTAAGTCTTAAGTAGTAAAATCAAGAGGACTTGGTGATTGGCTACACATGACAGTTGCAAAACGGAGGTGTGGGAAGTTGATAAGAACACAATTTCTCACAAACAATTGATGGCCATTCACTGAGATAAGGAATGTTCTGGGGGAGACTGTTTTGGACATATTTATTTTAAGGTAACTGCCCATGTTAAGTTTATGATACCTCAGGAGCATCTGGGTGGAGCTTTCAGGCATGCTATATATTTTTAATAAATATTTAAAGTTTAACAAATATATAAGTTATATAAAGTTAAATGAATGTATAAAATTTTAAGATACCAGCACACGAAAATGCAAAAATTAAGACATCGCCTTCTAACTACCCAGATCACTACTATACTATTTTAGTCCATATTTTTCTGTGCACAAATGTACATATATATATATTTTTTTTTTTTTTTTACTAATTTGAGATCATTTTGCAGAAGCTATTTTTAACTTACCTTTTTCTTCAGTTGTTGATTTCTACTTCATTTCATTGAACTTCCGTCTCATGTAATACACATTCTGAATTGAGACTTCTCCATTTGATACCAAAATATTATTTACAGATGGTTTGGACGTATGAGTTTCCAACTTAGGTCCATGTGTGGCATCTGGTTGAACCATCCCTTTCCCCCTAGATTATGATGTTGATTTATTGAAGAGATTAGGCTGTTGTCTTGCAGAACGTCCCAGTCCCTGGATTTGTCTGGTTGCTTCCCTGCTGTGTTGTTTAGTTATTCCTTCTATTTCCTGTAAACAGAGTTTCTATCTAAAAGGTTGATGATTCGGGTTATTTATTTGGAGTTAGAATACATCTTATGTGATGCAGCATGAATTAAAACACTTCAGAAGATATATAATACCTGATTGGCCCACCAGCATCGATCCTGAGATTGGGTCCCTTGATTAAAGGTGATGACAGCCTAATTCTTGTTTTGAAATCCTCTCCACTAGGAAGTAATCTAGTGTGTTATTATTCTGACATTATCCAAATTCTGTTTCCTATCAACCATTTACCTACTGATGAACACAAATTAATAATCCTTGCCTAAATCAATATTGTCATTAGAGGTTGCAAAAATGACATTTTTCAGTTCTCTCGTTCTACATTTATTAGTGGTATTCTTCTATAATGTAAAGCTTCATATCAATTGGGCTATTATTATTTAGTTATCCTGTAATGCATATTCTACTGAAAAGGCAGGAATATGCTTGATGCTTCCTTTTACCAAGTTTCAAAGTAAAGAGTTGTTTTTAAAATAGCAGTTTCAAATGGGCAACAAATGAGTTTTTCAGTCCTTTTGTTTGTTATTTAGCATTGTGGATCTATGAATTTTTCATTAATTCAATGTTTCAATCCTCTACAATCCTTACTAATTTTAATTTTCAAATTGCCATGACTTTGGACAGTTGAGGCAGATTTTTAGTATATTAACCTGAAGCACATGAGAGTTCTAGACCAGAGATATAAAATTGGGAGTTGTCATTGTGTAAGCAGGCAGTGGTTCAAGTCTCGGGAGTAAATAATATTGCCTAAGGAGAGGATAGGATGGAAAACTAAGCAGCCCAGGTTAGAGTTTTTGTGTAATGTTCAACATTTATAGAAAGAATTCTTACATATGGATTTGGATTTGTGAGTTGGTTTTTTTTTAAACTCTAATCTTAAAATGGTTTCCTTTTTCTTTAGTCTTACAAATGGTTTCATGAAATGACCAGAAAATACCAATTAAGCCAATATCCTGATTACTTCTATTCTGAACCTGTTGACATTTGCGCCCTTCTTTCTGTGTTGTTTTACTATTTTTGAACTTGTATTCAGTCCACCCAAAATTATTTTTTAAACCTAGCTTTATTCACAATTGTAGTAAAAATTATTCCTTTAAGATAAACAATGAAAATTTTTTTTAATATACAAAAAAAATGCAAGAAATTTCTGGCAAGCTAGATCAAAATCATCATCTGTGATTTTGATCACATACATAGTAAATATAGGAGATAAAATATACATTATATTCAGGACCATTACTAACTTGTTTTTTTTTCCCCCCCCCCCTCAAAAAGTGTTTCTTTTGTAGACTAAAAACCTTTATTGGTAATATAAATTTTCTGTCACTGATGCAAGATGCTGATATGTATCCATTTCCTATTGAACATCTCTTTAATGGACATTTTGTACATGTAAAAAGTATATCATATTACCAACATAGCAACATTAGGGTGAAAATTAGGGTTCCTGTCATTTGGGTTTTTATAATACCTTAATAAATAGAGATTAATGCTAAACATTGAATGAGGATAATTACAATGGTGGCAGTGAAATCCAGTGCCTTCATTGCACCAGACTTAGAAACCTAGGTTTAGTTTCCAGTGAACATGCCACTTTAAAGTGTCACTGAACTCTGTCTCTTCACATATCAAACAAGGAATATGATATTGTTTGATGATAAGTAAAAGTTTATGTTTTTATATTAAGATTCTTTATATATTTGATTCAACTTATATTTGGGAATTTAATAATGTGTGCCTTGGAAATTTTTAGTACTCTACTGGGATAATGAGCGAACAAATTATTTTTAGTAACATATTTCATCAGTAGTTAATAACCACAGGCTGTTCTGACTCCTTGTAGTCACTCTTGGAGGCCCATGATATTGTGGCATCAAAGTGTTATGAGTCACCTCCATCAAGCCCAGAAATGAATAATTCTTCTATCAATAATCAGTTATTACCAGTAGATGCCATTCGTATTCTTGGTATTCACAAAAGAGCTGGGGAGCCATTGGTGAGTAAATAAATTAGTGCCTTCTTAAATCTGAAATATGACATAATTTGTGGTTCAGTCACTACTCTATCATTTTTTTTCCATAATATATTGTTATCAAAACTGTATTCATGTTTGTTTTATCAGTCTTTTTTGGCATGTGTATAAATACACAGCTCATACTCTCTCAACTTGATTTAGCCTGCAAAATTAAACCAAAATTGAGAAGTTAAACTGAAGTAAAAGCTAGAAGTATGCCAATGGGCAGCAAAAATTTCTCTTCCTGCCCTTTGAAGAAATGAACTACTCTTTGAAGAAATACTAATGACAGTATCAAAACATGGAAGAAGGTTGTTATTAAAAAGTGAAGCTATGGTGGAGCTCTATAATAGTGAAGTTTACTATTTCTTGCTAAAATTCTTATTTCTAGATCCTGACCGTAAGAACAATGAAGTAGAAACAAGAAAAAGCCAGAAATAAGTCCATTAGGCTGTACAAATACCTTTTCTTGCTCCCTAGAGCTTCCATTATGCTGTGGAATACAGCCTAGATACTAGTATATGTTTCATATTTAGGGTTAACGTTACCATTGAAGTCCTTTTTCAGGGAATAGTATATATTGCCACAGTTGCACGTAGTTTAAAGGGGTTGAAATATTGAGGCAGGAGAGAACATGGGAAAAATAAGAACGATTCATTTACCTAGTTTTAGAATTATTTTCTTATATATGTTCATGAATATTTAAGTATTTATCCCTAATATTAATAAAATGAATGTTAATTCTGTTTCCTATAGGGGGTAACATTTAGAGTTGAAAATAATGACCTGGTAATTGCCAGAATTCTTCACGGAGGAATGATAGATCGACAAGGTCTACTTCATGTGGGAGATATCATTAAAGAAGTTAATGGCCATGAGGTTGGAAACAATCCAAAGGAATTACAAGAATTACTGAAAAATATTAGTGGAAGTGTCACCCTAAAAATTTTACCAAGTTACAGAGACACCATTACTCCTCAACAGGTTAGTAATAAAATTTTTGGCAATATTAAGAATACTTTGACTTCTTTAATCACACTGTTGGGTATAACCACTGGTTGCTATTATTTTGCTAAAGAAAAGAAAAAAAACAATTGTCTGATTTAATTTTTTCTGAATTGTCTTATTTTGTCATGAGTGAGTTTTTGAATTTTTAAACAATTAACACTATCTTACTATTATAAAGGAAGTAGTAAGGAAATTTCTTTGTGAACACCATGAACCCTGGCATTACGGTAACCTATAGCTAGGTATCAGTAGAGCCCATCTAGCAAACATTTTTGGCAGCAATTATGTCCTAGGCATTGCTTTAGGCCCTGTGAGAGGATAAGGAAGTAGTCCAGATCGCTTCCAGCTTAGTGTTCACGTGATGGGCTAAATGAAGAATGAGGCCAGAAAGGGGGATGGGTACAGTTTGAAGAAAATCTTGGCCGCCTGGTTTGTACACATTTGATCTGTATTTTGTAATTAATTTTAGGTAAAATAGATAATTGAACAGGGGAATGTTTTAATGATAAAGATCATCTAACCTCATTATGTTGAGTGGATTTCAAAAAAAAAGGAGATGAGATCATGTAACCAGGTAGCAGATTTGTGAAGGTGTGAGGTGATTTGTGAACGACAGCTCTAATGAATGGTTAAGATGACTATGCAAATACCAGCACTGCCACTTATCAGCTTACCTTCTCTATGCTGCATTTTTCTCATCTATATAGTTAGGGATAATATTTCTTTTCTCAAAAGATCGTTGTGAGGATTAAATAAGCTAATTATGTAAAGTCCCTGTAGCCACGCCTGGCACACAGTAGGTGCTCAACAGGCAGCTGCTATTGCTAATGTGACGCTGGTGGTGAGGCAGCGATGGAATGATGAAACTACGAAGAAAGAAAGAAAGAAATTGCAAAGGAAGAACTGAAAATATGGTAGGAGTGTTGAAACTGAAGAGAGAGTTTTCAAGCCTAGGTAATATAGAAATAGATACTTATTCAGCTTTATTCCAAAAATTTATTGATGTATGAGTGAAATTACAAGCTTTCTTACATCAGACACTGCCACTGTATCTTATTTTCATATTGTTAATATGAGAGTTTAAAAGCCTAGTTTTTACATTTCCCTGTAGTTCTTTGAAATAACATTTATTGAATACCTGTTTTAAACTGTTCCTTGGAAGATAGGATATATTCTTTAGTCATAAATATTAGTATGTAAATTGGACTTCTCAAAATAAATAGGCTTGTAATGAACTTTGGTTGAAATGAAAGTAGAGAGCTGGTCCTCAAGGGAAAGAATTGTAAAAAAATAAAAAAAAGGTTTTAGAACTTAGACATTTCACGTCACTAGTACCTCTCAGACCACCTTTATTCCTCATTTGGCACATTGCCGTTGGTGACAACTTGAGACCTCTCTTGGGCCTGAGTAGATTGGAAGAGTAAAATCCAAGATTTGTTTATTATTTTTATTATTAATGTGTTGTGATATGAAGATTTTTTTTTTCCCTCTGTGGTCCAAACTGCAGAATTCTTACAGCTCGCCATGGCTATGTGGACTTTTACAGGCAAAATACATTTTTGTAGTATCAGTAGCTAGGGCTTTGGCCCAAATTCCTTTGTAGTTTTTGTACCTGGTAAACTGAATACCATGAAATGTAAGGATATTTAGCCCCTTTGTTTATGCATAAATATTCCTCATTCCATACCCTCTCAACCTCTGGCTTTGACTTGGCATTGAGAGCTGGGGGAGGGGATTGAAATAGGGAGAGGTGGTCAGAGAAGCCTGAGTCAGTCTCAGGCCCGTCCTCCCATGAGCAAGAAAAGAGACTGTAACATGAATGCTTATAAAAGAGGGCTAAGACATATCCAAATTGAGACTTTTTTTTAAATGAAAAGGGGAACTATTACTCATTATGTTGGAATAATAGGCATAAGCCAGGACTGTCCACAAACCATGGGCATCCTACCAAGAGATGCTATGGGGAGGCAAAGGCATTTAGCCTCTTCAGCTCTTTCACTAGAAGCCCCAGCATGCGGCACTGTGGAGCCTGTCTCAGCTCTGGATTGCTGTGAGAGCAGATGGGAAGCCAAGGACTTTCCCTACCAGGATAGTGTTTTTCAAAGCATGGTCAGTAGATCATCTTTATCAGAATCATTTCAGGTGCTTGCTAAAAGTCCAAAATCTTTTATGGGACATAAAGATCTATATTTTTAAACTTGAAGACTAAGGTGAGTTAGAAGTTTTAGCCAATTGTGAAGTTCTTCAACTTACATACAAGTTAGGTTCCCAGAGACTATTCATAATTCCATTTGTTAAGGTAAAACTGACGGGGAATTCTCTCTTGCTCATTCTTTGAAGCCAGCATGAATGAGGACACCAAAATGTTAAAAAAAAAATTACAGGTCTATTTCACTTACGGATATACATGTAAAAATTCTCAACAAAATAGTAGTAAATCAAATTTAATTGTGTATATAAAAAAGATATTACAATGTGTCCAGTTGGATTTATCCCAGGTATGCTAGGAGAATTTCACATTAGAAAAATCCGTGTATGTAACTAAACACATTAACAGTTTAAGAGAGAATAACTTCAATAGAGAACTTGGTAAAAATGCAATTACATACTCATTTTTTTAAAAGATTAGTAAATTAGGAACAGAAGGGAACCTCCTTTATCTTAAAAAAACAAACAAAAAAATAGAACAAACAGTATTCTGAATAGTTGTATGTCAGAAACTTTCCCTTTAAAATCAGAGGCTGAACTCTTAGCTGATCTGCCTGAGATCTCTTGAGTGCCACAAAATGAAAGAACCCATCATAAACCAAGAGAAACTTCCCAAACTTTAGGCACAATTGTGCATTGCTAAAAAGGAATTGCCTTCAGATATTACAAACATTACCTGTTACAACAAATAATAAAAATCAAGCAGTATCTCTGATATTAAAGAGGTAGATATGTTCGAAAACCAGGGAATGGTGATCCACTTTTATAGTCCCAATATTCAGACATCCCTGGCAGCAAACACTTTCGCGGTTACCAGCCAAGCTGAGACAAAGCAGCTGACAGAAATGCCACCCAGCATCTTAAACCAGCTTGGTGTCAAAACAACTTAAGGACACTGGCAGAAGCCGGATGGAAAAGTACCACTTGCTATTGGGGAGAAGGGCAATCTTGTTCAGAATTTTGATGAGGCTTCCAACAGTGGGGCAAACTGAATTGATTCAACTTCTAAAAAATAATAAAATTTCAAGAATTTTGACTGCTGTTCAAATTTTTGTTTAGGATATATATGATGAAATGTAGATCTGTAATATTTTAAATTCCGAGGGCCCTAGGACACTGCTACTTTTAAATTATTGCTTATACACAATTATTTGTTTGTAATTAATTAAGCCAAAGAAGCCAGAAAGTAAGTTAAAACAAAGATAAATAAAGTCTTTGTGTAGTTAAAAAAAATTAGGAACTAGAGGAGGATGTTCACTAGCACCACTTCTATTCAATATTTTCTTGAAGGTTCCATAGGCACAATACGACAAAAACAAATCCTAGAAGCAAAAGGTTTGGAAAGGAGGAAATAAAACTTCTTATTTACAAATAAGAGTTTTTGCATAGAAAACTCCCCCAGAACTTCAAATTATTAGAAATAGTAGAGTTTAGCAAGGTACTTGAAAGTAAGATTAGTATACAAAAGTCAACTTTATTTCTATATGTTATCAGCAAACATTTAGAAACATAACTAAGACATCATTTACAATAAAGTCAGAGAATGTCAACATTTATGTCTAGGACTAAATCTAATAAAAAATATTCGGGACTTCTATTACAAAAGAATTATAAAGAAGATCTAAGCAAACAGATATATCATGTTCAGGGACAGAAAGATAGTATTGTGAAGATGTCAGTTTTCCTCAAATTGACTTGTAGATTCAATGGAATTTCAATCAAAATTCCAACAGGATTTTTCATAGAATTTGATTTGTGGGGAACGTGTAGCCTTGGGGCACATGTCGCCTTCTGGGTCCTTAGCCTTTTGACTGAATCTAAGTTTGGATTTGGTAGAAGGGCCACACTCAGGGATCTGGAGGGCCACATGTGGCCTTGAGGCCGCAGGTTCCCGGCTGCAAATTGGGTGCTTATTATTAGTGTGTAGGAATTAAGAGATTTTGGTGTTGGCATGAACAGACAGCATGATCAATGGACTAGAGAGCTCAGAAAGAGACCTACACCTAAATGTTACTTTGATATATGATGAGATATGTCTTTCAGTGAGAAAAGAAGTGATTCAGTGAATGGGGAAAATTGGTTATTCATGGGGATAGTATTTGAAATTGTATTCCTGTTTCACTCTACATAGAAAAATCAAGTAAAAGGAGACATGTGGTCAGTAAACATGAAGATAATGTTAAAAATCACTATGTGAGATACCATTATATACCATTCAGTTGGCAAAAATTATAGCAGTGAATCTATAGCATCTCTTCTACATTACTGTTGGCAGTGTAAGTTGGTGTAAGTACATTGGGAAAAAATTTAGTAATATCTTTTAGTTGAATGTTCACATATATCAAGATGCAGTAATTTCCTAGGACAATTTCTTACCTATGTATTGCTGGAGACATGTTAACAAGCATGTAAACCCCAAAGATTACATGCAGATAGTGTGATACTATTAAGTTTAAAATAATTAAATACATGATTTTAAAGAATAAATGTAGATGCAGTAAAACTATATGCAAAATGAAAAGCCAGGAATTTGTAAACACAAGATTCAGGGTGAAAGGTGCATTGGTTTGGGAAGCCAGGATGATGGGATAGGATGGAATGGGCGTGGGGGGGACCAAGCAAGGTTCTAGCTTTGGTTTGGAGTGGCAAGTCTGTGGCTGTTTATTGTAGTGTTAAAACTAATTAAATAAAAGCAGTCCTTGCATGAGCCAGTGGCTCAAGTGTGATATAAATTTAAAAATTAAGATTAGTAGTATTCTGAACAGCCTAAGTTAATAGATTTTTTCATAAAATTTTTTGAGTAACTGAGGCTTAAATTTATGGCCCCCAGATGGATATTTGCCAAATAGGGATGTGATCTTTGAGATATTTTTAAAGCTCATATAAATAGCATAAAGTGTACAATTTGATAAATGTAGATATACGAACTCATGAAATCATCAATACAGTTGAGATAATGAGCATATCTGTCACCCCCCAGAAGTGCCCTTGTGTCCAGTTCTAATCCTTCCCTCCTACTCCCTTTGCCTGCCTCCCCAGGCAACTATTGCTCTTTCTGACACTCTAGATTAGTTTGCATTTTTCATAGTTTTACGTAAATGGAATCATAAATGTACTCTTTGGAGTTTTTTTTTTTATCTGCCTTCTTTCATTCCACATAATTATTTGGGATTCATCTGTGTTGTTTTGTGTATATTGATAGTTAATTCCTTTTTATTGACAAGTAGTATTCCATTGCATGGCTGTACCACAGTTTGTTTATCCATTAACTGGCAGATGAATATTTTTTGTTGTTACCAGTCTGGGTCTATTATAAACAAAGCTGCTATGGACATTTACATGTAAGTCTCTTGGGTAAATACCTAGGAGTTGAGGGATTGGATCATATGGTAGGTATATGCTGAACTTTTGAAGAAATGACCAAACTGTCTTCCAAAGTGATTGTACTGACTTACATTCTTGCCAGCATTGTCTGAGAGTTTCAGTTACTCCACATCTTTGCCAGCATGGTCAGTCTTTTTCATTGTAGTCATTCTAATAGATGTATAGTGGTATCTCATGATTTTAATTTGCATTTTCATAAAAAAGGCTAATAATATCGAACATCGTTTCACATACTTATTTACCATACTTATGTCCACTTTGATGAAGTGTCTTCAAATCGTTTATGTATTTTCTATTGAGTTGTTTTCTTATTTAGTTTTGAGCATTTTTTATATATTCTGTATCCAGGTGCTTCATCAGAATTGGGATTTGCCCAGACTCTTCAGTCTCTATCTTGTCTTTTCATTTTCTTAACAGTGTCATTCAGAGTGGAAATTCTTAATTTTGATGAAATACAATTTATCAATTGTGTTCTTTTGTTGTTTTGTGCAAGAAATTTTTGTAGAACCCGGGGTCACAAAGATTTTCCCCTGTATTTTCTTTTACAAGTTTTATAGTTGTGTGCTTTATATCTGGGTCTGTGATCCATTTACTATATATTAATTTTTATGTAGGATGTGAGAAAAGTATTGAAGTTTATTTTTTGCATATATAAATTTTTTCATCTTGGTTTATTGAAAAAAACAATTTCTTTCATCATATTTGGAAAAATTTGGATGGCAGTTTCTTTGAATCTTTTTTTCTATCCCTCTGTTTATTTTATCCTTTGGTAACTTCAATTACATGTATATTAGGCTCCTGGAAGTTGTCCCATAGCTCACTGATGAGTTCATTTATTTCGGTCTTTTTCCTCCATGTTTTTCATTTTCGATAGTTTCTATTGCTGTTTCTTCAGGTTTACTAATCATCTGCAAAGTCTAATCTGTTAATCACATCTTATATATTTTTTATCACAGACATTTTGGTTTTCATTTTTAGAAGTTCAAATCGGTTCTATTTTTTTATCTGCCATGTGTCTACTTAACATGCACAACCCTTCTAGTTTCTTGAACATGGAAATACAATATGTAAAGTTAAAATAATTATTGTAATGTCTTATCTGCTCATTCTAGCATATTTGTCATTTCTGGGTCACTCTTATTTGATTTTTCTCCTCATTATAGGTTATATTTTCTTCTTTGCATGCCTGGCCATTTTTGATTGGCTTCCAGACATGAATTTTACCTTGTTGAGTGCTGGATATTTTTGTATTAGAAATATTTTTAAGCACTGTTCTAGAATACAGTTAAAGTATTTGGGAGTATTTGGTTCTTTTAGGTCTTGCTTTTTAAGTTTTGTTAGGTGCAATCAGAGCAGGCTAGTCTAGGGTGTAACCCTTCTAAGTACTCTACCCAGTGTCTCATGAATTCTGAGGGTTTTTCCACTCAGCCTGGTGAGAACAGAAACTATTCTTGACCCATACAACCTCCTGATATTGTTCCCTATAATGCTTTCAAATGATAATCTTTACCATTTGAAGATTGAGCCACAAAGAGAGAGGGCTCAGGTAGCTTCCTCATACAAATGCACTGATTAGTACTCAGCTGAAGACCAAACGAATCCCCCCAGTTCTCAGGCTCTGTCTCTGTGCAGTCTTTCCTCACAGACACTCTGCTCCATGCACTGTAGCCACCCTGATTTCCCTGGTGTCCCAGCTCATCTGCTCAACTTGGGAACCACTAAGCTCTACCTAGATTCTCCCTTCCTGGGTTGCAACTTGGAAGCTTTCTCAGTGCAGTTAGCGGGGGCAGTTGTACAGCTCCTCTTGTTTGTTTCCATCTTTTAGGGATCACTGTCTTCATGCCTGATTGCTGACATCTTGAAAGGCTTTGTTTCGTATATTTTGTCTAGTTTTTTAATTGTTTTCAGGTTGGAAGGTCCTTGTTACTTCATCTAAGTCAAAATGGGAGTCATTTTATCTTTTATTACCTTAAAATTTTAATTTTTAAATACGTGAATCATTCCCATGGTTCAAAAATCAAAAAAATATGAATATGTAGTCAGTTGAAGTCTCCCTCTGAATCCTTTCCACTACCAACTTAGTCCTCACTCCCTCTCCCATAAGAAACCATGCTATTTATCTTTCCAGGGTTTCTTCATTCATATGCAAGTAAATAAAAATTACATATTCTTATTTCCCCTTCCACCTTTTTTTCATGAAAAGATTCCATAGTGTATGTACTAATTTGACCCGTTTTTTTACTTAACCTTGTATCTTGAGGATGTTTACTTATTGGTAAGGCTTACTCTTCATACACACACACACACCCTTTTTTTAACACTAGATAGTGCTACATTACATAGATGTACCATCAGTTGTTTAACCAGTTTCCCTACTGTTAAACAATTAGGTGGCTTCCAATCTTTTACTATTAGGAATAATTCAGTAGTTAATAGTCTGTGCATAAGTCATTTTGAATGTATTTGAATAATATAGCTGTTGAATACATTCCCAGAAAGCTATTGCCAAATTGTCCTCCCAAGGGGTTAAATCATTCTTCCATAGGCCTGTTAGGGAAATGCCTATTAACCCATAGTCCTATTTAGAGAATCTTATCAAATATTGGGATTTCTGCTAATCTGATAGGAAGAAAATGTTATGATAACGTAGTTTTAATTTGTATTTCTACTCTGGGTGAGGTTGAGTATCTCCTATGTTTAGAAGCCATTTGTATTTCCTTTGTTCTGTCTACTGTAAATTGTTAGTCATTCAGTTCTTTCTTTTAGAAAGAATATTAAATGGAAACACTTTAGTAGTGGTGTGTAGTAACTTAATAGTGAATGGTTAATATTCTTAGCCTATTAGTGAAACACTTTAAAATGCATCTAATAAAATATAATCCTAAATCTAGTCAAATCTTTAATGATTTTAAGATCATTACAAAATGCTTAGATCAAAGGTTGTGTTAATTGATTTTTCAGACAAATTTTCAAAGTTCAAAGTAAAATCAGATTAATCTGAGTTTTTGAGCATAAGAGTAATGTTCCAAAATTAGTTTGGTAAATGAAAATACAAGAATTATTTCTTCTAGAAATCTTTTACCTTTGAAAGAGGTAGTTTGTATTCCACAAATAATGGCATTTGCAGAATAATTTGATGGGTGTGGGGAACAAATATTTGAAATTTAGACTATCTTATAAAGTCTGAGCTTTATGGTTACAAAATATATTCTGTTCCACACGTTAAGAATGATAAATACATTCATGGTTAGATGACAGGATGCTCTTGCTAGTCTTCATTCAATGCACCTTTCTTTTTTTTTTGAGACAGAATCTCACTCTGTTGCCTGGGCTAGAGTGCCTTGGCATCAGCCTGGCTCACAGCAAGCTCAAACTCCTGGGCTTAAGCAATCCTTCTGCCTCAGCCTCCTGAGTAGCTAGGACTACAGGCATGTGCCACCATGCCTGGCTATATGTTTTTTTCTATATATATTCTTAGCTGTCCAAATCATTTCTCTCTATTTTTAGTAGAGACGGGGTCTCGCTCTTGGTCAGGCTGGTCTTGAACTCCTGACCTCGAGCGATCCTCCCACCTCGGCGTCCCAGAGTGCTAGGATTACAGGCGTGAGCCACCTCGCCCGGCCCACCTTTCTTGAGAAGTAAAGAGTATGTAGGTATTTTTATAACTGGGCCTACCAATCCTTTTCCTCAGCCTCATCTCAAATACCTCTTAACTTTTTATTTCTATCATTTGTAATTTATAGGTATTATACTCTGTGTTAGGGAGGTGGTTGCTTTACCAAATGAATGAAGTAAGAAAATGGGCCAGTAGTTTGTTTGTATTTTGTTAATTTATTATAACTTAAAGGCCTGGCTTTATTTATGCAATTAAAAATATATTTTTAGAGTTGCATCAATATGGAGAAGCATCCAGCACACGTCCATCAGGTATGATGTCATTCCAGAACATTCTCTGGTACTCTGTTTTTCTGCCTCATCAGTCAACTAAATTTACCTTGATTGAACTTTTGAGTTTTTTTCCATTGTCAAAACATTGAGCTGCATGTCATTGTGAAGGTAGCCAGTTAGTCACATTTTAGCAACCTTAATATTGTTTGTGTGCTTGCTTTTTAGATAGTTCTAAAATTGTTTATCAGGAAAAAAATTATTGGCTTAGTGATTTTTTTTAAGCATTAATACTTAGCTTTTCCAAAGTTATTGAAATGTTCTGAATGCTTTCTAATCTAATCATAAATAAGATTTTATCATGTGTTCCCAAATTTAGTTGTTTTAAAGTCATTCTAGTATGCATCAATTGCATTACTTTTTACCACACTAATAACAATGTATCTACTTTGTGTTATTTGAATATCTTGTTTGGTTATAGTAGTATGATAGAGAAATGACATTGTTATTTTGACTAATTATGTGCTTTCCTATTAAAGTTTGCATGCTGATTCATGCTAAGGCAATTTTTTAGAAGATAAAATTTGAATTTCTATAAGTATGTATTAAAACAAGTCTGTTTTAAGAAAGCAATTGGTCTGAACTTGCCAGCAAATACTAAAAATGCTTAATAATTAGGTTCGAATTAAAGCAAATAAGCAAAATATTCCAGATATTAGAGATGATAACTAACATTGGTAACTGACATACTTTTATTAATAAAGCAAATTTAAAAGAAATGTATATGTGTAAGTGAATTTAAATTAGGAAATAATTTCAAGGCTTTTTCAGTATTTGTCTTATTAATGCTGATCATTTAAATTTAAGGTGAGCATATATATTAGAGCAAGATAATTCTGAAAAAGTATTGTCCACATTGGTTCTGGCCAGTGTAAATCTGTATAATTAAAAACATTATTACCAGAGATGAAAGTTGGGTTTAATTTTTTCTAAGGCTACCAAGTATATTTCATTCAGGTCTGACTTCAACATGAACTTTTATTGTTTAATTTTGGTCTCAGGGCACTTTCACAAAGTCAGTCCTAATATATCTGAAATATATGCCTTAAATCAGCTGCATATGATCAGGATATTAATTGGAGTATAGCATTTACTTGCATTAAGAATTATGTTGTATTGGTTGGAAATCAAATGAAAAGATTGGAGGAAAGTGGAAGAATGGTGGAAGAGAATGATTATCAAACTCTTTAGTAGGTTTAAGATCAGATGTTAGAAATGAAATTTTAATATAATAATGTTTATTATTTTTCTGATTATTAGTATTTGAATAACTTGATTTTTATTTGAGAGACAAGTTCCTTATCTGAAGTACTAAATACATTGTCAGTTACAGTTATATCACAGTGGTTTGAAAAGGATTATAAAAATCCAGTGGCAAATGATACATCTATAGTATATTTAATTGTGCTGTGTGTTTTAGGTATTTGTGAAGTGTCACTTTGATTATAATCCATATAACGATAACCTGATACCCTGTAAAGAAGCAGGATTGAAGTTTTCCAAAGGAGAAATTCTTCAGATTGTAAACAGAGAAGATCCAAATTGGTGGCAGGTTAGTAAGCCTCTCAAAATTTGCGCAACTTCTTTTCTACTTTTAATCTTAGATCTGGCCAATATCTGAGTATTCGGAAGAATGTTAGCATTTGTGTTAGTGTTAGCATTTGCTCCAATGATTTTCCCCGTATCAACAGCTCTTGCTTTATGGCTACTAATTTGTGGACATAAGACAAAATTGAGAGGGAATTCATAAGTAACTGTTAGTGCAGAATTACCAACCTATGGTACAGTCCCATTGGTTTAAGGATTAGACCAATTGGTTCTTTCACATGGGTGATTATATTTAAAAATCCCATTGGGCAAGAAGAACTCACTTGGTGTCATCCCTTTTCAATGTTTGTTTTTTGTTTCATTTAGCTAGAGGTCTTTTATTGTGGTTACAGTAGTTCTCTTGTCCCCCTCTCCCTCTTGTGTATGACCATGGCTAGTAAAGCATGATTTCTTAAGGTCTTAAATCTATTTGCTCACCACTTCTCAGTTGTTGAAGGTTTGCTGTATCGGTTTTGTTTGGTTTTGGATTAAAATCCGTGTATGTGGAAAGAGGTGTGTTATTACTGTATTTTTCCCTCCCTCCATTTTCCAGAAGATCTATGTGGTGGTATTATTTTTCCTTCCTCCTAATACAGCTTTCAGAAATGTCTAGCAGCAGGAATAAGTCTGTTTTTGTAATCGTTTGTATCTGCTAACAACCACGGTATTCAGAACTGAAAAATGGACAAGCCGGAAAGTCTGAAACCCCTAAACTATGAGAACAAATGAGAGTCTCATTAAAAAACAAGAAATAAGAGGAAAGGACCCAGGGCTTACCTCCAAACTCTAAAATTAACTGAGATATTGGTAACCTATATTAGCTCTAATAAATTATATTGACTTCTAAGGGAAAATGAATCACAGAATGAGAATAATCTTACTATAATGTGTCCTTAAATTTAAGACATTATTACGTTTACGTGCACTATGTGGTGAGACAAGTAAGAAATGGGTAAATTAAACAGAATCTATGAGTTCAAGAGGTTTCCACTGAATTTTTTTAGAATCCTTTTCTTTAAAATCTTCTTTCTGTGGCTGCTTCCTTTGTTGAATTTTTCTGATTTTCACTCTTTTTTCTCTTTTTCATCTCTTATTTTTTTTTCTTCTAATCCTATTACCATTATCTCAACCTCTTCCTGCATTTTGATAGTCCCTTACTTTAATTCCATTTTCAGGATTTTAATTCTAAAAATGATACCAGATTTTCTATGCTAGTTGTAAGGATAAAGACACTAACTTTGTGAGACAACAAGCCACTAGCAGCCAGTTTTCCAACCACTGTTTGAAAATATTTCTCTTTGGATTTTATTTTAAAAGTTAGTTTTTTAAACTGTTTTTTGTTTTTGCTTTTGTTTTACATTTGGTGACGTTTTACCCATTTTAAATTTACAATCTCTCAGGATATTTAGATTCCTGGTAGAATGAACTAAAATCTACACTCTATATTCCCAATATTATTTCCGTTTCATTGATTTGGCCTTAGGAAATACCAACATGGTAGGATTAAGGTTGATAGTAAATGTCTTACTAAAAGGTGCTGGATTAAATGACCTGTAACCACATCTCACTATAGAATAGCATTTATTTGTTTCCTGTTTTTGACTAAATTAGTATTATAAATAAAAAATTTTAGTAATTTAAAGTACCTGTACACCTTTGTATATTGGTTCCACAATTTCACTGCCAGATGGCAGATATGAAGAGCTATAGGTGCCAATTGATTACTCAATGCTGAAGTGTTTAAATATCTTAACTGATAATGCCATGGATTTAAATCTCAAGGTTGTTTTTAAGAGCAAATGTGACATTTTTTTTACTGAACACTGCTTGTCCTACTTATTACAATATGGTCTCAAATTTTGGTCACTGAGATATACAATTCATTAATTTGATTCTAGGCTAGCCATGTAAAAGAGGGAGGAAGCGCTGGTCTCATTCCAAGCCAATTCCTGGAAGAGAAGAGAAAGGCATTTGTTAGAAGAGACTGGGACAATTCAGGTGATGAGCTCAACACAATAAGTAACAAGCAGTCCTTTGTGGCCACCTGTCTTTGCCTCTTTTGTCTGAATAAACAAATGAATTTATTTGAAGTACATATCTGGAGTTCATCCCTCCCATCTACTTTATTTTCTCTCTCAAAAATAATCTTTTTGATCCCTTTCTGCCACCTGCTGGTAGAGTTTCAAAATTCCATGGCTTAACTCCCCCACCCCTACCCCCTTTTGCTTCCTAGGATGCAACATTGGGAATATAATTCTCCCACCCCTGTAGAATACCACAGGGCAATTCTTTCATATTCTACATATTGTTTAAATTATATTTGTCTTGTCATATCTTCAGGACCTTTTTGCGGAACTATAAGTAGCAAAAAAAAGAAAAAGATGATGTATCTCACAACCAGAAATGCAGGTAGGTTTTAAATACTTTTTGAGAAGTCCAAGTGAAGTAGCTTCATATTATTAGTGTGATATAAACTCTAAATGTATAATTTAAAATGAACATAATTCAGATCAGTAACCAATTGCAAGGGGCTTGCATGTGAACATGTGTTACAATATAATATAAAGAAATTATTAACTCACAATATATACTACCAGTGTGCTTTATTTTGTGAATATAGTGTACAACACAATAAATTGATTAGGATTTATTTTTGCATTAATTAAGGAGCGATGTTATCGTTGAAACTATTTGTTCAGAGAATTTTGAGATAGTAATTTATGTGCCATTTCTAAAAGGGTGAATGCCTTTCTGAAGACATTAGAAGAGTTATGATTAATGGCAACTGTATTCTGCCGTAACATTGTCCGTGATACTGGAAAAATACAGCACTGGACCAAACACATCTTAGTCTGATGTGTTTAATAGTAGGATTCTTTCTTAAATCTTTTAATCTTAAAGAAAGACAAGTTGTTTTTTTTGGCTGGGTGCAGTGACTCACGCCTATAATCATAGCACTCTGGGAGACTGAGGCAGAAAGATCACTTCAGCTCAGGAGTTCGAGACCAGCCTGAGCAACAGCGAGACCCTTGTCTCTACCAAAAACAGAAAAACTTAGCCAGGCGTGGTGGCACGTGCACCTCCCAGCTACTCCAGAGGCTGAGGCAAGAGGATCGCTTGAGCCCAGAAGTTTGAGGTTGAAAGTGACTGCACTCTAGCCTGGGTGACAGAGCAAGACTCTTTCTCAAAAAAAGAAAAAAAATTTTTTTAAAGTATTTCTAAAAAGAAAGAAGTGATAATTATGTGAGGTGATGGATATGTTAATTAGCTTGATTGTGATCATTCACACTGTTTGCATATATCAAAACATCAAGCTGAACACCTTAAATATACATAATTCCTATTTGTCAATTATACCTCAATAAAGCTGAAAAAGTTTTTAAAAAAATTTTAAAATAAAACCTCGGGCCTGGATTGGGTACCCCTTCCCTATAAAAGTAAATAAATAAACAGGAGGGAGGGGAGGAAAGGAATGGAAACTACTATATTCTTCCCACTCTATAGAGAGTGATAGGAGTGAAATGCAGCTTTTTGAATCAGAAGGTTCTGGAGGCTTAATCAAACGAATTGTAAGTTTTTAAAATACTTTCTTGACTTCACAGCTACCTCTATACTGCTAATAAACTAAATAGCACACTATAAAGGAAATAATACAGAAAGGAGAAATAGGCTTTTTCTCTCTTAATATTGGTTTAATCTACCATAAGGAAATTGTGCAAAGAAAGAGTTGCTGTTAAGATAATAATCTAAGAAAGAAATGTTATTACTACAGATCGAGTTACAGCAATTGTAATAAGTAATATAATATTTCAAATCTACTTTGGCCTTATTATTCATTACATATATGCCCTCAAGGCTTTTTTACAAAATAGAAAATTTGTAGTTTTCCCATTGACTAAGATTATAATTTTGGAATTTGTCTCTACTGAAACAGTTTGGATCCAAAATTTTATTTCATACATAAATTTCAGAATCTTAATATTTAAATGTGCATATGTTGTCAGATGCATTTTATTAATCAAACTGATAATTGCAGATTTGTCACACAATATTTTTTCATTTATATCATTGGACAGGCATACTCATTCTATGGAACTTACTTAAGTGACCACAGAAGTTGTACTCCTGTCCTCCATATTTGATACATACTTCTTTTTATTAAGATATAAAATGATCTGTAGTTTTATTTATATTAAAGCAATTATTTCTACTGACAAATTCATAATAAAGAGGTTTCAGTGAAACCTCTCTGATAAGGATAAAACAAAGGAATTATTTTAGCTTGGTTAGATAAAATTTTTTAAGGGCAAATGAATGGAAGGAGATGTTTAAATCAAGATACAAAATAATTTATTGTACTTTACCAAATTTATAACAACAAATTTATAGCAACAAATCTGTGCTAAGTGGGTACAATTTTTTTTTTTGATTCTGTCCAGCACAGTAAGTGGGTACAATTGAAGTGATACTTAACTATCAAGACAACTAAGCCATCACTAGACAGAAAAGCAGAGTTTTTTCATGTATGTAAAAGATAAGTGAATACATCTTTTCCCATTTCCTTTTGCATTTAGAATTTGATCGTCATGAGATCCAGATATATGAGGAGGTAGCCAAAATGCCTCCATTCCAAAGAAAAACATTAGTACTGATAGGAGCTCAAGGCGTGGGCCGAAGAAGCTTGAAAAACAGGTTCATAGTATTGAATCCCACTAGATTTGGAACTACAGTGCCATGTAAGTTTTCCATGTTTTCTTTGCTATTTAATTGGCAGGGGAAAGTATTGGCATATGGAGGAGGAGGAAAGTTATTGTTACTAATTATTGTTATTCCCAAATAAGTTTTGATTATGCCAGTGAAAATGAACAAGTAGAAAATACTGAAAAACTCAGCAGTTCTATAGTTGTCTTGAAATAATACTTTAGCACTGTTGGCTTGCTGTCTGATGGCAATTGCTTCTGTAAACTATTCAGTCCAGAAATGTTAGAGTTAAGCCTTGTGACAAAATTGGCACTATTTTAGTATTTTCTTGCACAACTGATGTCTATCTGAAAAGTTGGATATTCACCCATTTCAGTGTAAAGAGGAAAGCTCACACACATGCCGTGTGGCAATATCTTTGTGAATTTATGTGATCTGGCTTGTAGCTCTCAGTCCTGCAAGGTCATAAGCCAGATTTTTTTTTTGTTTTTGAGACTGAGTCTTGCTCTGTTGCCCAGGCTAAGGTGCAATGGCATCATCATAACTCACGCAACCTCAAACTGCTGGGCTAAAAGTGATCATCCTCCTGCCTCAGCCTCCTGAGTAACTGAGACTATAGGCATGTGGCACCACACCAGGCTAATTTTTCTATTTTTGTAGAGACGGGGGTCTCCCTATTTGTTCAGGCTGGTCTCCAACTCCTGGCCTCAAGTGATCCTTCCACCTCAGCCTCCCAAAATGCTGGGATTATAGGCTTGAGCCACGGTGCCCCTCCAAGCCTGATTTTTGATAGCATATCAAGAATTAATCTTCCACCACAAGCAGTGTTAATTAAGGTCGCAAAGACTTGATGTATAGGCCGGGCGTGGTGGCTCACGCCTGTAATCCTAGCACTCTGGGTGGGTGGATCGCTCAAGATCAGGAGTTCAAGACCAGCCTGAGCAAGAGCGAGACCTCATCTCTACTAAAAATAGAAAGAAATTAACTGGCCAACTAAAAATATATAGAAAAAATTAGCCGGGCATGGTGGCACATGCCTGTACTACTCGGGAGGCTACGTGGGAGGCTGAGGCAGAAGGATTGCTTAAGCCCAGGAGTTTGAGGTTGCTGTGAACTAGGCTGATGCCATGGCACTCACTCTAGCCCGGGCAACAAAGCGAGACTCTGTCTCAAAAAAAAAAAAAAAAAAAAAAAAAGGACATGTATAAAATAAAATAATACTGATGAGAAGTATAACCATTAAGTGATCCAAACACTCATTTTATGATCTTTGCTTTCTTTCTCTATTTGCATATTTACATGGAAAGTCAAATGTCAGAAGTATGCTTGATGAGAATGAAATTAGGTCAAGGAATTGGATATCACTGACTTATTGTAATGACTAATATATATTTGTCTTTGTTTTAGAAATTTGTGAGCCTTTAATTGTGGGAATTCACATGCTGTCTCCCCGAACAAAGCACGAGACAAGCTAATGTTGCCTTTATAACTCTCCTTTCTGTGCTTCTATTTCTAACCAAGCCCCCTTATAACACAGTATTCCTGGAAGTATATTAATGCCTTTAAATTGTTTTGAGTCAAATCTTAGTCTCAGGCCACCCCATCTCTTAAATGAATTTTAGAATTCCTCTAGTTTTATACACTGTTTTGAGATTTAATTCTCAGCGAGTAGTCTTATTGCTGAAATTCTTAGGGGTTGGGGGTGTAACCTAGTCATTGCTACTTACAATCCCTACAGGGTAAGGCTTTAGATTCCATTGTTAGGCACTGTAAATCACTAAATTCAGACAAATCCTAGTCAAGTGGTTAACAGAATAAAACCTGCACTGTAATCGAAGTATTTTAAAGCTGCAAATGTGAAATAAAGAAAAGTTTATTTTTCATTTTTAGCAAATTAATATGTGCACAGTATTTTAAGCAAGTAGTTCTTAAAGACATTATAATGGAAAAAAATAACCCCTTCTCTTCTACTCCACCTCTGGCTCACTTACCAGAAACAGTTGCTTTTCATTCTTTCGGCTATTTCTTTTGGTAGTGTTCCATATTTCTTAATAATGTCTTTATTCTGCTATTTCCTGCTTTATCCAATTTAGTCCTTATCTGTTGACTTTCTTACTGTCCTCCCAACATAAAGATAGTTCTATTTTCAGTTAACTACTTTCTCAAACACCCTCCATCCTCCCCTCAACCAGCAATAGCTGAAGTTCTTTTTTTCCTTCCACTCTCTACCTGATCTTATGTGTTATGTATATATAGTTTTTTGGTTGTTGCTTTTTAACCCAAAGGACTCACTCATCTAGTAAGTCGTGTTTTTTTCTTGGAGCCCTCTGTCCCAGAACCCTCAGTCTTCCTGCTTCAGTGAAGTCTACTTGTTCTCTATTCTGGCTGCCTAGCTGTTAGCACTGGGGTAGTTCCCTTTGTTGTTATTCTGAGTTGAAGCTGTTGTTCCTAGATCCCATTCTTTTTCTTTGTTGGTTTATCGCCTTGTTTTGCTGGGGCACATCCTCTTGTAACTTCACAAGAAATGGTGTATGGAATGTAATTTCCACATCTTTATATTTAAGATGTACATTTTCTGCTCTATACTTGATTGATTGCTTAACTGAGAATAGAAATTCTGGATTGTAAAATTCTTACCACAACCACCCTGTTGCCCTCCAAAATGACCCAAATCTCACATGAAAACAGTTACTGTTGGGGAACCAGAGCCTATCTTTGTGGCCAAAAGTAAAAACCAAAGGAAAAATAGCAGTTCAGTGGTTAGTTGGTGAAAGCAAGAAATTCAGTGCCCTTCACTGTGCTGTTTATTCTTCTTCTTCTTGTCCCCCTTCTTCAGCCCATCCATGTTACCTCTTAATAGGTTTGAATAAGCCATCTGACACTTATTCACGTCTTTGGAGCTCACCACAGTGCCGATCTTTTTCCCATTGGTAGCTGTTAAGACAAATGTCTGAGAGCTTAAAGCTCGCCACAGAATCTTTCCTTGGAATGGGTTTAGTTTAACCATCATACTTCTTCGAGGTGATAAACATGCTGCCCAACAACTAGCACTCTGGAACTGCTCCATCAGTAACTTATTCACTCTTCAACTGCACCATCTCCATCTCAAAGCATTTTCTAATTTCACTTGTGATTTCTTATTTGACCCATTGGTTATTTGGGAGTATATTGTTTAATTTCCACAAATTTTTGAATTTCTAAAATTTCTTCTGTTATTATTTAATCGTTTCATTCCATTGTAGTAAAAACATTGTATGATTTCACTCATTTTAATTCACTGAGAGTTGTTTTGTGGCTTCAGGTATGGTCTGTCAGAAAGAATGTATACTTTGTTGTTGTTGAGCAAAGTGTGCTGTAGATGTCTGTTAGGTCTAGTTGGTTTGCAATGTTGTTCAAATCTTCTGTTTTCTTATTGTCATGTCTGTTTGTTCTATCCGTTATTGGAAAGGGGGTAATGAAGTCTCCAGCTATCATTGTTGCCTTGTCTATTTCTCCGTTCAATTCTGTCAGATTTTACTTCATGTATTTTGAGCCTTTATTGTTAGGGATGTGTGTGCGTGTATGTGTGTGTATATATATAGGTAGAGATAATTGTTTTATCTTCTTGACAGGTTAACCCTTTCATCATTATAAAATATTCTTTGTCTCTAGTAACATGTTTTTGTCTTACAGTCTATTTTGTCTGACATAAGTATAGTCACTCTTGGCCTCTTTGGGTTACTGTTTGCATGCTGTATCTTTTCCATCCTTCTACTTTCAACCTATTTGTGTCTTTGAATCAAAAGTGTCTTTTGTAGGCTGCATATAGTTGGATCTTTTTTTTTTCCAGTTCATTCTGCCAATCTCTGCCTTTAATTAGTCTTTTGTTCATTTAATGTAATTACTAATAAGGTAAATAAATGTCCCTCAATATGGATTTGCCTGATTGTTTCCTCATGATTAGGTTCAGGTAATGCATTATTGGAAAGACATAAATCATGTTTTATCCTTTAACTTTATTGATTTAGATTTAGAAATTTGCCAGATTTCTCCACTGTAAAAGGTAATTTCCATTTGTAATTAATCTATTTAAAGATACTTTGTGTAAATATTCTCAACAACCTCCTCAACAAACTTTCACACAATTTTAACATTTAACAATAATTTTGTAATATAGTATCTTTTCCTAAATTTGAGAAACAGCTATCAGTCCTCCAAAATCTCTTCTCACCTTGTTAGAACACACAGATAAACTTCATTTCTCAGTGTCTCTTGACTAAGTTGTTTCTGCCAGTTAGTAACTAACTGGATGTTGAATGGTTGAGCTCTTTGGTGTACATACTAGAAAGAACTCTATTTTTATCCAGCTGCTGACTTCACACATGCTCTGTCAGATCTTCTTTCCTTCCTTTTTTTAAATTTTTCGTCAGCCCCCTGGAAGGTTCTGTAACTTTCTGATCACTTTCAGTTATAAGAATGGTCATTTTGTCAAATAAGACTCATTTTCAGGTATAGTCATCCCTCCTATCTGTGGGAGATTTGTTCCAGGACCTCTCATGGGTACCAAAATCCGTGGATGCTCAAGTCCCTGATATAAAATGGTGTAGTATAGCAGCAGTTCCCAACTTTTCTGGCACCAGGGACCGTTTTCGTTTAAGACAGTTTTTCCACGGACTGGGGCAAGGGATGGTTTTGGGATGATTCATCCACATTGCATTTATTGTGCACGTTATTTCTGTTACTATTACATATGTAGAATCAGTGGGAGCCCTGAGCTTGTTTTCCTGCAACTAGATGGTCCCATCTGGGGAAGATGCTCAGGCAGTGATGGAAGTGATGAGGAGTCCCATCGCTCACATCACTGCCTACTGTCAGATCAGTGGCAGCGTTAGATTCTGCATTATGGCGAGTTGTATAATTATTTCGTTATATATTACTATGTAATAGTAATAAAAATAAAGTACACAATAAATGTAATGCACTTGAATCATCCCAAAACCACCCCCCGCCCCCAGTCCGTGGAAAAATTGTCTTCCATGAAAACGGTCCCTAGTGCCAGAAAGGTTGGGGACCGCTGCTCCCATATATTTTAAGTCATCCCTAGATTACTTGTAATTCCTAGTACAATGTAAATACTATATAAATTGTTATACTGTATTGTTCAGGGAGTAAGGGCAATAAGAAAAATCTCTGCATGTTCAGTAAAGACACAGTCTTTTTTTCCGAATATTTTTGACCCACGGCTAGTTGAATCCACAGGTATGGAAACCATAGATAAAAGAGGGCTGACTGTATTTTTTTTTTTTTTTTAGTAAGACTAGTCCCCTTAAAACTTCAGTCTTGCATTCAATTCACAGTTTTTCCCTTCCTCACAGCTGATTCCTGATCCCACAGTTCAGGACCTGCATTGTGAAGAGTAGGGTATAGTTTATTACCTTCCCTTTACATCCTCCTCTGCTATTTCTGGTTTCTCAAGAGAGCGTAGGAAGAATTAGGGATTAAAGGGAAAGAGATAAAGTGCTGTCATGTGAAATCTTGCCTGTTAAAGTCCTTTATGTCACGAATGTCCAAATACTGTCTCTTCAATGAGGTCTATTTGCACATTCTTTGGAGACTTCTATACTCTGCAATTCCTTGGCCAAGGGTATGACAATCTCTAACTATCCCCTTGGGATCTCACCTCCAGCTCCTATTCCATACTTTATATGCTCTTTTTGCTTCATTCTCTACCTCTCATACCATCTTTCTGTGCAGAGTACCTTCAGAACAGTTCAAGCAGGCTATACACACACACACACACACACATACATACATACGCCCACAGAAAACTCATTCTTGCTCTGCCAGACAGTGAGGTTACACACCACCCCACTGTTATGACATGTTATGAGCCTTCAGAATCCTGCAGGGAGAATCATTTTACCATGGGGTAAGGAGAAGAAGAAAACGAAGCATTCCCCCCAAACTTCTGTGACTCCTTTTTGAATATATATAAGATAGGGAGATAGATGATCCCAAGACCAGGTTGGCCACTTTTTGTTAAACTCTGAAAGAAGCTATAGATCCTTGGTACTCTAGCACCCACTTGGAACTTGAGTGAAATTTTATGGCGACAGTTAAAGTCCTGTTCACATTCTGTTTATAAGCATAAAGAAAAACAATTTAAATAACTTCTAATTACAGAATTTGTAATTACAGAATTACAGTTGTATTGTTCATATAAAATTTGTATGCTTTTTTTCCCCAGCTTAACACACTAGTCTTTCTTTTCTTCAAACTCCTCAAGCTTATTATTCATGCCTTTTTGTTCTTGTTAGTCCATCTGCCTGGAATACTCTGCCTCCCAGATTTTCACATGCTTGAATTTTACTTTTTATTCAAGTCTGATTTTCTCAGAGGCCATCACAGGCCATTCAACTTAAACGAGCTTCACCATTGCTTAGTGGTTGTGTTTTAGCTCTTAAATTCTTATTTATTATTTAATTACTCACTTATTTCCATGTGTTAAGGCATATGTCTCATGAGAACAGAGAACTTGTCTGTCTTTTGCACTTTTGTAGACCCTGCACCTAGAACTGGGTTGGGCACATAGTATATACCCAAAAAATATTTGATGAACAAATGAACATCATGAGCTTTTTTGTCACTGGTCATTAAAGTGTCTTTGTAAACTTTAATCTTACAACTCAATAAAAAAATTAAAAAATGGGCAAATAGATATTTCTCCAAAAAGGTATAAAAATAGCCAATAAGTGCATGAAAATGTGCTCAACATCATTAATCATTAGGGAGAGGCAAATCAAAACCACAAAGACATACCACTTCATACTCATTAGCATGGCTATTATATTTTAGAAAAAAAAAAACAAAAACAAAAAGTAGTAAGTGTTGGTGAAGATATGGAAATATGTGAGAACCCTTATGCATTACTGGTGGGAATGTAACATGATGCACCCACTGTGGAAAACAGTGTAATGTATCCTTAAAAAATTAAGCATAGAATTACCATATGATCCAGAAATTCCTAGGTATATACCCCAAAGAACTGAAATCTGAGATTCAAACAGATATTTATACACTAGCATTCATAGCAGAATTATTTATAATAGTCAAAATGTAGAAACAACCCAATGTCCATAGATGGATGAATAAACAAAATGTGATGTGTACTGGAATATTATTCAACCTTAAAAAGAATGAAAGTCTGATACATGGTACAACATGAATGAACCTTGAAGACATGCTGAGTGAAATTAGATGCAAAAGGAGAAGTATTGTGTGATTCCACTTATATGAGGTACCTAGAATATGTCAAATTTGTAGAGACAAAAAGTAGAGTAGTGGTTACCAGGGGACAGGGGAGAGCTTAATGGGGAGTTCTTTAATGAGTATGGAGTTTCAGTTGGGATGATGAAAAGTTCTGGAGATGGAGTGCTGATGGTTATACAAAAATGTGAATGTACTTAATGCCACTGAATTATCACTTAAAAATGGTTTAAATTGTAAGTTTTATGTTGTATATATTTTAGCACAGTAAAAACACTAAAAAATCTTAATCTCATAGTTTCTTAATATTTCAGCACATAAATATGCTACACTTAATTTAACCATTACTGCTGTTGTGGGAGGGGTATTTTGTTACAAATAAAATGATGGTAAAGTGTAAATACGTGAATCTCAGATGTAAAATTATTAGATCAAAAGATAGATATAAAAGTTTCAACTTCTTGATGTACTAGTGCCAAATTAATTTCCAGAAAGATGTACTATTTTACCTTTGAACTGACCTTTATTTTTAGTAAAGATTCAAGTCTGAATTTTTATATGGAAAGATTTATGTATATCCATACATCAAGTCAACTCTCACTTCTTTATATAATGTGGGTGTGTTTTAATTTTCTTTAAGTCATTCACATTTATATAGCATCTAGCTTTTCTTAAAGTCTTAGAATCAGCACGGAAAAGAAACACTGATTAAGTGTGACAAGTTTGCCTAATTTCTCATACACAATATTGTGCTACACATTGTCAGGTGGTATGGATGCAAAAGTGGTATAGGAAAGGAAGTAAATGTTGGTATTGTATTAAGTTGATTTAATTTTCTTTATATATTATAAAATGATTCTAAAATAAAATAGAAAACCTTTGTTATTCCAGGGGAATAAGCTACCTTATGAATCCTGTTTTTTCTTTAACATTAACTCTTTAAAAATTTTTTTTTCTTATTTTTAGCCATCAGAAGAAGAGAATAACATTGACTCTTGAGCTTAGATAACAAATGAAGTGTTACTTTGTTGACTGTTTCCTCATTAATTTAAGAACTGCTAATATTTAGAATTCTTCCAATCAGTCACAAAAATTCAATTCTAAGAAAATTACATTATTTAGTTGCTCAGTATATAAATCTAAGGAATCAGTTGTAGTCAAGCCATTCTGTTCTAACTTCTCTATTCTAGGAATGGAAAGAAGTTTAAATATGTTGCAGTATGGATTTTTATTGTTTAATTTTTTTGGAGTATTCAATAGAGAATTAGATTGTAGTTAAAATTCACTTGTAAAGAACATTTCACCAAGAATTAAGATTCCCTCAACATA
>CM052437.1:119066157-119104908 GCA_028533085.1 Varecia variegata | reverse complement strand
GCCCGGCTGCATATTTATTTTAAGCAGCACATTTCCGTATATGGTTTCATTGTAAGGCTTCACTAGAAAACAGTACTCTTTAAAATTATGTCCATAGATATTGAGCCAACTTTTATTATGCATTCATGTGGGGAGTTTAAAGTTGTCTTAGAAGTTTCATCATACACCTTTGGGGAATAATTCAGAAACCTTAGAGATCACACAGTTTTGCATATGAAAAGCCATCATAGCATCTTGAAGACTCTTGAGCTTACTTTATACATGCTCTTCACGGGGTTTGGGATGACCCCGTTCAAAGTTGAGCCAGAAAACTACAGGAGAGAAGAGAGTCCTATTGTTCATAATGACCTTATTTATGAGTTAGATAGACCCTTATTTTTGAGCTTGAGTTGATTTGTTCTTATAAAAGTTTTCTTGATATCTCATGCTTATTCTAGGAACAGCCAAAACACTGTCAAATTTATATTTAGATTACTTTCTCATTTTAATTTTATGTACTTAATGATTTGGTCACGTATTCTACATTTATAAGTATTTAGTGGAATAGGTACTTTTTCATATCTGATCCAGCCAAGTTCAGATTAAGGCTAAGCTTGAAATAACCCACACAAAAATTACTTTTCTTGTACTTGTTTCAGTAGCACATGTGCTAAAATTGTAAAGACACAGAGAAGATTAGCATGGCCCCCACCCAAGGATGATACACAAATTCATGAAGCCTTCCATATTTTTTAAAAAAAGTATTTCTCTTCTTCAAAGTTGTTAACAAAGTTGTCAGAAAGTATACTTTTGCAACAGTTTGAAAGATGATAATAATCCATTCTTAGCACAAACCAGCTTGCGAAAGAGTTGTATGGCTCTGAAAGTATTCAAAACTCTAAAATATCAGACAAAAAGTTCCCCTACTTCTAAATTTTGACTTGGGCTATTCACTCTCATTCTCCCAGAAAGAATGTCAGGTCAGAGTAGAGGAGGTTAATAGATCATAATAATAATGAGGTGGCTAGCTCCACCACTGAGGTGTAAAATAGGACAGTTAACATTTGGGAATATCAATAAACAGGAAACTAAAAGAAAGGTTTGGGGTTGAGACAAGATAAAGGATAGATAATTTGTGGATAAAACTATACTTCAGAAAATTGATATTACCAAATAAGAATAGGCGAACTTTGCTTACCTTTTGAGCCCTCAATTAGGAAATGTTAAAGTGGAAAGAAAGGATATAATAGATGCCTTAAGGAAAGAGTGCTGGTCAGTTGGAAAAGATATTCCCTGGTAACATGCCTAACACTTAAGACTCACCATAATTAAGAACTTAATTGAAGGCTCTGCTTCTAGGTAAATATATTTTGAATTACAAAATGTCTTTTAAATGCACATTCTTGGATACAAATTTTATGTTGGGTCTACCCCATAAAACATTACTCTAAATCAGGGGTCAGCAAAACTCTTCTATTCAAGGGCTACATAATAAATACTTTAGCCTTTGGAGGCCATGCAGTCTCTGTCACAACTACTAATCCATCTTAATGGGAAGATAAACATGGATGATACATAAGTGAATGAGTATGACTGTGGTCCAGTAAAACTTTATTTACAAAAATAGGAAGCAAGCCGGGCGTGGTGGCTCACTCCTGTAATCCTAGCACTCCGGGAGGCCAAGGCGGGTGGATTGCTTGAGGTCAGGAGTTCGAGGCCAGCCTGAGCAAGAGCGAGACCCCATCTCTACTAAAAAAATACAAAGAAATTAGCTGGACAACTAAAAATATACATTAAAAATATAAGCCAGGCATTGGTGGCGCATGCCTGTAGTCCCAGCTACTCGGGAGGCTGAGGCAGAAGGATTGCTTGAGCCCAGGAATTTGAGGTTGCTGTGAGCGAGGTTGATGCCACAACACTCTAGCCTGGGCAACAGAGTGACACTGTCTCAAAAAAAAAAAAAAAAAAATAGGAAGCAGGTCAGATTTGGCCATAGACTATGATTTACTGACCCCTGCATTAAGTGTAAAAATGTTAAGCTACCTGTGTATTTTAGTCTAATTTTTATACCCTACAATCTCTTTGTACAAATTCTCGACATTATTTTATTTAGTTACTTCACGGAAACCGAGGGAAGATGAAAAAGATGGCCAAGCATATAAATTTGTGTCACGATCTGAGATGGAAGCAGATATCAAAGCTGGAAAGTATTTGGAACATGGGGAATATGAAGGAAATCTCTATGGAACCAAGATTGATTCTATTCTTGAAGTTGTCCAAACTGGACGAACTTGCATTTTGGACGTCAACCCACAAGTAAGCTGCATAGATACGAAAGCCATTTTTTTACATTTTATTTCCTGTGGAGTTTTTTTTTTTTTTGGAGGGGTGTTTGTTTTATCAGGGTAGGAAGGTGGCTCTTTCTCTCTATTCTTCTTCTATTCTTCTCTAGTTAACCTTCTTATGCGTCCATAGCTAGTTAAATAAATCTCTGATCAGTTAACCAATAGAAGCTATAGAAATTGTGATTGATCTGCAGCAGAAGTTTAATATGTATTACCTGCTCAAGTAATACATAAATGCATATGTTTAGAAATGTCAAATTTATTAATAAAACTCAAACAAGGCTGCAACATAAAGAATAAAAAATTGCCCAGGAGTAGTGGTTCATGCCCGTAATCCTAACATTTTGAGAGGGTGAGGTGGGAGGATCTCTAGACTAGAGGCCAGCAATTCATGACCAGACTGGGCAACATAGCAAGACACTATCTCTACAAAAAATAGAAATAGTGGTGTGGGCCTGTAGTCCCAGCTACTCAGGAAGCTGAAGTAGGAGGATCACTTGAGCCCAAGAGTTTGAGGTTGCAGTGAGCTATGATGATGCCACTGCATCCCAGCCTGGGAAACAGAGCAAGACCCTGTCCCAAAAAATAAAAAATTGAAGTCATTCCTCCTCTCACCTTAAACAAACACACACACACACACAATTCATTTTATTCTCATTCCACATCTCTCTTAACCCATCTCTTCCCACCCCTCTATACTCAGCCCAACCTTACTTCCCTACTCAGAGATAAATATTGTTGATTGGTAAGTGTTTTTCTAGTCATTTTATATGCCTTAAATACAAATATATAATTAATGGGTTTTCTGTTTTTGTTGTTTCCTTTCACATAAATGGAAAAATCCTATACAGATTCTTTAGGGTTTTTCATTGTTATTAAACAGTATTTCTTGAAGATCTTTTCATGTCAGTTACTGTAGAGCTTTTTTTTGTTCTTTGTAGTTGCTGCATAGTACTTCAAAATATGGAAGTACATTTATTTGCCATGCTCCAATTAATTAACACTGAGGTTATTTCTACTTTTTTCAATATTAACAATTCTACAATTAACATAGAGTTTACATTACTCTTAATGATTTTTAGGTCATTAAGTTTTATACTTTCCTTTGTTCAAGAGGAACAAAGAGGAGTGAGACTGAGTTCAGAACAAGATAAATGGATCACTGCTTTAGGAAAGTATTACATGGAATCAGAAGGACAGAAAGGGGACAGATATTAAATTATGTCCTTAATCTTTAGGAAGAGGGCAGATATACTTTGATTTATACTAAAGCATAGCATAATTCAAGTTCTTATACTACATGAATTGGTTTATAATTATTCTTCTATGCAGGCACTGAAAGTGTTGAGGACATCTGAGTTTATGCCCTATGTGGTATTTATCGCTGCTCCAGAGCTAGAGACGTTACGTGCCATGCACAAGGCTGTGGTAGATGCAGGAATCACTACCAAGCTTTTGACGGTGAGCTAACAATATTCTTTTCCTTTTAAAATTTTTCCTTTTCTTTTGAGCATGTTTAACTCTAATTATGCTTATGAAATAAACATATATAAGGTGTCATAGAATAAAAATTCATTCACTAGATGTAGTTAGGATTTGGAACAGTATTACTTTTACTTGAAAATCATTGTTCACTTTGCTTAAAAAAAAAAATAGTTTCCTTTTGTGAAATGAAATAGACCAGTATTAAAATACACATATTAATCCAACCCCCTCTTTTCACTAATGAGGTAACTGGGCTTCAAGACCATTAACAAGCATGTTCATCATCTGATTTATTACTGGTAGAGTTAGGTATTCTGGTGTTTAAATTCTGTTCCATGTTTTCTCTTTTTCTCCCTCTCTTCTTTTTCATATTATGAAAATTTTAAAATATATACAAAAGAGGGAAAAACGAGCACCCATCTACCATTACCTAGCTTCAATAATACAGGGCAATTCTTGTTTCGGTCAGACCCCTCCCCACTTCCTCCTTCACCTTGAATTATTTGGAAGCAAACTTTTGATATTATGTCATCCATACTTTAATATTTATCTATAAAAGGTAGACTTTTAAAACACGATCATAATATTAATACACAAAAAGTAATAAGTAATAGCTTAATATCATCTATATTTGAATTTCTCCAAGATTTATAATTTTTTTACAGTTGATTTGTTTGAATCAGGACCCAATCAAATTCAGGATTACAGGATTAACTGCTTTTATATGTCTAATTCCTTTCTCTTAAGCTGAATATCCCAGTTCTTAAAACACTTGGAATGTTAAAATTAGAATATCAGATAATTGTTCGTTTGCTTTATTCCACAGTACAAACACCACAGTTTGTATGTCAACAGTATGAGTATATCAACACAATAAGTATGTGTCAGCACAACCACCAATGGTATGATTACTGTGAAAACACCCAGCCCCCGCCCAGTTCTTTCTATCCTTACTAAGTATATGTAGTCAAATCCCTCTGCTTTAAAGTCACCTGCAATATTTCCTCTCTGTGTACTTAGGTCAGTTATTATTCTTTTTGATGTTTAAATTGTCCTATCTTCAGCTAGTAAGTAGGAGCCTATTCATCTTGGCTTCTGAATCTTTTTAACACAATTCCAAAAGTCTTTGATGATTCTTTGCTTTCTGATATGACAAGCTATTCCAGGTTATTCTGCATTTCCTGGCCCAGACCCCGAACTAGCTATCCAAAAGTCTTAGTTTCTTTTAGAGGGAAATGGTACTTAAAGAGAATATAGTCTCTAAGGGTGTATCTTCAACTCAGTTGGACATTGTTTCTAGACCTTTTCAGTAAATAGAGGTAGGAAATGTATTTTTCTTTTTTAGAAAACATACATCATTAGGTCAATTTGATAATTCCAGTTCAAACTTTACATTATTTTTACTTCTTTGACTTTATATTTGCCTTTTTTCCTCTTATCCTGAAAATCTTGGTTCCTGTTGATACTAAGATAAAAGTTTCAGGCTTTTATTTAATTGTTCTTAGGATATATCCCACTAGATATTAATTATTTTATTTTAAAGTCACTGAAATAATTCCTTTCTGTGTGGTTAAACCACCAACTTGTTTCATTTTGCTTTTGATTTTAGGTATTGCTCTTTTTTCCATTTGAATTTAATTTTGTTATATAATTCTATACATTTTCATAGCTCTAACATCGATCTTAAAAACAAATCTAGCTTTTCTCTGTCCTCTCCACTCTATTCTCTCCCACTCATAGGTGGCTGTTATTGGTAGCCATTTCTACTATTTTATTTTTTAATATAAGCAAGTTTGTATGTGTGTCCTCCTTCCTCCATTTCTTATATAAATGGTAGCTTATATACAATAATCTGCCTGCATTTTTCTATTACCAGTATATCCTGGAGTTCACTATATAGCCATAGAGACAGAGTCTTTATCCCTTTTCCATCTGTTTGACATATTCCATTATTGTTACAGGATTTGGGTTTGTTTTTTTTTTAAGAAATCAGATTGCTAATGACTATAATAGGTAAGAATTGCTTCAAGTTGAATTGTGGCCTGTTTACACATCTATGATCAAAGATATTTTGGTTGTTTCAAGCTTATTTAGCAATCTAAGTGGAAGTATTAACTGAAGTATTAATATAAGTATTAGGGTTCCTCAGGCCTAGTGGTGGATCCCCTTCTCTCTCTACACTATCCCGTGTTTTCATCAAAATCATTTACATGCATAGCATTGTTATTTTAATGATTTATATACAGTGGGCCTCGACCCCAGAGCTCCAATTCCTATAACCAGTCACCTGCTCGACGTCTCCACTTAGATGCCTCACAGACATATGAAACTTACCGTATACAAAGTAGAACACTTTGTTTTCCTCCAAAAATTATGCTCTCCTCATCCCTCAACTCTGTATCTTCTACAGCCTCCCATTTACTCAATCCAGAAACCCGAAGGCTACCCTTGATTTGTTCATTTTCCTTTCTTTTCACATCCTGATGATACGAAAAACTAATCGTGATGATTTTGTCACCAAAATAAATTTCTAGTCTGGTGTTATTTCCATCTCCTCTGCCCCCATCATAATCCAAGCTGCCCTTTCTCTGACCTGGATGATGCCATCGGTCATCCTGCTTCCACTCGTGGTGTGTCACATTCCCACTCGGGACACACAGATGTCTTTCCATCTCATATGGGTCCTCCGTGACCTACCCACCTCCAAGCCCTCCATACATTCTGGTCTTTTTTCAGTATCTTAGATGCACCAGGGTCATTTCTCTTATTCCTTGCATTGCTGTTTTCTCTCCTTGGAATGTTCTTTCACCCACCATACACATGCCCACCTTCGTATTTTCCTTTAACACTCAGCTTAAATGTCATTTACTCAGTGTCTTTCTAATTACTTTATTTAAAGAAGATCTCTTACAATTCTTTGTACCTGTTTGTTTCTTTTATAGTACTTATTACAACTTGCAATATTTTATGTTTATAACATAAATAAATTAAAACATAAAATAAATAAGAGATAAACTGTCTCTTCCACTAAAGGGTAGGAGCACTCTCTGTCCTACTCATTGTTATATCCACTGATTCTGAAACATAATAGACATTTTAGTAGGAGCTCATTTGTAGACTATGTAGAAATATAGTGGAATTTCAAAACACTTGTGATTTTATGAAAAGCTTTACTTGCTCACACAGAGCCCATTACTTACTTGGGTACTCCCCATGTCATTTCAAAATGATTAGAACTGTTTTATGAAATATAAACGATATTAGGACAAAAAAAATAGTGTGTGAGTGTGTTTTGGTGGGAGCTGGGCAGTAGGTAAAATTACTCTTCAAAATACACTTCTCTAAGATTCTCTGTCTTTCTTAGAAATAGGCAGCACATTTGGTTTTGAGCTTAACAGTCACTGCAAATTGGGTTCCACGATTTACATAGGCCATAAGATAAAAATCTTTCAAAAAGGATGATATCATTAAGCTCAAAACCAGTCACCTGCAATAATTCTTTCATTACCTTTGATTTACCCTAAGATTATTGTCAGCACTCTCTTAATTAGGAATCTTATCCTAATATCAGTGAAGCAGAAGATACAGAATACTCATAAATGTAAACATGAGTATAGCTGGAAAGACTAGGATATGAACAGTGATGTCTTCTTTAACACTCTATAGATTGAATTTTGAAGATTAATATCAGAATTACAATAAACATATCTAACCTACTTATTACTTATGTTCACTTTTAGTTGGAGTTTAAACAAGTAAATATGCATTATAACACAAGCATTTCCTTTTAAAACTGTTCAACAGGACTCTGACTTGAAGAAAACAGTGGATGAAAGTGCACGGATTCAGAGAGCATACAACCATTATTTTGATTTGATCATCATAAATGACAATCTAGACAAAGCCTTCGAAAAACTACAAACTGCCATAGAGAAACTGAGAATGGAACCACAGTGGGTCCCAATCACCTGGGTTTACTGATGACTCAGTAAGGTTAACAATTAAAATTAAACTTTTAAAAAGTGACTGCAACAAATAAACCTTCTGCTGAGAAAATACATGCACAGATAGAAGAAATCTGCCAAGTCCAGGCATTTTTATTATGTAGATTGAAATAACAGTACACTATTCTGAATTTTTATATAAAATGTGGTTGGGAAGGTGTACTGATATATAATTTATCTTAATTTTTCTAACTTTTTATGGATAATCTTTCTATTCATATCACATAAGGAAATGCGTTGAAGCATTTTGTATATGTTTTGATTTAGTACCCTTGCCTTTTTCATCAAAGGAATTTTCAAATCATTCACTCTAACATTGGTCTCACATTTTCACTGTGATAATGAATACTACTTGAAATAGTTTTGTAATGGTGTTATTTAGTTCAGTATTTAACCAGTGAAGGGTCACTCTTAATAGAAGAAAATAGTAATTATTGATCTTCTTAACTGAATTTCTTACAGAAGCAGAATTTTAATGTCAGTGCTACAGCTAATCTACTACCATTTAAATCTGACATCAGAAGTCTGTTCAGTTCACATAGTTTCATTATTTCAAAGATATATGGCCATCCATTCTAATTTATACAGATATATTAGTTTTGTCTCTTCATTTCTATCTTTAGTGAAAAACTGAAGAGCAATACCTTGCACTCTCTTATGAGGTTATTCTTTTTATTTGTTGCAGTGACATGCTGATGCTAACTAATTTAACATGTACACAGTACGTTCTGGGGCTGGAAGCAAGGTCATGCAGACTGAGAGAGTGCCTTATCATGTAAAACCTTAAAGCAAAATGACACTTGGAGAAAGTTTATTTATTTTCACATGTAAAAATTTAACTGACAAAATGAACCTACTGCTTTAAATGGTTTTTTAAATTAGGATATGGTCAGCAAATGTATCATGCCTCTGCAAATTTCTGTGATGTTTAAAGATGCCTCTAAGTTTGCATTTGGGAGTTTTTGTGAACGATCAGTGTGCTTTTTGAAATGTGATGTGATCCTTAGGATACCTGTTCTATTTGTTGTATTGAGAACCAAATCCATTCAACAATTTGCAAAATTGGGAAATAATTGTCAGCTGTTTTATGTATATATATATATATATATACACACACACACACACAAAATATATACATTATATAATATGTATATTATATGTTATATAGTATATTAAATAATGTTTTATATATTTTTTACATTTCTCTTAAGAAATGCACTTTTTTGTTTCATGATTAGGGAAAAAAGTTTTCCTTTAGATTCATCGACATACAAATTCCTGCATTCACCTTAGTTAATATCTTCCTTTAGGATTCTTGGATGGTAGAAATTCTTCCTAAAACATATTGGGAGATGCAGCTCATCATTAACATAAATTTACCATACTTTATATTGCTGCTATCTTTTCACATAAACAGTATTCATATACAACAAAGGGTTAGGTGCTTAAATATTGGTAGTGATCTTTGTCTGGTGATAGGCCGCAGACACCTGGCTGCTGAATTTGTTTTTTTCCTCACCAAAGCTGTCACATTCCAATGCCAGCGGGGAGGACTTTGAGGAAAGAGAAAATATATGACAATAGGTAGTATTCACACATTGTTTTAAATCTTTTTCACAATAAAACAAAACACCCAAGTTGCTATATTATTAAAATTGGAAATCTATAGGTGTTTTTTTTTTTTAATACTAGAATTTTATAGCCAGAACATAAATTCATGTTCCTTCTTCTAGGATAGGAAATTGGTGACAAAGCTGATCATACTCTTTTAATAACTTTGGAAACTTTTAAACCATGTATATTTACACCAAATTCTTGGCTTCTCAAAGCAACGTGAATCAAAGCACAGTATGAAGGTGATGTCCTATGACTTAATGTTTCAACACACTGTAAATTTTAACAGAAATTTCAGTTCTGCATTCTCAGGAAACATGTAGTATTCTCCAATATACCTTCATGCTGCTGCATGGAGCCTCTCTAAACAGCTTTGGTATAATTATAGCAGCACAAGAAGTTTATCTGAAAAATATTTCAACCATTTTGGTACAATAGAGATAACCTTTACAACATATATATTTGTTAGCCTTATCGTGTGAGGTAAAATACATATTATTTAGAAAATAGTCTGTACTTAAAGGAATTATTTCTATTATAAATGGTATTCATGATTGATTACTTAATGCATATTAGATTCCTCCCAATATAAAATGAAATTATGCAGTTTAGTTCACTTCAGTCTACATATCAATGCTGAAGAGAATAAATTTAGAAAAGTTCACTGTATCTCAGTGAAGAATTATCAAGTTTGAAATCCATGTCCCATCTTAGTCTGCAGGAACCAGCGGTGCTGTGCTGGGCAAGAAGTCCCAGAGGCCCAGCATTCTTCTTAGGTAATAAGAGTATAGCTGTGATCAAGGAAATGTGAACTTCTCTTTTGGGAAGGTCTAAGATAATTAGCTATACTGAAGAGAAAATGGCTTAAAGTGATGTTGAACAATTGATAATAGTTAAAATACACAAACATGCTTATGCTTTTGGGAAGCATGATGTGCCAATACATTAATGTGCCTGAGGGTTCCTTGTGGACATGTGAGTGTCCACATTCAGCATTCAGGGCATGACTATAGACAACTAAAGATTATATATATATATATATTTTTTTTTTTTCATTTTCAAATGTACAAATAGTCGTAGAGGTGATGTCCTGGATAAGTCATTTAACCGTAACTAGTGGAATACATGTGATTCCCTACACATAGAATTTTCACCTTCATTACAGCCATGCAGTCTCCATTTCTGTGTGATATTTGGATAATATCAAATGTCAAATACATCAGGACTTTGTTTATTTTGGCCAGCTCTATTCAATTGCTGAACATAGCTTTCTAAAATAAAAATTATTTCAGAAACCCGGTATGACTACAGCAATAACAGCCTAAAGCCTAGATTCTAGAATCTAATAAATTTATAATCTTTATAGTAGCTTGTAAGATGTTTCCTTTAGAACAGCAAATTGATTATTAAGACAAGTTTATAAAATAATCCAAATTAGCAATAAAATACAATAGTGTGACATTATAGATTATGGCAGATACTGTTTTGACCATAGTATGCCAATGACAAAAAAAGATAAGTCTTGCTTTAAAAATTTTAAATAATACTTACTTTTATGTATAACAAGTGTCATGATCCCAGTGATTGGAGTTGACTTCAAGATGGATAGTCATAGGGTTAGGTAAAATTATTTTAAATTGGCAAATACTGAAGATAAAAGTTTTAAAAATTGGTCAAAATAATAATCTACTTATATTTTACTTTTATGACTTCTGAAACAGCACTCCACTATCCAGAAATGACAGGCTTAGAGAGCCAGTGATTTTATAGTAATGAATCTTTATACTAAATATGGAAAAGGCAATCCTGAAGTTTTATGTACATATTAATAGATAGCAGTTCATTTTTTAAATGTTTGAGTCACCATATAATATATATAGCTATATGTATAATATGTAACATTCTCTCAAAATACATAAATAATAGAAATATGTTCACCCATGTAATTATAGCTAGTGTTCTAAAATTTTTAATTACTCCCAATTCTTAGACATTCTGAAACTTTTTATAGATTGTTTTAAAAGGCTCTGGTTCTACCCTGAAGCTGATGCTAATCTCCTTTCTGAAAAATATGAGGGATTAAGCTCAGAAAATAATCATTCATTATTATGATTTAATTTTCTTAAGGAAAAAGGATAGAGTTCTGTATGGAAGCCTCTTGGGAAATACTTATTTAAACCTTTGAATGAATTCATGGTATGATTCAAGCTTAGAGATTTTAATACCTGCTCTCATTCCAAGAGATTTGCTATGAGAATTTATGTAATAACGTTTGTAATGTATTTGGAGTTCTTGGGAGAAATTGAATGTTTTAAATAACAGGATTATTGTATATAGTACAAGTGAATATTCACAAACTTTTGACTAATAATTCAGCATCATATCAGTTTTTATGTAAGTATATGTTCTATACCTGAGGAAGATGACAATTCTGTAAGTTTGTAAGGTAAGATTATTTTTAAATTGCATTTTTGTTCTAGAATTTTTCAAGTCATATTCATTTTTTTTAATATTTCCCATAATTCATCATGTTACCTTCTGTGTTCCTGGAATGGTTTTTGAAAAAATGCACAGAATCAAACATGAGTCCTTGTTACACAAAAAAGTGAAAGAATGATATCTCACTTTCAAGGTAAGGAGCATGGTTTGCACCACTTTGGCAGTACTTTCTTAAAATATTCTCCAGTGATAAAAGTGTAGTTTTATGTACACTTGTATGTAGATAGTGTACATCTACTGGCAAAGATACTAATTCTGACTTCTGACCATGTGATGTTTGATAAAATTTATGTCTCCCTTCACTTTAAATATTTTACTTATTAAATAGGGCTAAGTTAATATTTGTCTTCATCTTAAATTATAGGAAGTAATTTATAACTGTAGTGTGGTAAATGCTTAACTGGAATATCCTTATTGGGCTCTTTTTTATCGTTTAGTTCTTTTAACGTGTACCTCTTTCTTGAAGTAATGTAATGAATGGTAATGAACCATTCAGAAATCCTACCTCCAGTTTTAAAACAGCCCCAAGGATGTAGTTCCAGCCTGGAAGAGAGTCTGTTCTGCTCGCTTATAGTGGTTCTAGTTAGAAGGTTCCTTTTAGTTTAGAATCCCATTCTAATTCCAAACCCTTAACAAGTCCTTGCTGCCTGACAGACCGCTCACAAATCAAACAAAATTTAAGTAAGCAATCCAGTACTCTTTTACCTCAGAACAGACTCTGGTCTTTGCTCCCTAAAGCTGTCCTATTTTATCCTTATGCCTGAAACTTATCACTGCAGCCCTATTGTTTAACCCATAGCATTAAGTTTCAAAGGCATCTATGTCTTTATAGGAAAAAACATTCACAGTTAGGTCCAGCTAGTGAGCCTCAAAATCCAGACATTAATCCATTTTAGTTATTGCTTTCTCTTCTGTTTCCCCTTCATTGGCTGATAATGCACTGGTGTGATAAATCTGACTTATCTCCACGAAAGTCAGTCAGAAGCAACAATTCTTTTTTTTTTCCTTCCCCTACTCTTACTGTTTTCTAATCTCCAGCACAAACTAATTGAATACATCTGTAGTTAAAGTAAATGCTGCTTATAACTTGGAAGATTAAATAGAAGAAACAAGTTGTTCTTCTATTGCTTGTAGAACAACTGTCTTTGAGTCCCATGCAATAGGTATTGTTACTACCAATAGAAGCCAAAAGATTTTATTTTAAATGTTGGAAGTAGATCTGTTTATTGTACTTTAGGCAACAGCAAGCCAGGAGTAGCAACATATATAAATATGACAGGCCATATCTGAAATTTGGCTTTCCTCCCATTACTCAGGATGGCCTGGGAGCTTGGAGAAAGCCTAGTGAACTAACTTACAGAGGAAAAAAGTGTAGCATTAAAAACTCATCAGCTATAAATTACCAACATTAAACCAGAAGTCATTACAGTTAAAATGGGTGGTTTTCATCTCAGTTTCTTAAATAGGAGAGGTGGACAGTATTGTAAGTAACATTGCTTTGAAAACTGGTTTAAAGCTTATTCTGGTAAACATGGTCCAAATAAGAAATGCCTTCGTCTTTTCAGGTAGAACCTAATTTCAGGCATAGCTTAGCTACATCTGTTCTTGAAATATAAGACAAATATTTCTTTTGGCTGTGTATCCTCTTTTAGAAAACACTGGTGACTGGTTCCTGTTTCTTTAGTAACATTGATTTTTTTAAAGAAGTGATACCTTGGATTCTCTTGGAGAAGAATGAACACTAGAGTTCAGCAAAAAGTGCAATTTTCTACATGCTACGCTGAGTTCTAAGAGCCCATGATGAGTATTTGATGTGAAAACTTTGCTGTGTGGGGGAATTTTTTATTCTTCTCTTTTTTTCCCCAGTTTGTTTTGATATAGCTTTCCTTTGAACACAAATGCATGCTTTTTTTTTTAACCTCTAGTCTTTGAAGTGATTGTAGAAGAGAATCTTTTTTTTTAAAATGGAGGGCAAAATGCTTGTTAGCAATCTGAAAATCAAAGCTGAACAAGCTGCTTAAGTAAGTTTCTGATGAAGTTTAAAAACAAAAATTAATTGCTAATGCTTTCCAGGTAATGTATTACTAGTTCCTGTATAAAAGAAACATTACTGCTGTTCTTGTATAAATAAAATCAATTAAGTATTGATTTTTCAGAAACTGTCCCTATATATCTTTTCTTTTCACGTATTTCCATATGCTGCCCAAAATGAAAATTACTGAAACTTTCAATCTGTGAGATTACATAATCCTGGTAAAATATTTTTGTATGTATAAAGAAATAAATATTTACTATTGGAAAATGTGTTTCATTTATAGGTAGAGCTAAGGTTTAGAGATAAAATAACAGGACCTCAGATTAGCTTTGGTAACTTCTTTTAAGTGCTATAATAGTCTTTGTAAAAAGCCCCTAATGTCATTTAGTTTTTCCCACCTAAATAAATTTTTCACCTGCCTTTATTCTTCAACAAGGAAGCCCTAACCATTCCTCTATCCCAGCCCAGGTAAGAATTTCAGAATTAGGGAAGGTTAAAATATGAGATCAAGAAAACAAGGCCTTTATGCTTAGACAGCTGGGTATGCTCTGACCCTTCCCAGGTAGCTGGAAAAGAGGGAAACCCTGGTGGGAAAGATAGTGAACCAGCCCTCTGTGGGGCACGGCTCACACCTCTGTCTAGAACAGGCCTCTGCAACCCGTTCTAAGCTAGTTTCCAGGATTCTATACCTCACACTTAAGAAATTGCTAGCACAGTGTATTTCTGATGTCTCCAGAAGAATTAGGAATTGTTCATTCTTCCATTTTATACTACCTTAGTTTTCTATCACTGCGATAACAAATAACCACAAATTTAGCAGCTTAGGAACACAAATTAATTATCTCAGTTCTGTACGTCTAAAGTCTAATGCAGATGACATCAAGCCAAAATCAAGCTGTCAGCCAGGGCCTGCTGGGGCTGTTATCTGGAGGTCTGGGGCAGAATCTGTGTCCAGGCTCATGCAGATTGTTAGCTGACTTCAGTTCTATGCAGTTACAGGACTGAGGTCATCGTTTTCTTACTGGCTGTCAGAGAGACTGCTCTATCATCTTATACTGGCCCCTTCAATCTTCAGAGCCAGCAACAGCACGTGGATTCTTTCTCTCCTGGCCTTATTGTTCCTGCATTTTCTTGGGCCAAGTCTCTCTTTGATTTACTCTTCTCCTTCTTTCCCTTAAGGGCCTTGCCAGATAATCCAGGATAATCTGCCCATCTCAAGGTCCATAACCTTAAAAACATCTGCAAATTCCCCCTTTTCCATGTAAGGTAACATATTCACAGGTTCCAGGGACCAGGTCTTGGATATCTTTGATGAGCCATTAATGGACCAACCACACTAGCTAATGTCAGTGGTAATTCCTGCATCCATTTATATGAGAAGTGGTTCTTCTTTCATTAGTGGAAACATCAGAGTTAAGGTGGCTGTCCTGTGCTGTTCTAGGACATAATACATTTATTTACTATTTTCCAAGTGACTTGAGCTACTAGAAATTGTTTCCAAATCCAATTATGGAAAAAAGTATGGTTCTTGATCTCAACCAGTAAATAAGGATACATTTTTTTTTTTAATGAGGAAACTGGATATACTGTCTAGTTAAAGAAATTTTTTGAGGCCCAGTCCCACCTCCTGGCAACCACGCCTAGCACTGCCTCAGCCACCACATCTTTGCAGGTGTCTGCTAGGAAGCCCAACAATAACTGGAGGCTGGAGGAACTCCTGTAGCAGCATAAAACTACCTCCTTTTCAATAGCTAATTCTTTTTTTTTTTTAATTTCAGAATATTACAGGAATACAAATGCTTTGGTTATATAAATTACCCTTGCACCACCTGAGTCAGAGCTACAAGTGTGCACATTCCCCAGACAGCATGCACCACACCCGTTAGGTGTTGAATTTATCCATCCCCTCATCCCGCCCACCACCTACCTGACACCCGATGAATGTTACTTCTATATGTGCACATAAGTTTTGATTGATTAGTACCAATTTAATGGTGAGTACATGTGGTATTTGCTTTTCTATGTTTGTGATACTTCGGAGAATGGGCTCCAGCTCCATCCAGGGTAATACAAGAGGTAGTTTACCATATTATTTTATGGCTGAGTAGTACTCAATGGTATACATATACCAGATTTTATGAATCCACTCATGTATTGATGGGCACTTGGGTTGTTTCCACATCTTTGCAACTGTGAATTGTGCTGCTATAAATATTTAAATGCAGATGTCTTTTTTATAGAATGTCTTTTTCTCTTGGGTAGATACCCAGTAGTGGGATTGTTGGATCAAATGGTAGTTCTACTTTTAGTTCCTTGAGGTATCTCCATACTACTTTCCATAGAGGTTGTACTAGTTTGCAGTCCCACCAGCAGCATGTAAGTATTCCTATCTCTTTGCATCCACGCCAGCATTTGTCATTTGGGGACTTTTTGATAAAACCCATTCTCAGTGGAGTAAGTGATATCTCATTGTGGTTTTGATTTGCATTTTCCCTGATCATTAGAGATGTTGAGCATTTTTTCGTGTTTGTTGGCCATTACTCTATCTTCTTTAGAAAAGTTTCTGTTCATGTCCTTTGCCCACTTTTTTTTTCTTGTTTTATTTTTTATTATTATTTCAGCATATTGTGGGGGTACAAAAGTTCAGTTCAGTTTATTTTGTTCAGTTTATTTTGCCCTTGCCTCCCACCCCCACCCCGAGTCAGAGCTTCAAACGTGTCCATCCCCTAGGCAGTGCACATCGCACTCATTATGTATGTATACACCCATCCCCTCCCCCACCTACATCTGCCAGACACCTGATTAATGTTATTCCTGAATGTGCTCGTAGGTGATGATCAGTGAAACCAATTTGATGGTGAGTACATGTGGTGCTTATTTTTCCATTCTTGGGACTTCACTTAGTAGAATGGGTTCCAGCTCTATCCAGGAAAATACAAGAGGTGCTATATCACCATATTTCTTATAGCTGAATAGTACTGCATGGTATACATATGCCACATTTTCTTAATCCATTCATGTATTGATGGGCACTTGGGTTGTTTCCACATCTTTGTAATTGTGAATTGTGCTGCTATAAACATTCGGGTGCAGATGTCTTTTTTATAGAATGTCTTTTGTTCTTTTGCTTTGCCCACTTTTTAATGGGGTTGTTTGATTTTTTCCTTGATTTTCCTGAGTTCTATATAGATTCTGGTTATCAGCCCTTTATTGTATGTATAGCATGCAAATATTTTTTCCCATTCTGTAGGTTGTCTATTTGCTCTCATGATAGTTTCTTTGGCTGTGCAGAAGCTTTTTAATTTAATCAGGTCTCATTTATTTTTGTTATTGCTGCAATTGCTTTTGGGATCTTCTTCATAAATTCTTTGCCTAGGCCAATGTCTGTAAGAGTTTTTCCAACATTCTCTTCTAGAATGCTTATGGTTTCATGCTTTAGGTGTAAGTCTGTTATCCATCATGAGTTGGTTTTTATGAGAGTGAGAGGTAAAGATCCTGTTTCAGTCTTCTGCATGTAGCTATCCAATTTTCCCAGCACCATTTATCGAATAGGGATTCTTTTCCCCAGTGTATGTTTTTGTGTGCTTTGTCATATATCAGATGACTACCTGAGGATGGTTTTATATCTGGGTCCTCAGTGCTGTTCCATTGGTCTATGTCTCTGTTATTGTGCCAGTACCATGCTGCTTTGGTTACTGTAGCCTTGTAGTATAGCTTAAAGTCTAGTAAATTAATGCCTCCCAATGTGTTTGTTTGTTTGTTTTTATTTTTTTTTTTTTTTGCTTAAGGTTGCTTTGGCTATATGGGGTCTTCTCTAGTTCCATATAAAGTGTAGAATTATTTTTTCTAGATCTGCAAAAAATGATTTTGGTGTTTTAATAGGAATTGCATTGAATCTGTAGATCACTTTGGGGAGTGTAGACATTTTAACAATATTGATTCTGCCAATCCATGAGCATGGTATGATCTTCCATCTGTTTACGTCCTCTGCAGTTTCCTTCCTCAGTGTTTTGTAGCTCCCCCTGTAGAGGTCCTTCCCTCCTGAGTTAAATATATTCCTAGGTATTTTATTTTCTTTGTTGCTATTGTGAAAGGCATTAAGTCTTTGATTTGGTTCTCAGTTTGTTGTTGGCATATGCGAATGCTACTGGTTTGTGTACATTGATTTTGTAATCTGACACTTTGCTGAATCTATTTGTCAATTCCAGGAGTCTCTTGGCAGAATCTTTGGGGTTTTCTAGATATAAGATCATATCATTAGCAAATAGCAACAGTTTGACCTCTTCTGCCCCCATTTGGATGCCCTTGATTTCCTTCTCTTGTCTTATTGCTCTGGCTAGGACTTCCAGCACTATGTTGAATAGAAGCAGTAATAGAAGGCAACCTTGTCTGGTTCCAGTTCGAAGCAGAATGCTTTCGATTTTTCCCTATTAAGTATGAAGTTGTCTGTGGGTTTGTCATCTATGGCTTTTATCATTTTAAGGTAAGTCCTGTCTATGCCTGTTTTGTTAAGAGTGCTTATAAAAGGATGCTGAATTTTGCCAACTGCTTTTTCTGCGTCTATTGAAAGGATCATATGGTCTTTGTTTTTACTTCTATTTATGTGGTGAATTACATTTATATATTTGCATATGTTGAACTATCCCTGCATCTCTGGGATGAAGCCCACTTGGTTGTGATGGATTATTTTTTTGATGAGCAGTTCAATTCAGTTTGCTAGGATTTTATTGAGAATTTTTGCATCTATATTTATAGGGGGTATTGGTCTGTAGTTTTCTTTTTTTATTGAGTCCTTTTCTGGGCTTGCTATCAAGGTGATGTTGGCTTTGTAAACCGTGTTGGGGGAGGATTCCTTCTTTCTCGATGTTGTGGAATAATTTTTGTAGGATAGTACCCATTCTACTTTGTAGGTCTGGTAAAATTCAGGTCTGAAACCATCTGGTCCAGGACCTTTTTTTTTTTTTTTTTTTTTTTGAAGATTTTTTATTGCTGCTTGAATTTTGGTACTTGATATTGGTCTGTTCAGGAATTCTGTTTCTTCCTAATTGAGCCTAGGGAGGCTGTGTGTTTCTATGAATTTGTCCATTTCCTCCATATTTTCAAATTTATGTGCATAGAGATTTTTATAGCATTCAGCAATGATATTTTGTATTTCCATGGTATTAGTCATAATTTCTCCTTTTTCATTCCTGATTGAGTTTTTTAGAGTCCTTTCTTTTCTGCTTCTGGTTAATCTAGGGAGAGGCATGTCAATTTTGTTTATCTTTTCAAAGAACCAACTTTTTGTAACATTAATCTCCTGTATAGTTCTTTTATTATCGATTTCATTTAGTTCTGCTCTGATCTTGGTTATTTCTTTCTTCTGCTGGGTTGCGATTGGTTTGCTTATCCTTTTCCAGTTCTTAGAGACAATTCATTAGATTGTTGATTTGTGATCTTCCCATCTTTTGGATGTAGGCACTTAAAGCTATGAATTTTCTGCTCAGGACTGCTTTAGCTGTATCCCACATATTTTGGTAACTTGTGCCCATTTATCATTTAGTATAAGGAATCTTTTGATTTCCATCTTAATTTCCTCCGATCTATCATTCAGCAGTAGGTTATTTAGTTTCTATGACTCTGTGTACAGATAAGTGTTTCTGTTGGAGTTGATTTCTAATTTTATTCCACTGTAGTCTGAGAAGATGCATGGTATCATTTCTATTTTTTTTTTTTAATTTGTTAAGACATGTTTTGTGGCCTAGGATGTGATCGTTCTTAGAGAATGTCCCATGAGCTGATGAGAAGAATGTATATTCAGTAGTTTTGGGGTAGAATGTTCTGTAAATGTTTGTTAGGCCCATTTGTTCAAGTCCATAGTTTGTTTTCTATTTGTCAGAGCTGTCCTATTCTGTCAGAAGGGTGTTGAAGTCCCTGGCTATTACAGTGCTGCTGTTTATCGTTTTGTTTAGATCAAATAGGATTTGCTTTATGAATCTAGGTGCACCCGTGTTAGGTGCATGAATATTTAGGATTATTATGTCTTCTTGTCAAATTGTTCCCTTTACCATTGTATAATGAACATCTTTGCCTTTCATTACTTTTGTTGATTTGAAGACTGTTATCTGATGTGAGAACTGCTACACCAGCTTTTGGTTTCCATTTGTGTGGAATGTTGTTTTCCATCCCTTCACCTTGAATCTGAATGATTCCTTTGGGTTAGATGTGTTTCCTGGAGACAGCAGATACTTGGCTTATATTTATCCATCCATTCAGCCAGCCTATGTCTCTTCAGGGGGGAGTTCAAGCCATTCACATTTATTGAAAGAATTGATAAGTGGGACAGATTTCTGTTCGTCCTGTTGAGTAGAGTTTTGTTGCTTTGTTTTATCTCTTGAGCCATGGTAGTATCTGGCCTTTCACCTTTAGCTTTTGGGTGATTTTACACTGGTGGGTGTCTATTGTGCTGATCCACGTATAATGCAGTTCTGAGTACTTCCTGCAGGGCAGGTCTCATCTTGACAAACTCCCTTAGTGTTTGCTTGTGTGAGAAAGTCTTTATTTCTACCTCATAATCAAAACTTAGTTTTGCAGGATACAAAATTCTGGTCTGCCCATTATTCAGTTTGAGAAGACTGAGAATGGGGCTCTAGTCCCTTCTGGCTTGTAAGGTCTCAGGTGAGAAGTCTGCAGTTAGTCTGATGTGTTTTCCTTTGTACGTTACCTGCTACTTTCATCTTAAGGCTCCTAGGAGGGCCTTTTCATGTTTACTTTGTCCCATCCTATGACTATGTGTTTAGGGTGTTTTCCTGTTTGTATTACTCTACCAGGAGTCCTTTGAACTTCTTGTACCTGGCTATCTAGATTTATAGCCAGGCCAGGGAAATTTTCCTCGATTATTCCCTCAAGTAGTTTTTCCAGCCCTTATGTGTTTTCTTCTTCACCCTCAGGTATGCCTATGATCTTATGTTAGGCCTTTTTACATAATCCCATATTTCATGTAGGAATAGCTCGTTCCTCTTATTTCTCTACTGTGTGACTGACTGTTTAATTAAAAGGTGTTGTCTTCAAGCTCTGAGATTCTTTCTTCTACCTCATCTAACCTATTCTTAAGACTTTCCACTGTGTTTTCTAATTCCTTGAAGGAATTTTTCATTTCCAGAATTTGATTTTTCTTTAATTCAATTTCTGTAGTGAATTTTTTATTCATTTCCTTCACTGTTTTTGTGGTTTCTTTGTGTTAGGTTTCCATTTTATCTTGCATTTCACTAAGCTGCCTTACAACCCATGTTTGAATTCTTTTGTCATTTCAATATTCCGATTTTGGTTGGTATCCATAGCTCAAGAGCTGGTGTCCCCTTTGGGGGGGGTGTCCTTTCACTTTGATTCTTCATACTTCCGGAGTTCTTTCGCTGATTCCTTCTCATCTGGATGCAGCTGTTGCTTCTTACTTTTGGATTTTCTTTTTGTTTAGATAATGACATGCCCAGTTTATCACTAAGCCAATATGTGGTGCTTGTGGTTGAGAATCGACCACCCCCTGTATGATGAGTCAGTAAATGCAGTAAAAGTGTGTGCAAATTGACCTCCCTTTCAGTAGGTACTTGCTGGAAGGAACAAGCTGCAATGTTGTTTTTGGGTCCTGTGACCAGCTCTAATTCCTCAAGAGAAGCACTATACTGCCCCAGGCAGTGGTTGGGGCCCTGGAACTTCCAGGTGTGTCCTTAGGAGAATAAGGTGGAAGAGTGAGACTGAGTGGGTTGGGGTGAGCCTGCCCTCAAACTCCACAAATACTGGCAAGGAATGTGCAGGGGTCAAAGGTCTGTGCCCCTCCTCTGGGCAAAGCTGCCAGGGAGGACAATACATACAAAATTCTAACAGGAATGGAAGGGTGAAAAATCACTCCTGTAATCCTAGCACTCTGGGAGGCTGAGGCAGGAGGATTGCTTGAGGCTAGCAGTTTGAAACCAGACTAAAAGCAAGACTCCTTCTCTACAAAAAATAGAAAAGTTAGCCAGACATGGTAGCACATGCCTATAGTCCCAGCTACTTGGGAGGCTGAGGCAGGAAAATCACTTGAGCCCAGGAGTTTGAAGTTGCTGTGAGCTAGGCTGACTCCATGGCACTCTAGCCAGGGCAAAAAGAGTGAGACTCTGTCTCTAAAAAAAGAAGGGTGAAAAATCTCCTTCTGCCTCTTGTCCCAACGTCTAGTCCCTCTACCCAAAGGAGCCACGGTGAACTCTTCAAATGAGATTTTTCCATGCATCTCAATATGTATGTACGTCTACTTTTTACACAAATAGATTCATATTACATTCTGTTTGTAGTTTTTCTTCATAGTTATTTTTATTTCAGAAAACCAGATAAGGCACAGTGCTACCATTTTAGCATAATTACTTTCATTTTTGCATGTTCCTTTCCAGTTTGTATATAAGATGCTTATTTTTGTATAGTTGCTGCCACAGTGTATGACTTCATATCCTTTTTACCCCACATATAAGGTAGACCCCCAAGCAGGGGTGTTGCTGTTAGATTTTTTAGTATAATTTGTTCAGAAGAATATATAGACACACAAGTGGCATTTATAGTTCATTTTCAAGCAAATAACGTACAGCACCATCCAAAACATAACCTCTTCTGTGAAGAGAAATTGCCTTCCCACAGCATTCCCAATTTAGATGGAACCATTATTCTACAGAAAAACAGATCTGAACATTCACTGCAAACTCTCAACCCTCAGCTGTTTAGGTGCTGGAAGCTGACATGGGTCACCAACACAGGAGGAGCCTGTGACGAGAAAGCTTTTTAAAGTAAGGTCATTCAGACTGCAGAAAGTCACTGCTTAACTGTTTTTGTCAATTCCTTTCAGTGATCAATTTTTAACACATCTGACCTAAACCCCAAAATCGTATCTTAACAATTCTGAAAAATACTCAATCTTGGCCAAAAACATGTCCTTCTAATTCACATGTGACATTACTAATGTCCTCTGCCTAGAGCACACAGCCCATTCAGGATTATATAAAGAATTAGGGGGAAGACATCAGGGTCCTTCAGGATGACGGCTTTCACAGACGACTGCAGTCTCTCCAGGCTAATGTCCGCTAAGGCAAACAAGCGCTGCACAATCCCAAACCTTTCTGTATCTTTCAGCGGAGCCAAGGTTGGATCTTCAAGATTAGATACTCCATCATCAGAGAGAGCCTGAAGCTGAAATGACACATTTAAACAAATTCACCTTAAAATGTTACAGAAAATCCACACTGTTAGACAGTAGTGCACTTGTAGGTAATGCTAGAAAAAAATAAATTGTCACCTTTTAAATTCCCCAAATGGAGCAGGAAAACCTTTAAGATATAGCAAGATATATTTGATTTCAGGCCAGGACCTGGGGCCTGATTTTATCCAATTTGCCTAGAGTCTTCTGTCTGAATCCCACTCTCTGAACTCTACTTTCCACTGGACTGATTAACTCCAGTAGATTCAAAAGGTCAGAATGCACTTTTCTCATACACATAGTATATGTCTGTGTTTTAATGACAATATTGGAATTTCTTGTATATTTGCATGAATCCCTCAAAGGTAGGTACCATAGTTTAATTACGCTTCCTGCCTCAAGAACCTTTGTCCTTGCTATTCCTTCTACCTGGAATACTTAGACAAGATTTCCATATAGACCTTCCTTTCTCATAAACTCAGATGTCAGCTGAAATGCCACATGAGAAGGCCTTTCCTAAATCCCCTCTCCCACCCTGCATCCTGGCCACTTTCACATTACTCCATTATGTTGTCCCCATCAACTTACTGTATCTGAAATATCTGCTTGATACTGTTTAGTCTGTTTCCCCTTACTAAACCTTAAGCTGGGCACGCGAGCTCTGCCTAGAACACAGATGCTCAACGTGTTGAAGGAACATTCGTTCTTCACAGAGGTCACTTTGGATGCTGCTCTAATGCCAACTGCTCAAAACATTGAAATGTTTGATTTGCTTTCAGGTTCTTGATCCGTGCTGGTAGTACTTTTTATTTTTTTAAAAAAAAGATCTTCAATTACAAATTTGCCAATAGATTTAATTTTTAAACAGGCATTCAAGATCAGACAAATAATGAATATAGAGTAAAATTTTAAATAAAAAATGAAGCAAGCTAAAGTATGTGTGAATTTCAACTGAATCTGAAGTGAATCCAAAAGAATTCCAGAAATGTTCAGAGCGATGAGGACATTACTGAAAGTAACACGCAGTTTGTGCAGTAACCACGGGCTTAATGTTACCATTTGGCTCAGACTGTAAACTATTGATTGTGCTTTAGAGAGTGGATTAGGCCTGCTCTTTAAGCACAAACACCACATCCCAGTGATTTAAGAATGAGCTCCACTGGGGCAGGCTGGAGACTGCCAACAGCATAGCAGGCTCTGCATCCTCAGAGCACAGTGGACAGGGCTGAGCAGTATCCAGCTTCCTTCTCTAAACATCTGCCAACCCCTGTGCCCATAGGCAAAGGATAACAGCTACCCAAAGGGTTTTGAAGTTAATATCCTCTAGTGATGGATTCTAACTCTTTTACCACTTCTTGGCCAAATGTGGTAAGAATCTCTGACCCTGTTCTCCCAAAGAAACTTCAGAAAGCCTCTCTCAAAGTCACTCTGGCCCCCAGACAAGATAGATAGGGGTACAGATTTTGTGTCCTGTTCTAAGCAAATCCCTTTAAGAAACACAAGATGCTCAAATTCCTTCAGGAGGCAGGAGCCTTGATGTCTTAAAAAGAGCTGTTGCAAATCTAAGGGAAGATTATATGAAGACACCTAGGAAGATAAGAAAAAGGAGTTCTTTGTCTATGTTGAGCAGCTGTCAAAAGGCAAATAAATGACTATGGGTGGGGCTCTGTGCAAAAGCAGCATACCGTCCATTCTGGAGGCATGTTCGAGTGGCCACTCTTAGAATACCAACAGAGCAGAACTTGGGGACAACACAAAGATAAGATCCTACAACTGATCTTCATGGAAGATGACACTAAGTGTAAGGCTGTTAGGAGGAGGGTTTTCTCTTTTATATACTTCCTGAATGCAGTTGATGAGTCTGTAAATACTTGGGAAGGGCTAACTCGGTAACTGCTGAGCACTCAGTTGCTGCAAAAAGAGCTGGGCTCTGAAAGCAGAGCTTTTGTTCTGCTCATCATTGCATACAATTAGAATAATGACGCATATTGTTTTCATGACCAAACTATGCCACAAGCTTTACCCCCAGCTGGCCCAGGACTCATATGTTGGCACATTTTCAAGTAGTTCAGTTTTTGCAGTCAATGTACAAGGACACAAGTTCCTCTGGGACTGTAGAATCTGCTTTCAGTTGTGAATTACATCTAAACTGCTCCTTGGAATGATGCCATGCTGCATAGTCTTCTGATGTCTGCTATGCAAAGACAAAGGCATCAACTACTTGCTCAGTGTTCCCAGAGTAGATGTATAACTAATGTCTTATCTAGGCAGTCTACCCCCACACCTGCTTCCCAAATCTGAGAGCAGAGCTCCAGGATGTGACCCTTTGGGCCAACACAGCAGACTGGCCTTGACCCTTAGTAATTAGACCTTAAAATAATAAGACCATGCATGCTGTGCTCCTCTGCCCCAGGCTGACCAACACCTGCAAAAGCTACATTAGACTAGCTGCCCCATCAGGGTGGTTTCAGGGCAGCCTATTGGTGGTTCCTTCTGCTAATGGCCCAATTTGTAATTTAAAAAGGAAAAGCTTAACCTTGACTCTCTGGGGTTCAACTCAGTGCTTGCTCTTATAATGACATTTCCTGAGGGCACCAAGCTACTGATAGTCCTAAAAGAGGATGAAAGAAGCTGTATCTCCCTGAGACAAATCAGTCCTGAATACCTTCCTGGTGAATCTGATGCAGAGCTGAATCAAACTAGTCTGAGCACAGAACTGCCATTGCCAATAATATGGTGCAATGTAGCACCCAGCCCTGGCCAAAATTCTCTCCAAACGATGGGAAAAGCATAAGATTAGGGGTATACAAAGTTGGAGTCCTGGCCCTACTAACAAGTTCTCTGAACAAAACCTTTCCCTCTGGGCCTTGGTCTTCCCGTGGGGGTTGCGTGTGTAGTGTATATAGAAGGGGGGTTAATAACAACTCCTGTGTACCTATCTTGAAGAGCTGGTGTGGATCAGAAAGCCTAGAGGTGTCTTATCAGCTGTTAGGTGTGTACCTCTCCTCATTTCCCCATTCCTATCCATCCCAAGCTCCCATCTGGGAGGTTCCTTACCAAGTGGCACAGCGCAGGAACAATCTGGAGTTTGCAGCAAGTACCCAGCAGAACTGCTGCGTTATCTGGCATTTCTGCAGGAGACAAAAACCACAGTCACTGTCCTAAATAAAGTCCACGGGAACAGAGCCAGCCCCTGGATGGTATCTAATTGATATTTTAGCACCTTCCCACCAGCCAAGCAGAGGAGGTGCTCAGCAATTGTTGAGTAAGTGAATGAATGGTGCTAAACGGGCAGCAAAGACCTTTTGGAAAACAGACGTAGGAACCTGGTCACCAGCTCTGTGTTTTACCAGAGAATGTTCCTTGATGTTAAATTTACCAGTCAGGAAGAACTGCACAGACTGTGGGGAAAGGGAATCAGCATAGAAAAGTAGAAAGACCCTGCAATCTGGTGACAGAAGAGTTATGTTATGAGCCGCTCTGCATATTTGCGATGTGCCTTTGGGTATACCTCTCTGAGCCTTGATTTCCTCCTTATATTTTTATTTTTGCATATGTCAGAGCACTGCATAAACTATAATGGGCTCTACCCATGTCACCAATCATTTTGGGAGAAAAAATGCAGTGTGGCCTGATCGGGGTGGCACCACAGAAGTCCTGAGGTCAGAAGCACCAACAGCAGAAGGGTGGGGGCAGCACTGGGCAAGGCTGGGGCTGCCCCAGAAAGGCCTTGCCAAACCCCGGGGATGGGAAATCCAGGTCAGCATTATTCAAAATGGATATTAAACACCTCCCAGGGTAGGTGACACAGTTCCTAAAAGGACCCCAAATCCCTGGTGGGTTGGGGGTAATGCAACCTCTGAGCTGAAAAGGAAAAGGGGAAAAAGAGGAACCTGCTGAATCAGCACATGGAGTTGGGAAGAGGCATTCCCTCTGATTAATTCCTTAAAAATTGAAGATCACTGGGCCTCTCTTTCTGTGTGGTGCTGGGGAGGGAACCCTAAATGTGCCAGAAACTCAGTGCCCTTGTGGAGACTGGGAGGCTGGGAACAGAAAGCTCAGCTTCCTCACGAAGGATGACCACGTCCTGATCCACAGGCCACACGGCATGGTGAGTTCCAGGGGTGGTGGAAGGTGGCGGGGATTGCTCCATAACTGGATGGCCACTCCCCTGGGAGGCCATTGCAGGACCCATGCAGGAAGCTATGGAGCTGCTGGGCCCAGCCACAGTTATGCCTCCCAGCCTCACGAACGGGACACTCGCCCCAGACGGCAACGGCGCTGCACACAGGTGGGGAATGACGAGTGTGCAAAGACGAATGGGAGGATCAGAAGGACCGAAACCCTGGGGGAGAACAGTTGCCAAACGAAAGCCACTGCCACTCAGTTCTTCCAGGGCTCATGTGTGACTCGCAGGCTGTATTTTGGGAGATGCTGTGCTTTGTTGGCAGGGTGTGCCCACAGGTGGCCCTCCCTGCGGGGGGTAGCAGAGAGCAGGGAAGGCTCACGGCAATGGAAAGGCCTCCTTCACGCTCAAGCCTATGGTTTTCCAGCCTTCCACCTCTTATCCTCCCTGTTCTGGGAGGCAGGGACCCAGATGTACCAAATCTCCCACAGTTATCATTTCTTTGTACCCAGAAGAACGTATACTAGGCAAAGCCATTTCAAAGTGACAGCAGCCATTTCATTTCTTTTTTTCCATACCTGCTAGAGCACTGACCAGGAAGTAGGCCGTTGCAAAGAGCCTCTGATTGTTGACTGGGTCCTCGAGCCCCTGCACACTGCACCCCACCAGCCGCAGGAAGGTCACGAGGTCCTGCTGCTGCGGGGGCTTCAGCTCCGCCAGCACCGCCAGCGGGGGTGGGAGACCATTGACCATGTCCTCACACTGCGGGGCAGGGGAGAAGAGAGACAGTCGTTGTGGAGTTAGAGACCTACCGGTGCAACCCAGGGCCTCTGCCCCACAGCACACACACCTGCCCGGCCTCTCACCTCCTCCCAAGTAAAGAAAGACACCCAGCTCTTTCCTATGTTTTCAAATTACTAATCCACAGGGTTACATTTCCTCCTAAGGAGACAGTAAGCTGAGCTTTGCCCAAGTACTGAGCTTTCACAGAGAGCAGAGGAGGCATGCAGGAACTGGTGGACCGAACCTTCCAGACCAGGGCAGGGTCTGCCACGTTGTACCACAGACCAGAAACAAGTGGTTACACACAGAACTGAGGAAAGAATATAAAAGCATCATCCCATGTGGTTCTCAAGCTCTAAGCTTAGCTCTCCAGCCCCCAGCTAGTTCTGGGCAGTCCCATCCGTCCCCACAGGGCCTGCCGTGGGGTGGGGGGCCCTGCTGGGCAAGCCAGTTCCGCTGCACCGTAGCCTCTGGGTCCACTCCACTCACATGAAAGCCTGCCCCCCCACCCCGCCCGAACAGCTGGCTTCCCCAGCGTCCAACTCGGCGCTGAGGCTCTCTCCACAGGGTGCTGGCCTGACATTTTCCTCTTGGAAGGAGTTATTTTAGGAAGTAAAAGTCAATGAGCTTTTTGAAACATTTGTGTTCTCCCTGGGGCTGAGCTCTGCATCCTCCAGGATGCAAAGATGTCCCGGACTGTTGGGACTGTCTCAACCATGCAGCTTCCGTCACTGGTAACTAAGCTCTTTGGCACAATCTAATTTTTAGAGGGAAAAATAATATGAATGCTTCCCTGGAAACCATAAAACATTAAAGCAGTTATTTAAACTCCCTTCACAACAGAAAAAAAAAAAAACAAAAAAAAACACAAAACTATAGTAAAAAATCGGGTTTATAAAGCCTCAGCCTTCTTCAGTGAAGAACACGGAATCTGGGAGGATGGAGGGTCAGACAGGTGGTGTGTCCCTCACCATCTGCACAACCAAGGGTTAAGGAACTTGGCCTCCCCAGGAAATCTTTCTCCTGTAAAACAGAAGAATGCAAAGGCCTGTTTATCTCTCTGGTCTAAATGGAACAGGTTGACTTGGACTCTGCCACACAGCCCCCTTAGGCTGGGTTGAAGAGGGGCCCACAAAATATATGTCCACTTGGAAGTTCAGAATGTGACATTAGTCTTTGCAGATGTAAGTAAAATAAGGATCTTGAGGTGAGATCATCCTAGATTAGGGTGGACCTCAATCCAATGGCAGTGTCCTTCTAAGAGACAGTAAAGGGAAGACCTCGTGAAGACAGCAGACTGGAGTGACGCTGCCACAAGCCAAGGAACACCAGGAGCCACCAGAAGTTGGAGGCAGCAGGGCAGGACTTGCCCTAGGTCCCCTGGAGGCAGCATGGCCCTGCCCACACCTTGACTGCAGACTGCTGGCCTCCAGACCGTCAGAGAATAAATTTCTGTTGTTTTAAGCCCCCAAGTTAATTTGTTGAGGCTGCCCTAGGAAACTAATAAGTCCCTCTCTTCCACATGGCAGCTTCCTGTCTGCAGTTTAGAAAACTAAGGACCTGAGAGAAAGAAAGAAAAGAGACAAGGTTTGGGGTTAAAAGGAGGTGGAGAAACCTTTAACACAATTCTATTCTGGCTCAAAGCCCAAAAGGTCTAGCCTGTGGAAGTTTCCAGAAAGTCCAGGTGAAAACACCACCTCAGGACAGGTCTGCTCTTACCACTTGTTCCAGGACCACGAGTAATTCCTCATCGAACAGGACCGCCTGGAGGACGCTGCTCACAGCTGTCTGCTGCGACTCTGGCAGCTCCACAAAGGGACGGAAATTCCTCTCCAAGAGCAGGGTGGCTGTGGAAACACAGCACCCAGTCTCGTCTCACGACGTGGGACAGCGACTCCTGCTTTTTATAGCTAACCGTCAGCTCTTTCATAGATATTTCCAGCTGCAGAGTCAGTCATGGAACTCGACGTCAAGTCAACCACCCTGCATATTTTTCAATAACCAAACCACTACCGGAAGCGAGGGAGGGAGGGACAAGACAGAGAGAGAAAGAGGAAAACCGGGTTTTGTATTTCAGGCTTCACTCTCCTCTGATGACTCTCTAAACGTTACTTAAGCCCAATCAGTCATTTTCTGGAAAAGTCATTTAGATTCCTCTCTTGCATGATTTCTGTAACTAATAAGGCTGAATTGCTAAACATAAGTCAGTACTTTTACAATGCTTCAGAGCTATACAAATTCCAAAATACGTTATTTTTCACATCCTTTCTTATAATACCATTGCAGATTTTGTACCCTTTAATGCACATTTTTCAAAGGAGCTGGCACCCTTTTCATGGCAAACATAGCTATTCCACTTTTCCCATCCCTTCCCTTCTGCACGAGTCCTCAAGCTGAGCACTGAGGCCCGTTATGCTGTGTCTGTCACTCACATCTTCTGTAGGAGGCTTAGGAGCCCTCCCTTGTAATTTTTTTCTTTGTTTTTTTTTTTAATAGTCAAAAGCTTCTCATAAAGATTTGATAAAGCAATGCTTTCATCTTTTCATCTGCAGGGATGCACACTAATACATACATGCACCACCTGTGTTGATGGAAAATTCCAGCAAACAGTTGTAGAAAGCCCCATAGAGAGGAATACGTAACATCAGTAACCAACAAATTCAAAAACTCCCTTTGCCAACCCCAGCCTGAAGAGAAGAGCTGTGCTGGTTGGTCTAGGCTCCAAGGGCACAAAAACCAAGCCCCTACCCCTATTCCTGCCCAGCACACCTGGCTGCCCACCTGATGGGAATGGCTGACTCGAAGGGCAGGCCTGCAGAGAGCTGCAGCGCTCCCTGCCCTTCCACGTCCCTGTGGTGCAGCTCGAGGCTGAGGCTGCAGGGCCACCGTGCTGTGGTGCTAACCCACAGCATCATCCTTTAAGTGGCAGCCGAAAATCACACCGGATTATCCATCTCAAGGGAGGCAGGAAGGGAAAGCCTTAAGATTGGGCCTTCGTTGTCATTGCTTCCAACACTGACACTTTTGCTACAGAAGCAAAAGCATCCTCTGGTTTGGGATTCAAAGCTCCATGGGGAGTCTCTCTTGTCACCCTCTAAGCCAGAACATACTCTGGGCTGTCCCCAGCTCTTTCTTACTAAGCTCTCACCCTAATTATTTGTTTCTCCTCTTCCTTGTCCATCTCCTCCTTCTCCTATACACTGCACTCCAGCATCCCACACAATAGGCTGTGAGGAGCAAAAGGAATTGCCCCTCTTCCTCCTTGGCACCGCGCAGCCCATCCCATGTGCATAAAGAGCCCCCACAACAGCATTCTGCAAGGCTGACAAAGCATCGCTTGTCTTGGCAATGAAGCCTGGGATATAATGAAACAGATGCAAAACTTGGGTTCTCCATCCTTGCTGTGACTAGCTATTCTCAGTAGCCAGCAGGGCTGCTGTGGTTACAAGGAAAGAAAAACGCCAGAACCCTGACAGCTTCCCTCCTTTGCCTCCCAGCTCTGCTCCACGTAGGCTCTTTCTCCCCACCCTTCCTCAGAACATGGCACCCAAGACCCGGGGCTCCCTACACTCCAACCACTGTCAGTCCTGCAGAGGAGACCAGGACTCAGCAGCATCACCCTCTCTCTTTTCAAATGTTTTCTGTGAGTCATTGAGGGGTCAACTGATCCTGAAAGCCACATTCACCTCTTGGGACACAGGACTCAACTGGCCCCCAACTGCCCACGCCCCGCCCTGCTGGCAATACCTTGTTTTAAAACACTCAACGGCCCATCCTGGGAAGACGTCCCATGCCCAGCATCTGGCACGTCCACGACTGCAAACTCTCGAAAGACCGGGGGATCCAGGTAGACAGACCCAACTCTCCTCTCGCGCTCAAAGCCACCGTGTTTCCCTCGGAGGAGGCAGAATTCTATAGTGCAGGAGAAAAGGACAAGCCAGGCACAGGGTCAGCCTGGCCTTGCTGACACATCCTACCTAACTCGGGGGAGGGGGTGGGGCAGAAGACACTTCCACCCTCTTCCCCGTAAACCCCATTCCTACACACATTATGCTGCTTGACCAAAAACCCAGCTAATTCCTCCAAATACAGAGGGAAGTATTGGTTGTTCTTAATATACGTATGGTTGTTCTTAACATAAGTATGGTTGTTCTTAACATAAAGCTCTCTACTGGGTACTCTGAACAGGCAGGATGCAATCTTTAAAACACTGGATATATTTTCTTACCCTGATTTGAACAAACCAACTCTAAACAAATAAATGAAACCTTCCATGTATAAAAAAACTGGGAAAATTTGAACATGGATGATATTAAAGGATTACTGTCACTATATTTTGGTGCACAAGTAGTTATGGTACTTTTATTAATAAAAGAGACAGCAATAAAAAATGAACTGATTGCTGCAATTGTATGAATGAATCTCACAAACATTATGTTGAGTGAAAAAAAGCCAAAAGAATACATCCCATACAAATCTATTTATATGAAGGCAGAACTAGTCTCTAAAAAGCCATATCATTTAAAGGTATTGGAATATTTACAGGTGAAACAATATAATGCGTAGGATTTGCTTCAAAATACCCCAGTGAGGGGAAGGAGGTGGTGGAGTGCTGGATGACACATGAATTGCCCTGGTCACTGAAGCTGAATGTTGGGCTCATGGGGGTTCCCTATGTTATCATCTCCACTTCTGCACGTGTGAAAATTTCCATAACAAAAAGTTTTTAAACAAAAATAAACATTTCCTCAAACACTTCCATATTTGAGAACCCGGCTAAGACATCTAAGCTGTGGGTAGAAATGTAACAGCTGTTATGTCCTTGCTAAGCAGGAACAGTAAGTGAACTCAAGAATTAGGGTTCTCTCAACGCCTCTATTTAATAATCGGCATACCTAAGCAAAAGCTACAGAACAAAAATACGGCTGAGCCTGGACTTGCATGAAACGTGGGAGGCACAGGTATTAGCACATATTTTCATTTGCTTGTGGGCACTAACGATGCTGGTAAAGATAGAATGTCTGTGTAAAGGCAACTGAAACAGTCCCTGGTTTACTCAATTGACCCCTGCTCACTGGACACCCAGGGCCCCAGCTCCTCCCTGCCCTTTGCACTTTCCCCCTGCGGCGGCTAAATGCAAACCTGCACCCGGGTCATGACTTTGCTCCCTGAGGACGGGGCCACGACCATTCGCATAGCCTCAAGTCCTGCCAGAAGCCCTATCAGGCCCCCAGAATAACGCGGAGGCAACTGGCCTTTTAGGAGTCCACGGCCCCAACGCTCTTACCTTTACCCATGCACAGCCCCCCGCAGCCACTGCCAGTTCCCTTGTCCCCTTTCATTTATCCATCCCTGCCATCCAGCAAACACGTGGGGACCTCCACTCCACGACAGCCCCTGTGCTGGCAGCCGTACACACAGAGGACGCAACCAGGCCTGGACGCTAAGTGTGGGAAGAGTGGGCAGGGGAGGAAGATAGCTCTCCTGCCCATCCCGGGTCACGGCTGAGGCCCTCATAACAAACGGCAGATTACCAAGGGAAAAGCACACAAATTTACTTAATTTTAGTTTTGTGTGACATGGCAGCCTTCATAAGGAAAGAAGACCTGAAGAAACCGTTAAACCTGAGTATCGTATGCTGGGTCTGATGGAGAGCAGTGGAGAAATGTGACGGGCCAAAGGATACCATTACATGTGACCAACCTGGGGGAACTCAGCGAGGCCTGTTTGTGCAGGTTCCTCTCCGTGACCCTGTGTCTTCCACATAAGGCTGCTCCCTTCCCCCCGCCCCATAAGGAGGGCACCTTTCACAGGAGGCTCTGTGACCTCTTCAGGGAAGAAGGTCACAGTGACTTTTCTGCTTCTGCAGTTTTCTCAAATTCCTTCACTTTAAAATATTTTGGGGCCGTGTGTCCTGAACCCCATCACAGAGAAAGAGAACCAGAAAAGACTTTTTGGAGGAAGCAGCATCTAAGCAGCCTCCTGGCGGTTTGGCAGGACCCAGGCAAAGACACAGGGAGCGTGCTCCAGAGAGAGCAGCAGGCACAGGGGTGACCGGAGAGTGGGCTGACTTTGGCAAGATCCCCGAGTCAGGGAGGGAGAACTGGAGACACAAAGGGGTGGGTCCACAATGCCCTTGAGGCACAGACTTTGTCCTTGGACAAAGGGAGCCACAAAAGGGTATTTGAGCAAGTAAGTGAAATGATCCAGTTTTTATTTCAAAATAAGCACATTTGCTGCACTGCTAGGATGGAACAGACAGTAAAGATTCAGAGAGGTAGAAGAGCCAGCTAAGGGTGTGTGGCGAAGCCAGGAATGGTGGCGTGGCCCTGTGGTCCCAGCTACTAGGGAGGATGAGGCAGGAGGATCGCTTAAGTCCAGGAGTTCGAGGCCAACCTGGCCAACATAGCGAGACCCCGACTCTAAGGGACGCCAGAGGGGAGATGGTGTCGGGGCAGTGGGCCTGGGGAGAAGTGCACAGATTCAGGAACAGTGTCCTGAAAGGACACTAGCAAGTGCCAAGTTGTACAAAAGTGCAAGGCTAAAGTTCAAGGTCGTAAGAGGATGTTTCTGCTTGGCCATAAGTGTCTCCAGGGAGGGGAGCTATTGGCGGAGGAAGGGGTCACACTACAGCTAGCATGGCTAGAGCATGCTGACAGTGACGTGGAGGGAGTCCGCCTGGTCTCGGTGTTTCAGAGGACAACTTGGGTCCCCGTCAAATGCAATCACACCCGGGAGGCAGGAGGAGAGAGCAGGCAGCCTCTTCCGGCCCCTGAAGCTTTACATTTATGAAGCTGTATCAGAACATTCCGCAGCAAGGGCGACTGAAAACAGAGAAGCAAAAAAAAGAAAAGAAAAGCAAAACTGGTTTAGAGTCAGGCAGTGAGTCACCCAGTGGAGCAACCAACAAGCTGCAAAGGGATTGCACCGGGCAGTGGAAAAGGGCCACAGAGCTGCCCCCCCAGGCCAGGCTGGGGGCAATGAGCAAAAGGAATGGTCAAGATGTCCCTAGGGTACTTCTGCTCGGCAGCACAAAGAGGGGTTTATTTTCAAAGAGGGCAGAAGCAAACAAAATAAAAGGCTTGAAGTTGAAATCCAAACAGGAGAGCCTGCCAGGCTGTGTGTCTTTCAACCCGCATCTGAGAAAAAAGAGGGCCCCATGGAAGCAACAGGCCACCCCAACATGGCCGCATGCAGGGCAGGGTCCGGTCACCTCCTGGGACAAACAGGAAGGAGCTCACATGGGGACCACGGCCTAGAGCAGCAGCCTGGGCCAGGGACCCAGCCACCGAAGAGTCCTCAGAGTGCTCATGGCATTCCTGGGTACGCACCAAGATTTCAGAGGCCTTTCAAAAGTGACGTTACTCACGACAGCCAAGATACAGAAATGATGTGTCCACTGACAGATGACCAAGTAGTTAGTAGATAATGTTGTATACATGCACAATGGAATACCAGTCAGCCATTAAAAAAAGAAGTCCTGCCATTTGTGACAGCATGGGTGAAAGTGGAGGACATTATGGTTAAGTGAAATAAGCCAGACATGGAAAGCAAATACTGTATGATCTCATTTATGTGTAGACTCCAAACCAGTCAAGCCCACAGAAACAGAGAGGAAAAGAGTGTTTACCAGTAGGGTGGGAGGGAGGTGGAAAGAGAATGGGAAGATGTTGGTCAGAGGATAAAACTTTCAGTTGTGAAATGCGTAAGTTCTGGGGATCTAATGTATTAAAAGCACAGTGGCAATAGTTAATAGTAATGATATTGTATTGTATACTTGAGATTTTCTTCTTCTTCTTTTTTTTTTTTTTTTTTTTTGAGACATCATCCCACTTTGTTGCCCGGGCTAGAGTGGCGTCGTCATAGCTCACTGCACCCTCAAACTCCTGGGCTCAAGCAATCCTCCTGTGTCAGCCTCCCTAGTAGCTGGGACTATAGGCCTGAGCCACTATACTCAGCTAATTTTTTTTTTTAGATAAGGGTCTCGCTATGTTGCTCAGGCTGGTCTTGAACTCCTGGCCCCAGGCGATCCTAACTCAGCTCCCCAAAGTGCTGGGATTACAGGCGTGAGCCACTGCACCCAGCCGGTATACTTGATATTTGCTGAGAACACAGATCTTAAGCATCCTCACACCACACACAATTACACCAAATGGTAACTAGGTGAGGCGACAGATGTGTTAATTAGCTTGACTGTGGTGATGATCATCTCACAATGTATCTATCAAATCATCAGGTTGTACACCTTGAATATGTACAATTTTTATTTGTCAATTATACCTAAATAGAGCTGTGGGGAGAGTGACACAGTGACCACTGTGTGGTCAGGCTGGACAGGACAACGAAGGCATAAGCATCGGGAACACATAAGTGCGTGTGGTAACACTGCTTATCACATCCTGGTAACAGAAACCAGAGGGACAATGTCATCACCTTCATGACCCAGTTTGTTTGGAAGACAAAAGTCTTTCAAAAGGAAAGAATAAAATAACAACCCACAGGCCCAGGCTGACACAAATTGGGCACCATGAGGATGTAGGCCACCATTCCTGGTATTCTGGGTATTTCTTGGTCCCTGGCCTACCTCTCCAGACCAAGTTCTTAAAACTACCCGTTCTCTTTACGTCACGTTGGGTGAATCACTTCCTCTCCCTAACACGCCAGGCGGCTTTCGTCTACAAAATGAGACGGGGAGGCTCGGGGACTTCATTCTGTGCCCCGCTGTTTCTCCTACGATCCTCAAACACCCTGTAGCTTGTCGGGAGTGTCACACGAGGACACTTAGCATCCTGTTCTGCGTCCCTGTAGCTGTCGCCGATTGGCGTGGCCACTCGCGTGGGCGTGGCGAGCGTACAAGCTGTCTCACGGAGGCTCCCTCCTCCTCGGCAAGTGGGGGGAGAGCAGGGGACAGCAACAGGCGTGTGCATGGTCTATCCCGGCACACTTTTTAAAACCGTCCTGGAAAATGTCAAGCTGCACAATAGAGAAAGTAGCGTGGGGAACGTGCACGTCCCGCTGCCCAGCTTCAACCGCTGTCACTCTCGGCCACCGTCTCCACCTCTGCCCCCACCCTGCGTACGCACCACTCGTCTTCACTCCACTGACATTCGACATATTACCACCTCATCCCTGAATGCTTCAGTATAAATCTCTAAAAGATGACTCGTTTTTATAAATGTAACCATACCATCATTATCACACCTAAAAAGGTGAACAATTTATTCTGTCATATTTCCTCATTCATGTCCCCAAGCAGCAGTCACACACTTTTCTGGGGCTCAACACAAGCCCTTCTTATTGGGAACATGAGGCTTGAGGGGCTGTGAGCATCTAGGATGGGCGGACACTAGCTCAAGAGCTGATTTTCTCCACACAATGACAACCAACGACCCGGATTTCCACACTTTGAACACACTTGTGATGAGCAGAGAAAGGTCGAGTTCAGCATTTTTGGCTTCATATTGGGGGAGGGAAAGTGGAACAACAATAATGATGATGATATTATTAACAGCTAAGGCAGAACCACTGTGCCAGGCACGTCATAGGCCTCATCTCATTTAGTCCTCACCATGGCCCCGGGAGGAAATGTCCTTCTCCTTCCAGACACGGGGAAGCTAAGCTCAGCAAGACTCACCGACTCACCCGAGATGTCACAGAATGTCGGGGCACAGGGCTGCTGCCCACCCGTCTGCCTGCAGGGACAGGTCCTTACCCCTCTGCCGTGCCCCACGCTGAGGTCTGGGGGAGAGGGTGATGCTGCCCCCCAACCATTCCTCACCAAAGCCTCCCCAGGGCAGCCCACCTGTCCTGGCACCTCTGGCGTCTGTGCCACGGTCCCCAAAGCAGTAGGGGATCCTCCTCACGTGTGCACCTTCAGAAGGCGGCACTCACCGAACTGGCCATCCAGTTTCACATACAACTCGAGGACGCGGTAGGCGATGGTGGTGGTGGCCGGGATCTCCAGCACCACGTTGCTGTCCTTGACGAGGTTGCCATCTTCTGTCGCTGATACCTGTGGGTGGGAGCACACACTGCCTCCTACGCATTCAGGCCCCCCTGGCTTCTCTTTGCCTCCCCCGTGTCCAGCCTCATGCCCTGCACTCAAGAGGGGCTGAGAAAATGCCCCAGACCCAAGTGGGGAGTCAGGCAAGAGCCCGGAGCCGTGGGCACCACACGGAAACAGCCTATCTAAGGGGGAACCAAGCCCAGGGAAGGCAGCTCACAATAGCCTCAAGTCCTGGGATCCTTTGATTTCTGTTATCTTACTAGAGAAAGAGTCCTGACAAATGAAGACACCTCCGAAAGAGCCCTCTGACCCAGGTCACCAAGGCTGCCCAGATGGGCTGCCGAAGCCTTGGCCCCAGGGCCCCCAGACACGCACCTGCACGGTCTTGGTGTGGATGCCCACCATCCCGCCACACGTCTCCTCGACCTGCACCTGCTCAGAGATCACACACTTCTGCATCGTCGTGATCTTCTGTGTCAGGATGCACAAGACCTCATTCCTCCTCTCCAGCACCTGCTGCAGAATGGGGTTTTTCAGATCGATTGTTCTGAAAGAGAAAGACAGCTGTGAGTGGCCCTGTGCCTCAGCGGACGTTGACGCAGAGCGAATTTGCTCTTCTTGCACAGGGGGAGGCTGGGGAGCAAACAGGTGACAATGGCTTAGTTAACTTCCTGGTGGT
>CM052437.1:119004655-119065657 GCA_028533085.1 Varecia variegata | reverse complement strand
CCAATTGTGTATTGGACAGAGGTGGGGGGGTGGGAGGAGGGGGATGGGTGTATACCTATATGATGAGTGCAATGTGCACTGTCTGGGGAATGGGCACGCTTGAAGTTCTGACTTGGGGGGGACGGGGGTGGGGGAGGGGATGGGTGTATACCTACAAGAAGAGTGCGATGTGCACTGTCTGGGGAATGGACACACTTGAGGCTCAGACTCGGGGGAATGGGAGGGACATGGGCAATATATCTAACCAGAACTTTTGTACCCCCATAATAAGCTGAAATAAAAACAAAAAAAGAAAAAAAGAAAAAAAATAATAACAAAAAAAAAAAAAAAAGAATGTGCTTCTCAAGAAGTTTCGGCACCACAGGCATTCGATAAAGCTGTTGATCGGCAAAGATGGCAGCTGTCACCCTTTTAACAAAGGTTCGACTGAACGACCTTTAAATGTGAGACCTGTCAAAATCCAAAATGCCAAACAGAACTCCGTACCTCTCCACCGAGTCCCTGATGAGCTGCTGCAAGTCCACCTCCTGCTTCCTCAGGGTCCCAAACGAAGACCGACTCTGCACGCGGCTGCTGCCGGCGACATTCAGCTTCATCTTCCCCAGCGCCGTCTCGATGGTCCCGCTCTCCTGGTTTTCAAACTTGCCCTCGTATTTCACAAAGTCCGACTCCACGACCACTGGAATGGATCAGACAAGCAGAGGCATCTGATGACGATAAGGCCAGCTGTGTCTCAGGTCGCCCAGCTTTCCAAGCCTGTTTTCCTCTGGGAAAGAGGAGGCTGGCATTCGGATGGAAAGCCGGCAGCCACGCCACGTGGATGGGCAAGAAAACGGGGGCAGCGCGCCTGTGTGCACCCTGAGGGCATGCTGTGACCCGCCGGCCAGGGCTCCACTGCGTGCTTTATTGTTTTCCCATTTTCAATTCCAATATGTATAGAAAGGTGCACAAAAACCATCTGTATAGTTTAATAATTTTAAAGTGAACATCTCTTTAACCATTGTCCAGGGTAGAAATAGAACATTTTAAATGTGTGCTTTTCCAGGGTAAAAGCCTGAGGAGGGACTAGACGAGGATGACACCTAAGCAGAGAGATTCAGCAGCCTCCCCCAGGTGCACACTGAGGACAGCCTTACTCAGCATCGGACAGGGCGGCCACCTGGGCCTGTCCCAGGGCATCTTGCCTTCCCACCCACCAGCTTGGAAAGCAGTCCTCTGGCCCTCACCATCATCTCCAATCAATTAACTCCCTTCCCACATTTATGTTTTTGTATCTGACCTCTATCCAGTCACTCAATTCCTTATCATGCAACCCTTTATCTCTGACTTCCTGATAAAGTCACAGGACAGGCCCTTCTTATCCGAACCCTAATAATAATGTGTGATGATCTCATATTTGAATGGCCAGCCTTCTCAACAGGTTCCTGTTGTTCTCATTTTTAATCCAGCCAAAACCACAATAAAAATGGTCTCTATCACCACCATTTGGTAAGGATATATTAAGAGTCTACTTGGGCCCAGGCATGGTGGCTCACACCTGTAATCCTAACACTTTGGGAGGCTGAGGCAGGAGGATCTCCTAGGAGTTTGAGTCTGCAGTGAGCTATGATGACACCACTGCACTCTAGCCCGGGCAATAGAGCAAGACTCTGTCTCAAAAAAAAAAAAAAAAAAAAAGTCTACTAGGAACTTCACACTTGGCCTTTTCCATTTCCCCAACTCAAGGCTCTCCTGGGCTCTAGGTTGCATTTCACAAGTGATTCAAACCCACCTAGAGTCTGAAAGGCCTCTTTCCACCCACTCACTGCCCCAACACCTCTAGCTCACCTATATATCTTTCACTCCAATGAAGAAAACCCACTCCTTAACCAGGGTTAATGAGAAGCAATCATCATTCATTGTCTTTGCAATTTGCAAAATGGAGAATCACCTCCTCCACCACCACTAAAAAAAAAAGTTGTGAAAATGCCCTCAATTCAAAGTTTTTCCTGTTAATATCTTATGGAAAACAAACACTTTGGGAAATGCTTTGGTAAGCAGGATAGAGCAGATACTAAGAGCTTAAGATTATACCCCTACTCTAGTATTACTAACTGGGAGATCTTGGGTAACATTCACCTTCCTGAACCTCAGATCTGCATATGTAATTGGGAGACCGTTAATGGCACCCACCTGATGGAGTCTGTGCAAGCTGATGTATGTACAGCACGTAACACAGAGCCTGACACACAGCAAGCTCAATCTATCCACTGGCTTTAGGCCAGAACAACATCATTTTCTGAGAAACAGGACAGTGCTAGGTTCTACAAAGTGCAAAAAGACAGATATTCTACCTTCAGGACACTGTGCTGGTCTCAGTCAAGTTCAATACCACTCCTGGAAACTCTGTCTCCAAGACTGGACTCCACAGCACGTAGGGACACTCAAGATTTTGTCTATGTATTCCAAAAGCCACCCTAGACACACTCCAAAATAGATGTCATTTGTGCACACTTCCACATCACTATCAACTACTGCTGGTGGAAGAGAAGAAATGAGGGAACCAACAGCCTACGGCTTGGACTGCTGATAGCCAAATCACCACCCTCCAGCCTGTACATCCCTGGGCAACACATAGGCCAGTGCTGTTGTAAGTGGCAAAAAATAACAAAGGTGAAGTATCCTGAGCCTGTTAGGTAGGCAAAGTAGAGGACACTTCTCATCACAGCACCAACACCAACAGGTCACAGAATCCAGGATGAGCTCTGACCTCAGAGATCAGTATATTCAGGGCTTCATCTGTAGTGACTGCCACCAGCCTCACCAGTCTAGCAGAGTCTTTCTTCACAATCTTTCAGGACACCAAATAAGAGGTATTTTAACATCACAGAGTAGTGAAATTCCAATTACTCAGGGGTCCCCGGTCTATTTTGTAAATTTTTCTTTCTCTTGCTCCTATTCATATTTAGTTATTTCACAACTCAATAGAATTTCTAGCAGAAGGCATACAAAATCTGGTGGGGGTGGGATGACATAAAATTAATACCAATTCATTCACCCATTGCTTGGCAGCTCTGATAAGCTGGTAGAAGATAGCACTGGCTGGAATGCTTGTCTTGGAAGAAAGTCTGGACTGTTTTTTGTAAACTCAAATTATCTCCTCTATGTCTTTTCCCCTTTAATAAAGATGCAATCACAAAATTAGAGAACTTTGGAGCTGAAAGAGGACTCAGACATCATTTTGTCCAATAATTAAGAGTTGATGGCTGGGTGGGGTGGCTCATATCTGTAATCCCGTCCACCAGTAGCAGTTGATGACAATGGAGAAGTGTGCACAAGGCAAGAGCATCACTTAAGGCCAGGAGTTTGAGACCAGCCTGGGCAACATAGTGAGACCCTCATCTCTACAAAAAATAGAAAAATTAGCTGGACATGGTGGTTCACGCCTGCAGTCCCAGCTACTTGGGAGACGGAGGCAGGAGGATCACTTGAGCCCAGGAGTTTGAGGTTGTGGTGAGCTATGATGACACCACTGTACTGTAGCCTGAGCAACAGAGTCTCAAAAAAAAAAAAAAAAGTTGATTGTATTTTCGTATATCATCATGTCCCATAAAGTAATGTAGTAATGAATACCAAGTCTTCGAAAAGCTCCCAACCTATGGTCCTGTAATTCTATCTCTAAGAATCTATGCTAAAGCAATTGCTTAAAAACTAGTAACAAAAATGCAAACAAAAATTCTCATGGTAGCCTTATTTATTAAGCACTAAATTGGAACAGTTAATCAAATTAGGGTATACACACTCTCAAAGGAATATTATGTGTTCATTGAAAATAGTATTAAAAATATTATATTTAAATCTATGGAGGAAAACATAAATAATGTTAAATTAAAAAAATAAGAAATAAATATAAATTGTATGTAGTAATGTTTCCAATTTTGTTATTAAAAAATTGGATACAGGCCAGGCACAGTGGCTCATGCCTGTAATCCTAGCACTCTGGGAGGCTGAGGCCCAGGAAGAGGGGTTGGGGATGACTTGAGCTCAGGAGTTTGACACCAGCCTGAGCAAGAGTGAAACCCTGTCTCTATAAAAAATAAAAAAAATTAGCTAGGTGTAGTGGCACACACCTGTAGTCGCAGCTACTCAGGAGGCTGAGAAAGAAGGATCGCTTGAGCCCAGGAGTTTGAGGTTGCAGTGAGCTATGATGATGTCACTGCACTCAAGCTGGGATGACAAAGCAAGACTGTCTCAAAAAACAAAAAAAAAAATTGGATGCAGAGAATAAAAGACTATAATCCAAGTGTTAATTGGAATTAATATATGGTGGTGGGGTTTTGTTGATTTTTAAATCTTCTTCATCCTTTTCCATATTTTATACTCTACTGTAATAATGCACGTGACTCCATTTTTGATGTCTGCTGACAGCTTTCAAGCCTCACTCCTCCTTCTCTTTCTGTTGCACATCTGGGCAAACTGATAAGTGAGTCCAGGTGCTCTGTCCATGGGTGCCAGTGAAAGCTCAAAGTACATTAGCTCAGCCCTCATGCGGGGACCCTCACCCATCTCCACTCACTAATCACTATAAACAATGAGCCCATCTCCTTATCCCTCTCTCTGTAGCCACTTTTGGACCAGCTTTAGAGCCTGCCCTGCTCTCCCCAGAAAGCATCGTTATGTGAGTAATAAAACTTTTCACACCCTCTGGATGGGTCTGTGGCATCATCAATCTCAACACTGAAGCAAATTTGAGGCAGGGAAGCCATCCCACTCATGCCACAACATCGACAATGGGCATGTCTTACTTTTAGACCAAAACTGCAAAGTTATTTTTAAAAGATTAAGCTATAACTTTTCATGTCAGGCCTGCAGAATTTTGTTCACTTTAAGAAAGGATATGTTTTAAAGGCAGGAGGCAAAGAAATAGGAGACTTCATTATAAGGTATCTAGACTCAACACAACATGTGTCTAAAAGAAGAAGAATCTTCTGTTCTGGGACTAACTGTGGAATATACCCAGGAAACGTACCTGGACTCAGAAATTGGTCTTCTGTGAGTACATCTCCAAGGGTGACAGATAAAAACTGGTACTTGGGTCGTTGCCAGAACCAGAATCTCTTCTTTTTGGTCACCAGGCTTAGAAGTCGTAACTTATCAGAGTCATTCAAATTTGGTACTGCAATCAGGTCGCCGCCGTCATCAACCTCTCTAAGGAAATTCCTTGTTGCTTTGGCAAACATTTTGAAAGATTACCTGAAAAAATGAAGTTATGCCAACATCAAATAAGAAGTTATTATTTTGTGGAGTTTTCCCCTAAAATGATCATATTTCTTCCTTGTCTCAAGAGTACACATGAAAGACTATCTTCTCCCTAGGAGACGAGACCCTCCTGTTTGAGTTCAACTGACAAAGAAATCAAATTGAGATACTGAAAGAACATATATGTTCCAGTCGGGATAGGCTACAGTGTGCTTCAGAATCAAACAACCCCAAAATCTTAGCGGCTTATAACTATAAAGGTTTATTTTTTGCTCACACTACATGTCCAATACAAGGGGACAGGAGAGCTTTGTTTATTAAAGTTTTTCAAAGATCCAGGCTGAAGGAGAAGACACCATCTTGAACATTGTCAGTCATTATCCAACAGGAAAGAGTTCTGGAAGCTCTCACACCAGCAATTAAATGCTCTGGCCTAAAAGTGACACATGGCACGTTCACTTACAACTTGTCAGTACTGGTCCATGGCCTCAGCCAACCATAAAGGTCAGGAAATACAATCCTACCAAGAATCTGGAAGGCAGAGAGCTGGGGAACATTTGTTCAAGAACAACATACTGACGGCAATAGGTAGAGCTTACTTATGACTACTTTTTAAAGGGTCAAAGGTGCTTTTTCTCTACACTGTGGGATCTCTCCTGTGCAGAAATTGAAAGTACCTAGCTATGAATTTTTAACCCAGAAATGAAGGCACAGTCGCACTTCGGCTGGAAGGGAAAAAGAAGAAAGAGACACATTAGAAGACATAAAAGAAAAGTACTATATTCAGTGCAAGAGGTATAAACTACTGATTTATTTATTATTTTATTTTTTTGGAGACAGAGTCTCTCTCTCTTGCCCCGGCTAGAGTGCAGTGGCATCATCATGCTCACAGCAACCTCAGACTCCTGAGCTCAAGTGATCCTCCTGCCTCAGCCTCCTGAGTAGCTGGGACTACCGGCACACTCCATTGTACCCAGTTAATTTTTCTATTTAGTATAGACTATTTAAGAAATGGTGTTGGAACAATGAGTTAACCACCTGGAAAAAATTAAGTCTGATTCCTTTCTGATGCCATACACAAGAACAACTTCTCAATGGATCGGAAGTTTCTTTAAGGAAAAATGAAACCCTAAAAGTAGGAGAAAAAATGTAGATAAACATTTACACAATTGTAGGATGAGAAGGGCCTTTAGAAAGACAATGGATAAACTGAGAAAATACTTGTAGTATTTGTGACAAAGAACAGGAATGCTTAATATATTAAAAACAACTTTTACACATCCAGTTTTAAAATACTGTATTCCAGTAGAAACATGGGCAAAGGTTATAAACAATTCACAATACACAAATTGCACATAGCCAAATACACACATACACACATTATATATATGTGTATGTATATATATATATATATATAATTTAAAAATTTATTACATTAAAAAAACAAACTGAAATAACATTTTTAAAAAACTATCCATGGTCAAAAGTTGAAAGGTCAAATGGACAGGAACTGTGCTTTATATACATTCACACCCTGGCTCTTGGCACACTCACATAGTCACACAGCTCTCTTAGAATTTAAGAACTGGGCCTTGCAACATAGTGAGAACCTATTTCCACAAAAAAATTTTAAAAATTAGCCGAGCATGTTGGCATGTGCCTGTGGTCGCTTAGCTACTCAGAAGGCAGAGGCAAGAGGATCCCTTGACCCCAGGAGTTCAAAGCTGCAGTGAGCTATGATTACACCACCACACTCTAGCCTGGGCAACAGAACGAGACCCTGTCTTATTAAAAAAAAAAAAAGAAGAATTTATGAGCTGTGAGTAAGCTCAGACCTTAACTAGCTCAATCCACTTTCTTTAACATGAATATCTCCTCTGGGCATCAGAAGTCATTTGCCTTTACCTAACTAGTTCTTCTCTAAAGTACCTTTTCTTAGATTATTATGAAGCAGTAGCTACCTGACACTGTTTTTATATATTCTTCTATATTACTAGGTAGAATAAACATTTATGGAAAAGATGCTAAAACATGCAAGGAAGTTCCTTTCTAAAACAGTGACCTGCAAAGGATAACTAAGTATGCTCAGGCTGTCATCTCTAATTAATCTCTCACTATACAGAGCATAAGGACCTTGGATTCAATGGAACACTCACTTATTCATTTACCAAGTCATTAGTTGAATCATTCATTAATTAATAATTCATTAACTTGAGTATCTATTATACCAGGCACTGTGTTTAAGCACTTAGGAAATAGGGACAAAAAATAATCTCTCTCCTCGATGAGCTACGAGTTTGGTGGCCAGACAGCGAAATAGACAGCTAAGTTTTATGTTAGCTATTGGCCCAGATCACTCCAGGGAAAGAACCAAAAAAAAGGCATCTAAATCCCATTGGACAGGGACATAGAGTCACAGAAGCAGAGGGCATCCCAGCTGCACGTGCAGGCTATGTAGAAGCCAGCCAGTGAAGGAACATATAAGGGTGCTCTAGCCAAGAAGCAGCCATTATATAAGCACAGTATTTGCAGCAGGTGGTGGAGGGATGAGGAAGACAGTGCAAGGCAAGATGTGTCACCAGCAAGCTCATGATGGCCCCGGAGACACCGTGTTGTGTTGCAGTGCCCACCCACCACTTCGACAGACTGGAATGGCATGTCAAACTCTGGGATTGCCTCGCGCACTGGAGCTCAGGTTCCAGAGTGGGGAAGCACCAGAGACAAGGCTGAGGAGGCTGCCCTGGTCCAGGTTCTGAAGGTCCGTGCCACCCCTGCAGGGGGCCAGGGCAGCAGGAGCCACTGGAGGCTGTGTCTAGAAAGCAATGTGATCAGAATGGTCACTTAGAAAGATCTTCTGGAAGCAAAATAGGAAATGGACCAGAGAGGAACAAGATTAGAGATGGACAAGAATGATGATGCTCCAAACTATGCCAGTGGCATAAGGATAGAAAAGTTACTGGTTTGGTGGTGTCACCAGACTCTGATTGGATGAGGGGCCAGTGATAAAAGAAAGAAGACTCCCTGGATGTCCTCCGTATCCCAGGTATGGGCTGAGTGATGAGATGGAGAAGCCAGCTACCAAGAGCGGGAATTCAGGAGAAAGCAAAACGATGGGACCCAACAAGGCAGTAACTGGGGAGAGCACATCTAGGGTAAGGCACAGCATTTATTTTGCCAAATTCAGGGAACGAACATTTAACAAAATGGGGTCTCCCCAATCACCTCTGAGAACTCCTCCTGCTGGTCCAAGAGAAGAGCCGCAGCGGGATCTGCCTCAGTTTACTACTAGTGTCAGGATCTTTATTTCTATGGTTTCTATTCTTTCCCAGGACAAGCTGAAAAGGAGTTCACTAACTCGCCTTCAGATCAAACAGGTTTCCGGAGAAACCAAATCATGCTTGCTGTTAAAAAACAAAATAAAACCCATTTGTTGTGGGAGGCAAAGCTTTAGTAATGATACCAATCCTCCCCAGAGGGATTAGAAGGTAAACAAAGGAAATCCCAAAATTAATTTTTAATGTTTTTTTTTTTTCATCTAACATCAAACACAGACAATTTGCCTTCTTGACAAAGCAGTTGCTTTAGGGAGAGTGAATGCTTTGTAGGTTTTTATTAGAATCAGGTTTATTCAATCATGAGACTCTTTGAGAATATTGTCCTTGTGAAGTTAAAGTTAGAGGGTTCTTTTTTATTATGTTTGAATACATAATGCATTTATATGGCTTAAAAATCTAAACTATGCAAGAGGATATACACCAGGAAATCCATTCCTGCCCACATCCCAGGAACTCTGTTATACCTCTCCCCTGCAGGCATATTGCTTTCATGTTTCTTTATACAAACACAAGTAAAAGTCTGTCCACTGTTCTGCATCTTGCTGTCATGTAACAATAAACATCTCAGTGCATTCTTTACAGTTGCACAGTACTCCCTCACACGGAGGTATCACTGCTTATTTAATCTGTCCCATGTTGCTGATCACTTTGGTTATTTCTAAATTCTTGTTATCTTAAAGATTCCCTCACTAAATACCCCTGTACATATGTCTTCATCATACATGGACAATGTACCTGAAGGGTAGACTCTTAGAAAAGAGAATGCTAGATCAATGCATGAATGCATCTGTAATTTTAGGGGCTATACCATTCTGCAGTCTCACCAAATGCACAAAAGTCTTAGCAACAGTGTGTCATCACACTTTTGGATTTTTGCCAGTCTGATAGGTAAGACATAGAATCTCAGAATAGTTTTAGGTAATATTATTTTAACGCAATTAAAACCAAGCACCTTTTATTTTGTTTAAAGTCTTTTGTATTTCTTTCCTTAATTGTTGGTGTCCTTGGCCCATTTTCTATTGTTGATGTTTCTTTTTTGCTTTATTTCTAGGAACTTTTGATATAATAGAGAGACCAGCCAAAATACAGGCTAGAAATTTAATACAACAGAGTTTGTCATGTGGCATTAGGAGATAATACACTTCCACCATTATTGTCAAACATCTAAAGTAACTGGTCTAGCTAGGAAAGATTTAAAAATATGCCCAGGTCCACATGAATGAATGATTTAGAACCCAAGTTGCCTGACATAGACAAGCATAGTAATGTCTTGATTAGCCAGAAGTCAAACTTTGGACTCAAATTTCCACAATACTCCAACTTGGAAGTAGATGAAAATGGCCTCAGAGGAGATATAGCTCAAACAGCTTATGGCCTAAAACCCCACTGCACTTCACAGTTGCTACATAGATCCTGGGCTCTCACACAGAGCCTTAAGAATTATATTAGCAAATGGTCCTTATTCACCTATGTGGCTTCCCAGATCAAAGCAAATCAGAACTCCAACAGCCAAGTGAATGCGGTAAGGATATCACAGCTTGAGTTAGACTTCCAGGCAGGAGACCTGCAGGGAAGAAACCAAGAAAGCAAGACAATGACACAAGGTTAGCAAAGCAAAAAGCCAACTGGGGCCACTGGGAACAAAGAATCTTAAAAACACCTGCTCAAGGTAATGACTGCAAGAGAAGATGCTATATTCACTGACACCTGTTAAGAGTGATTCATAGACAAGAGATTATCTAGCCTTTGAACTGGAAGCGATCCAGTTCTAACACTCCACTCAGGATTCTTCTTCACAATAGCTGTGGGTTAACTCTGGCCTTCTGAACAGTTCTACTAAAGAAACCTCAACATCAAAATACTCTAGAAAAAGAGAAGGGCAACTGTTTGTTGAGTACCTGCTATGTATCAGGCATTGGGCTTAATACTTTATACACATTTCCCTATTTATTCTACCTATAAAGTAGATATTGTCCACATTTTACAGATGTGGTAACTGAAGTTCAAAGATGTTAAGTAACTCCCCCGAGATCACAAGAAAGAGAGAAGCAGCCCTGGCATCTGGGAGCCGGCCTAGTACTGTCAGCTAAGCCCCAGCGCTGCCGAACATGAACAGTTCACAGAGCATCACCATCAGCGAGGCCCCTCCGTGATCATGATGAATCAAGACAAAAACAAGCCCACTCTGTGATCATGTCTGAACACAGGCTAAGCATGAACCTGTTCAACTCCCCACAAAAACGACCAACCACCCGCTTTTCAATCCTAAGGAGTGACTGCTGCTTCTTGACCAATCCCAGCTTTAGCCCCTCTCTGGCCTTCTCTCCTTTTAGATGAGATTTATGAAGATCCTCAATCATAGAATTTCCTCCACTTCCTGACAGCACCCAATCCAGAGCAAAGCCTCCTTCCTTAAACCCTCCACCACCCCCAGATTGCCTACTCCAAGCCCAGATCCTCTAAGTCCTTTCCAACAGCCGGTTAATGAGACATCTCAAGGTTCCCTGTGGTCTCTCTGGCTGCAAGGAAAACAGACTCAACTTGCTCAACCCTGAGTCTGTTCCTGGGGGTCTTTGGAGGGTATTGAATGTCACACAGAGAATTAGTGCTCAGCAGAGATGACATCCAAGGTCCACTTGATGCCAAAGCCTGTGCCCTCAACCCCTCTGCTCTGCTGACTCCCTGTGCAGCTTTTTTCATTTGGGCAACATGGGATTCATTTTGTAAGTAAGAAAGTGTGCTTGAGAGGGTAAACTTCAGTTGTGGTGGGAACAAAAATCATTGATCTGGAACACACGTCGCTTCCTAACTATCTGGAGAAATGAGGCATCGCTGTACTTGCCTGACTTGTCCCATGGTTAACAAATTCAGCACAGCTGAATTATTTTTAGTTTTCTAAATAACAAAGTGAAACTTAGTCTATTAAACTAAAACAGATGTATCATCTTTTGACATAGTATCTTCCAACGCTTACAGCCCAGTACCTGAACTCATTTTTTAATGGAAAGACAGTATCAAGATACTCTATCATTTCTTTCTAAAATAAAAATCCGTATGTGAAGCAAACAAATGATGAACACAAGACAGGCATGAGCCTGAAAAGAGCCAAGGTGAGATGGCAAGGCTTTTAGGAGGTGGAGTGAGTAGCAGCCTGATTAAGAATAGGGAAGAACGCTTCGAGTGCCTTGAGAGGGCAAAAAGAACGAAGAGAAAAGCACTTCTGGAAAATGTGAAGCTTCCTCTTACGGCAGGGAAGCTAAGGGACAGTGGCTGGGAGTCTAGGCCCTCTCTCCCAGATCTATGGGCTCAACGTGTCCCCGCTTTCCTTTACAAGAGCTTGTCGACGGTGGATTTTGAAGATGCTTCATTTTTGCTCTGCAGCTTCTCCAACCCCACAGCACTTTTGTCATTTCACTTGGACTCGGCCGTCTGCCTGGCCATCTGCCCGCCTGCCTCTTGAGCTCTTGAGGACAGCGATCCCAAGAAGTCCAACAGAGCAGCCTCTCGAGGACCGGTTGGATGGCGTGTTTACAACCGGCGCTTTTCTACGCGCTGTCCTCTAGTCTTTCCTTCTCAGGTGCAGAGGGCCAGCGGCTCCCGAGCGGTCAGGTGTCCTCCTGTCCAGGCCAAAGGGAGCCCCACGGGCAACTGTTGACTCATCCCAGTCCCGCCCGGCACACCGAGGAGGCCTGGCCTCGTCCCCAAGCTCCGGACCACCATATCTCTGACCAAAGCGGTCCCGTGCAGGGACTGAACTCCACGCCTGCTCCGGCCTTTTTCTCCCGCACACACGCCCCCAAGCCGGGCAAGCCTCGGCGACACCCAGAGGAGAAACCGGGAGACAAAGGATGAATGAGTGGGGAGGGGGCGGTGAAGGGGACAGGGAAAGAAGGTACCAGCAGCGCCTGCAACAACCAGGAAAGGAAATGGCAGCGGGCCAGGGAGCGAGGGCGGGGATGGGGGGGTGCGCGTGCGGGAGTGGCCGGGAAGATGGGCCCGGGACTGGGGCCGGGAATGGGGAGGGCGAGGGGCGCTACGGGCAGCCAATCGACTCGTCTCCCGTAGGAAGGAGAGAGGGGAGGAGTGTCCCAGCGAGAAAGCGCCTCGCCGCCTCCGCTCCCCTCGGCGCGGGACACCCGGGCGGAAAATAGAGGAGCCGCAGCGCAGCCTGGAGCTCGCGCCCGCCGCGCACTTACCCGCGCGCCTCCGCTCGGTGCCGGCTGTCGCGCGCTCCGCGCCCACGCGGGCAGGATCCGAGGAGCCTGGGCTGGCGCTCTGAGAGCGAGGAGGAGGGAGAAGGGCGGGCCCGCTGGGACCTTTGCTCCGTTCCCGCCCCCTGGAGCCGCGGGGCTGGCGGCGGGAGGCTGCGGGAGGGGCGCGCCCGGCCGGCGAGGAGGAGAGGGAGACGGGGAGGCTGCAGCCCCAGACTGCCCAGAAGGCCCTATCTTCCTTCGTGCCACTGCCCGGGGGCCCGTCGCTTGCGGCCCAGGCCTCGGCTTTGGGCAAAGTCCTGGCACACTTCTCAGGACCCAAGTCGTGCGGTGCACCGGGGAGATGTCGGGTCCGCCCTCCACACCGGCGCCTCCCCTCTCGCTGCGTGGCACCGGGGTCTGAGGGCTGCGCCTTGTCGCGGGGCTAGATCCGCCACCAACAGTGGGGCGTGGACTGGCTCTGTGGCTTCAGGGTTCAACTAGGAAAGCCCCAGGCCTCTCAAGCCTGTGGGAACCTCAAATGCCCGTGCCTGGGAGTATCGGGGGTTTGTGGCGTGACCGTGCCCACACTTAGCCCTGACGCTAATTAATAATCCATGTAAACTGCACTCTAAGCTCCTTGAGGGCAGAACTAAGCATCGTTCATATACTAGGTGCTCTGTAAATAGCCAAGTAGCAAACTAAGCATAGCTGGTGCCCAAAAATTGCTTACTGATTGGAAGGATCTAATATTCAAGTCCGTCAGTCAGTATTTGTAGATCATGTCCGTGCAATGAATGCTCTCTGCTGGGCTGAGAGCAATAGACAAGAGAATGAAATTTCTGCCCTCGAGAACTTACACTCAGAGTGTGGAGTTTCGTGGCTGCCTTCAAGTGGGGTGGAGAGGGTGGGTAGGGAGGCCTGGAAGGGCTTTCCCTTGGGCCTCCATGTACTTTGCACGTATCTCCAGATTGCAGTTACCCACCTCATTGCAAAGTCTTCCCTGACTACCCAAAGTACAAGTGCCCGCCCACCCTCGGGAACTCCCCCTAGTTCTTCCCTGCTTTATTTTCTCCTTTGCAGTTACCACCATCTGATAGACTATGTGCATGACACTTAGTTCATATATTATCCTTCTCTTCCCTAAAATGCTTCATTTTAGGGCAGCAACTATTGTTTTACTCACTATACCCAGCACCTAGCTTAGTACTTGATGCATGGTAGATATTCAGTAACTATTAATAATTGTTGAATTAAGGAATGAAACCTCTAGTTTGTTTCTCCAACTAGACTGGGGGGTCTTATGCATCTTTGCAGTGCCTGACACAAAGTAGGTGCACCATCAATGGTTGTTGGGTGAATGAGTGGATAGAAATGGTCCTGAGTGGTGGTGTCCTTTGTGTCTCCTGACTTACCAGTGTGATTAGGTATTGGAAGAAAGAATCACTGTTTCAGCCCTGCCAAGAGACTTCATCTATGCTATTGGTTCTCCAACTTCATAAAATCATATGGTGATGACTCTGGCTCGTTACCAGAGATGATTGCCTCCTGCTCATGAAGTTCCCACCCTAAAGCCCCCAGTCCTCCATCTAGATAGGTTATTCCTTGTAATGCAGAGTGAGCTTTTTGGTGCAACAGTTAGTGGCTTCAAATTCTTCCACTCTTTTTTGTCCTGTTGAGTGCCTTTTAATTAAATTCCTGAGGAAGATAGTAATAACATCAGCTGCTAATATTTATGTAGCACTGTCTACTGCCACCAAGCATGGCTCTGGGTACCTTACATGCAATGCTTGATTTAATCCTCACAACCAGTTGGGAGTTCAAGTTACAATTGAGGGCACTGAGGGACAAACTGGGATGCTCATCCAGCTGGGAAAAGACAGAGCCACTATTTTAAACCAAGTCATTTGGCCCCATCTGAGTTTTAACTTACCCCAGGGTACAGACTCTCCAGAACAGAAAACAGGAAGCACAGTAGGGGGAACCACCAAGCAGTGTTTGAATGGCCTGTGTGTTGAAAGGGAGGGACAGCTTGTGTTTAAGCAGATCACTCTCCCAACCTACCCAGCTACTCCTCCTGCCCAATGGTGGGGGGATAAAGAGGACTCTGGCACAGCCATAACTTTTTTTTTGTTTTACAGTTGTGCTAATCATTATTATTAATTAGAGTATTTGAAGATGGACCAGTACAAGATGGGAACTTTTAGCCTAACTAGAAAAAAAAGTGAATAAAAAGAAAACATCAAACTCCAATCTTCTCACTCCATTATAGTTATCTTTCCCTTTTAAAAAAATGGGGTTATGTTGAAACAGAATTTCACAGGCAATAAATTGAGGTGGTCATAATGATGGCAGGTATCTGCTTTTAAAAAGATTCATTATATTAATATGAACTGTGTTTCAAGTTACATAACTTCTGAAACACATCTATGTGGTGTTGTGTGTTTCCTTCTCTATCCCCAGATTCTTACTGAGCAAACGATATGTAAAGGGCAGTAAAAATTGATAAAACTCATTAATGGGGTATATTTTATAAATGAACACATTACTAAACCAGCTCTACATGGAAGCCGTTATTACTTCCTAGTTCTCTGGGAGGCACTTTTGGAGACCTGAAATCTTTCAGATGAATCGGTCAGATTTGGGTCGAATCCAGCCTACCACTTACCAGCTGAGTGATCTTAGGCAAATTGTATAACGTCCCATTTAAAAATTACTTACAGTGTTGTCAAAAGATTATGTAAAGTACTCAGCTAATTGTAGCACTCAATAAAAGTTAGTTTTCTTTCCTCTATTAATTCCTTTTCAAAGTTGCCTTTAAATTAAGCCTGAAATTTTTCATGTATGCATAATTTTGTCTTTTACCATATTGACTGCTTCCCAGAGGAACATATAGCTACTAACATAAATTAAAACAAAATTTGGTATACATTGACATATCTTTTAAAACTGATTTAATTTACCTCCCTAAATCCCCAAAGTGCTTTTAAAACCGGAGACTGTATTGCCAATGCATATTACCAATTATCGCTTTAAAATAAAAAACTTTATGGAGGGTTAAATATGGTCCAAAATTGTCTGTTTCTTTCAGTGTTTCAACCATTACCTGTTTGATTGAAAGGCACAGATACAGACGGAAGAATTGAAATTTACTTGGTGGCCAGCAAATGATCAACCAAAATCGTCCAAAGTCTCAATGCACATATTATTGCACAATAAGGAAATATGAAGTAATTTTCTGTCCCAATTATCGATTGCTGCATAACAAACTACCCCCAAAGCTTAGTAGCTTGAAATAATAACCACTTGATTACATCTCACAGTTTTGTATACTGGGATGTTGGACAAGGCTCAGCTGAATGATTTTTCTGACCAGTGTGGCATTGACTGGGATCACTCAGTGGAATTTAATTGTTGAAGGTGAATGGCCTGGTCTGGAGGGTCTAGGATGGCTTCACTCACATCTTTATCCATTTGGGCTACTATAACACAATACCATAGACTGGCTGCCTTATAACCAACAGCCATTTATTTCTCACAGTTCTGAACGCTGGGAAGTCCAAGATCAAGGCATCAAAGATTCAGTGTCTGGTGAGAGCCTGTTTCCTGGTTCATAGATGGTAGCTTCTCAATTGTTCTCACATGGTAGAAGGAAGGAACAAACAAGTTCCCTAATGACTCTTTTATAAGGATACTAATCCCATTCATGGGGGCTCCACCCTCATGACCTAATCACCTCCCAAAGACCCCCACCTCCTAATGCCATCACATTGGTGATTAAGTTTCAACATATGAATTTAGGGGAGCACAACTATTCAGACCATAGCATCTCATGTCTTGAACCTTGGCAGGGATAACTTGAAGGTAGGGCTCAACTTGGGAGTTATCAACCAGATAACTCTTCATCACGGTGGATTTTCAGAAGTCAGATTTCTTATAAGGAGGCTCAGAGCTCCAGAGGCAAGCGTTCCAAAAAAGGCAGGAGCCACAAGTCTTATGACTTAGGCTTTAAAGACCCAGAATGTAACTTCCAAAGCATTCTACTGTTGAAGCAAGCCCAGATTCAAAGACAGATTATACTCTATTCTCAAGGAGAGAAACAGCAAAGAATTTCCAGATGCCTTCAATCTACCACACTTGTTTTAATGAAAGAGAATGACATTACACAAAGTTAGTAAAAACACCTACGTTTTTGTGTTCATTGTTCATGTAGAAACATAGATCATTGTCAGCATTAAGGAAATTTGTAATGAAGACCAGTAGTCACCCACCAGATGTCCAATTTACAGAAATATCCAGAGTAATACATTTCAGAACTATGCAATCTTTTCTCATCCCATTATCATTATTCTTAAATATAATCCAGCACCCGAGTGTGCCATACCCAGCATAGAGAAAGGCAAAGTCCATGCATCCAACATTTTGTAAATTCAACAAATATCTATTAGGGACCTACTATGTGCCAGGCACTATGTTAGGTACTGAGCATATAAGGATGAGCAAGGGAAATGTGGTTCATGCCCTCCATGTCCACGGAGCTTGTAGTCTACCAGGGAAGGCAGACAGATAAACAATAAGGGTAAAGGGTGAGAAGTACAATGACCAGGTGTCAGGGACATGCTTGGCTGGAGCACATGACATGGCGGAGGGGGAAAGAAGCCGGGTCAAAGAAACTGAGTTAGGGTAAGCTAACTGCTAAAACAATAAACCCCAAAATTGTATAGCTCAAATATAATGGTAGCTCATTTCTTACTCACTAACAATCTAAAGTAGTTCCAGGTTACTTATCAAGTTAAGAACTTTCACCTTTTTACTTAAAGGAAGGGCTTTATGGCTTCTCTTTGGCATATTTGTATTGCCAACATCACTACTCATGTGCTTAGGGGCTATTACTAAGTAAAATAAGTTACTGAGCACAAGGACTGTAGTAATACTGAGACAGTTGGTCTGATAACTGAGCTGGCTAAGTGGGTAACAGGTGTGGATGCACTGGACAAAGGGATGATCTACATCCCAGGCAATGACAGAGTGGGACAGCGTGAGATTTCATCACACTACTCAGAATGGAGTGCAAGTTAAGACTCAAGTATGGGCTGCATGGAGACACCAGCTGCCAGAGCATCTCAGTAAGAAGGAGAAGTTTTAGATGAAAGAGAAAAAAATGAACAGACAGGCAGACATAGTTTGGATGTGGGTCTGAAGGAAGGGTGCTAGAGCCTTCAAGAGACTCCACAGGAAGAAGTTGCCTTTCCTGGTAGACTACAAGCCCCATGGACATGTGGGGCATGAACCACATTTCCCTTGCTCACTCTCATATGCTCAGCACCTGATATAGTGCCTGGCACATAGTAGGTCCCTAATAAATATTTGTTGAATTAACAAAATGTTGGATGCACAGACTTTACCTTTATCTATGCAGAACAAGAAGGAGCAGTGTATCACCAAAGATTGACCACTGAGAGGCTTGGAGTCCAGAGAGAAGGGTAGGCAGCGCAGTTTGTTTCTCCCTCCCTCCCATCTCTGACAGTCGGCGGGTTCCCAAGCTGCTGGAGAGATTTTCTGCCCACATGAGCCCAGAGGCTGAAACCGCCAGTGAGCTGGGAACTTGTGGACGGGGCACCAGGCCCCCAGCCCCTCTGGGGTACTTCCCATTCCCATAGACCTGAGCCGGGATGGCAGGTGCCATACTGCTTCTCCACCCACTGTGGGCCTTTGTCCTCCCCAGGGGGCTTCAACTCCTCAGGTTTCATCCAGCTCATTCCCACACAGACATTTCCCAACTCCAGCCCAGACTAGAGGAGCCACAGTTGTTTTCTTTTGGGGGTGTCTTTTCACTCTGATTTTTTATGTTCCCAGAGTTCTTTCACTGATTCTTTCTCCTCTGACCTCTCAGTTGGGACCTGGAGTTGCTAGGCCTGGCCTATGGGCCTGTCTCCGGGTCCCTGAAGATCAATCCCTCAGTGTGCCAGGAAGAGGTGTGCCTGTCCTGAGTTGCCTATGGAGTGTTCTAGCAGGTTTGGTGTATCTATCGGGTTACCTCTAACCTGCCGTCTTCACCTGTTCCCAACAGTATGTACTGAGTTAGGTCCCCCAGCTTATTATCAGTGATGGTGGGTGGTACTCGTGAGTGTGAATCAGCCACACCCTGTTTGCTTGAGTTTGAAGACTCTATGATGAGCTAATTGTTGTTCTCCCTGTCATCAGTAGAAGTTTGTGTGAAAGAGCCAGCTGCCGAGATGCTCTTTTGTGCCTGTGGTAGACTCTGGTTCCCCAGGTGGAGTACTTATGTGCCCCAAGCTTTAGGGGGAACCCTGTAGCTCCCAGGGGGGTTCTTTATCTCCATAACCACTGAGAAGGGGGAGGAACAAGACAGTTCGTGGCAAGGTTATGGGAGCCTGAAAGGCTTTCCAAGTCTCAGTGGGGTTCAGATCTTCCGTTTCTGGCCAGGACAGGGAGCCACTGGTACGAGGGTCAAGACAAACTCGCCAAACTGGGAGAGTTGTTCATGGGGGAGAGGGCTAAATGCTTGTATGCTATGGCCCCAGGCTGGGCTCTTTCCTTCCTCATCCAGTAGCACAGTTTTTCTATGGGGAAGAGTAGGTGCTCCCCCAAATGGCCACTCCTTGGACCCCCCCGCACACCCTGTAAAATTGAGTCAGTAAAGGCTGTAAAGGGCATGCAAATTGACCTCCCTGGCAGTAGGTGGCACTTCTCAGAAGGAACAAGCTGCAATGTTGTTTTTGGGTCCTGTGACCAGCTCTAGTTCCTCAGGAGAAGCACTCAAATACCCCAGGTGATGCGTAGGGCCCTGGAACTTCCAGGTGAGTCCTTATTCTCTGCCACAGCAAGGCGGGTGGGGGTGTGGCTGGGCGGGCTGGGTTGGGTGAGCTTGCCCTCAGGCTCCACAAAAGCTGGCAAGGTAGCTGTTTTGGCAGGGGTCAAAGGTCTGCTCCCAGCTTCTGGGCATAGCCACCAGGGAGGGGCTGAAGTGGCCCCACCCAACCAGAAAGTCTGCTTGTGGAGGCAGGTCCATCTGAGTTTCACAAACTGGCAGTCTTCAGTGGGCATCATTCCTCCCCCTCCTCCTCTGCTCCACAATGTGTTTTCAGCATCTGCTGGCAGGCAGGAGCCCAAGCCAGCTGAGCTCCCACACAACTATGCTGTGAGCTGGAAGTTTCCCTGCCCAGTATCCTGGGCTGAGCTGATAGTGCAGCCCTCCCATGGAGGAAGGGGTGCCCCACGAGCATGCCAGAGCTAGGACCCACATTGTACACTCCCCCCTAGATCTGCCCATGTGGGCTCCCTCACCTCCCAAGACCTAACTTAAGTTTCATAGGCATCCCTGAGGGCAAAGAAGAAAATACACAAGGGTTGGAAAATCTATTTGAGGTAATAATTGAGGAAAATTTCCCTGGCCTTGCTAGAAATCCAGGTACAAGAAGCTTAAAGGACCCCTAGGAGATTCATTGCAAAGAGGCAATCACCACGATACATAGTCATCAGACTGGTCAAAGTAAACATGAAGGAGGCACTTCTATGATCCATAAGGCAAAAGCATGAGGTAATTTACAAAGGAAAACCCACCGTACTAACTACAGACTTCTCAACTGAGACCTTACAAGCCAGAGGGGATTGGGGCCCCATCTCAATCTTCTCAAACAGAATAATGGCCAGAATTTTGTATCCTACAAAACTAAGTTTCTTATATGAGGAAAAAATAAAGACTTTTCTCAGACAAACAAACACTGAGAGAATTTGTCAAGACCAGACCTGCCCTGCAGAAAGTACCCAGAACTGCATTATACACAGATCAGCACCCACCAGTGTAAAATCACCCCAAAACTAGATACCATAGAGCTCAGATACCACAATGGCTCAAGAGATAAAGCAAAGCAATAAAGTTCTACTCAACAAGATGAACAGAAATCTGTCCCACTTATCAATTCTTTCAATAAATGTGAATGGCTTGCACTCCCCACTCAAGCAACATAAGCTGACTGAATGGATAAAAAAAAAAAAATACAAGCCAACTATCTGCTGTTTCCAGGTAACACATCTAAGCCACAAGGACTCATTCAGACTCAAGGTGAAGGAACGGAAAATAATATTCCATGCAAATGGAAACCAAAAGAAAGCTGGTGTAGCCATTCTCTATCAGATAACATAGACTTCAAATCAGCAAAGTAAAGAAAGACAAAGATGGTCATTATACAATGGTGAAGGAAACACTTCAACAAGAATAACAACAATCTTAAATATTTATGCACTTAACACACATGCACCCAGATTCCTTAAACAAACCCTACTTAACCTAAACAAAATGATAAACAGTAGCATCTTAAGAGCCAAGGACTTCAACACCCCACTGACAGAACAGGACAGATCCTCCCAGCAGAAAATAAGCACAGAAACAATGGACTTAAACAGAACTTTAGAACAAATGGGCCTAACAGACATTTACAGAACATTCTACCCCAAAACCACTGAATATATGTTCTTTTCATCAGCTCATGGAACATTCTCTAAGATTGATCACATCCTAGGCCACAAACATGTCGCAACAAATTTTGAAAAATAAAAATGGTACCATGTATCTTCTTAGGCCACAGTGGAATAAGACTAAAAATCAATTCCAACAGAAACACTCAATTCTACACAAAGTCATGGAAATTAAACAACCTACTGCTGCATAGTTATTGGGTCAAGGAGGAAATCAAGATGAAAATCAAAAGATTCTCTAAACTAATTGACAAAGGGGACAAAGTTATCAAAATCCGTGGTATTCAGAAAAAGCAGTCATAAGAAGAAAATTCACAGCCATAAATGCCTACATCCAAAAGACAGAAAGATCACAAATCAACAATCTAATGTATCATCTCAAAAAATTGGAAAAGGGGCCGGGTGCGGTGGCTCACGCCTGTAATCCTAGCACTCTGGGAGGCCGAGGCGGGCGGATTGTTTGAGCTCAGGAGTTCGAAACCAGCCTGAGCAAGAGCAAGACCCCGTCTCTACTAAAAATAGAAAGAAATTATATGGACAGCTAAAAAAATATATATATATATATAAATATATATATATATATAAATTAGCCGAGCATGGTGGTGCATGCCTGTAGCCCCAGCTACTCGGGAGGCTGAGGCTGTAGGATCGCTTAAGCCCAGGAGTTTGAGGTTGCTGTGAGCTAGGCTGACGCCATGGCACTCACTCTAGCCTGGGCAACAAAGCGAGACTCTGTCTCAAAAAAAAAAAAAAAAAAAAAGAATTGGAAAAGGAAGAGCAAACCAATCCCAAACCAGAAGAAAAGAAATAACAAAAATCAGAGCAGAACTAAATGAAATTGATAATGAAAGAATTATACAGATTAATGCAACAAAAAGTTGGTTCTTTGAAAAGGTAAACAAAATCTACAGGCTTCTCACTAGGTTAACCAGAAACAGAAAAGAAAGGACGCTAATAAGCTCCATCAGGAATGAAAAAGGAGATATTATGACTAATACCATGGAAATACAAAATATCATCTCTGAATACTATAAAAATCTCTATGCACATAAACTTGAAAATGTTGAGGAAAACTACAGACCAATATCCCTTATGAATATAGATTCAAAAATTCTCAAAAAAAAAAACCCTAGCAAACTGAATTCAGCTGCACATCAAAAAAATAATTCACCATTATCAAGTGGGCTTCATCCCAGAGATGCAAGGATGGTTCAATATACACAAATCTATAAATGTGATTTACCACAGAAGCAAAACAAAAACCGTATGATTCTCTCGTAGATGCAGAAAAAATATTTGACAAAATTCAGCACCCTTTCATAAGAACTGTTAAGCATAGATAGAACATACCTCAATTTTATAAAAGCCATAGCCACAAACCCACAGCCAACATCATACTGAATGGGGAAAAATTGAAAGCATTCCTGTTTAGAACTGGAACCAGACAAGGTTGTCCACTGTCACCACTTCTCTTCAACATAGTGCTGGAAGTCCTAGCCAGAGCTATCAAGCAAGAGAAGGAAATCAAGGGTATACAAATGGGGAAAGAAGTCAAACTATTGCTCTTTGCTGACAGTATGATCTTATATATAGAAAACCCCAAAGATTCTGCCAAGAGACTTCTGGAATTGATAAATAAATTCAGCAAAGTCTCAAGTTACAAAATCAATGTACACAAATCGGTAGCATTCCTATACACAAACAACAGTCAAGCTGAGAATCCAATCAAAGACTCAATATCTTTCACAATAGCAACAAAGAAAATAAAATACCTAGGAATATATTTACAAAGGAGGGGAAAGACCTCTACAGGGAGAACTATGAAACACTGAAGAAGGAAATCACAGAGGATGTAAACAAATGGAAAAACATACTCCTGGATCAGCAGAATCAACATTGTTAAAATGTCTATACTACCCAAAGTGATCTACAGATTCAATGCGATCCCCATTAAAATATGAATGTCATTTTTTTGCAGATCTAGAAAAAAATAATTCTATGCTTCATATGGAACAAGAAAAGACCCTAAATAGCCAAAGCAACCTTAAGCAAAAAGAACAAATCAGGAGGCATCACTTTACGAGACTTCAAGCTATACTACAACACTGTAGTAACCAAAACAGCATGGTACTGGCACAAAAACAGAGACACAGAACAATGGATTATAACAGAGAACCCAGATATAAAACCACCCTCATGTTGCCATCTGATCTTTGACAAAGCAGACAAAAGCATAAAATGGGGGAAAGAATCCTTATTCCATAAATGGTGCTGGGAAAACTGGATAGCCACATGTAGAAGACTGAAACAGGATCTGCACCTCTCACCATTCACAAATATTAATTCATGATGGATAACAGACTTAAACTTAAAGCATGAAATAAAGAATTCTAGAAAAAGAGGTTGGAAAAATTCTTATTTATATCAACCTAGGCAAAGAATTTATGAAGGAGATCCCAAAGGAAATCACAGCAATAACAAAAATAAATAAATGGGACCTGATCAAATTAAAAAGCTTCTCCATAGCCAAGGAAATAATAAGGTGAATAAACAACCTACAGAATGGAGAAAATATTTGCATGCTATACATCTGATAAAGGGCTAATATCCAGAATCTACAAAGAACTCAAGAAAATCAGGAAGAAAACATCAAACAACCCCATCAAAAAATAAGCAAAAGTCATAGACAGAAGCTTTTCAAAAGAAGTTAGACTAATGGCCAACAAACATGAAAAAATGCTCAATGTCTCTAATCGCTAGGGAAATGCAAATCAAAACCACAATGAGATATCACCTAACTCCAGTGAGAATGCCTTTTATCAAAAATTCCCAAAACAACAGATGCTGGCATGGATGCAAAGAGATATTTGTACACTATTGGTGGTGCACACTAGTTCAACCTCTATGGAAAGTAGTATGGAGATACCTCAAAGAACTAAAAGTAGACATACCATTTGATCCAGCAATCCCACTACTGCTTATTTACCCAAAGGAAAAAAAAGATATTTTATAAGAAAGACACTTGCACTCAAATATTTATAGCAGCACAATTCACAATTGCAAAGATGTGGAAACAACCCAAGTGCCCATCAATACATGAGTGGAATAATAAAATGTGGTATATGTATACCATGGAGTATTATTTGGCCATTAAATAAATGACTAATACCTTTTGTAACAACCTGGATGGAACTGGAGACCATTCTTCTAAGTGAAGTATCACAAGAATGGAAAAACGAACACCACATATATTCACTATGAAATTGGAACTAAATGATCAACACTCATTTGTGCATTTGGTAGTAAAATTCAACTGAAATCAAGCAGGTAAGAGAGAGAAGGAAGGGATGGGTAAATTCACACCTAAGGGTACAATGTACACTATCTGGGTGATGAACACAATTTATAACTTTGACTCAAACTGTACAAAAGTAATTCATGTAACCAAAACATTTGTTTCCCCATAATATTCTGAAATCAAAGGAAACTAAAAATAATAAAAATAAAATTCATGAATTGTTTATTTCTGGAAATTTCCATTTAATATTTTTGAACTGAGCTTGACCAAGGGTAACTGAAACCACAGGAAGCAAACCTGGGATAAGGGGGAACTACTGTATCTTCCTTTGGCCAGAAACCAGTCACATAGTCTCTCCTAGCTGCAAGGGAGGCTAGAAAATGTAGTCTTTGTGACCAGGGGCAAGAGGAACTGGGTTTTACGAACAGTAGCAGACTTAGCTACAAAATGCTTTTAGAGGACAAATAGATGTTGGCCAAGCTCAGAGTTTTATAAAGAATTCTAATTAGGGTAACCCAGATAGCTGAAGTGATTTAGCTTAAATAATATAGTTTAGGGTTTTATAACATTGTATTAAAAAATTGAGCCTTTCTTAATCCTGTACTTGGTTCAAAGGATAAGAATACATGGAGAAACTGTTGATAGAGTTGGTGAGGTTGGTGTTTTCATCTATAACAATTTATTACTGATAAAACCTCTTAGCTGAGTTTTAATTGGAGGGGGAGTATGGGAATTATATACACATTTATTGTTTGGTAAGGTCCTTAAAAAGGCTAATTGCAATGGAAAAAGCAATTTGGCAAGGAAAAATTATCCTGGCATCTGACTCAATTTTGACTGATTGCTAAAAGCACCAGTGCAATAAATTTGTTAGTCTGAATGATGGAAAAGAAAACAGCTCTGGAAGTGGAGTGCCTGTCACCTGGGGTGCCTTTGACACCATGAAAGGTTTTATTTTGTTCCACACTGTTGGTAGAGGTGGAATTTTTTTTTGTCTTATGTAATATTTTGAAATATTCAAGCTTCTTTTTTTTCCTCCCCAAAGAACTGTACATGTCATCTCAGCGTGAGGCCCTGTTTCTCTGCAGAGTCTTGACAGCCAGAAGGAAATGGGCACACAGGGACTTCAGAATTTAAGTAGGCCTGCTTTCTACAAGTAAATCTATCTATCTCCTTTTGCTAACTTTCTCATACTAAAAAACAATAAAAACGTCAACACCACCAAAACCCAAGCAAATCCCAGTGTCAGTGTGGGCATTAAGACTTGGCTGTTTCATGATTCTGGAGTTTGGCACAAGTGCTGAGTTTAAGTTCCATGTCTGCCTCCCACTTCCTGTTACAGCTATTCCAAGCCTCAGTGTCCTCATCTGTAGAGTGAAGATAATACCTAACTCACAGGGTTACTGTGATTAGGTGTCAGGTAGTGGTCTCCATTAATAGATACTTGATAAATGGTGACTATGATTATGAGTATCGGATTCCCTGGAATTGCATTCCATTTTACAAACAATGCTGAGTGCCTACTGTGTACCTGAATAAATCCAGGTTCCTGCTCTTAAGCTCACAGCCACTAGAGGGGTGACCTGCTGAAAAAGCTTAAAAGGAATCCAGCAGTTCTGACCTGGGTGGGGAAGTTTTAGGGAAACCTGTCCTAGAAAGACCAGCCTTTGATCAGGACCTTGTGGAGAAGGATCCAGCTGAGCTAAGCAAGCATGTTTGAAAGCTCCCGAGGTTCCATTTCTCATCTCTCCCTCCTCACCAAAAGAGCCTTGCCCCACAAGAGTAATGTCAGGCATTCCCTCCAGCAATGATTAGCCTTGCATTCCAGAATTAGAAATAACTTGAGAGGTAAATAACCCCTAGGGAAGTCACATGGCAACAAAAGGCATAAATGTTGATACACAACATCCTTTCTGGAGAGCAGGGGTTTGATCAGGAAATTGAAAATACACGGAAGAGTTACAAAAAGGAAATTATTTAATAAAAAATTTGTTCTACAACTTTGCTACCTTTAGCTTAGTTAGAACAATAGGCACTGTTACATTAGTTTCGCCTAAAGTTGCCTCCTTACGTATTTTAAGTTCAACCTAAGGATTTCTTCATACATAGTGAACAGTAACCTGTGTAAACAGATTTGTGTGTGTGTTTCTTTCTTTACAGACAGGGTCTCGCTCTGTCGCCCAGGCTAGAGTGCAGTTGGCGTCATCATAGCTCACTGCAACCTCAAACTCCTGGTCTAAAGCAATCTTTCCACCTCAGCCTCCAGAGTAGCTAGGAATATAGACCCACACCACCATGCCCAGCTAAATTAAAAAAATTTTTTTGTGGGTAGTGAAGGGGGTCTCATTATGTTGCCCAGGCTGGTCATGAACTCTTCAGCTCAAGCGATCCTCCCACCTTGGCCTCTCAAAGTGTGGGATTACAAGCATGAGCCACCGTGGCTGGCCTATCCCTATTTTACAGATGGAAAAAAACTGAATCCTAGAGAGGCAGCCTACAAATCTGGCACAATTGCTACTAGGATTTGAACTCAGGTCTGAGACCATGCCCTAACTTTTGGCTACTGCCTTATGGGTGAATTTTGGGAGTAAGTCAAACATTTAAACTTAAACATGAAGCTGGTGTGGTGGCTCCCACCTGCAGTCCCAGCTACCCAGGAAGCTGAGGTGGGAGAATCACTTGAGGCCAGGAGTTTGAGACCAGCCTGGGTGATATAGCAAGACGCTTCCCATCTCTAAAAACAAACTTTAAAAAACCCCAAAAGAAACATAAACCTGAAAGTGTAACCAGCTCTATCAACAAATTCCAATGACTCCTGTATGTTTTTTTATAATCTTCTCCCTCTACTAACTACTTGAACTTTTTGAGTCAAATTAAGGAATTTCTGCAAGACAAAGGAGTTGAGATTCTGAAGGCTCCCAGGCAGACTTCCTGACACCAAGACTCACCATCCAGCAGTAACCTGCCCTATGCAGGTAGACCCTTGTTGATTTCCCCTCTTTGAAAAGTCCAGACTCTCCCTTATTTGAAGAGACAGGTTTGAGGCTGCTTCTCCCTTTCTCCCAACAAGACATCTTTAATATTAAAATTTCCTTTTTTCTTTGTCAATCTTCATCATCTCAATAATTGCCTGTCTCTGCAGCAAGTAACTGGACCTAGGCTGAAACCCCCTCCTGGTTTCTAATAACAAAAGTCCAAATTTTTACCTCCAGGTAAATTAATATTCATCCACTCAAAACAGGTTTTTCTTCTGTTTCTAAAAGTTCTCTGTGTTAGTGACTCCTAAAAAAAACCCCACAGTCCAGTCTAGTGATTTCTATTGCTCTGATATTATAATAAAATACGGTATTTTTCTAAGTTCTAGAAACCACTTTTCCTAGAAAAGTGGGAAGAATTGGGTAGCATAGCTTTGGCTGGATTTTCAAGGGAGGAGGAAGTTGTAGGACTTTTTTTGTTTCTACTGAAGCTTGTGTAATTTCTTATAAAACAGTTGTGTATAATTTCTTATAAAACAACTACAAGCCACAGTTATTGTAGGGCTAAGAAATCTGGAATAGAATTAAATTTGGAATTTTTTGTTATACAAAATACCTGCAAGAACCTTAAACATTTTCTTAGATCACAATTCAGAGAGGCCAATTTTCCCTTTTATATCTTGTCTGATAACTCTCCATTATTAGAGATGCCAGAAAAAATGCTTTTGATAGCTCTCAGGCATGTTTGTATAATACTTTATTAAATGCCATCTGCTTTTGCTTTATTAATGTTTTATTAAGGACCATCTGGTTGTTGCTACAGATCATATAGACTCTCCAATGAATCGGTTCTTGCCCATTAATAAATAATCAAGCTCACCATTAGCAAAAGAAATTAAACTGGGTAATGGAAAGAGCAGAGGATAAGGACCTCCATGTCCCGAGGCTGCCCCCAGCTGGTTCTGTGGTCAGCACAGTCTGAACACACCACCCCCTTCCACCCCATGTTTCATCTGAAAATTAAAGGTTGAATCCAGTCTCTGAGGTTACTCAAACTATAAAATTCTGAGTCAGAAACTCAAATGCAGTGCTATAAACCAAGCAGAGGACGGGTATCTGGTTAGGAGGGCTGGGAAGCACCTGCCAGGCTGTCCCTGGAACCTAATAGGCAAAGAACTGGGGAGACTTATTGTGGGTGGGGAGAGGGAACTGCGTAAGGGGAGCCGGGGGGCCACACTGTGCAAGACTTGGGGGAGGGAGGAACTGACTGGCTGAGACCAGATTGGGGAGGGCTCTGCATGACGATAGAAAGTGACATTTAGATCTTTTCTCTGCACCGTTTTTCCCACTTCTTGGCCTTCCATCTCTTTAGTCACTGGGAACCATTCCAATAGGCCTAGCTAAATGAATCAGTCTCTTCATCTTCAGTAACTTAAACATTACTCTTAAAGCAGAGTTTCCCAAACTCTTGTCACACAGGTGACAAGTAGGCCTAGAAATTGAGGTCTTCAGCCCTTGAGATGTGAGCCTCTGGCTGATTATGGTATAAATACTTCTCTTTTTGCGTGTGCCATGCTATGACAAAGATTGGGAGCACTGCCTTAAAACATCTGCTACTCCAAATTGATTTGTTTATCCAATGGCTTCCATCACCAGTTCAAGCATACACAGCATTTATATTAAATTGTATTATATTGGGTTGTATTATATTACTTTACATTAAATGAATGAACGAAGATAAGGAGAGAAAATCACTCAACATATTCATTGAGCCCCAAAGCATGTGTCAGGCACTGAGGAGACCAGTGTGAACAACAGACAAAAACAGACTTCAATGACGCTGTCCTAGGGTTCATATTCTAATGGATGAATGACAATAAGCAGGAGACATAAAGAACATAATATTGCTGGTTTCTGGCATGGCCTGAAAGGAGCTTGGAAATTGTCGCTGTGTCCTAACAAGTAAAAAGCTGAACAAACTCAAAAATCAACAGCTCCTCTGTGGCTGGTGAACGGCTGGGGGTCTGGAGTGGGCAAGTCTGAGAGTTAGAAACTCTTGGCACTTGTGTGAGTTTTACCTCCAGGAGTGCTAACCAGGTTCTCATGGTGAATCTTAGAGAAACATCCCCTCATGCTTGCAGCAGGAGGGGAAAGTAGCTGCTTTAAAATACACCTGAACATTCAGTTCTTCTTAACAAGGCCTGTCTTCAAGAAAAACTATTTTACCAAAGGCTAAAACTATTGAGGTTTCGTCAGAGCCCAGCTTGGTCCCCTCTGGCCATTCTGCCCCGGTGTAAGGGGTGGAGGGGACTCAGATGGGCTTGTGGCTTTCACAGAGCACAGATTCACTGAAGACTGATTAACAGTAATACAGAACACCTCCCCTCCCCCACACTTCACCACCATGTCATTAAAGGCCTGTTTACCACAGTTCCTGTTACCCAGTGCACCATGTTCAGCTTTCAACAAAAAATTACAAGGCATGCTAAGATGTAAAAAACACAGTTTGAAAAGACAGAGCAAGCATCAGCACCAGACACAGATATGGCAGGATATGTAGGCATTATCAGACCAGGAATTTAAAACTATGATTAATATGGAATATGTAGACAGCATACAAGAACAGATGGGTAACTGTGGTAAAATTAAAAAAAAAATATTTGATCTATGTCCCTGGTTCCTGGCACAGAACTCCTAAAACCCTTGGAGCTCCAGATTGGTAAGATTGTCTTTGGTGTGCTAATGAAATGGCTCTTGGTTGGATGACTGCAGGATGGAGACTTTGGCCAGAAAGACCAAACCATGTGATTAGGGGGTTGGAACTTTCAGCCCCACTCCCAACCCCCAGGAAGGGAAAAGGGGCTGGAGATTGAGTTCAATGATCAATGGCTGATGATTTAATAGATCACGGCTACATAATGGAGCTTCCATGAAAACTCCAGAACAACGAAGTTCACAGAACTTCCAGGGTGGTGAGTACATTGAGGTGCTGGGGGTCCCTGGGAGTGGCATGGAAGCTTTACGCCCCTCCCCTCATATCTTGCCCTATGCATCTCTTCCATTTGGCTGTTCCTGAGTTGTATCCTTTATAATAAATGGGTATAGTAAGTAAAGCACCTTCCTGAATTCTGTGACTTGTTCTAGAAAATAAGTGAACCTGAGGGGAAAGTTGTAAGAACCTCCACACATGTAGCCAACTCAGACAGACGTGTGAGTTACTTGGGGACCTGATACTTGCAACTGGCATCTGAAGTGGGGACAGTCTTGTGGGAATGACTCTTTAATCTGTGGGGTCTGTGCTAACTCTGGGAGTTGGTGTCAGAATTGAATTGAATTGAATTAAATTGTTGGACAACCAGTTGGTTTCAGAGAATTGGAGAATCAGAGAATTGGCTGGTGCCAGAAAATACCCCAGAGAGAACCTAACACTAATGAGAGCGGAGAGATAAAAATTCTAAGATAGAACTAAGAAGAAATGCTAGAGTTAAAAACATTGTAAAAGAATTAAAAAATTCCTTTGATGGGCTTATTAGTAGACTGGACACAGCTTAGAAAAGAAGAAATTCTCTGAGATTGAGGCTATGTCAATAGAAACTTCCAAAACAAAAAGCAAAGAGAAAAAAGACTGAAAAAAACAAAAGAACAGAATATCGAAAAACTGTGAGACAACTACAAAAGGTGAAACATTAGTGTAATGAAAATACAAGAAGAGAAAGAAAGGACCAGAAAAAATATTTAGAAGAATAATGACTGAGAATTTCCTCAAATTAATGTCAGACACCAAGCCACAGATCCAGGAATCTTAGAACAACAAGGATAAATGCCAAAAAAAACCTGCACCTAGGCATATCATATTCAAACTGCAGTAAACCAAAGATAAAAATTTCAAAAAAAGAAAATATAAGGCATGTTAGAGAATGGTAAATGCTAAGGAGAAAAAAATAAAGAGGCTAAAGAGTTACCTGGGGGAGGTTTGGAATTTTGATAGAGTGGCCAAGGAAAGCCTCCCTGGGAAGGAGACTTTTTAGTCGAACTATTATGAGCTCTTGAATTCATAGTGGACACCTTAATGATGCTTTTGTTTATTTGGAGTCTGTGATAGGCCCCTTGGTGCAATCAAGAGGAGGAGGATAACTAGGCTTGTATCTTGCTTTTGCCACTTACCAGCTCTGTGATCTTGGGCAAGTTAGCTGACTCTGTAGGCCTCCAGCCACTTCTCCAGATTGTACCCCTAAACAGTGTTTACAGGTTACAGGAAGGCACTCCCAGAGAGCTTGGAAATGAGTGTGAAGACTGTCCTGGGAGAGCTTACTTGGGGCTCCACACTCACTTGATATGCAAAGGTCCCAGATGGCTGCAAAACTGCTCCTGGGCCTGTCTGGCTGCATGGACATTTCTAAAGAAGGGAAAGACCAGAGGAAGGGAAAAAGGACTCCCAGGAAGCATCACTGGGACCTGTCCCAGTCAATCCTGTTCCAGCTCCAATGAGAGGGCCTGAAAGCAACCCTGTCATGAAGATGTGAATGGAGGCCGGGCGCGGTGGCTCATGCCTGTAATCCTAGCACTCTGGGAGGCCAAGGCAGGTGGATTGCTCAAGGTCAGGAGTTCGAGACCAGCCTGAGCAAGAGCGAGACCCCGTCTCTACTAAAAATAGAAAGAAATTATCTGGCCAACTAAAAATATATAGAAAAAATTAGCCAGGCATGGTGGCGCATGCCTGTAGTCCCAGCTGCTTGGGAGGCTGAGGCAGGAGGATCACTTGAGCCCAGGAGTTTGAGGTTGCTGTGAGCTAGGCTGACGCCACGGCACTCTAGCCTGGGCAACAGAGTGAGATTGTGTGTCAAAAAAAAAAAAAAAAGATGTGAATGGAGGAAGTGGCCTGACTCTTTGTCCCATTTGCAAGGCTTTGCCTGATGTGGTCCCCCTGTCTTGCAACAGCCTCTTAGTTATGAGGGCTGCCAACAGAGATAGAACAAGCCTGGGATGGTGATTCTCCCATTGCTCCTATGTACAGAATCCCAGCTCCCTGCATCATGTGACCGCTGCCTACCTGTCCCTGTGCTTGTGAGGACACTGCCTCACTGCAGGTGTTCATCCTTCCCACGGGAGTTGCAGCAGCCACCGCCACCCTGTCCCCTGCTCCTCATGTGGCCGATATTCACGTCTCAGCTTCAACTTCACTTTCTCTATTCAGCATTCCCTGACCCGCAGAGATTTAATAAGGTCTCTTTTATTTATTCTCAACTTTCTTCATAGTACTTTGCTTAATTGTCCATTTGTTTGCTGCCTGTTTTATGTAGGCTCCACAAAGGGAAGAACCACGCCTGCCTTGCTCACTGTGATATCCCCAGTACCTCATGCAATGTCCAACACAGAGTCCGCGCTCTACAAATATTTGTTGAATGCATAAATGAACGAATGAACAGTCAGCTGTGGCTGTGGATTAGAGATAATTCTAGGTTCAGTCATTGGCACTGTGCCTGGCATCTATTTGGTGCCTAATGAATAAATGATAGCTGTTAATTTCATGGACATATTTTGCATCAGATTCTAGTAGTTTCCATGACTAACTTGGTTTTATGTCTTTGCAAAGGCTGTTGGGATCATAGGAATGGATTTCCACAGAGTTCAGTAATTTTTCAGAAATCCAAGTTGCTAGAACTTAGAAAGGCATTTTTTTTCCTGACTGGTTGCCTCTCCTTCTATTTGCTAACACATCTTTTATTTATAAAAGTGGCTATGAGATGAGACTTGATCCTAAAAGATGAAGAATCTAATTGCTAGAAATTCGGATTACTCCAACCAATGAAACACCCAATAGCATTCAAGGCCTGTGGGTCTAGGGTGAGGCAGACACAGAAGGTGCTGGTTACAGGTGATGGGAATTGCATTGTTACGGAGCTCTTACACCCTAGGCTGCCCCCTGGTCTGGGAGGTCCCAGGCCCAAGGGCGTGTGTAAGCCAGAACTCAACGACAGAATAAACTTGCTCTTCTCCCCACCTTCATCCCTGAAAAGTCTGTCTTTAGATTCCTGGAAACTCACCAGTGAAAATAAAACCTTTTTGTTACCATCCTATTTTCTTTATAAACTCAATTCTGTTCAGCACTTAAAAGCCCTTGTGTATAAATAAATTCAGTGTTTAGTCTTACATCGCTGTTTAAATCATTTGGGCTATAATTTGGTTTTATGATTTAGGCAACTCAAATTGTACAGCTAGTACCTGAATTACATTGAAAAAAAATTAAGTTTGATAGCTTAAGTGCTATTATTATTCCTTTACATTTTAGTGCAACTCATAAATCCACGTACCCATCACCTTCATTTTAATATGGTTTATGACTAATTCATTTTCATTGTATTCATATTTCATGGCAATTCATAATGTTCTTCCATTTACTGATTTGTAATCGGTTCTTATTTTTGTATGTTTTGAAGACTCTCTGCTTCAGATACATTGTATAGATCTAAAGAATTTTTAAGGCTAATTAATAGCCACAGTCATATTGTAACTCATCAGTATAGCTCCCCTTTCCCCATCTTTGTAAGAGCCAGTCTGTGTCTTCTAAAATAGCTATGGCCCCTTAGGTTTTACTGGGAGAGGACGATTACACATACACACGTGAAGACTTCCCCTGGAAGAACTCTTCCTAGAATCTGGTGCTCCTCCTCTGAGTTCGTATAAGTCCTTTTTGCCAACTGTGCAAAGTTCTGTGACTCCTACTTCCTGGGGTTGTCAAAAGGCTCAGATGCCATAACCACATCTTTCCGTATTCCCAGAACAGCAACTCTCTTGCTTTCTCTTCTTGGTTTCTGATCTCTTTTTATCTTTAATTTCCCTGTGCTTACAGGGAAATCTGAGACGCACAAATAAATCTTTTTGAAAGTATGTGAGGTCTAAGTTATAAACAAGTTATCCTGCTGTCTTTAGGAGAAAATTCTGTCTGAGAGACTCTTGTAGCAGTACAAGTCTGAGCTATGAGGGACATCCCGGCCCTGCTCGCCCTCCATCTCCTCTCCAACTCCAAAGAAGAGATCTCTCTCCAAGGTGTTTTCTGTCAGCATCACTCATTTGCCTCTTAACAAAAACAGGATTGTAGTCACCTGTTTGGAATTTTCTTTTTTTTTCCCCCCACAATCTGTCTTTCACCTTAATCCTCAATCCAGAACCAGGACCTCCCAAAAGATTTCATGCATCTCCCAGAACTTTGATTTAGTGCCCAATTCTGGCTTTCGGATCCTGGATCTGCAAACTCATCCTTCCTTCCTCTCTTTGGAGCTGATCCAGATATGAAATCCAGCTCCTGCCTTTGATTTACACAAATACCACCCACACGAGGCATGTGTGGAGAAGATGCTACTGAATGCTGGGGAAATAGAGAGTTTACAGGAAAGCAAAACACGCAACTAAACATTGCACAATAGGTGGCCCTGGGAATTTGCCACCTCTGTGGTTTGTCTTCTGCTGATTCATACTTTTGGGGTGTCGTATTTCATCCACAGTGTTTTATCAATTAGTTTTCCCAACAAAAACAGTTCCTTTCCTAAAAGGAATTCCAATACCAGGTTTTATGGTAATTTTTTTCTCACCATGTTACAAAATACTATGTGGACATATTACCGTCTGAACTCTATCGTAAATCTTGGAAAGCAAAGACCTTCTTTCGGGTTTCTTAGCAACTCAGGAGAAGGCAAGGGGCTGAATATTGATTATCTGCTATGTGTCCAGCACAGTGCTAGATAATTTTTTGATGTATGTTATTTTATTAATTTCTATCCTATGAAATTAGGGTGATTACTTCTATTTAACTGTTTTGGAGACTGAGGCTCAGAAAGATTAAATAATTTGCCTAAAACTCCTACTGTTTAGGATGAAAAATCAACACAATTTGTGAAATGACTAGAACTCCATGACACTTCAATCTTGCAAAGGGTTGCTGCCCTCCCTCCCTACCACCCACCTGCCCAACCAGCCTCAGGGTCTTTGCTAAGAACGAGTTGTGATAAGGAAGAGCTCCTGGGTGCTGGCCATGGTGAACATGGTGGTGGCACTTCCGAGAAAAGAGAAGTCTCCGAGACAGGAAAACAGAGGGGTCTGAGTCAGATTATAAGAAACCATCAAACAGTTCCTGGATTTAATTGTCGCTTGTTTTAGATTTTTATTATGAAAAATGTCAAACCTATACCCAAAGAAGATAGACTAGTATAATAAACTCCCCTGTATCTATCATCCTGCTTCAATAATTATCAACACAGGGGCAAACTTAGTTCATCTGTATCCACCCCCTCCCCACCATTTTATTTGGAAGCAAATCCTAGGTTTCATTTTATAATGAGGTCTTCAACACCTCACCAGGATTTGCTGTTTGTCATTTAAAACTTCTATTAAAATTAAAACCTTAATGGATCACTTTAATTAAAACCTTCTGCAGCAGATCTAAGTTCTATCAAGCAAATGAGCCTGGTGATTTGGAAGCCCAAAGGGCATTTTGTCTCTCTGCTTTCTTAGGTCACCAGTCCCACTTCCTGCTCCAAGGGTGATTTACTTTCTGGACCAATCTGATGAAAACTATGTCCTTTTATTTTTTAAAAGGCAGCAAATTCATTTATATGTATGTGTACCCATAGTCATGGAAATAGCACTAAAAGTAAAAAGTTATGTACCAAAATAGTATTTTCTTGTGATGGTGCAAACTCAGGAAATTTCCAGTTTATTCTTTCCTTTTAGTTATATCTATTATAAATGTTTCCATTTCTAAAATTAATGAATAAAATGAATATTATATTCATTGTATTCTTATACTAATTTTATAATTTAAATTTTTTATGTTTCTAAAAGCAATGAATTATTTTTATGATTAAGAAAATGGGCTGGGCACAGTAGCTCATGCCTGTAATCCTACCACTCTGGGAGGCCAAGGCGGGTGGATCCCTCGAGGTCAGGAGTTCGAGACCAGCCTGAGCAAGAGCAAGACCCTGTCTCTACTAAAAAAAATAGAAAGAAATTATCTGGCCAACTAAAATATATATAGAAAAAAAAAATTAGCTAGGCATGGTGGCGCATGCCTGTAGTCCCAGCTACTGGGGAGGCTGAGGCAGTAGGATCGCTTAAGCCCAGGAGTTTGAGGTTGCTGTGAGCTAGGCTGACGCCACGGCACTCACTCTAGCCCAGGCAACAAAGCAAGACTCTGTCTCAAAAAAAAAAAAAAAAGAAAATGAACAAAAATGTCCACCATGTAAAACATATGAATTCCAAAGAAGCTTTTATGGACAATAAGTAACACATTGTGTTTCTTACACAGGTTGAACCATTCAGAATGTAAAATGGGAATAATATTTTAATCAATCAACAAAATTTGGATACCCTGAGATTGCTCAATAGGTGGTCCTCTAGTTTGCCTGTGTATCGATCAAACTCTGGCTCTGCATATTATCTGAATCAAAAACCACAACCATGGTTTGACCAAGGCCTTTAGGGCTGCTTTGGAAAGCAAGAAACAGCATAGAAAAGTGAAGTTTAGGAATCGAACCATTGGAAATTTGGGGTGTTTTGGATGGTTCTTAGGAAAAAAAAGGGTAGGATATTTGAAACCAGAGCTCTTCTGGAAAAAATCCAGACATACTGAGAGTCACTACTCTTTCAGGGCCATTCTTGCAGGTGACTTCAAGGAGCAGCAAGGCCACACCTATACAGAAAGCCTGTACTCCTGTGCTTCTAAAAAGCTCCTCCTGCCCCACCCCAGATAATTAGCTCAGCTCGTGTCCTTCCAGGCTTTGATGTGAAAGTGGTGTCTCTTGATGTGATAAAAGGAGATTAAATCTTAATAAGTTGTATGGTTCCAATTTATTTTGCCTTAAAAAAAAGTTTATGAGGGCTAGATGTGGTAGCATGCACCACATCCCAGGTGAGGTGGGAGGATCTCTTGAGCACAGGAGTTCAAGGCCAGCCTGGGCAACATAGTAAGACCTCATCTCAAAAAAAAAAAACCCACTAAGAACAAAGTTTATTAAATCATACTTAATTTTCCAATTTTTCTGCAAAGAAGATGTATTGTGTGATATAAAAAAGAAAACACATCTATTGTGCCCTTGAACCCACTCTAGCTTCCCATCTGTTCCCCTCAAAGGTTCCCTCTAAAAAGCTGGGCATAGAAAAAGGAAGAGAGAGAGAGGGAGGGAAGGAGTCGAGGAAGAGAGAGAATGAGTGTGTGAGTGTGTGTATATAGGGGAACTAGAACTAATCAATAGGTTTCAAAAAGTCCCTTCTCATTCAGAAAGGGAAGGAGACATCCAAGCTGAGGACTGAGGTTAGAGCTAGCAGAAAAATGGGACTCAGCCACCCCAGGAGCCTTAGTAATAAGAGGTTGGAAACTAGACATGGGTAGACCAGTTAATGGGGTCTATAAGCCTGCCCGAGGAGCTTCAGAACTCAGCATCAGACCTCAGACTGAGCAACAGCAGCAAAAAAGTGGTCAACAAGGATCTTTAGACCAAACGTATTTGTATTAAGAGACAGAATAGGGTGATGTAAACAGAGAAATTGCAAAAACAGTGGTTTAATCAAGATAGAAGACTTTCTTGTTGTTGCTGTCTCTCTAACAAGAGTTCAAGTAGGTGGCCAGAGCTGGTACAGCAGATTGATGATGTAAGGTGACCAACTGTCCCAGTCTGTCCAAGACTGAGGAGGTTCTCAGTTTGCAGGGCTTCCAACGCTAGACCCGGGAATGGCCTGGGCAAGCCGCGACAAGTTGGTTGCCCTAGGTGTTGGGTCCCAGGGTCCATCAACCTTGTTGGTTTGCCAACATGTAGTCTCCACCCAGGGATGTGAGGTAGCTGCTTCAGCTTCCTCACTGGGCCCATGGCCAGCCAGCAGGAAAGGGAGAAGAGGACAGGAGAGCACATTCCTTTCTCTTTAAAGGTACAGCCCAGAAGCTGCACGGTCTGCTTCTGCTCACGATGTTCTAGTCAGAATCCAGTCACAAGACCACACCTAGCAAGAACCTGCAAAATGTCATGAGCTGGATAACCATGTGCCCAGTTGAAACATCTATTATTTTGGATTTAAAAGGAAATAAATACAGAGGGACATCGAGCAAGCTGCCGTAGTGCTGAACAGATAATACTTCACAATGCCATACCTCACAACTCCCTTCCAAGTGGTTCTGTCAGGGCTGCAGTCTGCTCTTGGTTCTTGCTGTGCTCTTGGCCGAAGTGTCAGGTCCAGCCGCTTAGAGGATCGTTATCGTAGTTTTTTGGCTCCTTGCTTGGAAAAAAATCATAAGCAGCGCTGGTGCAATGGAGTGACCACAAGCAGGAAGCTTCACAAGAGTAGCTTTTTATTATAAAATGAAACGGGTCTGTCTCTGAGAGTGGAGAGAGACAGACTGACTCACTAGACGACTAACTGACTCTCTGGAAGTTCCCAAGTTGTTTCCTTTTATTGGCCTATTCTGGGTAAGGGCTTTTGGGAGGTGTAGGTTGTTACCAGATGATTAACAGGTGTTCTCAAGGTTCTATCTGAGCAGGCAAGCTCCTTCTCTAAAAGCCCTACCTGGCCAGGATGAACCACAATGTAGATTTAAGCTAATGATATAATAATTAGCTTTAGGTTACTCTAGGTCACTTTCCAAATCCTATTATTCCTAGGCTGGGAAATTCCCAGGTTGAGAAAGCATGCCCTCCTTCCCCAGCTGTAGCAGTTCCTTGGGATAGGATTAAGGGTGGGGCAACACCAAAATGGAGTGCCCGCCCTTATCCTTATTCCCAGGTGGGGCAATTGCTGGAGGCAGCACCAAAGCAGGGCACCCTTGTCCCTGGGAGAGCCGGAGATCCTAGCTATCTACCTAACAGTTCATTTTGCATAAACTGTCACACTGGTACCATGTGACCCTTCACAGCTGAGGTACCAGGGCTGATCCTATGACCCGAGTGCAGTCAACTTACACTGTTATCATCTGCTAATGAGATGGCCTGATGCAGCAGCATTACTCACTAGGCTGTGACCCTTTTCCTAAAAGAATTGAAATGCAGATACATAAAATTAGTCAGTTGCAGAGGCTGAAAGATATCCAGAGGGAAATTAGGCAGCAGACACTCTGAGATAGCAGAAGCCATGAGGTAGAGAAAAGATATTCAGGTAAGAAAGCTGCTGGTAATTGCAGAGTGGTAGATGCAGAGAGAGAGAGGCAGGACAGAGAGAATTAACCTGCCCTTGAGAAGGAAAAGATAATCTTATTGGTAGGAGTGGGCAGGTTCCTAAGTAATCTTGGAGTTCCATAAATATATTCCAGTCTTTGGAGGCCTAGGAGTATGGCTGCTCCACCACATCCTGCCCAAGTCAGTATGACCATTGGAAAGGCAGTGAAGGAGTATCCCTACTTCCAGAAAATCTTCTAGAAAGTGGAAGTGCTTGAGTTGAGTCTTAAGCGGGAGGAGGTGTGTGTTGGGCAGATGTGGGAGGAGATACTTCTCAAACAGGAATAACGTGTGCGAGGGCACGGAGAGCTGAGACCACAGCAGATCAGTGGAACAGGAGAGAGGTGCACGTGTGGGGGAGTGATGAGATGTAAGGCTTAGGGCCATCATTGTCAATGAATTTATATTCCTTATATGACACCTTATTAAACAGTTAAATCTACCTCATTCTCAATTAGACACTATGATAAGTATTTTACATATATTATGTACAGTTTAGGGCTATACATTACATATATTATGTATAGTTTAGGTCTGTGTTTCTCAAACTATTTGGTTTCAAGATACCTTTATACTCTTAAAAAACATTAAGAACCCCAAAGAGCTTTTGTTTGTGTGGGTTATAGCTATTAATTTTATTATTATTTTTTAGAGACAGGGTCTCACTCTGTCTCCCAGGCTAGAGTGCAGTGGTGTGATCATAGCTCACTGCAACCTTGAACTCCTGGGCTCAAGCGATCCTCCTGCCTCAGCCTCTTATGAGGCTGGGACTGCAGGCACGTACCACCACGCCCAGCTAATTTTTTTTAATTGAATTTTTGGGGGGGTTATATCTATTGATATTTACCATATGAGAAATTTAAAATATTAATTCATTGAAATATCATTATTAAACCCACTATATGTTAACATAAAAACACACTTTTAATGAAATATAGCTATAGTGTCCAAAACAAAAAAAATAGAGGGAACCACAACCAGACTGGAGGTTTACTTCAGTTTAGAACTGAGGAGACCTGGGCTCAGCACAGCAGAGTTGGATTCCAAGGCAATTACTTTACATTTTTGCAAATCTCATTAAAGTGTGGTTTCAAAGAAGACAATGGGATTCTCATACTTACTGAAAAGTGGTCTTACTAATAAACCAACAGAGGAAAATAAACTGTCAAACAGAAAGTAAGAGAAATAAACTCACAGCATATAATTGCCCCTTTGAAGGAAAAACTCACAACTACCTTTGTTTAGTTAAAACACCTGTGGCCTAACTTGTTATTGCTAAGAGTTTTTTCTCAGCCTTGAAGAGCCCTGAGCAGACAGTAGGGGTGCAAACTACCCACCCCCAACTCCTACCCTCCACCTCACTTCCCGTCAGAAACAAATTTCAAGGACTCAGATAACCCAGCCTCACAGAGGAAAGAGAAAATAAAGAACACCTGCAACAGCTTCATGGCCACTTCCGTTATCAGTCTGCTGAAGCAGAAGGGAGAAAAAAGCCATTTTTACCTTTTAAAACTCCAAGCAACTTTCCCTCAGCTGCCTGGCACTTTCCACCTTCCTTCTTGCTGTGGCCACTCCCTCCCTTTTCTCTCTCTTTCTTTCTCTTTCTTCCTTTCTCAGAAAAATAAATAAACTTTTTACTACTTACTATTTCACTCCTGGTGTGAGAAATCTTTCTCCAACCTGTGTCGTGAGATCCTCATGAGGTCCCCACCCTTTCACTTACTTCTGCATTAACCTGTTCTTGTTGCAATTTCACATGCCATGTAGCTCCTGGAAAACTTCACTGTACATTGATGAAAAAATAAAAAGTTAGATAGCGTCTTAATATTTTTATGTAAGTAGTTTAGACCTTGCAGACCTCTTTCATGGGTCTTGAAGGTTCCCAGATCATGCTCTGAGAAGTTAGAGGCTCAGAGGGTTCCCATCCTGGCTTTATCAAGTTCAAGATGGTAGCTGTAAGCAAGTTACCTGACCTAGGTCTCAATTTCTTCCTGTGTAGAATGGGGTCAGCATCTAGCACAGAGTGAGTGCTCCATAAATGACAGTGGTCAGCAAGCCTCACAACCAGCCTGGAGGTTTACTTCAGTTGAGAACTGAGGAGATCCAGGCTCAGCACTAGGACTCCGAGGCAATCTTTCTGATTCCAACACTGAGCTCGTGACTGCTGTGTTACACATATCACACTGACGTGTTTGAGCAGAAAAGGATTATGAGCAGATTAATGCTATAACCTGATTTCAGAACAATCACTCTGGTGGCAGCACAGTGTATGGATGGGAAGGAGTGTGGTGTGCAGAAGGGGCTCCATTCAAAGCGTGTGGCCTGGGTCAGGGGCTCTGGGGCCAGGGAGAAGAACTTCACAGGTAGGCAGGGTGAGGGAGAGGGAGGAGGCCAAAATCACACCCAGGTTCCTTGTGTGAGCTTCTGGGTGGTGGTGACATTTACTGAGACAGGGAGGAAAGGAATGGGTTGGAAAAGGAGAAGATGATCTCATTCTTGGATGTGTTGCATGTGAGATGCCCCAGGGGTTCCAAGTGGGGGTTTCCACAGGCGGCGGAATAAGGATGCCGAGGTCAGGGAGAGGCCGCAGCAGGCATTCGTGCGTGTTCTCTGTGAAGGATGGAAGCAATAATTCTGGGTGAGACTGGCCAAGGTCCTGGCCTTTCCAAGCCTCTCATTGCTGCCTTCCTAAGATCCGAAGAGTAGTTTACCTTTCCTTACCTGGGATAAATGTTAGGCATGTCTTTCTGGGGACCTTGACTTTCTTAGACGATGGCTTGAGAGAGAAGACTCCCCATACTTGCCCATGGGCACCTAACTTTGGGGTAGAATAGGTGTCAGCAAACTATAGCCTGCAGTTCAATCCTGTGTGTTGCCTAGTTTTTGTAAACACAGCCACACCCATCCATGTACTTATCGTCTCTGGATGCTTTGGGGCTACAACAGCAGAGTTGAGTGTAATAGATACCATGTGTTCTGCAGAGCCTATGATATATACTATCTGGCTTTGAAAAATATTTTTGCAGATCCCTGGAATAGAGTACTGCACCTCGAGGTGTAGTTTTCCTATTTACTTAATAAAGTGCCTTTTAGCACAGTTCCTGGCACAGGAAATATTGAAGAAGTGTCACTTATATAATGATCACATCCTTTTCTTTTAACATAAAGGTTTTTCAAGATCTATTTAGCCCATAGTCCATGTGTTTTAAACATTTTAAGAACCCCAGTCTTGGGCTACCACTTCCTGTCTTTCTAGTACTCTGTCTCCAACTGTCCTTCAGCCTCCTGCTGTCTATTGATTGTGGTCACGGTCCCTCCCTGTACATCTGCAATGTCATTTTTCCAGATGGCCAATTTCCACTCTTAAGATTAAAATGACTAATTTAGGACAGATTCTGCAATCTGTAGGTGAACTCCATGAGGGCAAGGACTGTGTCTGGGTTCATGAATGTTTGTTGATTGACAGAAGAACATTTCTACCTATGCTTGAGATCACGAAGTGGCAGTATAGAGAGGGCTTTAATGACAATCTGCCCATTTGCTCTTGGGGCAGATGAGATTTTTGAGGGGAAGTGGCTTGCCCAAAGTCTCACCACTAACTAGAATTAGGTTCCCCAAGTCCCATCCCAGGGCTTTTTTTCTGTGCATTGAGTTGCCTGTGTCCACCTCCAAGACCTGAGGAAAACTTTGAAGCTAAGATTAAAGAACAAGTACTTAAACTTGGAAGGGAAAGGGGTGTTGGGATCACACTCTTTCCATCTCATTCGGTAGCACAAGGAGTTGGATTTGGAAAGAAGGCGGACACACACTTGTACCCCCACACTACTCTGAGTGGGTTGTAAGAGTTTGGTCAAGTTGCTTAACTTCTGGTCTTCAGTGAAAACTTCTGATCCATGGGGACTGCCTAAATGGGGCTGTTCTGAGGCATCTGGAGTGGAGTTGCAAAACCGCAACTCACACTACCACTCAGAAGTGAGAAAAATATTCTATTATCTTGCTGATAACTGGTCTGGTCCTCATGAGCCCTTCTTCTATTGGTTAGCAAAAATAAACCTAACTAATGGTCCAACTTTGTTTAAAATTTAGTCTAAATGGGTACAAGAGTTTCAGTTTGGGCTAATGAAAAAGTTCTGGAGATGGAGGATAGTGGTGACGGTTACACAACAATGTGAATGCATTTAATGCCGCTGAACTGTATACTTAATAATGGTTAAAATGGTAACATGTATGTATATTTATTTCACCACAATAAAAGAAGGTTTTAAAAAAAACACGTAGTCTAATCTGATCATCTAGACGGTCTGTTCTGGTAGTGTTCCGTCACTTTTGGAGAGATCTCTCTTAGATTCCTGGGGTTTTGGCCTCACTTCTTCTGCCTGACTGTTTGGATGTGGTAGAGACCTTGGTGGTGTTGGCTTATGTGACTGACCTGTGGCTGCGGGAAGAGTTTAGGTCCTTGGACCCGGTTCCCTTGGCGTCCTCTGGCCTCCTTGGCCACCTGAGTGCTGCCTGCCTCTATTTCCTACCCTTTGTCTCACGCCTCTGGGCTGAGGAAATACCAGATATTGTGACATGTCAGAAATTTCATTGTAACCAAGGTTGGGCAGCAGTGTTGTGGCTTAATTACCAAGGAGAGGAACCTTGAGTCATCCTGGCTGCGAGTCCGTCTCTTCTCCTTCCAGTCACCAGCCTGGTCGAGCCCACATCCCCTTCTCGCCTCACCACTTGGAAGTCCTCTATCAAGCCATCTCACCACGCTGCGATTGTCGACTCACCCACCAGCTTCCCGACAGGCTGGCAGCTCCCGAAGGTGGAGGACTGTGTATTTCCAGTGTCTAGGTCCATTCCTGGCTCAATGTTTTCAAAGACTGTCACAGCAGTTGCTGGGTGCTCCCGGTCTCAAACCCTTTTTAGAGTATCCATAAGATATTACAAGGGAAAGAGGAGATTATGGTCCTTACCTTTAAATTTCAAAGACAGTATGAAAGCAACGTACAAAATTTAATGAAAAGAAACACACGGTTTTACCAACATGCCATTTTTGAAGTCCTAGAACAATCATGAAATTAGAAGGTGGTGTCCCAGCTGCATGGTGATCAAACGCTGATCTACAAACTGTGCGGTGCTGTGTGGGTCTGAATTACCCGAGAGAACTTTGTTGGGTGTGTGTGTGTGTGTGTGTGTGTGTGTAGATTATCACCAGGACATTAGCCAAATCTGAGAATCACTGCTTACCTTGACGTATCTTCCTCAGTCTGATATCTGTCTAAATTATGGCAGTTAATAAATAGGAGAGCATGCTCACAGGTCCTTAAAACCATTATAACAACAATAACATCAAGGAGAACCAAAGCAGCTCATCATAATTCATCCTTGGTAAAATAAATGCAAGCCAAAGTCATTTACCAAATTCTATCCTCTTGAAGGCTCTTCTACCTATTCACTTACTGAAAATTCCTCTGAACACTCAGACATGATCTGTTCTATGAATAGGAGGTCCACGTGCTTGTTTTTCTGTTTGCACTGATTGTTCCCCTACCCTGGCCTCTGTGCTCACTTGGGTTCAGCCATGAAGGCGCACTGCTAGGACAGTGGCAGCTGGAGGAGATAAAGGTTGGGATAGTTCTTGCTTACTCTGGATTTTTCTGGTAGGGGCTGCATGTCTCTCTCCAACTACGGCTCCTGATGGTTGTCTCCTCCTCAGACGCTCCAGCTACTGTGGCGTAGTAATGACTTCCCACTGCTGGTAATCTTTTACCAGGCTGTGTGCTTCAGCCTGCTCACAACCCTGCAAGTAGTCCTTTCATTGAAGTCTCTTGAACCATCTGCTTTGGATTCTATTTCCTGCAGCAGCCCCAAATAATAAGTCCATAATAAGAAATCCTTTACTGGTGTCAACTAGGTGGGCAGTGATATCCTGATTTGCTAATCACTGATGGACATTAACTATGTTAATGTTGATATTTCATTGGTATGACTAGAAAATAATGGGACTAAATTTCTAAACTAATGGTTTGGAACTTAGACCTCCAAATTTTATTGCCTCTTCAAAGTCAACCCCTTAAGATGCTTTAATACCAATATGTTAAAATAATGACCACCATGTTAAAATATTCTGAGGCTGCCTTTTAAGATGTCCTTTAGTGTCCGTAATACATTATTTTGAATAATGCCGAAAAATTGGCAATGATTTCATTATTATGTTTATATACAAATTTCACTAATTGTCCTCAAAACGTCTTTTATAGCTTTTCTTTTCTTTTAAGCCAGGATCCAATCAAGGTTCATGAATTGCTCCTGGATGTCTCTTTAAGTTCTTTTAGGGATGCAGAGATGACTTTATGTAAGTAACTCTACAATCTAGTGCATTGCATAACACCATAAATATATCAACAGAATCAAATGGAACTTTAGAGAATGCTAAGGGTGTTCTTGGCATTGCAAAGGATTCAACCTATGTATGGGAGATGAGCTGGTCATTCGTAAGGGCCAATAAATTGATGTGAATAGAAGAAGCATTTGCTTTTTCATGTGAGGACACGCAGAGAAAATGATGACATCTCCCTAGCACGCTGGGCTAGACAGAGGGGCTCCTGCTGCCTCAGGCCCCCATTCCAAGGGCTGGGGGATCTGCATTTGTGGCATGCCTCAGAGATGTTGAGAGTGAAAGTGTGACAAGTCTATACTTTCCAAGAGTCTCTGTGTTCCAGACTATTCCAGAGTATTCTTATCTCCAGCCCCCATTACTTTAGGTAACCTGGTGTGTTTCTTCCTTGAAAGAGTCTCGTTCTGTCCCTTTTCAGCAGCCGCATATACCCATTAATCTGGAAAAACAAAGACAATGGTGGCCTTTTTCCATGTTATTTATTCACTTTCAACTAGCTACATGAGGGGGATACACACATTAATAGGAGCTTTTGGGGAGGCATTGGGTATGGAGGGAAGGGCAGGATTTAAACAGAAAATAATTTCACAAGCAGTTAAGTAGAAGATTCGTAAATATCCATTAAAAAAAAAAAACCAGTATCATCTGAGGTAACAGAGGAAGATAAAATCACAAATAAAATAGTCACTTGTGATCACTGCATTCCCCAAGACCAAAGTCTCTGAAAATGGTTTGCATTTGAGACTGTCATGATTTGCAGATATTTATGTGATGTGGATTTCCAACACAGAAAAAGAACGACTAACACTGAGTCACAGATTAATACAATGCAGAGGAAATTTGAGCACATGAAAATAGCTATCATCTGGTAGCAAAAATAGATTTATGCTGATGTTAATATCAAAATTAAAGACATTCAAATAAACTATGCCAATACATCGGAACTATTATTCCTAAGATCATAAGAACAATTTCTTGTTGCTTCTGCTCGTAACGAAAAGGTCTGAGGAGATTCTACGATCGCCGGAGGCATAATATAACTTGTAGTGTTATGTCGTAGGCCTACCTCAAGGTTCAACAGCCAAATAAAAACTTTTATTATTTTTCTTTTAGGCTTGACATCTTTAACAGTAGAACAAGATCACTCATCATAAATCTGGAAAATACAGAGGAAGGACAGTGCTTGAAGCCCAAGTAAACAATGTATTGGATGTAATTAAAAGTAGAATAGGAGAAAACAGCAACTCCAATCAAGTAAACATTAACAAAAAAAATCAGTTTGTACATTCCCCCCACCCCCACCCCCGGAGTCCCACAGGAAGTACAGGAAGACCGTGGTGCTGCTCGGACATCCTGGTACTTGTCGCCTGCAAGTGAACTCTCATCTCTAGTTAGGACCAGAACCAGCCTGGCCTGGGGAGAGAACTACACGGAGAGGCTTTTATTACCTTTGTCTCAGGGAAATACCAGCCTTGGGGTGCTTTGGGGCCTGGGGAGGGAACTGATCAGCTTGCCTGCTACACTGGAGACTGTTGGCTCCTTCCTCAATGGGTTTCCTGCAGTTTAGGGTAGTCAACAGTGGCACCAGGAACATCATCTGAAGTGCAGGGTGGTTGCCTGCACAAATTTCTAAGAATTTCTGTGTAACTCAGCAGAAATTTAGGACGGAATAATTAGGAAATAAAATGGAAGTTAAACTATGCATCTCAAATGGTGCAGTGATTGGCATTATTTAATAGGGAGATTTAAAGAGTAGAAAATTAAATTCTACATCAGTTCTTCCCAAAAAATGCCATGTTTCTGTTTACTCCATCTTAAAAACATACAGTGTTGCAGAGATAACAATTTGGTGGAAAGGTGCTTTTGAGAAAAGGGACAGAAGGAAAAATGAAGCCATTTCCCCCTCAAGGTAGTTTTAAGCTTCTGACGTCAGGATGCAACACCAAGCTGTTTAAAGTTCAGAAAAGCCCTTTGTATATGCCGGGACTGACTAGCAGATTCCTAAATTTGCATATAGTTCTGTATCATATTTTAATTCATCCTCAACCCCATCTCAAATGAAATGACAAAAGAGGTGATATTTGGTCCAGTTGTCCTTTTGATTCCAAATTAAAGCATAAGATCAATTCAAATAACTGCACTGGGACAATTAAGGGATTACCAAAAACTGCACAACAATGCTACATCCATGCAGGCTGTAGGTTTTTTGTTGCTGTTTTTTTCTTTTTTGAGCCAGCCTCTGGAGCAGGCCAATTTAACAGCCAGTATTACTAAAATTTTACATTTACCCTCACATTGTGAAAACTAGATTTGTTTTCCCCTTGAGTACCCTTAAATCTACAGCCTGCTTCCTCATGTCTGTGAACAGAATTCGGATAAATGCTTGAAAAAGAAAGAACAAAGCACATACCAAAGAATTTGTGCCGTTCAACTGTTTAGAAATGGAAATGACATTCACATTGTGTTCATCTTGGCATCTTCATAAAATGGAATAAATGAATCCCATATTTAATGAGTTGTTTTAAAATGCCAGTCACTTGCAGATTCCAAGAGGCTACAGATCCACTTTAAGTAACTCCCCATTTTGAAAATGCAATACTGTCCGACTAGCTATTTGGTATGAGGCTGAAAAATCGTGCATTCTTTTCCCTTTAGTTTACTCTGCATTCGTAACATTCTATATGCTCTGGATTTCTTTAAATATCAAAAAATGTTTTCAGGAGAAATCTTTTTACCACATCATTATACTTGATATTCCATAGGATTGTTATGGACATTAGAATAAAAGGCTTAATAATTAGGCTTTGGTTTTAACGTAATCTGGGCAGAAGTTGGAATTGATTTGATAACATAATTCAACTACTGCACAAATTATATTATTGTAATTTGAAATAACACATTTAAAGAGACAAAGTTTCCCCTTTTAGAAGTTATAATACATATTATTCAAGACTGCTGCAAAACTCACAAAAGAGCGACGTGAGTAACAAGAAATTGTAGGAAAGGGCTAAGACACTCAAAGCTTTATCAGAACACAACAAAGGAAGAACATCAATTTTCTACGTTTGTCTATAAGGCAGATGGTCGAACTTTTTATACAAGATCTAAAATACAGTGCTTATTTAGAGGTAGAAAATACTAAAACAGTATTTAAGAAAAACATGTTGAGTTATTCAAAACAATCAGTTATTTTGCTAAAGTTTTAGAAAGTCAAATTGCTGTGTGGAATGAACTGTATGTTTATGCTAAACTGGGACGTTCCACACTCAACAGAGAACAGGAGGGGTCAAAACCTAGGGGTGGAGTGGGAAGCAGGAAGTATTTCTTAACTTGTCAAGGATTCAGCTCTCACTAACGAGAAATTTCCCACTACCTCTCTGAGATGCCATTACAATAATTAATGGAGAATTCACTAATTAATGACAAATTCTCTGAGCAAGAGGGTATGATTTTGTATATAAGGCAATAGAAACTACAGGGAAGAATGAGCTGAAATGCTTCTTCTTCAAGAAGGTGCCGTATCCATCATATATAAAAACACACCCCACTAATCTTATACCCTCCCCCTAATCACTAAAATGCAAATGAAAATATTCTTCAGACTCCAGCACCAGCAAAATTGTTCTGTATGAGCAATTCAAGAGCTGTCTGAGGCAGAAAGATATTTCAGCTACCAAATTAAACTCGGGTAGCTTACGCATGGGCAAGTAACCCTGGGTATTCTTATTTCTTAATGCACCCAGGAGAGGTTGACTTTTTTTCTCCAACATAATTTATAAGGCATAAATTTAATTTGAATTTTCCTTAACCTTTGGAAAATTAGTGTTAAAGCTTCTTTTTTTTAACCCACACATTAACATTCAATCTTTCATTTTTATTAAATAGTTCATATATAAAAAGAAATATCAAGGTGTTCTACATTCATATAAACAATCATGATAACATTTGAAATTGTAAAGGAACCCACTGAAGAAAATATGTACTTAAATACAATGCTAAGCTAAGCACAAGTGATCATTCTAGATAATATCTTTTAAATATACAGACACAGGTTTGTGCTGCTTCAGGAAGCAAACACGGGAGAAGTACGCCAACATTTCTGTCTTCTTCTTTACTTTTTCACCACAAGACAGGATGGTCCAGTTTGGAAAAGCCGAGGTCCCTTCTAAGTTCCAAATAGGTGCCGTTGCTCACCCAAGAGTCATCATCGGATTTCCTGTGAAAGATGAAACAATTTCTTGGAGACTCTTGAAAACAGTGTCACATTCTCTTTCCCTCCTCTACTCCCCACCATCATTCTCCCATGCATTCAACATCCCTGAGAGCCCAGTATTGATTAGGACAGGGAAATGGAAGCCTGGAAACCACTTTCATCCTTCTGACTTTACTTCTCAATCTTAGAGGCTGAGGAAAGTGGTGCTTCTGAGAGAAGGATGGAGCTGGGGGCGGGGGGGAGTCTGTCATTTATAAAACATGGCTAGGATGACAGTCACCGCCTTGGGACCAATGACATAAAGCCACACATCGACCAGGTTGTTCTTAGGAGATGATAAGTTAACATTTAAAAAAAGGGCATTGGAAGTCATAACAGTCTGAAGAGAATACTCTTGATTTACTATTCTTTGAATTGATCATATATTACATAGATCAAAATTCAAAAGGCACAAAAGGGTATATAACTAAAAGTTTTCTTCCTACCCCTCTCTCCTAGCCCTCCGGTTCTTTTCAGAGGCAGTGATGTTATCAGCTTTGTTTTTTCAGAGAAATTCCATGCCCGTGTATGCATGATACACACTCTACCCTCTCCCATTCTGACACAGTGTTGTACTTGACATAACAATAGACGTAATCGACTTTTTGACATGACAATGTATATTGGAGGTCATTTCCCATTAGCACAATAAGGCAGGGGTCCACAAGCTACAGCCCAACGGTCAAATCCAGCCTTCTGCCTACCTCTGAAGTGCTCTTTTGTTGGAACACAGCCGTGTCCATTTATTTAAATATTGTTCATGGTTGCTTTCACGCTGAACAGTTGGGTTGAGTAATTGCTACTAAGACCTTATGGCCTGCAAAACCCACAATATTTATCATTTGTTCCTTACAGGAAAAGTTTGGTGACTCTAGCAATAAGGGATTCCTCATTTTCCTTTTTAACAGTTGTATAATACTCTATTGTATGGATGGACCATAATTTATCTAACAGGTACCCTATAGAGGGGTACTTAGGTTATTTTCAAACTCTGGTTATTATAAACAAAGCATATGCTATTTTCATTGTGTGTGAGTACAGTTACATTAAAAATTCCTGTAATTAGCACTGGTGGGTCAGAGAGTATGTACATTTGTAATTTTGATACTACCATGTTTTTGGAAGCGAAAGTGGATGGTGTCTGTTTTTCCAACTCTCAGGAAGGCAAATTTTTATCACAACTGTTTCCCTATTCCAATAAAGAGATGTGTTTGAAATGAGCCAATCTGTGTATCAGATAGCTCACTATTTTGAAACAAAGAGGCTCAATTCTGCCTGAGCTACGGCTTCCAGTTAGACTTCCCAGAGATGTTTTAGTTGGTCCTTGGCAAGCGATAAAGACAACATCCAAGTCCCCACATTCCCCTCTGAAATCCCTTTGCCAGGTTTCCAACTTGAATAGTCCCAAACAGGAACTGCTATGGCTGAACAACTCTCACTTTTTCTCCAATTTTTAAAATTTTCTCCATGCAATGCTATGATAATGCTATAGACAATCAAAAAGGAAAAGAGGAACGGCCACCTTGGCTGTAGTGGCCTTCAGCCCTTTTCCACTGGGACCCAATTCCTTTGTGACTACGATGACAACATATGTGACGTTCTACATTTTGCACTTAAATGTTAATTTGTTTCCCATAGAGCCCCACAGACTTGATGAGGTCATTTTTTATGCTTTCATGTTGTATCGAATTGATGAATCTCCTTAACTAGTCCTTGAGACAGTTTGGTTACCCACAATTTTTAATGATCCTAAAAGGTACTGCAATGAACATCTTTATAAATGTAGGTTTTCATTTTTTTAAAAAAATGAAACTAGATGATCTATTAAAAAAAAAAGAATTGACCTAGTGAAGGGTATACCTGTGTAGCTATTGACTGATCAGTAAATCAATTGATTTGTCTGTTAATCTATCTATTTTTCTATCCCTTGTCTTTTTGAGAAATGAATTTAACATGTCTATCTCATTTTTAAAGTGTTTAAACAAAGTTTTGAATATTTCAGGATGTAATTCTGGCCAGTTAGCCTCAATCACTAATATCCTGAATTCATGGACATGATCAGAAAGGATCTGGTAGAATCTATATCAACTTTAGAAAAAAGAGCATTATATTTTGGAGATAAAACATTATTTGTTGCTATTTTGATGTTTTAGAATACATATTTTGTTGCTGCTACTGATAGATTAGTAGCTAAATCCTCCTAAATGTACTTCTGGTGTCCGTTAAAAACAAAAATGCAAACAAAAAACACCCCCAAACAACAACAAAATCCTGGTTACCCTGGAAACGGGACTGGGGTGGAAGAAGTTAGGAGTTTGCTGCTTTTCTACATATGCCTGTTTTAACATTGATTTTTTTAAAAAAGAACAAACAAAAACCCTAAAACCATATAGAGACGGGCATAGTAGTCAGAAGAGCAGGCCCCTGTCTGGGACATTCCACTGGGTCCTTCAACAGTCACCTGTGCTCCCTGGGCTTTTGCTGCTTCTCAGTTTAAAATAAAAGAGGGAAGTGAGGAGGGTGAAGGGCTGAGGATCTTTCATGCCCCTTTAAAAATTTAAGTCTATTTTTAACAAGATCCTCTTAGCAAGTTATGTTAAAAATAACAGCAAATGTTCCAAATCCAAGCCCAAGTGCATTGGAACTTCTATAATCCAAGAATTAGACTACTTGGAATTTCCATACCGGTAAGCAGCAGGGTGATCATTAATTATCTCTATCTTCGTGTAAAATATGTCTCTGGGGGCGGCCAACCTTAGCTATGAATTTAATAAGCTGGCCTGGCGTCTGGACAGCTCTGACAGCCTCCCTCACTGAAAGCCTCCTCTGCAGACTCACAGGGTGAGCACAGGGAAGGTAAAAAAGCAGCCCTGCTCCTGCCTGGGGACAGCAAGAGGGACAGTCCAAAGGCAGGTGTCGGGGAGGGCAGGCCCTGGCACAGAGGAGGGGTTTCACTACTCTGCAGGAGGAAGAGCATGGGGAATGCTCCCATTTGGGGAGAGGACAGTCTTGCTCACTTTCTGCAGACCACAAGCATGACATGCAAGCACCATCGATCAACCAACGACCCCCGATCCCAGGCACCAACCTGAAAAACCGAGGCTGGTGCTCCACGTTATTCTCTTCTAAGACTCGCCGCCTTTCTCTCTGTAGCTGTTCAATCCTCTGCTTTTGTATTTCAGCTTCTTCTAAGTTCCCTTCTTCTAGAAACCTGAGGCATTGAGGGAAAAAAATACAGGGATATTAACTCCAAGAAAACATAACAATCATTCCCACTAAACTTGCAAGAGTCCAAGACTGGATATTCAAAATCCTCTCCTATGCCTAAGACTCCTCCCCCAACGCTTCGAACAATGTTTTGCAGTAGTCAGGGAAGATAGTATCTCATACATCCTTCTAGACATTCTTCCTGCATATATAAGCAAATATTAATATATATTCTTACCCCTCCCTCCCTTTAAAAAATACAAATGGTAGCGAGCTATGCATACTATTTATACCTTAATATTTTGTTTTGCTTTACTTTTTACTTAACAATATATTTTGGAGATCTTTCCATGGTAGTACACCGACATCTTCATTTTTTAATGGCTGCATAATATTCAGTTGTGTAGATATACTTTAATTTATTTAAACAGTTCCCTATTGATAGACAATTTGGATTGTCCCCAATTTTTTAAAGTGACAATATATGCTGCAACGAATGACCTTGTACATCCATCATTTTGCGCATGAGTAAATGGGAGAAATCCATAGGAGAAATTTCTAGAAGTGGGGTTGCTGGGTTAAAGGGTGAGTTTGTAATTTATATATTACCAAACTGCCCTTTATGGGGATTACAGCAATTTACATTCCCATCAGCAATGTTATGAGAGAGCCCTTTTCTCTCTCAGCCTCAGAGTGTATCAAACTTTAGAATTTTTGCCAATCTGATAGGTTAAGAAATGGGATGCCAACATAGTTTTTAAAATTTGCATTTTTTTTATTATGAATGAGGCTGAGCATCTTTTTACATGTACAAGGGACATCTGCATTTCCTATTTTGTGAACTGTTCATTGTCCTATGTCCATTTTTTCTAATGTGCTGATCTATTACTTGATTTCTAGAAGCAATTCATGATGAATTGCAGATGTAGACTTCTCAGTTTGTCATTTTTCTTTTGACCTTATATATTTTTTATTCATTTTGCCATAAGGAAGGGTTTTCAGTTTGTTTTTCTTTTCTTTTTTTTTTCAACTAATACTTAGCTCATGAAATGTTTGTTTTTAATAAAGCCAAATGTAGTAATCTTTTTTGGGGGGGGGGGCTCTGGATTTTGAGTCTTAATTAGAAAGGCCTCAGGGGAGAGATGATTATTTCCATTTTGCAGAGTATGAAACTGAGGCTGAGAAAGATGAAGACTTATCACATGTCACACAGCTTGCTAGCAGTTAGATCTCAGTGCACCAAAATAATTTAAATTCAAGGGGCCCAGGGGAACTGCATGCTTTTCTCTCTTTCAAATGCTCAATGACTGCTTTATGATTGCATGCAGCAAAACTCTTCAAAATCAACACCTTTTTTAAAGGATTTAATTAGAAACAGGACTCTACTGAAAATACAGGCCATGCCCCACATAGACCTAAGCTGGGCTCCATTTTCTGCACACCACAATTGCTGAAAGCCCCCTACACCTCTCTACTCCCGATGACATTTTCTACCTCTCTCGGGTGCTTCTGCAGCCTGGGGGTTGTTAATAAGACTTTTTGTAGAGTTTTACATCTCTGGAGAGAAAAATCTTTAAAAAATCCTTACCTTTGGTCTGGCCTAAATCGAGTGTCAGTAGGTGGCAATAAAGACTTTGACAACGGATCTATTTCATTTAATTCCAGCGCAAACTGTGTGAAGCCATAATATTGTTCATAGCCTTTCGGCATGGGATCTAAAAGAAAAATAAATCATTCATCCTTAAATTGCATTTCATTTAGGTTACATTTTAATTCCTTTACCTTTTTCATCTCAGACTGGCTACAATTTTTCTCTCTCAGCTCTAAACTGCTCCATTTCTATTAAAATGTTCTGACTAATGAACAGATACTGAATATTTCTCTCTAAAATTTCTTCTTTAGAAGTTTTCTTCTATCTACAGGGATATGGCCTCCTTTGCATGGTCAGATTAGCAAATTTATGCAATGCTGTGAAGCTTAGGTACTGTTTAGCTATGAAAATAATTTTGATATTAAAATAAACACACTAAAAAGAACCCTGGGACCATTTTTCCTGACTAAGAAGACTCTCACTCTAGAGAATTCATTTTTTATTTGAGTGATGTCAAATTCTCCTGCAACTCTGTTTGTTTAGCACCTAGAATAGCCCTGAACCTATAGCAAGTGCTCAATAAATGTTATTCTTTCCTTCCATTCCTGTTCTTCTTTTTACCAACCCTTGCTCCCCCAAATTTTACATCTTTAACTTTAAAACATTAGGTGCATTGCCCTATCTTGAATTCCAGCTAAAAATCAAGCTAAACATACCCAAACTTACATACTGGGTAAATCAAACGCAGACTAATAAAATCCACTCAAAACCTCTCACTGTTCACACATAACAAAATAAATACGTTTCTGCAGATCCATTTTTAGAAGCTTCAGAAATCCTCCTTGTAACTAGTCTGATTCCCTGGATATCTTAAGCATGAAAATAATAGAAAAGCTTCCTGCTGTGAATTCAAAAAACTACCCCAGCTCCCCAACCACCAGAGAGGGAAGATAGCGGATTTTCTTAAAGATGGGCCAGGATGCTCACGGCCAACAGAGAGACATAAAGTCAAGAAATAACAACACGCAAACTTCAACAGTGTTGCTTTGTCAAGGCACTACTTCATCATCAAGAGAGGATGGCAGTTCTCATCTGTGATGCGTGCTTTAAGCAAAGGAGAGAGACTGTCTCATTTGCAAAATCTCACGAGTACCTCTGAAGCTAGGAAGGCCTCCACTGGTATCAATTCATTCTAGCTTGGTGGCAACCCCTGCTACAGTGGAAGATGTGGCTGCCACCCACTGACAGAGCCACTGTTGGCTGCCTACTGTACCATCATTGCTCTTTCTTACTTGCTAACGGAACACTGACGCTGTGCAGCTGGCATTGTACCCTTGCCAGGGATGAATCCAAACCCATCAGAATCGCTCCTGCCCGCTCTGTTGCCCATGATTGGTTTACAGATGGGTGTGGACCCACTTTAGGCTGATGTGATGTAAAGACACACTTGCTGGGGGATCTTAGGATATATTGCATTCCTAAGGAAAGAGAGTTGCAAGAGAAGAAAGCTCTTTTGTTCTCCCCTTCTTCCACGCTTGGTGTGCTGTCATGCAGAGATGTGATATTGAATCGTGACAACCATTTTACATCCATGAGAGGAAACATCACAACCCACTGGGACTGGCAGAATGTGTCCTCACTGATCTGTGTCCTTGACACAGGTAACCCTGGAGCCACCCACCCCCTCACTTATTGCTAAGGAATGGCACATATCCTAATGGTTTAAGCCACTAGTAGAATGTTTTTGTTTTTTTTTTTTGGTAGGGGGTTTATCAGCTTAAAGTATCCTAAGAGATACTTCTCAGAACACTGGTTTTACAATATGACTGTGACTTGGAAACAACATATTTTTCAGACTAGAAGATGGAATAAGGTGCTAAAATGTTGTGGGGACATTCTGATGAAAGCTGGGGCTCCCTAGCCCTTCTCCCCACAGCTGCCTCAAGGACTCAGCATCCTCCTGAATGACAGGAGAGACCAGAATGGTGTTGGGTCAACCTGGGGGATCCCTAACTCCTGCAGCACTTCCAAGCCACTGTTTTTCCAGTAACCCTTTCCTCTTTGTCCTGACTCTGGAATGACTTCTTGCATTTCACTGATATTCTTTCATGACGCCCAGCATCATCACGTGTGTGGACAGGAAGACTCCCCCAGAGAATGCCCACGGATTAGCAGCGGCTTTGAGCAGGACCCAGCAGCCCAGCAGAGGTGGTGTTGTAACCGTGATGAGGAGTTGGAGGTAGGATTAGAGGAATGAAAGGAGGACCAACACCTCTAACCTAGTTCAAAGCAGGGGAGGCTGGAGGCCACAAATGGACACTGCCCCCTGCCCACCATGGCTCCCCTTGCCACACCCACCCGCCTGCCCTTGCTTGGTGTCCACGAACCCGGTTACTCACTTGCCCTCCAGACACAAGTGGATGAGGAGGAGCCGCCGCAGTAGATGCTTTCGTGCCATTTCCCAAACAGCCGATGCACGGGTTTTCCACTCCTGTCAAACACCGTGCCTTCGATCTCGTGGGCGTTGGTGCTCCAGTATTTTGCCTAGCATTCAAATGAGAATCGAGAATTGTGCGCTTAGTACTTTGGCATCAGCTTATTACAGATATCAAGAAAAGGAAAAAAAAAAAAAAAGAAAAGAAAAGAAAAGCAAGAGAAAGAACAGTAAGAGTGGTTCTATACTGCATATAATTTGCCAGTTCTGGCTTCTGTTCCTTTATAATTGACAAAAAAAAAATTGTGCACAACATGTTTTAAAATATGTATACATTGTAGAATGGCTAAATCAATCTCACTAACATATGTATTAACTCACAGGCTTATCATTTATTTGTGATGAGAACACTTAAAAAAACTACTCTCAGCAATTTTCAAGTATACAACACATTGTTATTAACTATAGTCATCATGTTGTACAATAGATCTCCTGAATTCATTCTTCCTGTCTAACCGAAATTTTGTATCCTTTGCCAACATCTTCCCACTGCTCCCCTCACTCTCCCACAAACCCATGTTAACCATCATTCTACTCTCTGCTTCCATGAGTTTTTTAAAATTCCAGGTAGGAGTGAGATCACGTGGTATTTGTCTTTCTGTGCCTGGCTTATTTCACTTAGCATAATGTCCTCTGGGTTCATCCATGTTGTCACAAATGACAGGATTTCCTTCTCTTTAAAGGCTGAATAGTATTACATTGTGTATATATACCACATTTCTTTATCCATTTATCCATTGACGGACACTTAGATTGCTTCCGTATTTTGCTGATTGTGAATAGTGCTGCAGTAAACATGGGAGCGGAGATATCGCTTCAAAATACTGATTTCATTTCCTATGGATATATACCCAGTAGTGGGATTGCTGGATCATACAGTAATTCTATTTTTAATTTTTTGAGGAACCTCTTCTCCGTTTTCCATAGTGGCTGCACCAATTTACATTTCCACCAATGGTGTGTAAGGGTTCTCTTTTCTCTATATCCTCACCAAAACTTACCTTTCATTTTCTTGATAACAACCATTCTAACAGATGTGAGATGATATCTCACTGTGTTTTTAATTTGCATTTCCCTGATGATGAGTGATGTTGAATATTGTTTTCATATATCTGTTGGCCAATTATATGTCTTCTTTTGAGAAATGTCTACGCAGATCCTTTGCTCATTTTTAGATCAGCTTTTTTTTTCTTTTTACTACTGAGTTGGGTTCCTTGTATATTTTGTATATTAACCTCTTACCAGATGTATAGTTTGCACATATTTATCCCATTCTGTAGGTTGTCTCTTTACTGTACTGATTGTTTCCTTCTCAGTGCATAGCCTTTTAGTTTGATGTGATCCCATGTGTCTATTTTTGCTCTCATTGCCTGTGCTTTTGGGGTCATATTAAAAAAAAATTATTGCCCCAATCAATGTTATAAAGCTTTCCCCCCTATGTTTTCATTTAGTAGCTCTACAGTTTCCAGTCTGAAAGCGTTTAAGCGTTCAAGCGATTAAGCGTTTAAGCGTTTAATCCATTTTGAGTTGATTTTTTATGTGGTGTAAGGTAAGATTCTAATTTCATTCTTCTGCATATGGATATCCAGTTTTCCCAAAACCATTTATTGAAGAGAATGTCCTTTCCCCATTATGTGTTCTCGGCATCTTTGTCAAAAACAATTAAGTGTAAATGCGTGGATTTATTTCTGGGTTCTCTATTATGTTCCATTGGTCTATGTGCCTGTTTTTATGCCTGGGTTTTGGCTTTTTAATTTTAAATCATACCTTTAGTTATTTAAAAAAAATAATGGTTAACCCAACATTTGTGTAAGATACATTTTTTTCTACTTTTGCCACATACAATGTAGAAAGGAAAGGCTTAGTTCTACTCTTAGACGTCAGCCAAGTAGTGTGGTTGACCTGCAAGCCCCCGTACGCAACAGCCATCCCATGGCTGCCACTGTGTCTCCTACAGCACGGCGGCTCTCACTACAGCAACTTAAAAGAAATTTAACTCATGTAATTCTCTTTTCTCTAAAGGAACTAGATGGTCGTTGGCAAACCAATCAAAGAGGTGGTTTGAATTTTCAATTTCTTTTTATCATTTTTCCCCCAACCTAGGATTGTTCATCCAGCCCACAGGAACCTTGTGCATTCCATATTCTCCCTGTGTATTGGTCATGGTCTGTGAGACAGCTTTGCATTCTGCTCAGTTCAGCTCAGCCCAGCTCAGCCCAGCTCAGCCTTGTGGGTGTTATACAGTACCACACTCAAACCACCAGAGGGAGCTACAACTCCCTGGAGTTGATTTTTTCCCCAAACCTCCCAATTACCGGCTGCCCTAAAAATCTCTATGAGAAGGCATTTCTCCATAAATCAAAAATCCCAGTACTATTTTCAGCCAAAACAGAATCCATATTTGGAAACCAATAAAGTTGAATGGCATTTTCAGGTCACATTCTGGTGGTTCAACTTCCCCATTCCAAGGCTATGGTAAAAATGGGCTGAATTAGAAGTTTAAAGTTGAATTTTCTAGCTGTGTAAGAATGGGGAGAAGCAGCTGGGCGGGGGTGGGGAGAAAATACAGGCTCTTAAGTTTATGTTGAAGCAGGAGTCAGTTGTTTTTTGTTTGTTTGTTTGTTTTTTAGAGATATTTGCCAACAAATCCAATGCTGTCAATTGGACGGAAGCCGCAGAGGGGCACCATCATATTCTACAGGTAACTGTGGTACCTGCTTTCAGGTTCTCTGTCAATGCCAGAGGCACATCATTTTGTATCTCATAACCACAAAAATCCACTTTCTGCTTCTCAGCAGATGAGAACCGGGTAGGTGGTCAACGAGAGAGCTCAGCAAAATTCCCTGGGGAAAATGTTGAGAGCTAGGTGGCTCCCACCTGGGTCACTGGTAATACATCCCTGCCCCAGGCTGCATTTTGTTTCTTTTTGCAGAGAGCTTAGACTTCAGAGTAGGGTCATTTTTATTTTTCCCCATATATAAGGTCATTACCAGCTTTGTATCTGTCTGCAGTCCCATTTGACTTATAGGATGTAACAAACACCCCACTCCACCTCTTCATAAACGTCCCCTGTGGATTACAGGTGGTGCAGAGAAGTATTGCATGAAATTCCACAATTAAAACCTAATCTCTTGGCTTATGATTTTGATCTTAGGTAAATGCAAATAATCCTTGAGGAAGGTAATATGTTAAAGCCACCTTAAAAGTACCTGAGATTTTGACGGGCAAGAAGGAATCTAGGAGCGAGAGAAGGTTGGGAAGGCCTCCAATCAAGGTGGTTGGAGCCATAAAGACACTACTGCATACTTTTTGCCTCTGGCCGATCTTTCCATTTATTCCCTGAA
>CM052437.1:118980594-119004555 GCA_028533085.1 Varecia variegata | reverse complement strand
GGTGTGGTCAGGTCAGAGGATGTGGGGAAGGACGGGGAGGAGAGGGTGGTTGCAGCTGAGGTTGGAGGGGAACGAGGGTGGCACGTGAATGTGCAAGTGAGTGTGCAGTGCAAGTACAAAGGGGGCGGGGGGGGGGGGCACAGATGGTGCAGGGCCTGGCGGGCAGCTGTAAGGATGCAGACTTTCACTCCGAGAAAGATGGAAGCTGTTGCAGAATTTTGCTTAAAGGAATGATATGGTATGACTTTTTTTAAAAAATTGTGGTAAACCATGTATAACATAAAATTTACCATTTTAACCATTCTAAGTGTACAATCCAGATGTTGTGCAACCATCACTACTATTTCCAGAATTTTTTTTCCTCTATGAATGCCTGTTCTTTTTTTTTCTTCCTCTTTTTTTATTTCAGAGTATTATGGGGTATTTCCAGAATTTTTACATCTTCCCACATTGAAACTCTACCCATTAAACGATAACTCCCCACTCCCCCCTACCTTAGCAACCACCATTCTAATTTCTGCCTCTATGAATTTGACTCCTCTAGCGATTTCATATAAGTGGAATCATGCAATATGTGCCCTTTCGGGTCTGGCTTATTTCACTTAGCATAATGTCTCCAAGGTGCATCCATGTTGTAGCATGATGACTTATGTTTTAAAAGGGTCCCTCTGGCTGTGGCACTAAGGATAGATCACATGGGAGTAAGGGTGGAGGGAGGCCAGGAGGAGCCATGGCCCCGGTCCAGGTGACAAGGGTGGGGTGGGCTGGGGCCAGGGAGCCCAGACTCTTTGTCTGCTGGCACAAAGGTGAAGGTGAAAACCCCCCAAAACGCCCTGTGCTCTGAGGCCCTGGCTCTGCCACCGCCCTTCAGAGACAGAGAGCCACCAGAATTACCTTTATAAAATTCACTTTGCAGTGGCAGGAATCGTCACTCAGGTTCTTGATGACAATCTCTCCATAGTGCTCAATCCACCTCTGTCCGCTTAAGATGTTATGGATGCAAGAGGTCACTTTGTTCCACTCAAAATGATCTCCAAAACTAAATAAAGAAGGAAAAGGTAAAAGTACCGATTCCCAGAAGAGCCAGCAGCAAATGCAAACAAACACTGCTATTTTATAAAATAAGTCACATAAGGAAGCACTCATTCCTTCATTCATGGAACCAACACTGACTGTCTACACCACGCTGGGTGCTCTACAAGCTTCTACTCTCCAAGGCTGTGTGTGTGCCACAGAGGATGGCAGCAGTCACACTAGTACTCTGGAAGCTGCCAGAGGCCTCACGAGGAGCTGGTGGCCTCCTGGAGCAACCTGCTCACTCTTGACAGAGGAGGCAATTCAGAGCCAGAGACGACTTGCCTAAAATTGCTGAACTCGGAAAGGAAGTGGGCATGAGAAAGGTGTGGGGGTTTATACAATTTGGTACGCATATTTCCTGCATCTTGTGTGATGAGAAATTATTCAGATATTACTTATGGAGTTAAATAATACTTATGAGGAAATGGTAATAAGACCAGATATTTACATTGCACACACTATGTGCCAAGTACTATTTTAAGTGCTTCACATATATTATCTGTTTAATCTTCACAACGGACCTAAGAAGGAGGTGGTTTATTATCCCCATTTTACAGATGACGGAACTGGTGACCAAAAAGGTGAAGCAACTCACCCAGGAATTCAGAATTGTCACAGCAAGTGGCAGAGCAAGCATGGAAACCTCTGCAATCTGCTTCCAGAGCCCCTGCTCATAACCATTTTGCTGTATAAATAGCACCAATCCTCCCTATACGATCATGGCCACATCTTTCTTAAAAAGAATTCTGACAGCAAGGCAGGACAACAGTGTTAAAGAAAAACTACCATTCTTAGTCTTGTTAGGAAATGGAAATGAGTTTTTAAAAAGCTTCTATTCAGGGAACTTTGATCTCCAGGAGACATTTCCATTTCAGGGGGAAAAATGTGAGATTGCCAAAATGAGGAAGATTTAAACCTACTGTCAAACAGACTGAAAGAAAAAAACATACACTCAATGCCATGGGGAGGATGGTGAGCATTCTGTCCCAAAGCGAAATCCTGGCCCTAAATTCTATAAAGTTCCTAACTACAGAAGAAGAACTTACGCTGGCAGAATCACATGTGTTGTGCCAATTGGAACAATTTCCATGGATTTGCCCCAGAATTTGTTTTTCCATCTCACATCTGAAATGAAATACCAAATATTACATATTTAGGAGGAGAGGTAGGTAGATCAAACAGTTTTTAGCCTAAATAAATGATCAACCATTACATATTACCCCCTCTTCATAAGCAGATCAATTATTGTATAGGATAACTTTTCATGAAATGTAAGTACCAGCTGGGTACCTGGAATAGAATCAGGGCAATTCAAATTGTAATATAAAGTCCTTCCCTCATGTTAACAGCATGAAAGGCAGAGAGAAATGAAAACAAGTAGTAGGCACATAGAGAGGTGCCAGCTTTGACTGAGTGTGTTATAAGGTAAAGTAGAACCAGAGAGAAGGAATGAACATGCTTGGGGAAGGCATCAGAAAAGACTTGTCAGAAGGGGCCATTTAAACAGGGCTTTGAAGAATGTGTAGGAGTTTACCAGAAGAGAAAACGCAATTTAAGGTAAAAGAAATAGCTCCCACAAGGGGACAGAGGTGTAAGAGAACATAGTGTGGTTCTGTCCTGTAGGTCTGAAATCGTCTAGAGAAAAGAGTAGAAAGTCATATTGAGAACAAATAACAGTGGGCCTTATAAGCCTGGCTAAGCAGTCTGGTTCGTGTGCACTGGGTGAAAACAAACAGGGAACTGATGTGATTAGATACAGACCTTGCAAAAACAACTGGAAGCAATGCGGAGAATGGAACAGGGGTAGGAGAGATTAGAAGCAAGGCGACCAGTTAAGAGGCTATTGCTGTTGCCAGGGTAGATAAACAGGGACAAAGTGAACTAAGACACAGGATGGAGTGGAAGTGAGTGATTCCCAAAAAGATAAAAAAGTAGAAATAGAACCAGATGACAAAATTAGGTATGGATTGAGAAAAAAAAATGGGAGAATTTACGCGTAATGTCAGATTTTTCTAACTTGCACGAATGGTGATACCAACAGAGGAGACAGGGAATAAAGAAACAGGATAGTGGGATTCGTCTGGTTGCTGCACTGAGGACATATAGACCTGTGGAATCAGGGAGGCCAGGAGGGGGCATGGCTGTCGTCCAGGTGAGAGAGGTGGGGCTGGGACCAGGGAAGCCCCTGGGCCACATATTGTATGATCCTATTTATACAAAATGCCCCAAATAAGCAAATTTATAGAGGCAAAAAGTAAATTAGTAATTGCCTAAGACTGAGGGATGTTGAGGGAAATGAGGAACTGGGTATTTCCTAAAGTGGTTTCTTTTTGGAGTGATGAAAATATTCTAAAATTAACCGTGCTGATGATTGTACAACTCTGTGAATATAACAAAAAACAATGAATTGTATACTTTACATGGATGAATTGTATGGTCTATAAATTATATCTCCCTAAAATTGTTATCAACATAAAAAAGATAACTGGCTGTTTAAAGCAAAAATAATAATAACGTATTATAGGGCTTATAACATACATAAGTAAAATGTATGTCAAGAATAGCACAAAGATTGGGGAGGGGAAATGGAAGTATACTTTTGTAAGTTTCTTATACTATACATGAAGTAGCATAATACTACTTAATGATAGATTGTAATACATTAAAGATATATAATATAAATTCTCAAGTAACAACTAAGAAACAAAACAAAGAAGGATAGCTAATAAGCTAACATAGGAGATAAATGGAATTATAAAAAGTACTCAGCCCAAAAGAAGGCAGAAAAAGAGGAAAAGGAGAACAAAGAACAGACGTGACTAACAGAAAACAAATAACAAGAAGGCAGATTTAAACCCAACTACATCTATAATCACAATAAATGTAAATGGTTTAGAAACCCTAATTAAAAGCCAGAGAAATGTCAACTTGGTTGAAAAGCAAGATTTGTGAGTCATGGGCCTATGGAAATAGGTGGGATTGCCCAGGAAAAGGCTGATGAGAATGAAGCTGAGAAGGGAAATGTGTAATGTAGGGAACACACAGGAACTACTTTGAGAAGACCCCTCCCATTAAAAATACATAACTTTAAAAAGCAAAAAAGAGGTGCTTATAGTGTCAATGGGATTTAGTAAATAGGAAGTTAGGGACCTTATGAGAATCATTTCCAGAGGGTTTTGGTGAAAGTCAGAGAAGTTTCAAATCAAGCTTCAATTTTAAACTTTAATGGCAAAGATGAAGAAAGAAATTCATGGTACTTGTAACTTTAAACTGGTAATATTAATTGAGAGGGGAACTGGGTGGCTGGGAAAGGGGATGGGGGAGGGTATTACAGTATATTCTTTTGTACTTTTAAAATTTTACAGGTGTGTATGTCTGTGTGTTTGTAAAGGCAATGTGTGATATCACTGTTAGCAGAGAAAAATGTTTTAAAAATTGATATGTGCTCACTGTTTGAAAACCCAGGACGCTCCTATTTTCTTTCTATAGTTCTTCATTGAATAAATAAAGATGTTAACAAAATTAATTAATGCATCTAGGAAATATATGCAGCCTTATTTATTCTTGAGAAAAACTTACCCACCTACCCTCCAATTCAAAATATAACCTGAACAAAATTTTAAGAAGCACTTTGAAAATGAAAAGTCAACAATGTAAAAAATGTAATTTCAGAAGTAAAATTTACAATGCAAAAAAAAAAAAAAACCCTCCGCTGTCTACACTCTGATAAACAACTGTAAATATTTAGTATATCTTGAAATAGGGGAGACATTTCAAGTGGTTGTGAAATAAAGTACAGAAAAAGTCACAGGAATAAATGGTGGTGGCTCAGATGAAGATTGGGAATTTTTTTAAAAGGTAAAAACTAAACAATCCTCTGAATACTTAATATCAATTAATATTCAATTAAAAATAAATACTTGATATCAATTAATATTTGACAAATACCAATTATTGTTCAGAAACTAGGTGAGAGCAAGTGGTGCAGATCTTTCTCACCAGGCCCAAGTCCAAGGACCACTTTTGATATTAGCAAGCATTTATAGCAATTCTTGGATAAAATAAATCCATAAAACTATGCAAAATGATGGAAGTCAAGTATATGAGTACATTACCTTGCCAGAAAACAAAATTTCCAGACTCAGCATGACACGCAGAGATAGGTGGGTGGTGGCTGACCTGATGGAAACAAATGCCAAAAAAATAAAAAATGAATGAACGTTTGTGTGTCATGAAATCCATTCCTTCGCCCCTGCCCTGAGACGTAACACAACACGCTGTGCTTCACTGCAGACTTCTTTAGTTTCCTTCAACAAGTCTGTCCTCAAGAGGGCGCTCCTGATACAGTCAGCTCAGACCTGTCACGTTTATCAAAGGTGAGAAAAAGCCTCCAGGAGCATCCGTGGGACGGCGGCCAGGATGGAGACCCAGTGATGAGCATTGAGACTGAGACCCATTTTGAAAGCCGTGAAAGTAACAACAGGGACTTTTGAGGACTGCCCATACATAAACCATATGATCCGACATACCAATGTCAAAAGTCTCTCTTAGTTGTTCTACAAGTACCTGCAAATGTTTTCATTAAGATGTCAAATAGCAAGTATTTTAACACACTATTTCTAAGCAACACAAAATACTCTTCCTCGGGCTCAGAAGGTTTAACTCTTGAAAACTCAGCATCATAACGTCCAGCCTGTTTTCAAATCACCTATCAGAAGATCGACACAAGATAACTTTTCTAATAACCATAATGTTTCTATTAAAAAAGAGCTAAATGCACAATTGGGGAGGAACTGTGAGTCAACTGGTAAGAAAAAAAAAATGTTATTTATTTTTTGTCAAGATAAAAAATATCTTGAGTAAATAAGTAAGTACCTTCCAGAAGAGAGACTCCTCTGTAACAGGGACTGCCTTTTGGCAAAGGGTCACTACTTGTTTTGTTCAGGAATGAAGAAGCCAAAGAGAAAATGGTCTCAGGTCTCTTTCCTGATCATCTCAGTGACACTCGTGGTGCAGCGAGAGGCGTTTGTGCTGTGATTATAATTCAGCACAAGTGAAACCAGAGTCATGCTGCAAGTGGTGTTTCCAGAAATTTCCCTGATTTAGCTGGTTCTTAGCAGAGATGTCTTCCATTTAGAGTATCTAGTGCAAAGCCTTCATATTATATAAACAAGGAGACTGCAACTAGAAAGATGAAGTAACATTTCCCAAACCACACTCATAGGGAAGAAGTAGCGGTAAACTCAGCAGTTTGGGTTAACCTCAATGATTTTCAAGCTTCAAAAAAAAAAAAAAAAAAAAAAAAAGTTTTAAGCAGCTGCCCTCATCAAGAACTCAGAATGCTGAGCCCTGCTTGAAAGGAACAGGTATGTGAGTGTCAGGGAGGAGGAGAGGGCATTGGGTGACAGATCCATAGCCACTCGCCTCGCTCCGGCCCCTCAACCAAGCTGAGAAACATGGTTTGGAAACCACTCCCGTGTGCCGAGGCTCTAGGAGGACACTGCCACTGCCAGGATGGGACAGCCCAGAGTCATGCATGCCATACCCACATCTAACGGGCAGGATTCCAACCATACCAGCCTGGGCCAAAGAAAAGTAGAGACAAAAATTTAACTAGTGTGGGTATCTTCCAGATACTCAGTGAACATGACTGCCAGCTGCAGCGTAAAGTAGGAGATGCAACGTGCTGTGCTCCGGTTGGTCCTAGTTCCCAAGTGCCTTCTAGGAATGTGAGCCCCTCACTGTGCCTGTGGGATTTTCAAGGGCAATTTTCATTTCAAGCACTGACTTAAGAAACCTAACTCCTATAATGTAACTCTCTGCTTTCTTTTTGTCGTCATTTTTTATTTAAAAAAATGTTGCATCTTCCTCCTTCTTTCCCTTACTAGTTGGCTCTCAATGAAAACAACGGAGATAACTTTGAAACCATAGCATCACATAAAACTAAATCAGGGCACGGTGGTGGTGTGTGCCTATAATTCCAGCTACTTGGGAGGCTGAGGTGGGAGGATTGCTTGAGCCCAGCAGTTTGAGGCCAGCCTGGGCAACATAGCAAGACCCAGTCTCAAAAAAAAAAAAAAAAAAAAACCCCACAAAAAACTAAATCAGGCAAAACAAGCCCCACGCCCCACTGTGGAGTGGGAGAAGAGCTATGGAATATTCCCCTCCTCTATAATGCAGACATATTTTAAAGTGGATTATAATAAAGTAAATTATATTTATCCCACAGAAACAATGTAGTAATGGGTGAGGAGAGCATTATAGCCTTGACTGAGAATTTAGCATCTTTATAGGTGTAAATATCAAAGCAAAATACAATATATAAAAACTGTATGCTTCTTCTGTAATAATTTTAAATTCCACAAAACAGGTATAAAATATACTGTCCACATGAATTATAAGAGAAGCTGTATTGTATACACACATCCCATGAAAACCCAACTTTGACTTTTTAAAAACTATTGTTGTTAATGAATCAATGTTCATCAGAGCACTTTAGATGGGTTCAATAGATGTTTTCTGAATGAATAAATCTCAAAATTCAAACATCGATGATTTTGCTTATTTCTTTATGGTTTACACCAGCCTTTGAGAATGGCGTTGTATTTGGTCCACACTGCTCTAAGAAGTCTACAAAGCTTTCTGGGGAAATTTACATGGATGCCTTATTTTCCTTTATTTCCTCACAACGGGTATTTATTCCTGAAGCGTTTCTGGAGCATCTGCCACCTGCTGCACTAGTGTCAGGGAACAAGGGAGAGCTTTTTGTGGTCCCACGGAGCTGGGTCCTGACTGCAATGCCACCTGCTGGCTGTATGACCTTGAGCAAGTTTCTTAATCCTCTTGGTCCTTGTTACCTCATCTGTGAAATAAAGCTAATACCACTGACGTGGCCAACTGAAAAAAGATGACATGTAAACCGTCCAGGGTCATATGCTGATGTGGATTAGGCAGAAACTACATTTTGATTTTTTTATGAGTGCATTTCCATTAAATTCTTCCGGTAACCTTGTGTCTTTATTAGCCTTATTTTATAAATTTGGAAACAAGAGTTCTGTCCAGCAAAGAGCTTGCCCAATGCTACACTGTTAGTAAGTGACAAAGGCAGCCCTTCACCTCTCACTCCTGATTCCAGATCCAATTCTTTCCTGAATGTTTCCTGTGGCTGCTCTCAGAGTTGGGCTCTTGTCCCTCCCCAATGCCATGACACATCATTAAGGTCCCTTCTCATGGATATTTAGAGAACGAATCTTCTTTTGAATCTGACCTTTCCAACCTCAGTCTCGTTTGTTTCTTTGTAAAATGAAGTCTGAGAATCGCTCTTGGCTTCAAAATGCTCTGATTCTAACATCTGCTCTGAGTGTCTTCTTCCAATCTTGGCATCAAAGGCGACAGAGGATGCTGGCCAATTTGAAAAGATTACACTGAGGCTTTGATTAACTTGAATTCCCACAGAAAGGGGTAATTCATTTATCTTTGTTCATGGCAATCTTTCTAAAATCTACTGGAGTGGAGAATAATGAACACAATCTAACCCGTCTTTGTTGGGGTGGGAGTTGGCTGAGTCTCTATTCTCCTTACACCTTAACGGAGGCAAGAAAGGACAGTGGATGCATTGCAGTCGGAACTGACCTAGCTCTGGCATGGACGCTTCCCGCTAGCCTACTGGATAAATCCAGTTTAGGCTGGTTTGTTAGTGTCCTTCTCCATCACTTCCTCTCCAGTCAAAGAGGAGCAATTCCTGATAGGTGAAGATGCCCGAGCATTCAAAAAATAAGTGTGTATGATTTTTATTATGCAAATATTTATATGATAAAATATGTATCTTTCTACAAGCCTCAATACAGTTCCCCTGGCACTTAAGAATTCATGTCATTTGGGAGGAGTGGAGGGGCAAAAACCTACCTAACAGATACAATGAACACTAGTTGGGTGATGGGCACACTTATTGCCATGACTTAAGCACTGCAAAAGCTATCCATGCAAACAAAAACAATTGTACCCCCTTAATACTTTGAAATTAAAAAAAAGAATTCATGAAATTTACAATTTATTTGTACCACTGAGGCCTTTCTTCACCCTGACCTGATCATTTTTGATTTATGCTTTGAATGCACTTTATGTAAGAGGTTAAGGGAGAAGTGGATGGGGAAAGGATATATTTCAATAATTGTGTATTTTATAAGCTTTTCCTTTTTAGTTTTAGAAAAACATCCCTTATTAAATACACTATTTCTACCCCACTTCTGTCCAGAGACGGAATCATCTAGTCCCCTAGTTCCTGATGCCCTAGAGCAGCACACGGCAGCTTATGGAAGAGAGAGCAAGTACCAGTCATCCGGGGGGGACCAAGTGGCCATTCTTCCCAGGTCATTCACCCACCAAGCACTTACTGATCACCTCTGACGTGTCAGGCACCATCCTAGTTCCCGGGGATACAATGACAAACAAAAGAAACAAAACCCCTTCCCCTGATGGAGTTTATATTTTAGTATGGAAGTGGGTGAGATAGACAACACAAAAATAAGCACACAATTTGTCAACAGCAAATATGTGTTAAGGAAAATAAAGCAGGGAGTGTGGCTGAGGGGACAGTGTGTAGGAGTGCTATTCAGATGGGAGGAGGGGCAGGACTCTTGAATAATGGAAACCTCTGAGGCTCAGAGAAATATGAAGTTAACCATGCAGCTATCTGGGAGAAGCACATCCCAGGCCGAGGACGCAGCAAATGCCAAGGGCTGGAAAATGCCTGATAAGAATCAGGAGAAGCAGGAAGGCCAGTGTGGCTGAAGCTCAATGAGGGGCGGGGGAGGTGGGAGAGGCGTGGTATGTGGGGGCAGGGTCTTGGAGGCCTTTGTGGGACACGTCCAGGACTTTGGATATTATTCCAGGTGAGTTGGGAAGTTGTTGGAGGCTGTAGAGCAGATGTTGCTTCTGTTTAAAACAATCACTCTGATTGTTGGATGAGGAATTAATTGGCAATAGAAACAAGAGACCAGTTAATGAGTCCATTGCAATAATGCCAGTCATTGATTGAGGTGGCTTGGGCTAGGTGGCCAGCACCTGTGGGGGAGATAGTGAAAATGGCTGGCTTTGGAAGGAAGGCTTCTGGAAGGAGACCCCAGGATTTGCTGATGGAAAGGACGTGGATTATAAGAGAATGAGCTACGAAGGATGATGCCAAAGATACTGGCCTGATTTTTGGGAGAATGCAATTGCCTATTATTTTCTCTTCCACTATGTTCAGAGTGAATCACTTATCTCATGAACACATACATGGCTTCTTGCAAAAAACTAAAACAAAAACACATTAAATGATGACTTGATCTAGACATGTAGAAAACCACAAAACAATGGTTTAGTTGTCTTATATTCTATTTATTGCTGGTTTTATTTTAGTAGTTTGAATTTCCCCTCTGAGAGTGTCTTTAAATGAGATACCACTTTAATCAGTAGTAAATAACTCTGCCTATTAGTAGATAAAAGGACTACTCAGAGACGTGACATGAGTGTGCACGGAGAGAAGGGAGGAGTGTGGTATCTATGTTTGTCCAAGAATGTATGTTCAGCATCCTCCCAATTTGTAACAGGAAAGGGAGAAGGGCTGAGCCTGTGGAACAAAGGAAAGGAGACTTCATTTGAGTCTCTTACATTTAGTAACTTTTTATAATTGCATTCAGCTTGTCTGACACAAACTCTCCACAGTATATGGCTGGGTGGGTAAATGGTTAAAATGATTTGAGCAATGATCTGGACAACTAAAGTTTCATGTAATTAGGAAAAGCTACTTTTAGGCTATAGCTTAATTGCATTTCCTTTTGACACCAACCCTTTCCCAGAGGTACAAAAAATGAAGCATAGCTAACTGAAATGAGTTTTCTGACCCATCCATTCTCCTGATAAAGCTCAGCACCTGCGTGTGTGTTAGCTCTGCCAGGCGGCAGCAGGACGCAGGAATAACCTGCCGGCAGGATGCTGACCCATAAGGAAAGTGCTTTCTTTCTGAATTCCCCCTTTTCTGGGCTTATGTAGAAAGCCAGGGCTGAAGCAGATTTCTTGGCACAAAGGAAAGCCCAGAAGATGGAACCAGCAGCAGGTGAGAACATGGGATAGGAATGTTTGTAATTTGTTCCTGAATATTCCCGTTGGCAAAGCCACACCCCGGCCAGCAATGGGAGTTGAGAACAAAGCCCTACGTGACTTTGGAGGATGAAAGGTCTAGACCAGGGGTGGGGAAACTTCTCATGTTGGAAGGCCACATTAATTAGGTGTAATCAAATAAGGCCGCATTCAAGAAACTTCAAGTAGATGTACTTTAAAAATGCACATTATTTTATAAAAATCTAACTACCATGTATTTAATAATTTAAAAAAATGAAAACTATTTGTTAATTTTAAAGGGATTCTGAGTCTCCCAGGGACGAAAGTGGGTGTCTTGCCTTAGTGCAATTGCCCCACCTGGGAAGAAGGACAAGGGTGGACCCCAGGCCCCCATCTTGGTCCTGCCCCACCCTAATCCTGTCGCAAGCAACGGCTATATCTGGGGTAGGACGGAACACCCTACAAATCTGCCAATCAGAACTTAGCGCACCAACTGCAAAAGAAGGCAGAAGACTCTCTAGCCAAGCAGCATAGGCACGACAGAGTCTGGAAAGTGACCTAGAACTCACTTGCATAGTAAAACTCAGGTCACGTGACTCCCAACTGTCCAATCAAAATGGTTCCATGGTGACATAGGAACCACAGGGAGGTCCCTATTTGGATGCCATAAAACAAGACCCAGACCATAACCAAACTCTTTTTCTGTTGTGACACGGGGTCGTCATTTGTGGTGTATGTATCTCACTTTGTAAACCTATGTCTTGCTCTTGCTCTATAACGCTATCTTGCTCCCCCTCAATAAATTTCACTTCATGCTTGCCTTACTTTGGTGTGTCTGGTCATTCTTCAGCCATGACACACCAAGAACTGAGAACACAGAATGAGACTAAACTTAACAGGATTAGCACAGAGATTTTGCTGATGCAAGATACAATGAAGAGGAATGAAAGCATCTGGATCTGTTAATAATTTTTCTCTGTGCAATAAGCCCTTCATGTTTTCTTGTCATGGAAGGTATACCACCTGTACATACACTCACTAAATTTACCAAATTCATTCCAACTCTATGACATTTATCTTAAAAGTTGTTGAAGATATCTATTCTCCGTGTTCTGTTTGCAAGAGGGCCCAAAGCAAGTAACTCTTTGTAGCAAAGACAATCTTCTGTTATGACTCAAATGAAGTATTAACATAAAACCTGTGCCAAGTCAGCGGTATCAGTTGATTCAACCAAAGCGATTGAATAATATACATTTTCCTTTTGAAGTACTGCATGAAGTTGTTCTGTAAAGTTGTAGGCTAATTCATGCTGCTGATCAGCTCTGGTTCTCCTTGAAAGAGGCAGTTTATACTTGGAAATGTTACCAGGGTCTAAGCATCCTACATCTTCAACAATGCATTCTTTCACAATTTCTGCATCACTGAATGACTTCCCTTTTCCCCCAAGTATATAAGCTACTTTATAAGTTGCTTCAGTGCCATTATTTCCAGTTCTTATTGCTGCTTGAAAGAATTGTCATTGCTTTTGCTTTTCATCTGTTAATTTCTGCAATACAACCTCTTGCTTCTCTAATTTAAAATATTTGTGGTCCTTATGAGTGTTATAATGCTGGTGAGCACTGAATTTCTTTAATGTTGATATTGCAGTATCACAAAGCAAGCAAATCATCTTATCTTTAGGAGAAATAAGATAATATTGCAATTCCCAATCCTCATTAAAAAATCTGTTTTCTTCCTTCAGCGTTCTTTTGGTCTTCTTTGACATGATGGGCTGTTAAGCAGGCAATTAAAAAATACTGTCGAGCTGTGCAATTATTCACAAATTCCACTTCAAACAGAAATATAGTGTGCCATTGTCAAAACCTAATAACAGACTGGTGTACTCGAGCCCCACAAACTCTCAACAACCAGCCTCATGCAGCAGTGGCAGCAGTCAGGCGGGGGAAGATAGAACTAAATCCTGAGCATAGCAGCTGTCAATTTAGCCCATTAGTTTACTAATGTTCTAATTGTGCTGGTCAATCCAGGATGATTATTTTGTTGAAACTTATTTTATTCTTTGGTATTTTAAATATGTTCATTTTAAAAATAAAATAAAAATATAAAAGATGAACAAAAATGTATTAATAAAAATCAAAGGATTTGTTCTATAAAATTTGGATTCAGTCAAAAGGCTGCACGTAAGGACCTAGAAGGCCACATGTGGCCTTAAGGCTGCAGGTTCCCCACCCCTGGTATAGACAATGCCATGTGTAATCTCATTCACTGAGCAGTATACAAAAGGCTACTTTTATACTTACTACCACCAACTCTAGTAGCTCTGAGCACAGTTATTAAATCTACACAAGGGACCCCAAAGAGGGTGAGGGAAAAAGGACACTGAGGGGGCAGAGGGTCTGGGTTCCAGCATTAGCTGAGGGACACTGGAAAACTCTAATCCTAGAGGCCTTGGTTTCCTCACCTGTAACTGACCCTTGCCGTACCTGCTGCATGGGGCTATTCTGGGGGTTGGGTAAGGTCATGTACAAGCTTGAAAGCATAAAGCACTCTACAAACCTAATACTTAATTGTTCTATGGAAAATTTGAACAAGAAATGCTTTCTCTGGCTTCTGACCGCATGAGTCCTTTTTGATACTGTGTTTTGGGGTCTTTTAGATGAGAACCAGTAAGTACAGAGGGGCAAGTTTCCATGTAGTCGAACTCTGAGCAGCAATTACTTCTACTTCCCTGGACACCTGGCACCTCAAACATCCACACATCCACCAAAACCGCAAACAAGATCCAGGGCTGGGAGGAAAGAGAGAGTCACCACCTTTCTAATCACAGACTCTGCTGTCTAGAAAGTGCAATAAAAAAGCCAAGTTGTTTCTTTCCAGGTCCTTTAGCTTGGAGATATAATTTTCATCAATATCCTTAGAATAAAATTCCAGCCAAAAATACTAATTTGGGGGCCCTGCCCAGCTTATTACCTTATTCAGAAACTTGTACTCATTGTAGAGAGGCACAAGAAAGCAAAGCAACCTCCAAACCCTGAAAGCTTACGGATATCAGCTACACATAATGGACGAGGGCAGAGGCATGCTGTCTCTGGAAAGGCAGACTGTCTCCTGGGCCAGAAGCAGAAAGAACCCTACTGGCAGGTACCAGCATGAAACAGAATAAATGCTCTGGCATTTTCTTTAGAAACATTAAATTACAAGGCATTCATGTACAATGAATCAGCTGGTCGGCATAAACAAGATGGGGAGAAGTAGGTGGTGGGAGCTGAACTGATGTGTCTCCTGCTGGTCAGGAAAAGGAAGGCCCTGGCCCCAAACCCTTCCTATGCCTAAGGGAGAGGGCAGCCTTCTTCACATTGTACTCACCTATGATTATAATTTGGCTTCCCAAGTAATCTGCCTATGGGAAAATCATACCTGGTCATGCTGACCAAAGCTTTCTGTACCCATAGCAGGTTGATTTTTCACAGTTAATTCATATAGTAGCATTCCAGTTTATCCATCAGTCTCTTGTAAGCTTAGTTAGTGTGAATCTACCCCTGAGACTCCTCCATTCTTGGGTGTATTAAAATAATCAACTACCTGGGGCCATCAGGCTAAACTGCAGTTGGATGAAGCAGCTCCATTATGGCGAGGACTGATGGTATTACCATGGTGAAGCCATGTCACCAGTCGTGACAAATCCTGGCTGCCTGATGGCCGGTTTTCTGTTAGAGACTCACCAGTGACACCATGTCCCCTTCAAACCACTTGTGCTAGTAGAGTAGATACAGCATATTTTATTTTAATATACCAAAACATATATTAGAACAGATATATGCCTTTCTAGTTTTCTTTGATCAAGTCATTCCTGAAGCTCATCTCTGCCTTTTTAGCACTGCTCTTACTATTCTTAACACTCTGTATTAAAAGGCATTTTAAAAGTTCCTTCTAAATATAAGAGCAACAGGCATTTATTAAACATTTATATGTGTTATTTAATTTAAGCCTACTACAGCCTATGAGCCAAGTGTCATCATTCCTCTTTTATAGATGAACAAACAAGTGAAGTGGCTTATACGAGACCACACCCAGAGTGAAATGTGGAGTTAGGATTTGAAGCAGGCAGGTCTGCAAATCCTCACCCCACACAGCCTATGCTACTAACAATAACCACATCTCTTTCTTGCTCATTTCCTTGGGATCCATTACATGGAACTAAAACCAAGTTATGTAACCCTCTTTCCCTCTTTGTGCACATGTGCCCAGGAACCCTGATTTCTCTCCTGTGCCACCATGGGAGATACACGGACAGATCCCGAATTTGGCTTTGCCCCATCAGGGCTCAGGGGTACTGAAGCTCAGCTTTACACAAACTCACGTTACTACTCTTTTCTTATAGCTGTTCATCCTCTCCTGATTGTCTGCTGTAGTTTGGGGCTATTTTTGGCCTTTATTTTTTTTCCACAAGAGTACATATAATACCATGGTAACCAAATTATATTTTCATTTATTCTCAATCTATTTTAGGTTCGGTATTTAAATAACCCAGTTGAATTTGAATTAGATACATCATCTTACCCCTTTTAACTGCTGATTTAACCCCTTCCATCCCCAATATCAGTCAGTGGCTAATTTCTTGTTTCAGCTTCTAACTGGCAAGCTACTGACAATATGCTTTGGGTTATTATTGGATATTCATTTTCCTTTGAGTTCTCGAAAACACTGCTAGTCATTTACAGTCAAGATAAGCACCATCTTCATAAATGTCTCGACCACACCATCCTTCCCTTCCTAACCCCACAATGCAAATCCACTGATGAAGAGGACAGCAAGATAACAGGGAGGAAAAGACTATTTTAACAATCCACCCCCTCTTTTCCTCAGTGTCCTAAGAATTGGGAGGAGAGAAGCATATGGAAGTGATGATGTTTAGTGTCTCCAGGCTGACATTTAGAGATATACAGAAAGTGGAGGTACTCAATCGCTGCCTTAACAAGAGGAGAGAGGGTTATTTTGTATTTCAATACATACACACTCTGTTGTAGCTAAACAGTTTCTTGTTGACAGATATTTTGGATGTTCCCAACATCCCACTGTTACAAACTATGCTGTCATGTGTCAATAATGACAGCAAACACCCATACAACATTTATCTGAGGCACGAAGATACTGGTCCAAGTACTTTGTAGACAGTTTCTTATTAATCATCACCAATCCATTTGAGGTACATACAATTGTCATCTCTCCCCTTTAAAGAAGAAACCAAAGCACCAAGAAGTTAAGTAACTTGCCCTGGTTATAAAGCCAGTAAGAGGGAGAGCTGAGATTGGAACCTAGGCTGCTGACTCCAGAATATCATTCTATGCTAATTCTTACATGGGAAACATCTAATGGGACTCAGGCTGCATAAGTAGGAGGTCTGTCCATGCATCAGAGGAGGACAGGGATTCTTGTCTGGCCCCTAGGTGCCACCCCACTGCAGAATCTTAGCATCTGGATCAGTGCCAGGTACACGGTATAGGTTCTATACACAACTTACTGATTTGAATGAATAAATACATGAATGAATGATTCCTCTTAAATCAAAATCAAGACTAGCATTTGGTGCTACCCATTCTGATGGGGGGTGTTCATGCTCTGGAATGATGATGTCATCAACTTATGGAGCACACTTTAAGCCCCTAAAATTGCAGTTTGGGCAAATGGCTTCATGCCCTGAAAATTCCCTTCACTAATGATTTTAAAGAGAAAGGACACTCATTCATTGGCTATGCATACAGCCAAGCAAGTGCTAAGAATTACGAGCACCTTTATGCCCGTGGGTGGTGGATAGGTTTCAGTGGAAGGGAAATCAATGCCTCCCTTTACGTTTAAAGCACTGTAATTATCTCAGTTGCTTTGAAGTCAACGAAAGATGGAAAATAAATATTTTAGAAGCACATTCAGTAGAAGGCATAAGCAACGTCCTCCCAACAAACAAAAATAATGTATATTCACCTGTTCTGAAAAAAACCGGAAGCCCTTGTCCTCACGAATACACTCATATGTTTCTCCAAGAACCGGATTAAATGGCTTGCTCCCCGCTCGGAAGTAGCTAGATGCATACCCTGATATGGCAAAAGCTGCCACATACACCTAAGGACAAGAAGGAAAGAACTTTGTCATTTCTGGGTCACCAAGAAATTTATTTTTCACAAAAGCATAAAACTTAAATTTCTCTCTCTATGGCTTTATTTCTGAAAGCCAACAATTTGTCTTTGGTTTAAAAACAATCAAACCAACAGATTTAAAATTGTAGGTTTAAATAATGTTTGTTTTGGCCCAGAAACAAATTAACCAAACATTTTTAAACTGTCTATTTATTTTGATGCCTAAAAGTTGGGAGATGCTATCAAGATGAGGACATTGATAAAACGGACTATGCTGTTTTTTGAACTATAAAGCTGATGCCTGTATGTTTATGCCTCACATTATCTGACAATCCTGATATGGTGCCAAGGCTTTAGAGGAGGAGAGGGAAAGAATATTAAAAAAAAGCCAAATTTCTCCCCAAATTCAGGGATGATCATCATAAGTTTAGCTATTCACAATTTGATATTACAGAAACCTAAACACTCATTGTGACCAAAGAAAATCTGTGAGAGTCAATTTCTAAGCCTGGGAAACAAGCCACAGGATACAGTGACTTTAAAATTCTTCTTTTCTGGGAAAAAAAATATAAAAAAAGGAAGGAAAATTTTACATGAACATAAAATTAACAAAATCTCTTCACGGCCCTCACTGTGAGGCTGTCAGCATTTTATCAATTCCCTGCTGAAGGCACCAAAGAGACATTTTACCCTGTTTGTCTCTTTTTTTTTTTTTTTTTTGCCAAAAAAGTTAAACCTTAGCAGTGATAGCAAAGTTTCCTTTCTAATGTTGGGTAGTAACAATCTCAACATTTCCTCTTCCAGCACATTTCAAGAAGTTTCTGGTATTGAAGAAGAACCGAGTGCCTTTCGTGAATGTTCACCAGTCACATAACGTCCCTTAATAGCCTTTTGCTAAATTTTTGGTGTTGCCTGACACAGGCCCCAGCTTGCCACCTCACGTCTTAGGAGGCTCTAGAGCAGCTGGGTGGCTCATAAGAATCTGTTCACTACACTCCAGCCAGTCCCATCTGCAACTGCCTATTCTTGAAACCCGGGTATCTGCTCCTCTCTGCTTCTGCATATGTTTGTGACACACTGCGTGCGGAACGCTGACTCAACCCTGAATCGCCTTCACAACTTAAAATATAGCACAACTGATAAGAGAAGCTAGTGTCACTCATGATGCTAGTGGAAGTAGGAAGCCCTCTCTTTTTGGGCTGGCGACACAAGGGAGAGCGTGCAGGAGTGCACGCTGACCTGCAGCATGGTGGACAAAATCCACAGGGTGAGGCTCCTGCCCAGTGGTTGTGCTGGGGACGTGAAGCCTCTCCTCAAACTTCCGAGGAAGGCCAATTATACCGAACAACCAGCGAACATCCTAAGGGTCTCTAAATTGCTGCAAGAATGAAACACTTTTAAGAATACTTTCATCCTCAAAGTCAATCGTTTCCTTGAAAGAGCTGTCCACAAATGTTGGCTGTTAACACTTGCCTTGGAAGCTATTTGCCTCTCTTTTTGTTTCCAGCAAAAATTCTCTGGGGAAAAGTAACAAAGGTTTTTTAAAAATACAGCTTGTTTTTCTCTCCTACCCTGATTATCATTAGCATCAAGAAAGACAGTCTCTTTGATGAGAGAGGCCCTGGAGGCTGGGTAGAATGACTATGGGATCTCTCTCTCGGCTTGTAGTTCAGATTCCATCTTAATCTGCAAATCACTGAAGTAATGATGTTTTAATGGGGGTAAAGACTGCAGAATGCTTAGAATATAGAAAAGAATGGCATCCTCTGTCGATGGGAGGGTTGTTGGCATGGCTAGGCCTGTGAGGCCGAGGGGCGCTTCAATTCCAATTGAGCCAATCAGCAAATGCCCATGAGAGACTGTGTCTAGGGACACTGATGTCCCAGCATCCCATACGATGACCTTACTGCTCATCAGGTAACATATGAGGAGGCAAAAAGAGGTAAAGACACCCAATTTCCAAGAACAAAGTCAGTCACAGTCAAAAAAAAAGGCTGATTTGCCCCTAGTCTTAACCCCTGAGGACTTTCTGCCCTCCCCACCCCCACAAGACAGAGGAAGGATGAGGGACACTTGGTAGCACCTTTGAAAGCCAACCACCTGTGATTGGAGGTGACACTGAGTAAAGGACAGAAGGTTGAATTTTTCTACGATGAGTTTTTGGGTTTTGTTTTTTTTTTTTTAACTTTCTGATATAAAAACCTCCTCTGTGAACTATATTTTCCAAAAACCTAGGAGCTGATGGGACAATTCCAGAAATAAACAAAAACATTCTCAAGGGAAATTTACCCTGGAGGAGAAAAACAGCTCAAGAAATTAAATTCTGTTCACCCGGGGGTAGTAAAAATAAACACGCAGACAGCCCTAAAGACGTGTTTTCCAGCCAGACGTGTCAGAACAATCGGATGGAAGGTTTTTGGAGAAAGAGAAAGCACAGAACCACAGAGTGGAACTACCTCAGGCGAAGGCTGCCACAGAAGCCCCCGTCCTTGTGGCAAGTCCCGACACAGTGACTGGCACTTGTCAAGAACCAGACATTGCTCAGAAATGAACCCACGGAAGAAGCAATCAAAAGGAAACCAGAGGGCTCTGCCCGTGTGGGCTCTGGCGGGCCCACGTGAACGGCCTGTGGTCAGGGACAGAGGCTGGACAGTGACGTTGGAAGGCTGATTCCTCACCATCCTCTCCAGGGGGTTTGGAATGTGCGCGGCCTTGTCCAGAAGCTCACTGTACTCCAGCTCCTCGCACAGCCTCTGCAGCGTGTTCAGGGGCTCATTGAGCTCCACCGGCATGGCCACCTTGGACAGGTCCTTCCCGATGTTATTCCTCAGGATGTTCCACAGGCTGATGGTGCTGGTGTTGGGGCAGGGCGCCGGCAAGCACGTTCTTCTCTTGGACCTCGCGTCCCCACCACTTTCGAGAACAGGCCCTGCGGGAAAAACAGACCTGGTTGTCTCTACAAAGCTTTTTATTTTACTCCATTATTTTTTTAGAAAAATCCACAAATAAAACCTTCCCTAGCAAATACTCGATCTTACTATTAAACTCAGTTATCCAGCATATGACTGGAAGTCAGCACATAAGCAAGAGAATTCTGAGCAGTTAAATACCAAAAATTACGTGCACTAAAACTCAAGGACTTTAGTCACAGAGAGGCCCTCAAGTTCCTACTCAAAAGCAAGTTCCTGGGAGTTCACATATGCTTAGAATAAAACTGGAAATTAGATTTCTATGCCTATAGCAGGTTACTGTGTATAAAAACTTATAAACTAAGCTTTAAGAAAATCCCTTCAAAATCCCTTCAAAAATGAATATTATATAGGAAATAATAGTCATTCATTATTCCACCACCCCCAAATCATAGCCACTTATATTTTAGAATATCTTCATTTAGTATTTTTTCATCCATATAGTTCACACTGTATGTATTTTTCATGTTCTACTTATTCAGTTAAGAGTATTTTTCCATGTTATATAATATGCTCCTAAATCATTTTTAATGACTGTAAAAATATTCCATGTTACAGATATGCCATAATTTATTGAATCATTCATCTACTGTTAGACTTTTAGATTTGTTTCAATGTTTTGTTATGATGCAAAAAAACAAAGTAAACAAACAAAAAACCAGTAGTGAGTATTCATACGCTTAGATATTGGCCTGTATCTCTGATTATTTTCTTAGGATACAAAGAAGTAGGATTACTATGTCAACAACTATGAATGTTTTTAGACTTTCAATTCATATGATCCGACTGCTCTTCAAAAAAGCTGTACTGATTTTCCCATTTAGGGTAACAGATGTGAGTGTCCGTCCTCTGAGGCATTTCCTGGCTTCTCATTGTTCATTTTACATTTTTATCACATTGTTAGGTGGGCAGGGTGGGCAGTGTTATCTCCTTATTTTAACTTTCAAAATTTTAAAAATTTCTAGTATGGCTTGGAGTGCTTCCTTCTTTGGAATCTTTCTTCTTTGCTGAATTGTCTGCTTTCCTATTTATGTATTAAAACCATAACTTTTTGTTTTCATATTTGTTTTACAATTTAATCCCCATTTGGCATTTACCTTTAAATTTGGTCCATGGAATTTTTTTTTTTAAGACAGAGTCTTGCTCTGTTACCCGGGCTAGAGTGCTATGGCATCAGCCCAGCTCACAGCAACCTCAAACTCCTGGGCCCAAGCAATCCTTCTGCCTCAGCCTCCTGAGTAGCTAGGACTATGGACATGCACCACCATGCCCAGCTAATTTTTTCTATATATTTTTAGTTGTCTGGCTAATTTCTTTCCATTTTTAGTAGAGATGGGGTCTCGCTCTTGCTCAGAGCTGGTCTCGAACTCCTGACCTCCAGTGATCCTCCCGCCTCAGCCTCCCAGAGTGCTAGGACTACAGGCTTGAGCCACTGCGCCCAGCCCCATGGAATTTTTTAATGAGTGAAACACACACATTTTAGGGATATAAATCTATCAATCTTTTCCTTTGTTTCATGCTCTGAAATTTCTTTCCCATCCCAAATGTGCCTATTTTCAAATGAAATCTTTTGCATTACACCAACATATTTTATTGGTATGTATTTATTTGTTAGGCATAAATATTTAACATTTACTCATTATAAAGTCAGTCACTCTGAAAAGAGAGACAGTTTTGATGTATAGAATAATATGAAAATGGAGTCAAACTATGCAATCTCATGTTAATCTAAGCATCCAATTAATTTTTGAATTTGGTTTAACTGCTTAATATGGGCAAAATCTGACATAGGTAAGTAGTTGCAAATGATAGTCATTTTAAAAAAACACTTTCCATGTAGTCTCAAAATGTTTTCTTTCATTACACTAAATTTTGAAAGAATGCTACTCTACCACCAATACTATTAGTGGCTAACACACATCTTGCTTTTGCTTGTCTTCTAAGTATTTTGCATGAATTAGTCACATTTATTATTTATAACTACCTCTTGAAGCAAACAGTATTATTATCCTCATTTTACAGATGAAGAAAATGAGGCACAGAGAAATAGATCACACAGATCTGTCCTAGATCACATAGCCCGTGAATGGCAGAGTCAGGGTAAACTGAGGAAGTCTAGTTCCTGAATCCATATTCTTAACCACTTAACTTCCTCACAGCACCAAGAGAAGTAACAGATTCTAATATGCACCCAGTGATATTATGGGGAAGAAAGTAATAGGAAACACTCGAAATACCTCACGTTTACTATAAGCTCAGAGAAATTCTAGAATAACAGTGTATCAAGACCTTGATCTAATCCCATTTCCTATTGTAGGAAAACGGTGCTTTGGGACATAAAGATAATTTCTACATCCCATCTTTTCAGTCTAGTATTGATGTTTAGAAATATGATGCCCCTCCTCAGAGAATTTCTGGAAGAACTGGAGGACACACATTTCCAGTAATCAAATACAGACAAAGAAGAAGGCTGGGTTTTGTGCAGTGCTTGTTCAAGCTACGGCAACCTCAGTCAGCCAGCAAAACAGCTGTGGAATAAGACAGAACCAGCCCTAACCTTCTATAAGCTTCTCCTGGCTGTGAACTCAGCAGTCAGTCTTGGGTTCTGCATCATGCCCTGTCTTTTCAACTTTGACCTCTGAACCCTCCATTCACTCTGGGTTCCCCTAGGCTCCCTCTCGATGGCCTCAAAGATGGAAGACTTAAGCATCTGTCGTTCTTCCTCATCTGTGGTGGGGACGCCAGTTTAGTGTGTGTACTCTTTGCCAAGTAAGTATTGCTCCTTCATTTTTCTTTCCATTTGCCTCCTTGTTTTTCTAGAAAAACAAGTAGCACATGAACTGGCTCCTGTACTTTTGGCCTTCTCCCCTAAACCCATTGGTTCTTAAACTTTGCCACCAAGGGGTTCATCTCCCCAGAAACATTTCAAACAAAATACACAGTGTGATGACCATCTTATGCCTAGCAGGTGTGATGCTGAAAGGATGCTATTTCAGAGCATGGTAAAATTACCTGCTTTTTTTCCTATATTGTAGTCCCCCAAAAGCCCAAAAGGCAGCTCTTTAGCATTCAAATAACAATTCATCATAGTTCACACATACTTACTAAGCTGGGGAACACTGAAATATCAAAAAGGTTCCTGACACAGAATGTGTCCTCTGTGTAGATATGAGAATAGGTGGTCCTTTAAGTCTCCAGCGCAGGGTGCGGACAAACCCAGAGACCCCAGGGCACAATGAGTACCAAGACTGGGAGTATTTGATTCTACAAAGACCCATGCAGACGACTGTCCAGTTGGGCAGATTCTTTTTAAGAGCACCTTCCTAGACAGGCTTCACTCTTCACCCTGCTCACTGATGTTCTAAATTAGAGCTGTTTGGGAGCTAGCCAGATACTCCAGGTACCCCACAGTTCGAACTAGCACTATGCAATACCTTTCCTGCCCATCATTTTCCCTCTTGGGATCAACCAGTAATAAAGGGACATCTTAGTATAACTGGAGGGGTTCCTACTTCTAGGAGGTAGCAGTTTGTTACTTTAAAATTTCTTATCTTAAAGAATCTGAAGCTAAATTACCTCTTAGACAAGACCTTTCATTATATAAGCCCTATCAAATTCCTAAATTATAAAAACCCTGAGATATCTAAGGTAAAAATCTATATTCTAATATATCTGCAAAGAGA
>CM052437.1:118955523-118980094 GCA_028533085.1 Varecia variegata | reverse complement strand
CAAATATGGGGAGGCAATTATGGCATCTCTGTTTACTCATCTCCTTCCCAGATGTGATTAGCCATTTCTCAGACCCCCGGCTGGACTGAGAGTGTGGACACAGGCTGAACCTGTAACTCTCAGAAACCTTAAGTTGTATCCACAGAATGGAACACAATGAGCCTCATACATTGACTCTTGGTGGTCATACCTTTCATTTCTACAGGCTTCCATGCTGTTCTTTTAGGTAGGATGATGAGACTATCAGAGATGGGCTGTTTGGATAGTGAACACCGATACTGAAGGATAACCGTACTCAACGTGTCCAAGCTCTACTTCTTAATATGCTCCTTCTTTAGTGGTTTTCGGCATCAGGACAGAGTAAGATCTTGAGGAATGTCATTATGAAAGCCATGGGCACTGCCCCTACAGAAGCCGTGTGGTACAGGGGAAAGAAACCCTGCCACGAGGCAAGCCTGAACTTAAATCCTCCCTCTGCCACTCAGCTGCCATTCAGATTTTGGACAAACCCGTTTCCATATCCGTATCTGTGGGTAATGTCCACATCTCAGGAGTGCTTTGAAGAATCAGAAAACATGCAATCATAGAGCACCCAAAGCACAGGGGAACACTTTCCTTTCTTTCTTCTTAATGGAAACCACATTTTGGGTAAACTTTCTTTAAAATGGTAAAATCCCTAAAATATCTGGGAGAATTTAATCCTCTGTAATCTGCTTCCTCTGTTTCAGACCTCACAAGATGTCCATGGTTTTAAAATATTTTCTAATACTTATTTCATCCAAATTGATTTAGACACATTCGGTAATTTTTACTAAATGATCCTACTTATTTACTGACAATTTAATTGCTTAACACACTTCTGCTAAATTCTAATTTAGGAATAATAGATAATCTGGCTTATCTTTAGGTCATATATATCTTTTAGCTTTTAATCTATGAAAGAGGTATCATCATAACATACTTGGTTTTTTATTTAATGTTTCCATGAACACAAAATGGTTCAGAAAATGACCACTCAACAGTTACCACTCGATGTAGGGGAAAAACCCGGAACAAAAGAGGAAGTTAATATAGTTTAATTTTGTTCTCTTAGCTTTTACATTTGTAAGTTAGGAAAAGCATCCCCCAAACCTCATTTGTTTCCCTCTGAGGCAGAACATGAATATCCACCTCCACTGGGAGCACCTGGCCCTGGCCCCACCCTATTCCTGGCTTTCCCACCCCTAATCTGTTCACCAAGTTTGGTCATTTCTGTTTCTGCTGCTCTCTCACAAAACCTTCTTATAACAATATAGATTCTTTCTATTCAGGGTAAAACAATTAATCATAGAAGATAATTATAGAATTTGAGAGCCAAAGAATCAGGACAACTACTTTAGGACATTTAACAGATGAGGCAACTGAGGACCAGAGAGGTTAACCCGTGAAGTCCAAGTCCCACAGCCTGTCAGTAATAGAGGTGGCCAACTTAGCCAGTATAGAGGGTTAGCTCCAAAAAAGACTTATTATTTACATTGTTTCCTGAAATATGTTTTTCAGGAACTTTATTTAGTTCCAGGATGTTAACAGCTGTTGGGGATTAGGGAAAGATGAGCTTTTCAAATAATATTAAAAATCACCAAGTTAAAGCTATCAAGTTTCTTTGCTGCAGGACTTCTCAGTGCCTTTACTATTTAATGTTTCTTGTGTAAATTCAAAGGGTATCATAGTCACCAGTGTTTTCCAAACATTTTCAATCATGAAATTCTGGTTTTGTTTTTTAAAACATTTTATGGGTAAAGGGTTCCTTAAAATACATTTTGAGAAATATAAAAGCTAATATATGCAACAAAAACTACTTAAGACTTTTAGATTTTAACATATTTCATTGTCTGTTTGCTTATATGTGTGTCAACATACACACAAAGCCAGAAACATGAGTTAGTGAGAACTAGTTCAATGACATGCCATAAAAATCAAATTCACAGTCTATAACATATAACAAGAACTTTTAAAACTAGGATGGGTATATATTCTGGCCTACCATTTGATCTACAAAACTGGGAGAATTCAGATGCATTTAACAAGTTGAAGGTCACACAGACTATGTTACATCAGTGCAATTCTTGCCTTTTAGTTCAGCTGCTTTGGAATTATAGTCCATAGAACAGTGACACAGTCAAGAAGGTACAATATACATTGCCAGTAACAAAACCAGGCTTACACAGGAAGAAAGGTCAAGTTGCCTAAAGTCTGGATGTATGGAAGTGAGAAAGCATGCAAGGTCACAGGCTTAGGGCAAACCAGAGCGCTGCCTTTACTCCGTGAGGCCCCTGAATTATCCAGCCTGTGTAAAAGAGACTCCCTGAGTGAGCAAAAGGAAGCTCTTTCTGTCTATGCAAGTGTACTTTAAAACCACAGGAATGAAACACAGCTCGTCAGGCTGCCTGTGGAAGTCAGGCTGCCTGTGGAATTCGCTGTTAGTAAGCCCACGGGGCTCAGGCTGTTGTTGAATAAGCACACCTGGCCCTATCTCCAGTACAAACCTTGGCCTAGTCTAGGTACCTGGTGGCTCTGCAGCCAGCAGGTTTTTACAACGCCCAAAAGAAGAAACATCTGGCTGGGGCCCATTATGGGTCTTCAACAAGGTGGAAGCCTCTGCAGGAGGACTGGATCAATGGCCCCCCTGAATACCGCAGCCTCTGTCCTGCTGAGCAGGCAGCCTCTTCAATGTAGGGAAGGAAAATTCAGAGCATTTCCTTTTTGCAGGGAGGCGTTATCTTCTCATTTTTAAAAAGACAGTTCATGTTATTAAAAAATCTCCTCCCACAAAACCTAAAACGCACTAATTAAAATGGATTCTTTTAATACTAGACAATGCCCAGGGGAGTGTCTGAAGAGCATTTAAAGGGTGGGCCAGGTAACTCTTCCCATTTTATAGACGGATTGTTCAACAGCAGAGCAAAAACACTGACAAAATTCTAACGGTACCTAGGACAAGAGTTTCAGGTAGCAATCTGTAAAAAGGATGAAATGGTTTCTTTGTAATGAACTTTATAACTAACATGTTTTATATTTGTAGGGTAAGGGAAGAGAGAGCCGAAGGAAGGTGTAATGTGAAGACAGAAAAATATGGGGCTGGGAGGCACGAGAGGGAATATCTCCTCTCCTTCCACTTCAAGCACTGTCCTCCCCCTGAACATTTTTAAATCTATTTTTTCTTTAAAAAAATAATCACTATATGAAAATTGAAAGAAGATAATACGTACTTATAACTCCAGCCTCCATCACTGAAACATTAGTGTATATCCTTCTAGAGTTTTTAGTACACCTATATATGCCAGAAATATATTTCCTTTTTCAAAAAAAAATGGGATCACACCTATACATTGTTTTGTAACCTTCTATTTTTACTCAATGATATGTTGTGGACATCTTCCTATGTCTATCAATAATATCCCTGGCCACCTCATCTGTCAGGGCAGTGAAACACCAGGTAAGGAATGAGGAGTCTGGGGCCAAGCAGGTTAGGGTTCAAGTCTCAGGTTGGCTGTTTTGTAGCCATGTGACCCTCCGAAGTTCTTTAGCATCACTAAGCCCTAGGTTTCTCATCTACACAACAGATCACAATAATACCTACTCCACAATAATTAAATGAAACAATGCATGTAAAGTACTTAGCAAATACCTGACATGATAGTTGATGTGCTCAATCTAAGGTAGCTATTATTATTATGGCTGAGTATTCTAATTATATCGCATTTTTAAAAAAATCCAATCCCCTATTATTGGGCTTTTAGTTTATTTCTAATTTTTAAAAACTTTTTACTTTGAAATTGTTCTAGGTTTACAGGAAGTTGCAAAAACACTATAGAGAAGTCCCACATGCCCTACATGCAGTGTCTCCCAGTGGTCACATCTTACACAATTATGGTACAATATAAAACCCAGGAAATTGACATAGTATAATCTACAGATCTTATTCAGATTTCTACATGCACTAATTTGTTTATATGTGTGTGGGTAAAAGTCAGTGCAATTTTGTCACATGTAACCATATGACACATGTAACCATATGTCACATGTAACCAGCACCACAATCAGGATACAGATCTTTCCATCACCACAAAGATCCCTTGTGCTGCTCCTTTATAATCACACCCACACTTGTCCCCTTTCCTTCTTCCCTGTTCCTAACCTCGGGTAACCACTAATCTCCTCCCCATCTCTAAGTATATCATTTCAAAAGTGTTATATAAGTAGAACCATATACTATGTAGCCTTTTGAGGTTGGCTATTTTCATTCAGCACAATGTCCTTGAGATCCATCCATGTTGGGGTGTATAACAATAGTTTGTTCCTTTTTATTGCTAAGTAGTATTCCATTGTATGGATGTACCACATTTTGTTTAACCATTCATCTGTTGAAAAACATTTGAGTTTGTTTCCAGTCTTTGGCTAATACAAATAAACTTTTCTGAACATTTGTGTATATATTTTTGTGTGGACATAAATTTTCATGTCCCTGGTATAAATGCCCAGATATAAGTATTGAGTTGTATGGTAAGTATTAATATGTTTAGTTTTATATAAAAACTATTTTCCAGAGTGGCTGTACCATTTTCCATGGCCATCAGCAATATATGAGATTACACTTCTATGCATCCTCGCCTGCATTTGATACTGTATTTTCAGGTCAGCTGTTCTCACAGGTGTGTAGGGATGGCTCATCATGGCTTCAATTTGCATTTCATAATGCTGAATACCTATTTCTAATTTTTAATGTGATAAACAATGCTATAATGGATATCTTTATTTGGATGAATTTTAAGTTAATTTCAAATGAATTCTTCAAAGCAGAATTGGTGGATGGGTGGATTTAAAAACATAGCAGGAACATAATGTCATACTGCCCTCCAGAAAAGTACAATGTACACTCCCAACAGCATCATATGAATAGCTCAGCTTCTGAAGTATATGCAACATTCTTACTGTCTTCTCAAGAGGTTAAAAAGAAACTTCTTGTCAAGACACTCTCCACTACCAGAGAAATAAAATAAAATAAAAATTAGGTTTCCCGAAATCTTAATAGAGTAGAAAAATGAACCAACTAAGGATACCCTCTCCAAGGACATCCCACATTCAGACATGCATTTCACGTTTTCATCAAACATATTAGGAAAAAAGAAAACTCATTTACCTTTATGGGCAATATGACACAGATCTTCTTGCATTTTAGAAAACTCTGATGAGGTTTCAGAGCCGTCAGAATAATTTTTCTCTTCTCCAAAATCTAGTGTTGACAAATTAGGATTGGAGGAGTGCAGTCTTACAGGGCCAGAAAAAGGTTTAGGGACCTGGAGTGACATCAAAGGGAGAGATTTCTTTTCAGATGCAGATCGCTTAGAATATTTACTTTGTTCTAAGATTGGAACATATTAAGAGGAAAAGATTTTATAGGTAAGTCTTTCTACTGAGTGATAACATATAAGAAAAATAAACGAAAACTCAGGAAAACTTCACAGCAACTTGCATCTTGTGAACTAAAAATGGGTGAGAAATCACATCTTCTTTTGAAAATGATAGAAGCATTAAAGCTATAGGTTGAAAATGACAACTAAAGCTGCCAGGCTTTCTCATTTATACTCAATTCCTTCCTCCTGGCAATAACCATCGAGTATCCAGGTTGTTAACAGTGGATTGGTATAAAATGCTTCGCTTTTTTTTTTTTTTTTGCACCTGAGGCTTCTACAAAACAAAGGAACTTTGTTTATACGTGGAACATTCTTTACTTTAAAAGTATTTAAATTCAACCCCTAAAGTGTTTTGAACTAAAGATGTACAGGAGCATAACATATCTTTTATTCAAAAGCTTGAGATTTATTTTGATTCCAACAAAGTTGTGATTTAATATGCAACAGCCAAGCTGTTAATCTTGGCCTGTGGCTTAGCTGTGCATTAAGAAAGACAGCCCCTAGCGTGACACAGTGAACCTCCGACGGGGGATTGGGAGTCTGGAGATAAGAGGCAAAAGAGAATCTGCACAATATCCTGTGTCCAGAAAATCAAGCTTGAGGTCTCTCTCAGAGGGATGACAAATCCACTGAGCATCAGCAGAGGAGGTAGGTCAGAGCACAAGGCAACAGCAGTCACAATACAAGGCACACACCCAAGCAGGGAAGAGGACAGGGGGGCTAAACATTAAAGAAGGGGAAACCAAAAGTCCCAGCAATGGCAGCAGTCCCTGTAACCTCATGCCATTTTTCCCTTAGAAAACATTCTCTCCCCTGCCCAACTAGCCATTCCATGCTTATCCTAGTACCCAGAAAATCTAAGTGATTGAATTCCTCTCTCTGCAGGGGGCATGGGAAAGACCAACTACAGAATATTTACTTGTCTCTTCTCCTCATTGAGTCAAAGGGGCCCCAGCACACAGCGTGCAGAGCAGGGCCAGTGAAGAAACCAGTGTGTTGGGGGAAGCCACGGTTACCTGCAGCGTTCCTTTAGCATCTTTGCCAATAGCTCTGGACCGCCACCTCCTGTGCGATCTTTTTTCCTTTTTGGGACTTTCAAAAGCTCCACCCTTTGTTTCAAAACAGGAAAGAGAGCACAGACAGTAAGGTCCACCAAACCAATAGGGACAAATGCATAGCAAAGTCACCACCTCCATCCCCTTGGGTTTGGCAGAAGCAAATGACCAGACAAGGTTCCACTGTTAGTCAAAGGCTGGGGGGAGAAAGGAAAGGAGAAGGCGGCCAGAACGCAGAACTGGGGTCAGGCTAACCTGGATGGCGTTGATAGCTGGTGCTGAGTATGTCCGATGCAGGACGTCCATGCTTTGTAGGAGCTGGCTCATTTCCACCAGATAGGCGTGGCAGTGTGCCAGGTCTGGGGGGAGAGAGGAGAGTGCTCACAGTCTTCCACTGGAAAGTGGGGTCACTATGCTGGTGCCAGCTACTTTTCTCATTTATCTCTATTTGATTTTTCATCTGTAAGGGGAGGAAATTTTACTTCCCTTTTTACAGGAAAGGCTATAGACTGTAGTGATTTGGGGCATGGATCTTGAAAACCAGGCTGCTGTAGTTTGAATCCACTTAATGAACTGTAACTCTTGGGAAGATTACAGAATTTCTCTGTGCCTCAAGTTTCCTTATCTGAAAAATGGGGGTAACAACACACCTAGCTCCCAGGATAGTTGTGAGAGTTGACTGAGTTGATATTTGCACAGTGCTTAGAAGAGTGCCTGGCACATCGTAACAACGAAATAAATCAGCCGTCAGCATCGACGTTTCTAATCCTGCAACAACAGGCTGCTACGCTTTACCTGTAAGGACCCAATATATATGAAATGGGTAAAACTAAAACGAAGGTTGTGCTGGTCTCTAAGGATAACTTTGTCAATCACAGACCTGCATCAGGACCACGATGAGCCTCTGCAGATGGAACTAAGAGGACAAAAGAGGACTCTCAGACCAGACCCTAGTCACTAGCCCAAAAGATAGTCCACAATTTGCTGTTCCCTGGATGCTGATAGATGCTTCTGCTGAGGAATAAAGGCCCGAATGCCCTAGGATAGTGGCGCTTAAGCTTTATCATTGGAATCACGCGGAGACCTTGTTAAATTGCAGCTCGTTGGGCTCCACCCCTAGTTTCTGATCCAGTACCCCTGGGTGAAGCCTGAGAATTTGCATTTCTAATAAGTTGCCAGGCCGATGCTGCTGGTCCAGAGACAACACTTCAGGGACCCCTTCGACAAGATGTCACTCAGTAAAGCTCACGAGTGATATTTATTAGAAGGGCAAAGCCTACATGGCCCCAGGGTTAATAATATCTGTATTCAATAAGAGAAAATGCAATTTTCAAGGCTACCACCTGGCATCTTTCTCTAGTGGTTCTCAATTGTGGCTACACTTTTAAATCGACTGGAGATATTTTTTAAATTACATATGCCCAAGTCCCACCCCCAGACAATTAAATCAGATTATTCCCAATCCCACCTGGGATATATTCATATTTTAGTTCCCTGGGTTAGTCTCAGCTGAATAAGGTTGAGAACGTTAAGCTTCCTTATGGAAGGAGTGCTCAACCCTGGCTCCTTGTCAAAATCACCTGGGGAATTTTGGAAAATTAGTGACTCCACGGCCCCACTCCAGCCCAATTTAAAGAGATTCTTTGGGAGAGAGGCCTGAGCATGGGTATTCCTGCATCATACAAGCCCTGTGGGTGGTTCTCACGTGCAGCCAGGGTAGAGAAGACCTACACGTGGGGCTCTCCATCTGGCCACCCCCTCACCTTGAGGACACTGATTTTTAACCTTGGATGTGCATCAGAGTCATTTGGGGCACTTAACAAAGTAGAAAGCCACGCAGACCCCACCCCTGATTGTGATTTACAGGCCCATGTGGAAATCAGGCATCAGTACTCAAGGCATAGAAAAGGAAACCTGTCTGCAGAGACAGCCAGGTGAAGACGTAAAGCTCTCCAAGGACAGTGTCTTTGTTGACAATGAGTGCGACCTTAATATGCAAAATACGGATAGGAATATGGACAGGTGAAGGGGAAGGACACGAATGCATCTGAGATGTGACACCAAACCAGCATTGTTTAGAAGCCATGACAGAAAGGAACAGAGGTTTTAAGTCACTCTACCTTTTGAGCATTTTTCCATGTCCTCTGAAGACTGTAACCATAATGGAACTCGTGTCTCACCACCGCAAGAAAATGATAAATTGCTTCCAGTTTGAAATGAATTCTGTTTTGATATACTGCTACGCTGTTCCACAGACAACAAAGCACATTATAAATGAAAACAGAGCCCAGCGGGGACACTTTAGGGTCAAGGTTAACAGAGCAGGCTAGTCACTAAGGGACGCCATCTGCCTATGACAAGGATGAAGCTTCCAGCAAAGCACTAAGGCCCCTGGCTGTCACCCCAGCTTGGCCATATTATACTATGAGCCATTGGATAGAAGTCCTTATTTTCTTTTGTCAAATAACAATACTACCAAAATAATGATAGAAATGTCTGGAAATATTTTGCAATCCCACCATACACATACCTACTGTATTTTACAACCGGATGAGGAAACCACAAACTGGTTAAGAGAAAGCTAGTGCATTCAGGGGTATTAAGTTCCTCCTTATGTGCTATTCTTCAATCACTGTCCCCCAATGAATAGATGCTCATCTATTATTAATAGATGGCCCTGGTTCCAACTCACTGGGCAAACAGACTCATTAAATATCAGTCCAAGCTGACCCTGCACCTCTCCACAAACCTTTCCTTCCTCAGGCTCAGCTCCCGAGATGGGACATCCCCCCCACAAGGCTACCCCCTTCTTTCAGATTCATTATTGGCAGACCACTTATTACCTTCCTACTTGAAATGGCATCAAACACCGCAGATGTAGAGTCTGTGACACTGGACCCTGAGAAAAAGTGATTAACTTCACGCGGAAACATGGCGATTTCATTCTGACGGTACATTCTGTGGTGGCGGAGTTTCGATACCCACTCATCAAAGACTTCTTCTGACTTCACCTAAAATGTGTTAAGTTGAGAGAAGGAAACAAGAGAGTCACTCCCTGGAAGGAACCATTATTCATCAAATTGAGGTCACTCCTGACATCCTCTTTTTAAGTTGGCACATATAGAAATAGCCTCACACTGACTTGGTTTACGCGCGCATGGTCTGTAGGAACAAGTCTGAGGAGGAAATGGAGAGTAAAAATGATCTTCGTAAAGCATATATTTAGGCTTTCTATGAACGAGTCCAATTGTTATGCTATTTTTAAGAAAGCAAAACAGTGCCAGTTATATTAAACAACAGATGAACTGAAAGTTATATTTATCTGTCCCTAAAGCATTTCCAAGTTCTTTAATCTCAGCTTCTCTTATCCCTACTGAAAATATTACCACCATTTTTCTTTTTAAACTCTTGTATAATTCAGACATTTCAGATCAATCTCCTCTGAACTAGAATGAATTAGTAAATTCTTCCTAAAATATTTAACCTTGTTCATCTTCTTTGACAAAGAGTACACAGCGGAGGAGTATATGCTAATGAATGTGAAGGTTATTTAAAAGAACATTTCTCCTCTCAGAAATAGAAAAAAAAATCTGATAAAGCATTATACAGAAATATTTTTTTCAACTTTTATTGTCATCATACTCACATTTAGCCATTCCTTTCATAGATGAATGACTATCAATTTCTAATTTCCTGGAAGAATAATGTTTGTAACTAGTGATTTTTATTAGAAAATATTTCAAATGTTCAAAAAAATACCAAAAAGTATGTAACAAACACGTACCACAGATATTTCTTAAAAGTTAATAATTTTGCATCTGTATGAGTGGGTATTAATATTTTCAAAGTGAAAAATGATAGATACCTGTATATTAGGACACAGAGACTTAGGTAGCTGCAATTTAAAATAACTCAAAAGGATGCACAGTGAGTTGACTTCTAAGATGAAAAATCCAGGTCAGTCCTATGAAAAGCTTTACTAATACCACAGCTGAGAGCCAGGATGTGCACAGAAACGTCAGCAGCATCATTCATTGAGGAACTATTAGGCCACTCTTGTGTTTAGTAGGAGTACCTACAAGTGGGAAAACCCCTACAGGTGCTATGTAGTGTGTCATTTACAGGAAGAAGCAGTACAAACAGATTCAACATCTATTTGTCTGCCTCAAATTACGTTCTGGAAATGTATTTCATTTCCCAGATGTGGCTAAGAGGAATTTTACAGGAATCTTGTGTCATCTTTTGCACTGATCTATTCTCAGAGGCCCTTAAAAGTCACTGCCCAAGCACTCGTCTTGACTCACTTTTTTATTAAACAAGGTAGAAGAATAAAAGCACTTTATGAAATAACTGACCAGGGTTCTGTTCTGGCCCCTCAAGTAGTTCTAGGGCCATAGGTGGACAGTCACTTAACCTCTCTGCTGCCCAGATCTCTCATCTATAAAGAGAATGAGACCAAGCGGCTCACATTAAAAAACTGCCTGACTCTGAGGCTACCAACTGGAGCCCTCAGATAACTCCACTTACCGACACTAACAGTCACAGCTGATGTTCGAAAGAATGAACAAGAAACCAAACAGAACTTAAATCACACAGAAAAATATTAAACTGTGTTTATCATGATACTAGCATTCAATGTATTTCAAAGTATTCTAACTCTTTAAAAATCAGGAATTAATAATTACTTTCATTCTGTTAATACAATAGTGGATGAACAAGAACTTACTATTTCCTGACCATGTCAAAACGTAGAACTAAGAGTCATTGGAAGTATATGGAGAAATAACCTAAACTATTCTAGTGGAGACTGACACTGAAACAGGAGTTGTGGGGGGTAGAGGAGTAGTATTTTTTCTTAAATTTTTCTTTTATGACTATAGGTTCTTCCCTCCTTTACTTAATACTAGTCATTTAAACCAGGGGTGATTTTAACCTCCCAGGATGCACCAGAGACATTTTAGTTGTCACAACTGGAGGAGGATGCTACTGCATCTAGGGACAGGATAGAGTCCAGGGACACTGCTCACCACCCTGCCATGCACAGGACAGCCGCCCACAACAGAGTTACCCGGCCCACAACAGAGTTACCCAGCCCACAATGCCAACAGTGCCGAGGATAAAAAGCCCTGCTGTACACAATTAACTGCACCCAGAAGTACAGTTAAGCTAGGAAATAGTAAGGATTTGACTGTCTTGCCTATTCAACCAGCTCCCTGTGAGTGTTAGGCCCGTATTGCTCAATATCCACACACATGCTATGGAGAGGACAGAGACACAGTAGGACACGGAGCCCAAGACCTCACACTTTTATTTTCCTAACCTTCAGCTCCTGTTCCCAATATGGCAAGTCATTTGCCCAAATAAGAAAAGAATCTTAGCATTTTCTCAATTAATTTCTAACATTCAGGTACCACCTACTACTCATCATGTACAATAACTAAACTTCTTGAGCTTACTATGGGCCAGGCATCATGCCAAGTTTTCTACATGTATCCCTACAAGATGAGCACTATATAATTTTCATTTTGTTTTCGGTGAGAAAACTGAGACTTTCAGAGAGCAGGTAATTTGCCAAAGTCCAATGGCTAATAAGCAGCCATGTCAAGATTTGAACCAGATCTAGATCTCATGCTTCATGCTTTTAACTATCTCTACCACCTATGGCAGAGAGAGCAAAAGAGGGTAAACAGCTTTGAGAGGTACTAGTTGGAGACCCACACCTTAGGGAAAAAATTCCTGACATTTCACTGTAATATGGGAATTTTAATGGAATCTCTATAAAATTAGCTGAAGTTTTGAGACAGGGCTCCACCGATTAAATGTTATATTGTATTTCAGGGAACATAATTTAACCTATGGTGAATGGTTCTTCACTAAAGATGTTACTGCCTCTTCTGTGCCAATCATTAGTCTGAAGTTAAAGAAAAAGAAAAAAGAAAAAAAGATGTTACTGCTTGGTTGGGGGGTGGTTTGGAAAAGTGAAGATTTTTTTGTTATTGACTGTTGTCACAATCACTGGGGAGAGGGGTGGTAATTAGCAGATGAGGCGACAAGGATGCTAAACCTTCAAGCAGTGTGAGAGACAGTCCTGCGCAACAAAGTCCTGTCCCATCCGAATATCAATACTGTCTGTTAGAAACAGACACTTTGGTAATGAAGATCTTCTACATGCCGGCTGAGGACCCAAAAGTCATCGTCAGTAGTATAACAACTGGCAATCCCTTCCCAGCACCAGCAAACTCTGCACGGCGGGAAGCAGTCTCACCTTCAGATGGTAGATGTGCTCCTCGGTGTCGAGGTCTATGCATTTCGATGACTTCTTTACAGACATCACTGAGAGCCCCACGTCAATGCAGCCATGCAGCTTCTCTCTTTCTATCTGCAGAAGCACGAAGAGGACCACTCGAGAACCACGATGTTAAAAGTAACACCGTATCCTTGACACACACCCCTCCTCCACCCTCACCTTATCAAGACTTAGTGTGAACCTGTACTGACTGAAGTGCTGTGCATGCATCATCTTCTTTAATCTCTGGGGCAGGAAGCATCCTCCCTGTTTCACAGATGAGGACACTGAGGTACCAGGGGTTAAGTAACAAGCAGTTTACACAGCCACTGGGGTAGGTAGCAGGAAAGCAAATCCCATGGCTGACTCCCACGGCAGTGAATTTACCTGTTGACTGCACTGCCTTCCACTGAATTAGTTTCATTTAGAAGTGATTAAAGGGAGAAGCACAGGCAAGAGGCTAAGGGAAACCAGTCGAGGAGGGAAGGAGGAGAGAGGGAGCCCTACACAGGGCAGGACTGATGGTGATCAGAGCCCTCACAGGCAGACTGCCTAGTGTTAACCAGAAGACGACCTTCTCCTTCCCCCAGGGCCTTCAGCAACACTCAGTCACTGTATGAATGGGAGTGACACTCACCCTGTGTTTTTTTGTTCCTTTTCTCCAGCTGTGAGGATGTCTCCTCCCACCCAGGGAACTGCTTAGGCACAACTCCAAGGCCAGAACAGACCTTCGGATACCCAGCAGGGTGTTGGAGGAGCCCCTGCACCTTGCCCAGGTGGGGCAACTGAGCCTACCCAGACCCCAGAGCAAGAGCAGGCACCTCTGTTCCACCTGGAGAGACTACGACCCTCCATGGTTTCTAGATCAGAGAGGTGTAATCATCAACTGTCACAATCTCATCCCTGAGCTGACAACAATTACCCCTTCCAAATTCTTCAAGAGCACGTTGTACCCACAAGAAGACTTACATCGGTCTGGCTCTTCGCATATTTCAAGATTCCTTTGTCCAGATAGAAGAATCTCTGTGGGGAAGAAAGTACTAGTCATTAGAACATTCCATTTAAACAACCTTGGTCTCAAATTTCAACTTCAAATTAAATATAAATGCCTGGGAACCAGGTACTTAGTGAAGTTAGTATGGGTGCAAGTAAAGCTAGGGCCAAGGCAAATGTCTTACCTTGTGCCAGCCTTTTAAGGGCCATTTCCTCTTTTTCAGCAAAAATCCTTTCTGAACTGGTGGCTCCTGTGTATAATTCATCTCTCCCCTCAGTCCTTCCACTACTTCCCAGCTGTCCTGTTGCAACAAAAGAGTTCATGTTAAATGTTTACTTTGAAAAAAACATAATGTTAAGAAGCACTTCATCCTATCACTAAATCCATCCAAGGTGGTGAGTTGGCTGGGTTTCTTGGGGAGAAGAAATTCAAATTTAATTTCCATACAATCCCTTGACTTTATAGATTTAAAGCTATAATTCAGTGGCATCAATTTTTTTTTTATTTTTTAAAAGCTCTCTTTTAGAAGGGAATGTTTTTCTGTCTTTTGATGTTTGAAACTTGACAACCAGTGCTAAAGGTAAAGATTTTACCATAAGTTCCATAAGTTCTATTTTTGGTCACTTTGACATCATCATGCACTACTGTCCACTCACTGCTAAGCTTTGGTCTGAAATGTAACCAAAAGCTATACACATCAGGATGGAAGCTGTGTGTGTGTTTGTGTGTGTGCGTGTGTGTGTGCATGTGTTTGTGTGTGTGTTGGTGGCTGGGGGGTCGGGGGGTGAGTGTTAAGAATTGGCTGAAAAGTATGAGACTAGATGCAAGTTAGTAAACATGACAATCTGGTTGAAATAATGATTTAGTTGAAAACTAACGTCCACAAATTCTAGGTATTTAAGTATCAGAAATCTTGAAGCACTAAAAGGATGGTTTTGTAACAAGTAACATCCTCGTATTCCTAGAAATTTGGTTTCACCCTCTTTTGTTTCAAAAACTTTTCTTTTTTGGTCAGTTATAAATAATTGGTACAATTAATCATCCCTTGTTAGCTATTTAGGTTATTTGAACTAATTGAAAATGAATTTTAAAAGAAACAAAAAAGGAAAACACTAAAAATTCTGAAAATTTATTTTAAAATACTTAAAAATGCATAAATCATTGCTACATTCCCCAAGATAAACCGAAATTGGCAACACTTTAGTGACGGGGAAGAGTTGGTATTCATCTTTGTTACTATTTTTACATTTTTATTGGGATGTAATGTACATGACATGCACGAATTTTAAGAGTACAACTCAATGAGTTTATTTATACACACATACATTGAGTAACTACCATCCAGATCATATATAAAACATTTCCAATACAGAGTAATTAAGTTGGCTGGGCGTGGTGGCTCATGCCTGTAATCCTAGCACTCTGGGAGGCCGGGGCCGGAGGATTGCTTGAGCTCAGGAGTTTGAGACCAGCATGAGCAAGAGCGAGACCCTATCTCTACTGAAAATAGAACAATTAGCTGGGCGTCGTGGCACCTGTAGTCCCAGCTACTCAGGAGACTGAGGCAGGAGGATCCCTTGAGCCCAGCAGTTTGGGGTTGCTGTGAGCTACCATGATGCCACTGCACTCTACCCAGGGCCACAGAGCAAAAAAAGAAGGAAACAGAGTAATTAAGTTTTGACAAGCATGACATTTTGGCCAAAATTTCACTTTGACTAACTTGATACAAGTCAAATCTCCCGCCTACCAGCAGGTGATACAACCAAAGGCCAAAAGTAATGGGCAAGAGACAGTAAGGCTGGACCGGCACCAGGGAGCAGAAGGCAGTTAGACTCAGGTCCTGGGACACAGGCAGTCTAACGAGGAGGGAATGGAAACCGCAGGGAGTCCTGGGTGGCTCTGGCTCAATTTCTGTGCTGTTCTCAAGTTCAATACATGGGACCCACCTGGTAACAAGAACCCTTTCCTGCTTTAGCAACTGAACTCTTTATATAATGATGCTGACAGACCTGCCTTCTTTGTGATGGCACTTACTGTGAATGGAATTAAAGGTATACTCCAGAGTTTTGAAATATCACAGTGGCCTTCCAAGATCTGGAGTTGTGAAAGGGATTTCTTCAGTGCAAAGCTTAGAAAAAAGATTCAGCTTTTAAATTCGAGGACTTTTTTTCAGAAAGGTAGTAATGTTGAATGAGACTTCCCTATAGCAATTATGACCAATTATTCAAAGTCACATAATTACAATCAGACAATAAATGGAGAATGCACGCCACACTTCCCATCACTTAATAACACAAAAAATCCTGCTCAAATTGATTTTAGCTCAGAAAGCCATTCCTCAAAAGTTAATGTGTTTTACCTACCTAAACGTTAATGAATCTTTAAGGTCCTCAAATTAAAATTTTCACCTCTTTCAGACGAAAGTACTATTTCATCCCTAGAGAGTCCATCAGTTTTCTACCTTATTTTCCAAAGGTTCACCACTTCCTTAGGAGAACACCCATGAGGTTTTATCACCCCTACTGGACAACAGTCTCCTTGAGAGTATAACGGGTCCAGTTTAGTTCTGATTTCCTCACAAAGCCTAACCAGCTCTCCTGTGACAGCGTCTGATTGACAAATGAATAAACCTAGTCCTGGAATAAGGCTGCAAACAGATTTATATCCATTGAATACCATAAATCATTTGCATAAATCATCATGCAATTGAAGCATGCCCAGTATCTTTTGGCCAAATGACTTATCACTTTACAAATGTGATAAGACACACTCATATGAAAGAGGGGGTGTGTGTGTGTGTGTGTTGTTATCAATATTAAATAAAAATCCAAGGCTCGAAATCCTCTGGAAAGCATTCTAAGTGGATCAAGCCCTTTTGATTTGTTTTTAGACTCCCAGGCAGAAGCAACCTGCTGAGTGCTAATACTAAACAATCATGCACATCTGCTCAGTGCATTTAATTGTGTACCATGCAAATGCCAAGAGAGATTAGAGGTTATTGCATACTTTACAAAACTAAAAAAAAAAAAAATAGATGAGATCATACCTGTAGTATGAAGGAAAACAAGAATTAAATCTCAAAACTGTTTCAAGGATTCATGTTTGAATTGGATTTCTCCTGAACTCTTGAGACACTGTACATTCCTACCAATGCGCCAGCATGGAAGGCAGGGGAATTAGAGTGGGCTTGTTGGCCAGTAAGCCGAAAAAGGTTTGCAATTTTTTTCCTACAAAATATCATGTTTTCTTCATTTAATCTTCTACCTGGGCTCAGAACTTGAAACTGTTTCCAGGTTGGAAAAGCCAGATTTGAAGTATTTAAGAAAGTGAAGGCTTTCCTTGACCGAGGAAGAAAGCAGCACAGCCAACTCCTTTTCTGGACTTGGCGTCCAAATCTTCTCCCTCCCAGCTTCCCTCTCCGTCACTGCCCTTGAGTCATGAAGCTGAAACCTGAGAGCCGACATCCAGCCTGGTGGTTCTCAGTGACGCTGGCACTGCTCCCTTGGAGGCACATGAATCTTGGGGGCACTTTTGGTTGTGCCAATGATGCAGGGATGTCTCTGGCATCTAATGGCCAGGAGCCAGGAATGCTAGCTGTCCCGCAAGGCCTTAGTCTTGCACAATGAAAAAGCTGTTCCACAACCTGAAAGATTTTCCAAAGTTCTATTAGACATTTTTGTAGGTCAAAATGTGCTTAAAATCACTTGAGTGTACTGAACTCTATTTTGCACATATACTGAAGTATTTTTGCTTGGCTTTTTATACTCTGAATTCTTGGGGATATAAGTACTGAATAACTGGGGGAAGACTCAGTTCTTTTTGGAACTTTAGCAAGTGTTGTCCACCCTTTTAGAGAATAGTGTCGCTGAAGGCCACCACCTTTCACACAACACACCTGTATCGCCTGCATTCATAGCTGTTGCTTTCCATGTATAGCTCTATCTGACCACTCCCTTAGGTCTTCTAGTGTAGTCATGTCTGGGCTTTTACGTATTGAAATATATGTTTTAATATTAACCATATGCTTTGAATTTTCCTATATATTACAGTAAAGTATGATATTGATGTTTTCAAAATTATGTGTTAAATAAATTAATGGTGAATTTCATTTGAGGAGAGTAAAGATCAAAATATTGTTCACAATAAGGGGACACTGGTTAAGGGGATGGTGGGGTAGGGACCACTGATGATCTTGGCACAAATTCTCTGTACTGTTGTGAGAAAGAATACCAGGCCAGGATGCAGTGTAGGTGAAATCACTTTGAAAATTGTAAGGACTTTAATATTTTCTTATAAATAAGTCCTATTGGTTTCATCTTAAAAATGTGTTTAAGTTTTTCTCTGTTCCCCAGCCATCACCCTAACCCAGGCTGTCACCCATTGATTCCCTGCTTCTACCACAGCAATGACCACTGACATGGCCCCGTAGGTCCTATCCCTCATGTAATATAAAAATGCAGATGACATAATGTTTGTCTTTATTTCCACTTCAGTGATTTACTTATATTGTTCCAGCCTCCCAGAAACTTCTTTTATTTTTTTCTACCCATGAAAACTCTTCAGGATTTTAGTTCCATTTCTACTTTCTTCCACAAAATTCCTAAATTATCTAAACCGTACCAGTCATATGTTCCTGTAAATTACAGTAGTATTATGGTCCATTACCAGATAATTGAGCCTTAATTAACTTGTGATTTTTTTTCCATTTTTATCTCCAGTGCTTTGGTCTTTTCTTCCCAAACCATCATAGGGATTATCTTTTCAGCTTGCTCAGAATCCTAGTGAAGTACTAAGTATAGAGTAGGTACTAAGAGAATTCTCCTGGTTTTATACTTGTTGGAATCTCCAACCAAGTAAATGGCACAGGAGGGTTGGCTTACAAGGAGGTATTAAGCTGTATCCATAATTCTGCACAGGGTGCCATTAGAACACAAAAGAATAGAGCCTCAGGACATACTATCCAGTAGGGTCGGCTGAAATAATACATAAATACAATAATATAAACAATAGTAATATAAAATGATTGGAGAGCACTTTCTAGCTGAACAAGACAGAATTTTTGTTCACTACTTAAAATAGTGCACCGTAGATATTAATAAATAAATAAATAAATGCTGAAAGAATTAACAAAGCAATTAGAATAGCTAACATTTATTAAGCATCTCTTTTTTTTTTTTTTTGAGACAGAGTCTCGCTCCATCGCCTCATGTAGAGTGCAGTGGGGTCATCATAGCTCACTGCAACCTCAAACTCCTGGGCTCAATGGATCCTCAGCCCTAGTCTGTAGCTGGGACTATAGGCTCACACCACAATGCCTGGCTAATTTTTCTATTTTTAGTAGAGACGGGGTCTCATTCTTGCTCAGGCTGGTCTCAAACTCCTGAGCTCAAGCAATGCTCAGCCTCCCAGAGTGCTGGGATTACCGGCCTGAGCCACTGTGCCTGGCTAAGCATCTTCTTTATGTCAAATAGTGTGCTAAACACCATCCTTACATTCTCATGCTTAATCTTTGCACAACCTTTCAAGATTGGATGTATTAGTATCTTTTATTTTTATTTTTTTGTATCCTTATTTTTAAATGCGGATAACTTCCCTAATGTTATAAAGCTACCAAATAATAAAGCCACTCGACTGTAGAACCTACATTTTTAATCATTCTGCTGCATATTATAGCATATTGCATTTTTACTGTAGTTTAAATATGTAAATTCTGATAATGAACAAGGAGTAAATCCCATGGGGCAGGGAGAGTGGTAGGTAGATCCAGGAAGTGGCCAAGACCCTGAAACAATCAGGAGTTAGGAAGTAGTGCTGTGTGGACGGAGGCAAGTAAGGTCTGTGACCCTGCTCAGAGCTGCCATGTTTCCGACCCTGTAGTCCCACCAAACAGGGACGAGAAATTAGTCTGCGCATTTCAACACTGCCACATCTTTGCATACTTGCTTTTTCATACCCAGAATGCCTGCCCCATCTACCTCACAGCCTGGTGAATTGTCATTTAGCCCCAAACCTCCTGCTCCAGGCAGAAATTCTGTCCCTCCCTGGCGACAGTCACCACTAACACAAACCTCCCTGGTCTTGTCTGCCTCCAGAGCTAGAAAGAATGTGGGTTCAGTGAGGATAGAGACTGCACCATATCTATTACCTGGGAAATAGGGGCCCTGAATATATATTTACTTATTGAGTCTTCCGAGCAAGTGGGTATAAACAGCACCCCCCTTGAAGCACTCAGGGTGTGGGACTTTAATAATGTAGCTGGATTAGAGTGAATACGTACTCAGGATAGAAAAAAAGAGAGAGGCTGGTTTCTCTTGGCTCAAGGGACCAGGTCTCAGGGAGTGGCTCTTGCTGTCCTCCACGTACCCAGTGACTTGGGAGTAGGTGAATATCCTGAGAAATACAGTACGGGGCAGACTTGGGCCCCTGGGGAGATCAAGGCCCTGCTAACTTAGCCGTGTCCCATCCCATGGGTGTCAGGCTTAAAGGTCACCATGAATATCAGATGGGGAGAGAAACATGGCAGGGGCTGGGGGAAGTGCTTCTTAAGGTTTTTGCTTGCGTTTAACTGAAGATAGTCTGGCACTGTCATCTGGCGTTAAATTCAGTCTGTTTTACTGAATGTCTAAAATGCGCCAAAGATAGAAAGCTGCTTTATGGTTGGAAAGGCAGCTAGCATTTACTCATGCACATGAGTGGGCCAAGTTCATTTCCATATTGCTGAGTGCACGAATGCAAAGCACTTCCCCCCAGCACAGCTGTTTCCACAGTGCACATCTCCCAGGCACCTTCCAAATGCTGAATCCTCAGTCAGTGCCCTTGCAATGATGTCAGAAATAGAAAGCGATTTAAACTTTCATCTTCCTGCAGCTGAGAAATGGGGGGGGGGGGATTTTGTGGCTGCCTCTATCTGGCATGACCGGAGAGTGGGTTGTTCTAATGACTTATTTCGTCTGTTTACCAGGTTTTTAAAGATCACAAGGCAATACCAGGCATTAAATCACGTAGAGCATAATTTAATCAGTCTTTAATGATTTTAAAGCCATGTGATCTTCAAGAGCCTATCTAGAAAGGCTAAAGATCATTTATTACCTTTTATGATTGTGCTTGTCAATAGATTTCCAATTAATAGAATGACAGCTTTAATTGATATCAGACCAATTCTGTACTTATATTTCAATCACTGAGAGTTGGAGTTGTTGCTTCTTGTTAAATGTTTCTTTCTCAATTAAGATTTTTGGAGCACCAGCAGGCCTCAATAGTAATTTAAAACAGAAAAAAATTAGTTGTGTATGAGATCTCATTCAGTGCTTCTCAAACTGTGATGTGCATGCCCATCACCTGGAGCTCTGTCAAAATGCAGATTTCAGTTCAGTAGGGCAGGGGGAGGCCTGAGATTCTCCACCAGCACAGATGAGGCCGCTGCTGCTGCACCACAAGCTCACGTAGAGCAACCACGTCCAGGAGACCAGGCTGCCTTGAACAACTGGGGTTTGACTTGACAGACTTTGCAAAACCAGGACCCATGGGTGGGAGCTACAAGGACCTGAATCCCAGCTCCCCATACAAGATGGATTGTCTCATTATCTAATAATCAGTGCTATGAAAAATGACAAAAATGACATGGCTGCTCTATGAAAGAGCAAATTCCCTCGTCTCTGACGGCTACCTGGCAGAGACACCCCAGAGGGCATTCCAAGACTAGGAGGGAGGTCAGAATAAGTGAGCTATGACATCCTTTCTAAATCTTCTATCACAAACTCGTGTCATAATAAATAGCAGCATTAGCTTCTGCCTAGTAACCTCAGGTACAATCCCTGATTTTAGGAAATAAGTGAGAAGATTAAAGAAAAAGGAGACTGAGCAATGAAGCGCTCACGTGGATTCTGAAGACTATATGGGAGTGGCAGTCACCAGCTGCCAGCCGTCACTGTCCTTCCTCTCCCCTCACACAGGGATGGAGCTCACCCACCAGATGATTTAGGCCCCCAAAATGTTTCAAGTGCTATTACTTGGCTAGCCACACACCAAAAACTCCCGTGCCTTACTTACTTAGAATTAGACAATGGGAGAATACTCCCCCAGTCTTGGCCGTGATGCCTTGAGAAAGTACGGCAGGGAGGGAAAGTTGTCCTTGCCGGCAGCTGATACTGACAGTGGGGACACAAAACACGAGAGCTCTCAGCTCTGTCGCTGGCTCCACCTAAGGTCATTCCCATCTTGAGTTTCCAAATAAGAGAAAAATCCTTTCCAACTGTACTGACCACTGATGGATGTATAACTAAAATAGTATTAATAAAAACATTTCAATACACATAATAACTACACCTACCCTGTTGATCACTCATTCAACATCTATGGCTGCAATTACTTTGGCACTTTATAAATATTTGTTAAATATTCCCCTAATTGTATCAACACCCTTAAGGCTATGGACGGCATCTTCCATGCACTTTTCTTTCCAACCCATAAGGACATCCAACCCATAAAAGTCATTCTGCTCTGGCCATGCAGTCCACCAAGGTGGTAGTAGTGTTTTATAGTTCCTATTATGGTAATGGTTATAGTAATAAAAATAACAACTACAATTTTTTTAATACTGTGTGCCTTGTAGTGATTCTATAATGAAAGTATTATTACCCTCATTTTACAGATGAGAAAATTGAAGCTCCCAAGTAGTTTGCCCAAGATGGTAAACTATTAAGAGGTGGAACCCATTTGTGGACTGAGTTTGGAGATCACAGGCAAAACCTTACAGTTGAACACCTGCTCTAGACAAGACCGTCTAGAAGTAGACGAGCACTCAGCTGCGTCCGTCCAGGGCCACCTACTCCCCCACCAATCCCACCTCACCCCCAGCACTGCTCTCTGCCCGAGCAGAACCGGCCTGTCTCTGACAGCATGTCCCTGCTGTCCACACGCACAGGTCTTGGCAGTGGAGACAGGACAGGTCTCTCTACCCAAAGGACTCCAGGGTCTCTTTTGGGCTTTTTTTTTCTTTCAGGGCCCACTGAAATGATTGGCTTTCCCCCACAGAGTCAAAGATTATTTGTTTTAAACCTCAGTTTGAAGGAGAATGGGAAAGTCATCCACCCAGCTCTTTCATTTTTAGAGATGTGAGCAAGGACACATCTCCTGTGCTCAGGGACACAGAAATGAATGAGAGACTTCTGAGGACCAGGACCCAGGCCTGCTGACTCCAACTCGGTGCCCTGTCTGTGACCTCTTTCCTAAGAAGTGCTTGTTTCCCCAGCGGCAGATGGCCTCATGGAGGAGATTCTGGGCTAACTCACCACACATGCGCACATACCCTGTGGGAATGCAGGAAGTCTCCAATGCAGACTCCTGTGTGAATCACACGGGGGCCAGAGGGGAGAAGGTGGGGATATTTTTGTTCTTCACTTTATATTTTCCAGCTCTGTTGTAAACAGGCTGGGTGCAGTGGCTCACACCTGTAATCACAGCACTTTGGGAGGCCGAGGTGGGAGGATTGCTTGAGGCCAGGAGCTTTGAGACCAGCCTGGGCAACAAAGCAAGACACCATCTCTACAAAAAGTAGAAAAATTAGCCAGACATAGTGGCACACACCTGTAGTCCCAGCTACTTGGGAGGCCAGGGCAGGAGGATCACTTGAGCCCAAGAGTTTGAGGTTGCAGTGAGCTATGAAGACATCACTGCACTCTAGCCCGGGGAACAGAGTGAGACCCTGTCTCAAGAAAAAAAAAGAGAAAGAAAAAGAGAAAACCACACGACCCCATTCCCCATTGCTGGGTGTTGCCAGCTGATAACAGGGTTTCTCTTACAGTATGCTCAGAGTATTTTTTCAGAGCTAATTGAAATTTGCAATCAGAAACACATTCAGGTAATTAATGCATATATGATTAGAACCACAGGAGTAGGTGGCAGAAATATAGCACAATAAACTCTTCCTTATCCTTGATCCAAATAAGCAGTAAATATTTTTCACAATACTACACAAGAATAACTGCTTCTCATACTGAGAACCTAGTGACAGGTTACGATCCCGGATAACCTTACGAATCAATGAAGGAACAACTGTAGTGCCCGGCATGTTATAGTCCAGTCTGTAACCAAGCTTCTCCTTAGTCCCTACTCAAAGGTCTAAAGCTCAACACCAGGAACTAGAGATGCAGAGATGTAAAACCAAGCGCTGGCCCTTGGAATTAATATCCATTAAAAATAAAGACACACGGTACACGGTTTAAAATTCATAAGTGCCAAATGGGAGATTCAAACCAACCCACTGCAGGAGCTCGGGCAAGGACAATCCCCAAGGCCTACATCCACCTGAGCTACCACTAAGAACATGAGCTGGGACCCCCAGAAAAGTTGACACATAGCAAGAAGCAGAGCATATTAGTTTCCTGAGGCTACCCTGATTAATTACTACAAATGTGGTGGCTTAAAACAATAGAAATTTATTCTCCACAGCTGTGTGGCTAGAAGTCCAAAATCAGGCCCGGCGCGGTGGCTCACGCCTGTAATCCTAGCACTCTGGGAGGCCGAGGCGGGTGGATTGTTTGAGCTCAGGAGTTTGAGACCAGCCTGAGCAAGAGCGAGACCCCGTCTCTATTAAAAATAGAAAGATTAATTATATTAATCCTAAAAATGGACTATCTACTTATGTTTTATAAAACACTGCATAATGTTACAAGATCTTATACATCTTGACAAAGTCCCATTTATAGAGAAAAATCCAATGCAACTCACTGGAATGTTGTCCTTGTCATACTCTTTCAAATCTCTTAAGAAATTCATATCTCCC
>CM052437.1:118929222-118955423 GCA_028533085.1 Varecia variegata | reverse complement strand
AGAAGGATCACTTGAGCCCAGGAGTTTGAGGTTGCTGTGAGCTAGGCTGACGCCACGGCACTCACTCTAGCCCGGGCAACAGAGCGAGACTCTGTCTCAAAAACAAACAAACAAAAAAAAGAAGTCCAAAATCAAGGTGTTGGCAGGGCCACACTTGCTCAGAGGCTCCAGGGGAGAATTTGTTCCTTGCCTCTTGCCATTTCTGGTGGCTGCCGCCACTCCACGGCATTCCTTGGCTCATAGCTCCATCACTCCAATCTCTGCCTCCATCATCACATCACTTCTCCTCTGTGTCTGTCTCCTCCCCTGTGTGTTTCTTATAGGACACCTGTCAATGAATTTAGGGCCCACCTGGCTAATCGCAGATGCTCTCCTCATTCCAACATCCTTAAATTGATTGCATCTGTAAAGGCCCTTTTCCCAAATGAGGTAACATTCACAGGTTCTGGGATTAGGATGTGCCCACTACACAGGGCGCGAGGGACCCCTAGGCCAGGGATGTGCCAGGAAGGTGACTGATCTGGAGTAGGAGCAGACAGGGGGTGATTTTACTGAGTGCAGCTTGTGTACAGGTGCAGAGAGAAATGCAGCTGTACTCAACAGTAGGGCCAAGGTGGAGGCTTAGAGGGATGTCAGATTATCCTAGGGAAAGTCTTCTGGTTTTTCTGTTCTACTTCTTACATGTCACTTCCCGCCTTTAGTATTTTAACATCATTGAATTACTGCAGTAGACCTTCCTCTTCCCAGGAAAGAACTGCCGAGTCAGTTGCATCCAGCATCTGCATAGCTGGTAAGTGTCCTCTTGACATCGGGGCCAGGTTTCTGCCTTTCTGTATCTGGCATTGTGGCCACGGCCAGCCATAAATAAATCCATTTATTTTCTTAAGGCACCCCATGTAGTTTTTAATTAAAGTAATAGTTTTAAAACCCACTCAAATATATTTGCTGGGCTTGCTCTGGAATTGCCAAACAGTATAGACAGTTCAGCAACTTCCAGAAGTGTTAAGATTTAGTTTCTCCTGCTCTTCAGAGAGAGGAGGGTAGCTGACAGCCCGTCGTTTGTGGACATGGAGAAGAACAAGCCCCCCGTGCGGGGGGAACCTGAGGCCGTGGGGGCCACATGTGGCCTTCTGAATCCTTGAGTTTGGCCTTTTGACTGAATCCAAATTTTACAGAACAAATCCTTTTAATAAAGGTCACTGTGACAGTGACCTCTTCTGATATCAAATGTTTGTTTCTTTCTTTATAAGCCTTCCTTTAAGGAAATATATTGAGAACTGAGTCTGATTTCTTTGCCCTTCCTGCCTTCAGGGTATAATGTCACAACCATAGGTATAGATAAAAGGTCATCAGTAAGGAAAAGTAAAAGGCCAATGAGAATCTGGAAAACTAAACTCTAAGAAATATATAGTTAATGATTTTTCTTTATTGGGCCCACCAGAAAAAAATACCTCCAGGCAAAGAGGGGTCAGGAAGGCTGCTTCACTCACCCATGTTATCCTTGGACCTGCATTCACAGAGGTGTTGGCCGATGGAGGCTTGTTTAAATAACCATCATTGGCGCGTAAGGCACATGGAACTTGAATTAACTTCTGAAGAAGGCTCCTAGCATCTCAAGAAACCCAGTGCTCTCTAAATAGATGGTAAGCCTGGTCCCCTACCACTTACTAGCCCCGTGACTCTGAACAAGTCAGTTCATATTTCTGGCCATGTTTTCTTTCCGCAGTGGAGAAAACAACACAGACCACACGGGGTTATTTTGAGACTCCAAAACACGGCATGAATGACTATGATGAGCTGCAAAGATGCCATCAGATAGTTTTAACCTCCAGTGTCCCTTACCGACCCTTCCTCTCAGAGCAGCCTAGACAGAAGCCAGGCAGTCTGCTCCTGCACGGTGGGTGCCACTTGCTGCGCAGCTGGAAGGATGGAGCAGGGACCCAGCTGTAGTTACTTGCTGAGGGCTCCTGGAACTCCCCTGCTCAGGGAAAATGAAGGTTTACTTGTCAAACACTTACATAGCACTTCCTACCTGCAGGCTCTCTTCTAACTAAGCAATTTGCACCTCATAAGAAACCGAGGCACAGAGGGGTATATACCTTGCACAAGGTCAAATACCTTATAAACAGCCCAAGATTCAAGGGCCATCTGGTTTCAGACTTCATGCTTGCTGCCTTCATCTTTTATAACCATCAGAGAACAATGTGACACAATCATGATGCTCCCAGGGCCCCTCCTCCTCGACTGGTCTTTCCAGGGCTGTTTATTCAGCCCATACTTACAAAAGGCAGCTGGTAAATCTCAGCATCTCTAAAGATGTGATGAATTAAAAGAAATAAATGGGACTAAGCATTTTCAATACCCAGGCAGCTGAAATTACTTATACACCTGAACATTATAGTTTTAATTCACTTTTCTCTCCTTGGCATATTCACCCTCACTAAACTCACCTATCTTATGGGTTCTGGCGCTGAGCCCAGGGTGGGCTCTCTGGAAGGCAGCCTAATCTAACAGCCTGCATAGATAAATTCTCAGGTGACCCTGGGAGAGCTCAAGCCACCTTAGATTAGCCCGGAGACAGGAGGGTAACAAGAGTGAACTGCATAATTGTATGGGGACTCACCTAGCCACAGATCTTTCCATTTCAAATTCCCGGCAATTGTGAGTGAAGCACTTGTCATTAGTTTGGCAGGATTCCTTTTCTGATTTCTGACTTTCGTGCCAAATGCCAACAACGCACAAAGAAAACAATGGAGGCTGTGCTCTCTTTACAATCCACAGTCTTTCCAATCAGAGTTGATTTCTTATTCATGATGGACTGTCCGGCTGTCACAGCTTCACATCTCCCTGCTCAGGGCCTTTTAATAATAGGTTGAAGCAATAAAACTCAGGGGTATAGGACTCTTTCAATAAAGACAAAATATATTCATTCATCTTTATCTAGCTCAATCTGGCCTCTGAAATGTGTTACTTTGAAAGTTCTAGGAAGGAAATGTAAGGGGGCAGTGGGAAAAAATGAGGAAATTTCAATTACTCATATTTTACAGGTTTTTAAATAGCAATTCTCCCTCCCACTTAGATATCCTTCAACCCACTTAATATATCTGCAGAGCTCTGTGAATAGTAATCTTCCTACCTAGCAACTGCACGCTTATTCATTCATTCATTGCATCCGCGCTTACTCAATGGCTCCGCGTGCGAGCCCAGCCCGGGAGCTTCATGTTTACTATTTTATTTAGTTCCCAAAAGTAAACACAACTATCAAAATCTCACAGCTAAAAAGCTGAGAATCAGACGTGTTATATAAAGGTCACCCAGCAGGCAAAAAGCAGAGCTGATGTGAACACGGGTCAGTTTCAATAGTCCTTAACTTTCGTGCCGCATTTTCAATAGAGTAGTTCGGTCACAGACCACAGACATAGAAGAACATGTATGGATTTCATCATTTGCGAGAATAAACTCAATGGAGAGGTCTTCTTCGCCTTCTTCTTTTTTTTTTTTTTTTTTTTATAGGTCCTCACATACGTCCCTGGAGTGAGGGAGCTTAAGAATCTGTGGGCTTTTTCCCCCCACGAGCTCCTGTGTACCTGGCCATACATTCTAGCCTACCCTGGCGGAAGGATATTTGCTGCTGGTGTTCAAAAAATTCAGTCCAATAATTTGAACAATAATTTGTATCTTCCACATGCAAAGCCAGGGGCTGGGTGCTGTGAGAGGTAAAAAGATACAGCTACAGGACCCAGTACTCAAAGAATCAGTACTCTTTAATCAATGAATTAATCAAAAAAATTGACCACATAGGGCGAGAGGACTGCAGTGTTAAGCATGCAGTTAGCCAAGCTCAAGGTTCCAAAGCAGAACATTTGTGAAGAGCTCTATCAAATCCTGTCTGGGGACCTGGAGGAATTGGGGTGTTCTATTCCTCTGTTCCCCGTCTCTCGTGAACTGACTCTAACCAGCCCTTCCCCCCACAGCACTGCAAGGAAACCACGTGACACCAATGACCTCCACAACCCACAGTCATTCTCAGGCTTCATTTTAGTTGACCTATCATTGGCCATTTAAAAGTAAAGTATTAAACCCACATTTACCTTGTAAATGACCTATAATGAGCATATACTATTTTTATAAAAATTCTTTTAAAAGTTTTACAGCAATAAATGAAGATTCCTGCCAAGGAAATGACACAATTCAAAAGGGCAGTATGGTTTCACAGGGATCATCTAGCTAACGGAATAGCTGAGCCAAAGCCTAGGATGGGAAAGAACATTGAAGACAAGAACAACTGAGAACTCCAGAAATAATAGGACATGATTAATACAGTCAGAAGGAACCAACAACCTATTTTTTCTATAAGCTGAGTCCCTTCAGTTGGGAATTTCCTACCAAAAAAGATAGATTCCTATGTGGTGAAGGCACCATATCTGAAAAGTGGTCTATGTCAAAGAGACCCATTTCTTCTGCAGAGTATCAGGGTTTTTTTCTGTTTGTTTTTTTTTTTTTCTCTTTTTTTTAAGACAGAGTCTCACTTGCTCACCTGGGTAGAGTGCAGTGGCATCCTCACAGCTCACAGCAACCTCCAACTCCTGGGCTCAAGGGATCATCCTGCCTCAGTCTCCCAAGTAGCTGGGACTAGAGATGCACACCACCACGCCCCGCTAATTTTTTCTATTTCTAGTAGGGAGGAGGGTCTTGCTCTGGCCCAGGCTGGTCTCCAACTTCTGAGCTCAAGCGAATCCTCCCACCTCAGCCTCCCAGAGTGCTAGGATTACAGGCGTGAGCCACCGTGCCTGCCTGAGAGTGTCAGGGTTCTTGAAATAAGTCCATGTTAGTTCTGGCTCTGGAACCAGCCAAAGTAGAGGCAGCTCATCTGTAATTGTACCAGTTTCTTAAATTTACAGAGGACTTTTATCCAAAGAGTTTCAATCCCTTTTAGCCAGTGAAAACACTCAATTTTCTCTCACCACATTTCAGGTAAGAAAGCCAGAGGGAAGTCTTTTTCTCCATTTAATGGACGGAGAACTGAGACAAACTTCCCTTGCCTGAAGTTTGTCCAATAACAAAATATAAAGATTGCAGCAGAGAGCTCTTGATTTCAACTTTCCCCATCAAGGGGTGACAAATGTGGTGCCCACACTGCTGTTCTCACTGCTTTATGCCCATAAGTCACAGCCAAACACATGGTACTCTTTCCCCTAACCCAGAGTTAATTGCAGAGTTCTTAACACAATGAATACTCTGGCAGTGGCTACCAACAGATAGATGCTGGCATGGGGGTGACAGGTGAAAATCATTTACTGCCCATGCAAGGACAAGGCTCAGTCGAATAGACTAGGGTAAGAATTCACCAACTTTTTTTGCTTCTTTTAGGTCCACATTATACCAGATGTTAAAGATATCAAATGTAGCCCAATTATTAAACATCCTATTATATTCTTCACAAAAGCATTGTGTTAATGTGTATAGTAAGGCACTTTTTATTTTAAAAGTACATATTCACACGTACAGTATATGTTTTGTTGGCTTTTGTACAATTTTGAGGTATGGGTAGGTACATGCATGATGCCTGCAAAAGTTTGTGGGGAAAACAAAAGGTAGAATTATTTACTATGAACATTCAGGCCTTTCACAAATAAGAATGAAGTTCAAGTTAATGTTAACTATAATGATAAAAATGAATTTTTAGGCCAGGCATGGTGGCTCACGCCTGTAATCCTAGCACTCTGGGAGGCCAAGGCAGGAGGATTGCTTCAGCTCAGGAGGTCGAGACCAGCCTGAGCAAGAGCGAGACCCTGTCTGTACTAAAAATAGAAAAATTAGCTGGGCATGGTGGTACGTGCCTATAGTCCCAGCTACTTGGGAGGCTGAGGCAGGAGGATCACTTGATCTCAGGAGTTTGAGGTTGCAGTGAGCTAGGCTGATACCACAGCACTCTAGCCAGGGCAATAAAGTAAGACTCTGTCTCAAAAAAAATAAAATAAAAAAAAATTAAAATGAATGTTTATATTTACTCAGGACCTACCATTAGTCTGACCCTGGATTAAGTGCTTTACTTTTAATCTTTACAACAATCCAAAAGAACTATTATTATTCTAGTTTTATTATGAAAAAACTAAGGTTTAGAGAGTTTAAGGTCATAAAACCAACTAATGGGCGGAACCAAGATTGCAGAGTTCAAGTTCTAATCACTATGCATAGCTTTCTCCCAAAACTATCTTGGTAAAATTTTATTTTCAGGTTGTTTGTATACTGGCAAAGTATAGCATACTGTTTTTAAAATCTCAAAAGCTCCAGTATTTAAGTTAAAAGATGATAGAACCCTTCTCCTAGGGTTCTCATGGCCCTAAGTTGTACACTTTGTCTTAGGTCAGAGGTAAAAGTGACAACAGAGATCACAATTAACACCCAGGTCTCAATCATTTTTTCCTTCAAGGAAGCAAGTTCTTTTAGCATATGGATAGCGGAGTATCTACACATAAATGCATAGCCCCTTGAGATTTCATATAAGCAGGTCTGAGACAGGAATGCCAAGTTCAAATCCAAGTTCAGTTCAAGAAATAAGGACAAGGGCAAATTCAGTTCCAGGAACTGAAAGAAAACCAGTGGGGCTGGAGTACAGAGACTCTCACCTGGAGGTACTGGGTGAGAATTTAAGTGAAAATAACTTAAGAAGACCAAGTCTTGCAGCCAAAATGGTGTTTTAAGTTTACGCATTTAGTGCCCCTTCCCTACCGCCACCCCCACTCCAAATATAGCAAAAATATACAAAAGTATGAACATGTAGGGCTCTTTTGTGCCTGTGTAATAAAAAATAAGATTAAAGATCTCCACATAAAATGTGGTATGTGTGTGTGTGTGTGTGTGTGTGTATAAATATATACTGAAATATATTCAGTCTTAAAAAAGAAAGACCTGTCATTTGCAATGACATAGATGAACCTGGAGGGCATTATGCTAAGTGAAATAAGCCAGACACAGAAAGACAAATATCGAATGATCTCACTTATATGTGGAATCTAAAAAAGCCAAACTCATAGAAGCAGAGAGTAGAATGGTGGTTACCAGGGGCGGGGTTGGGGGAAAAGGGAGATGTTAGTCAAAGGGTACAAACTTTCCGTTACTCGGGACAAATCAGTAGTGGAGATATAATGCACAGCATGGTGACTATAGTTAATAATACTGTATTGTATACATGAAGTTTGCTACAACAGTAGACGTTAAATGTTCTTACGTGAGGTGAGAGATAAGCTAATTAACTTGATTTTGGTAATCATTTCACAATGTGTACATATCATGTTGTATATCATAAATATATACAATTTTTATTTGTCATTTATACCTCAATAAAGCTGGGGGAATAAAAGAATATGGCAGGGAAAAAAAGATTAAGTATCTCCATGGATCAGAAACCAAATAGAAACGTAAAGTATCCTGTAGACAGAGGTGTCATTAGTCTACTTCTGTGATCTCATGGGGCTAAAAGTGTACCCAGGAAAAGGCTAGGACCTGAGCCAGGCTCACTGTTGGAAATCAGAGAATGTAGAGGGAGAAACTTCCACTCCACAATGAAAGGGAGCTTGAAAAATCTGCTTGCTCAGGGAGGAGAGGAGGCAGACGCAGCCTCACTGCCAGGAGCTGGGCCAGTTGCCTGCTGGCCTGGTGGTGGAACTTGGATATTCCAACATCATCATGGAACAGAAGCCCCTACCTGCAGATAGAGGACCTGGCTCTGGACTGGGCTTCTCGGAGGTAGGAAGTAGGCAACAGCAAAGCCCTACATGGGTCAGGGTGAGTGCAGAGAAAGAGCATGTGGGAAGCAAACTCAAGGTGAGGTTCTAAGCCATGATTCCAAAGCACACGAGAAAAGCTAGCACTAAAAAAGATGGCCAAAAAAGTCAACATCAGATGTATCCCCTCCAGATGAAAGGAAAAGAACAGAGCAACTTGAAAATGATTTTAAACTGGAGTTTTGAAAACAAGTAGGTATTTGCGCAGATTATCTTCAGTTATATTTTAATATTCCTCAAATTAAATTTCTTACTATATAAATCTTGGGGTTTTAAATGTTTAACTTGTACTTTCCAATGATGTGACTGGAAACACAGTATTGTCTCTATATTTAGCAACCAAGAGACTACCAGATATGGCCGTGTTCCCTAAGAGCTGGGACGTGAGAGCTTCCAAGGCTCCTGCACCTCTGTGGCACCTTTAACAACTGACTGCGACACCTTAACGACTTGGGCCTGTTTGCAAAGGCGGAATGGACACAAGCTGCTAAGGTGGACTGCATGGATGGAAATGCTAAGCCTACCCTGGGGCAGAACACCTTTTTTTAACAGAAGGATGGGAAAGCAGGTGTACTAAGAAAATGGTCCCTGAAAATTAAACATGGGCTTTACAACTCATTTCAGGCAAAGGCTGAAATAAACTTATTAAATTCTCCAAAGAGAAACTTTACATTTATAAAGAAACATTATATACGTATTCAAGTGGGCGATCCTAAATATAAAAGATGACCATTTGATGACCGAACAAGCATTCAAAGTCAGAAAACAGTTGAAGCATCAAACACATTCCTCTTACCCTATATGATGCAACCTCAAAAAAAGCTTTGTGAAAACCTAAACAATTTCAAATAACACATCGAAAAAAGTTCCTGCAGTATTTGACCTCAGAATTTCACTGAACTACTCCAATTCCTGTGGTGTTATCACCACTTTCTATTAAATGAGTCATGTTCTCGCCCTCTATCGAATAGCCAGAGATGCTCTAGGTGCAAAAGGGGACGGCGTGGGTGGGGGAAATTGCACATTCTGCTCTAATCGTAACCAGAATTTTGGTTTAGGAAGAAAAATGCCTCCGAGGAAAAGAGGGCAAGCATAGTTACCCTCTTGAAAATGGAACTCCTGGGAGAGTCATGATGTATTAGCCAATAACTAATTTTAGTCATTTTTTTTTTTTTTAAATCACAGAAGGGTGTGATGACCGACCATGCTGACAAAATTCTTCTTAACCCCTCTGGGGAGATCTTGGAGGGCTTCCCAAATGCCAGGCCTGTGGCAAAATCTCATTTTCCCAGCATGCAAGCTCCCCGTCCCAGGCAACTTTCAAATGGAGAGACCCCTGTGATGACGTGTCATAAATGTGTGGACGTGCCTGAGGTGGGAGATTGCGTAAGTGTTGCTTCCAAATCTGGAACCAAGGAACTCTGGGTGGATTCCCGGGCCAGTACTCCCCGTGGGGGAAAGGCAATGCCAACAGAGCCAGCAGGTCCTGAAAAGGCTCCGAGACCACTTTGGTTGTAAATTCAGCCTTTTGACAGCCCCCCCTCCCCTGACTGAAGGGCGAAGAATTATAAAGATTCATATGCATTTACTGCCATCGGTCTAAAGCCAGTAAATTCTTCCAACAGAGATTTATTAGAAAGGAAACCAAGAAATAGCATATAATCAACTGACAGTTGCTTAGGAGTTAATTTTTAAGTCCTTTGGTTCACTTCTTTCTTCCTCCTACTTAATTCTTTTGACCATTTTCCTGTTGATTAGGTTCCCTTAACCATTAGAGAAATAAAGCAGGTAATACTCAAAGTTACTAACAGGGCAGTCTGTGGGTACAAGCTGTCATAAAAGGGTTGGTGAAGGGAAGGAAGTGGGGGGTGGACATTATATTAATAATTACTGGAAAAGCAATTGTTCGGGGTTTTGTTTGTTTTGTTTTGTTTTGGTTAGCAGGTTATAAAGGAAAAGTGTGGCTCTGAAACCAAACAGACTGATCTTTGATTTTTTTGCTCTCTTACTTACTTACTAGCTGTGTGTCCTTGGGCAAGTAACCTGGTCTGAGTCAGCTTCCTCATGGGGAAAATGGAGATATTAACATCTATGTTGGAGGGCAGTTGCAAAGATTAAATAAAATAATACAAAGAGCCAAAGGCAGTTCTTCCCATCTGGTAGGCACTCAAGCTGCATAACTGAAATGATCTGGAATTTACTCTCCTTATATAATTAAGATATATATGACTGAAAGCAAATATTCTTAAACTGAAAAGGAGGATTTCCCAAGTAAATGTGCACATTTTAACTGGCAAACTTGGTGATTTAAATTTGCATCTTAAAATTTGTATGAGTTAAACTTTACCTGTCGACTTCCCTGCTTGGAGGAGCAGCTACTTGTGCTCCTTGAAGGTGAGACCAATTTTTGGGACACACCAAGGTTCTTCTCATCACTCATCGTGAACAGATAGTTACTTGGCCTCGACGTGGTCAAAATGCCATCAGAAGACAGTGGAGCCCAGAGTATGGAAGCCCCACGCAGGCAGGTAGCTCAGCTCTTATCTAGTATGTTTAAAAAGCATTTTGGGTGATCCAGAGGAAATCCCTAAAACCAAAAAAAGAGGAATTAAGAAAGAAGGTCAGAGGCATCAGAGATCATCTCTAATTAACCATGGATTGTCTGCAAGTGGCTTAAACACACTATAGATAACAGAGCTACGATGCTTAGCAGAGGCTAAGAAGGAAAAGACACTTTAAACTTTTCTCTGTTTGGAAATTTTGTATAGGTGGTTTTTCATGTAACTTTGTAATATGACACGCTTAAAAACATTCATATGGAAAATGGGGTCCAGACACATACAAAATCAGTACTATAAAAAATCCCAACAATGAGATCCCACTTCATATCTACTATGATAACTATAATAATAATTTTAAAAGGAAAAGAGCTTATGTTGGAATGGGTGTGGAGACATTGGAACCCTCAGACATTGTTGGTGGGAAAGTAAATTGGCACAGCCATGGTGGAAACAGTTTGGCAATTTCTTGAAAAACTAAACATGCAAATATCATACGACCCATCAATTTCACTCCTAGGTATAGAGCCAAAAGAATTGAAAACAGGTGTTCAAACAAAAACTTGTAGACCAATATTCATAGCAATGTTAGTCACAATAGCCAAAGTTGGAAACAACCCAAGTGTGCATCAACTGGTGAATGAATAAACTAGATCTGGTATATCCATATAATGGGATATTATTCAGATATTAAAAGGAATGAAGTACTGATAAATGCTACAACATGAATGAACCATGAAAACATCACACTAAGTGAAAGGACTCAGACACAAAAGACCACATGTTATATGTTTCTATATGAAAAATCCAGAGTTAGCAAATCCATTGAAACAGAAAGCCAATAATTAGCGGTTGCTGGGGGTGAGGGTGGGGAACGCAGGGTTTCTTTTTCGGGTGATGAAAATGTTCTGGAACTAGGTAGTAGTGATGGTTGCATAACATTGTGGATGTACTAAATGTCACTGAATTGTACACTTGAAAATGGTTAAAAAGGTGAATTTTATGTTATGTGTATGTTATTACAATTTTTAAAAATCCCTTTCTGGTTTTTGGGGAGTGGGGTGGAGAATATTTTCCTCCCAAAGGTCTTTGGAAATATATTCTAAAAAACTATAACATGATATGACAAAAACTATGGGGGGAGGAAGCAGACTTTTCCATATCATCCATTAGCATATTAATAAAATGATGATTTATTGAGTACATACTACGTACTGCCAAATACTATGTTAAGGATTCCCACAAGCATTGTCTCATTTAGTCAGCATCTGATTAGTATCTCTATTTTATAGAGAAGAAAACTGAGTCTCTGAGAAGTCAGGGAACTTGCCCAATCACACAGCTGGCAAGAGGCTGAATCAGGGTTATTCGCCAGCCCTTTAAGCACTGGAAATTAGCACACCCCTAGTGGCCAGGTCTGGTTATAACAGCTGTCGCCCCATCTCTATGACCTTAGAGAACCCAGGAGCTGGGCTAGAAAGAATCAGAAGGGAGAATATCAAGACAGCCTTGAAGAGGGAAGTCCCTGTTCCTCTCTGCAGCACACTCCAGTCTCCAGGATGGTGGAGAAGGGGATCGACCAGGGCAGAAGCAGGGCCACCCCCTACGAGCAGTCAGCTGGGCTGCCACCTGCCATCCGTGCAGCTCGTCGGGAGTCTTGTCCTGATGATGGGCTTCCTAGTTTTCACAGAGGAGAAACGTGGGCCTGGGCTAATGGTAACTAACGTGTTTGGTTTGGGTTTCAGAAAGCCCGGACTTTAACACACTGAGTTCAAGTCAATTTCATAGTTTTCCACCGCATATTAACAACATAAAAATAAAAATCACATCCAATCCATTCAGTTTTTAATGTTCACATTGTCTAATTTTAAAAAGAAGAGTGTTACATAATTGTCCTGGAGCCAGCTAGATAAGATATCAAACCTTTGGTTAATTATTAAATACTCAAATCTCCTATGCCTTCTCTAATACTCAGTTCTTTAAAAATGAGTATCTTTAAAGGCATAAACTAAAATCAAAACAATGAACAAGAATATCACAATCTCAGAAAACGAAATTAAGGTACCAATAGCCATAGAGCTCAATTTCCATGTTACTCTCAGATAACCCCCCCTCTTAATTCATTTTGTATTGGATCCAACAATAAATCAGACTAAAAGAAACCTACACCGTCCTCTTCATAAACTTAGCTCTACTTATGGGGGCATGACTAAGTGTACCTGAAGTTAGAAGCAAATGCAATCCAGCTAAAAACTGCCAAGAGAGGCTCTAAAGATTTATTAATAGTTTGTTTAATAACAGTGTTGGCTGTTGCGGTTGAAGAAAGGGAAGAAAAAAAGAAAAACAACCTGATGGGAGGCCCCAGTGATGGTGTGTGTGTGGGCAGCCACTGCTTGACAAGTGGTTCCACAGTGCATTGGGAATACCAACAAAGGATTTCTGTTTGTGTGTGCAAGGTTTTGTTTTTGTTTCTGTCTTTGTTTTCTTTTAAGGCTGATGTTCTGACAGCGAGTCTGGGATGAGAGGTGTGTATATGAAATGTGAGGAAGGGAGAGAAACTTAGGCAATAAAATGAGAGTCACAGGAATTCTAAAACTGTGCCAAATCAGAAACACCATAACCCTGTCCTAGAGGCACCTGATATGAAGGCCATCCTCACCGCTTCACCCTGCCGAATTTCACTTCGGAGACAACAGCCAAGGTTGTTAGCAAGGCCAAACCCGATGCTTATTGAAGTTGGCACTTAGGGTTAAGACCTCTGCCAGCACTACCCCCTGGTAGCCCATACCCCTGCCTCGTTTCCCCTTGATGAGAAATAAAGGGGGGTGGTCAAAAGCCGCTCCCATGCCCAGCCGCAGGGCACAGTCTGGGGATATTGCCCAGGGAAATATATGTATTTCAACCCATAGAATCTTCCTGCCTAGCTTCTTCAGAAATTTGGTTAAAATTACCAAGGACAGCTTAAAGGGCAAAAGAAGTCAAATTCCAAGAAAAGAATATACAGTCATGCACCACTAATGGCGTTTTGGTCAATGACAGACTGCATATATGATGTTTATCCTATAAGGTTATAATACCTTATTTTTACTATACCTTTTCTATATTTAGATACACAAATACCATTGTGTTACAGCTGCCTACGGTATTCAGTACAGTAACATCCTGTACAGGTAGGTGTGTAGCCTGGGAGCAACAGCCATACCAGACAGCCTAGGTGTGCGGCAGGCTGTGCCTTCCAGGTCTGTGTAAGTACACGCTATGATGTTCCAACAACGAGGAAATTGCCTAACGAGGCATTTCTCAAAACACATTCCCGTCATTAAGCAGTGATGGCTGTACTTAAAAGGACGAAGGCAACAGCAGCCCAAGACTGAGGCATCCCAGGTGCCACGGTGGTCACTTGGACAGAGGCAGCTACCACATCCACTCCAGGGGACTCCACAGGGCTGGGCTGGTGTCACCAGAGGGAAGCACTCAGCAAAAGTCCCAAGACAGAAGGCCTCAATGAAGGGGTATCTTCTACACCAACTAGCTGACCTCACTGTGCTGACCTAGGAAAAGGGGGAAGATAAATTCCTTAAGGGGAATATGGGGCCAAAAGCCCGGGATTCCAAGGTGTAGAAACTGATGAGCTGGGTGCATATGAAAGACCCCTGGGTGCTTTCACCCACCCGGAGACCCTACCATGAAAAACCTCTGAGTGAAGGGGTTCTGGGGAGGGTTGAACAATATATAATAGTTTCTCTGCTCACACCGTGTGAATAACTTCAGGACAATAATTTATTGTCACTTTATTTTTTACTGAGGTATACGTAAGATACACTAAAGTGCACACATCTGAAGTGCACATACAGAATTCTACACTCATAAATACTCAGATAATCATCACCTGGATCAAAAAATAGAACATTTGCAGCCCGCTGAGAAGGCTCCTGGGTCCCCGAGAGTGGACCCTCCTGCAGAGCGCTGTCCCTGAGGAAATCTCTTCTGCAAATTCTAGGGAGCTAGGACTGCCCCCGGCATACGGGAACAGGTTTTATGGCTGCTTTGTGCGTTTCACCTAATGCAAGCGTTTGGCATGTGACAGAGTTCAGTTTGGGACCCGCTTTCATTTCAACAAATCCCCTGGTGGTGAGGTTGAGGAGGGGAGGACTTAGGACTCTCCCCTTCCTCTAAATCAAGGAGGCCACCAAGTCTAACAGGTCTGAAAAGCCAGTCACATTTATGTCAATTCAGACACGCCCTGCTGTGCCTGTGAGATGAGGTGGGTCCTCTCTCACCACTGCCACCACCTGTGAGAGGCTGATGATGGGTCAGGCCCGGAATAAAAATCAGTGTTTCAGTTAGAAGTCAAATGGGCCTAAGACATGCGAACATATGCCGTCTTGGGGCTTCCATTTGGGAAAAAGAGAACTCTGATTTCTACCAAGAATGGGAAAAAATAAAAGACCAAGGCACAGCCAAGTATTTTGGCAGCAAAGGCTGACTTTATGGACTTATTTTAGGAGATTTTGCTTAGAAATGATGACACAATTTGGGAAAAGATGTAAAAGACATGAACACGCCACAGTTGTGCATTAAAAGGGGTCAGACGTAGGTTGGAACTGGTGCTCTCGTATTACAAACTGTGCACCTTGATATATGTATTAACCTCTCTGATCTTCTGGGTTTTTTTTTTCTATATATATAAAATAGGGAATAATAATAGTGACCTTTCAGGGAATTGTGAGGATTAAATGAGAACATGAGGATACAGTGTCTGGCTTCTGAGTAGAATAGACGCTCTACAGATGTTAAGTCCCGTTTCCTCCTCTCTCCTGGCTTCCTTAAGCGGCATGGCAGCACAAGATAAGAACCTCTCCCCCTCTTTCAACCCCAAACAAATAATGATTCTTCAGAATCTTAAAACATTTGTGTCTTTCAACATACTAACATTTCCCAAAATCCATAACACAAGTGTGAACAGATGATTTTTAAATCATTGAAGTGATGCACTTACTTTGGAAGAAGACATAAAAACAGAAAGATAAAAGCCACATAATTCATCACTACTAGCTGTCCAAGAAAGCAACTTAATATTGACTAGTAGATTGGGAAAAGTGGCATATAGCACAGCTACTTATTAATCCATTAGACCAGAGGGTCTGCACTCAGACACTTGGCCACGTTTTGCTTGAGAAACAGGTTTTGCTTCCATAATAGAAACAATTTTCATGAAGGCCAGATGGCACATAGTGCCAAATAATTTGCAATTTCCCAGGGAAATATATAAATAAATTATGTCTTAAATGAATACTAATGACATTTGAAGTGGGATATCTATTTCTGGTCTTCAGTAAAAGAAAATCATTCAAATCCCGGATGTGCATCTTTTTAGAAATGGCATCCTCTGAAACACCTTGATTTCAAAATTGTTATATGACCAAAAGCAGGGCTTTGGTTATTTGGCTCTGAGCACCACAGACCAGAGATTCAGGATGAGAAGTTTCTGAAAGCAGGTTCTCATCACAGTAACTTCAGATACTAACAGGTGATCCTGGACCTCTGTTTGAAGTGCTGGCCAATCTGTCTTAACTACCTGGACAACTGGCCTGATCCCGGGGCACCAACATCTGACTGTTTCTAGGGCATGAGTTCTGAGGCACAGAGTCCACAGAAGTCGTTCTCTAAAGGCAAGCAATTCCTCCACAAACCATTTTCTTATTATTATTATATTCTCTCGCTTCTCTTTTTGGAAGATGGGGTTCAAGAGGCCTAAAGATTCAAATGCTTACTCTGGCCCATTCAAACAGAGTGTCCACTTCCACCCCCTGGTCCTTCCACGGCCTTCACAATCCACTTCCTCGGGGAACATCACAGGTTGCTCAGGGCCCAGTGCAGCAACAGAAATGCACGTGGATGCAGAGCTGAGCGTGGCGGCTTCCACGAGACTAAAAGCTGGACAGTGGCACCAGCCTGTCAGTTTATGCTTGAACCATTTATTTGCCACCATGGAGTGAACAGAACAAAAGTGCAAAAATAGCAGTCACGCCATAGAATCGTGGAGCCTACAAAGGAGCTCTAGTCCAACTTCTAACCCACGGCAAGAATTCCTTCTCTAACATGGCTAGAACGTCACGGCTTGACCACTTCCCGTGATAGAAACAGGAGACTCCATTTCATGTTTTGTTTAAAGAAAATTCTCTTCCAGACAGTTTGTTATATTTAGAGTTGAAATTTGTCTCACTATAATTTCATGCACTGGCCCTAGATTTGCCCTCAGTAACTACAGAGAACAAGATTAACCATTTTTTTTTCCACATAACCTGCACTGAAACTGCCACCATCCCCACCTCCCATCCAACAAATATTTTCTTCTCCAGAACGAACAGCCACACTTTCAACAGCCATTTCTTATGGGACATGGATCCAGAGCCCTTAGGATCCCAGACGTCTGACTCTGATTACACTTCAATTGTCTATGCTTCCCTGACAATGACGCCTAGATTTAAAGACGATCTCCAGGTGTGGTCCGGTCAGAGCAAAAGAGAAGGCAACAATCACCCTGCCTACCTCAAACACACTGCAACTGTTAATATTGCCAAGTTTGCCTTAGCTTTGGGAGCAGCCAGGTCTCTCTCTAGCCCTCAGTGTCCTTACTTAGAAGTGTCAGGTCATAGGAACTGCTGAGAAGCCAGGCTTTCTTCTTTCTGAACAGGATTCCTTTACTTCTTCCTTTAACTGAAATTCAGGAGTTGATTGTTCTATTATTATCATTATTCAATTAGCTCATCTTAATTTTGACCCATGTCAAGATATTTCTGGAGACCAGTGGTCACTGTTTGACTTTCCCATTGTCACAGCATCCACAGATTGCAGAGGCTTGTGAATTCTGTTCTCACCAAGTAAACAAATCACACTTGGAGATTTACTAAGTAGAACAGCACCAAGGACACAGAAATCTTCTCTGTAGCCTGACATTAATTTGTCATTAATTAGCATTTCTGGGTACAGATTTGCCAACCCACTGTAAATCCTCATGACTGTACAGCCAGGTCCAATGTCTCAAAGCATCGAGATCTACCTCCTTCAAGGTCTCCTTTGTTTCTGATTTTTGCTAATAAAAACGGTGGTGCAGTGAGTGATTACCCTTGTATCTGTTCCTTGTGAAGCTGTGCTGGTGCTTTTCTCAAATAAATGGAATGGCTACATCTTGAGGCAGGGCTAGTTTTGGTTTTACTAGGTATTACAACTGCTCTTTAAAATGGCCACACTCATTTACACCATACCAAGGTTTCCTTTAAAGGACTCTTGAGTGTCACTCCTGAACGGCTGGCTGCTTCCTAGCTTTCAGACACTGAGAATTTGTACATGAGAGCATATCCCTGTGTTTGGCATACTAGGAGGGACAGAGGGTCAAATTAATGGCTTGGTGCTGACAGTCCCCAGTAGCGGAAGACAAGCACTTCTGCATGCTGGTTTACCTGCATCGTCACTGTGCCCTGATTCCCTCAACTACCAACAATTTCCTTGTGTAGCACACGTGCCATTGGAAACCACTTCCAATACTTTGTGGAATAAGACAACGTTTAAATAAATTACCTTCTTTTTTTTTTTTTTTTTTTAAGTTAGAACGTAAGACAAGGTGCTGCTCGGCCGTTCGCAAGGCATTCTGGTGCTGGGTAGTTTTCTACTTGGCTTCCATTTTATCTTCTTGGGTGAGCCCTGTGGCTCCTGGCCCCAGCTGCCCAGTTCTATTAAATAACTGCCACACCCAGGCTTAGAACAAGAGGGGTAAGGGAAGGGTAGACTCACAAATAATAACTCCTAGCTCACGGAATCAGAAAGCAACACGGCAAAGTTGCTCGTTAGTGAAGGGAAAAGACTGAGACCAAAATGGCCACAGTTGCTTACGACTGGCCTTTCCAAAGTTTATAAGTGGACAATTCAAAGCTGAGAGGGTTCCTGGGAGAGGGTACTTGCAGTCAGGGAAAGCAGGGAAAGATAATTTCCAAATGATTATTAAGAAAATTTAGTCCTCTCCTTCACCAGAAGAAAAGCTATTGATTCAGATCCTGACTTCCTATCTTGTTCACGAGGATAGCACAAGATAGATACTTTGACAGATGCCTCAATTAGACTTTTCAGAAGTCTGACATCCTCCTTTAAAAACGGGAAAGGAGCTTGCTACATATGAGCCCCCGTGTCTGGCAGCACTGGCTGGCTACCCGGATGCTCAGGGTTTTGCCGCAACGCTGAGTCCCTGCTCCTGGTCGCATGGGCTCCACTCTTGGCACTTGCCCCCACCCCTAACCACAGACTTCCCTCGGGATCATGGATTTTGTTGTTGGACTGACTTCATCAGGCTGTGTCCTCCCACGGGCTGGCACACAGTGTTCCTCCCAGGTGGCTCCCAGTGCTGTACATCTCACCTACTGTTCCACCCCAGCCCCTCCTGAGACAAGTTCCTGGGCTGGCGAGTGCTCCTCCCCCAGTCCTCAGGCATAAACTAGTCGAAACAAGATACACTGTGTCTGTGATATTCTTATGAGCCAGTAACCTAACCACAAAAGGAAACTAGAGTAATTAAGCATGTCTTGTCTTAGGTGAACCGAAACTGGCTCCTTTCTTAAACAGGAACTGTTCACCTGTTTAGTAACATCACATTCAAAGAATCTTGCAGTGGGTGCACAGAACTCATCAGTATGGACTCATGATTTTTACCCCGCAATATCTATCAGAATGTCCTAAGGAGCTTATTTCACTTCAGTCATGAACTCTAGGGGTGGGGCCTGGGCAGCAGTATTTTGCAGAAGCTCCTTAGTAGGTTACAGTGTACAGCCAGGGTTGAGAATAATTGGTCTAGAGATTTCAGAAATTTCCTTTCACTTTCTAATAATCTTCACAGCATCTACCCATTTTTAGGCTTAGATACCTATCTCAGTCTCCTTCCTCTGGCACTGTTCACAATCAGAGGTCCCATGAAGACTGAAGCAATTCAGTCCCCCGGTGTGTTTTTGAGCTGGTACCAGAACCCATTTAACAGAGCTGGGTGCAAATGTCCTATCCCTTCACTGTCCTGGGTTTCAACTCCCACTTCTTGGCGGTCAATCTATTCTTTCCAGTTAGCACTCTCTTTTACTAATAGAAAAGAGACAGAAAATAAGTGGGATTGGAAAGTCCTTTTGACTCCTGATGTTTTATGAAGAGAAAGTTCCCATACCTGGAAGCTGTTCTGTTTGTGCATCTGGCTCTGAATACATGTCCGTTTTCTAGCTTTTAACCACTTTTTGCAAGCCTTGGCTTAGTCCTGATGTCAGTTCTATGGACATTATTCTAGCATGTTTGTGCAACACTCTTGTGTTTCCCTCAATTATGAGCCCGGAGGGGCACTGTTCTAGTTCCTCTTAACGTTATATGTGTGTGTGTGTGTATGTGTGTGTGTGTGTGTGTGTGTATATATATGTATACATATATATACACACACACACACATTTTAAATTATGGCCAGAATACTTATAAAATTAACAACTTTTAAGCATACAACATTGTTAACTATGGGCACAGTGTTGTACAGCAGATCTCTAGAACTCATTCATTTTGTAAAACTGAAACTCTGTGCCCATTAAACAATATCTCCCATTTCCCCTTCCCCCAGCCCCTGGAATCCACCATTCTACTCTCTGCTTCTATGAGTTGACTACTTTTGGTATCTCAGATAAGTGGAATCATGCAATATTTGTCTTTCTGTGACTGGTTTATTTCACTTAGCATAATGTCCTCTAGGCTCATTCATGTTATTGTCTACTGCAGGATTTCCTTCTTTTTTTAAGGATAAGTAATATTCCACTGTACATACAGTCATCCCTCAGTATCCATGGATGATGGGTCCTAGGATCCCAGAGGATACCAAAGTCCATGTATGTTCAGGTCCCTGATATAAAATGGTGAAATATTTGCATATAACCTATGCACATTCTCCTGTATACTTTAAATCATCTCTAGATTATTAATACCTAACACAATGTAAATGATATGTAAATAGTTGCTACACTGTATTTTTACCTATATTATTTTTTATTGTTGTTATTTTTATTGTTTTCTTTCCCTCAAATATTTGTGATCTGCTGTTGGTTCAATCCACAAATGCAGAACATGCAGATATGGGGAACGGCTGACTGCATATACAACATTTTCTTTATTTTTTCTTTTTAACTAAAAGAGTTGACAATTTGATTTTCACATTTCATAATACAAATGAAAACTGCATCTTTTTTCTGTCCTACCTCCCCCCTCCAAAACCATTCCCTCTTTGACAAGAAGGGAGACCAAGGCTTCCTTGTCATGCTGGTAAGAAAACACCCCAAGTCACAGCACCATGAAGTAAAACAAAGAATATAAAACTGACATGGAGAGGCCTCCCACTATCCTATCTGTTTGGTCGAGTCATTCTGGGCCGATGGGTGGGAGGGCTCGTCACTGGGGGCCTAGGCACCATTGGCTTGTGCCTCCCATGGGCGACCTCACTCCAGGAGCAGGTCCCACTGGCATCATCCCAGAAGGAGAGAGGCTCATCACTGGCATCATGGGTGGGCCCCCCATATGGGGTGCTGGCATCAGACCAGGGCGAGGACCACGAGCCCAGGAGGAGGTGGGATCATCGCTCCTGCAGGAGGAGGAGCAGACAGTAGACTTTCACTTCCTCTTTGTGCTTCCTGCCACTGCAGTGCAGTGTGTCTTTTGCACAGATCGAAAGTCACAGGAAGGTGTGTCGCAGTAGTCACAATAAAACTTGGGCATGTTGCTCTGCCAGCCATTGGCCACTCTGTCCCTACTACATTTTATTTATGCTCTCATCCACTGACAGACACTTAGGTGGTTTCCACATCTTGGCTGCTGTAAACAGTGCTTTACTGAATGCACAGTGCTAATATCTCTTAACTTTAATCTGTTGCTTATTGGCTCCTCTTCCCTCTCCAGTGACGTAGGCACTCGCTGAAGTTCTGTCCTTCATTCACTTCTGTGCACTCACTTTAGCTCTTGGTCATCTTACCTGCGCCCATGACTTGTGCAAGGCAGCTGCCTGCCATTCTGGTCCTCACCCTCCCGTCTATCCCCAGGCTGGTGGACAGACCCTGGATTCACCACCAGAACACAAGCCTAGCGCAGCATCATTCTCTGACACCTGCTGCTGATTTCCCTGATTCTGAGAAAGACACCCACCCTCTCCTAGTCCAAGCAAACTCCCTCTCCCACATCCCCCAATACTGGTAGATTCCTGCTCTCCCTGACACTCACCTCACCATCCCCCAATTTGTTTTATATTCTTCTATTCTTTTAAAGCCACCAATCCATTTTAGACAGCCATTAGGCCTTGCAATGGACTCTACTTTTTCTCTCTCATCACTTCAGTTCACCTTATATTGCCCAGTCCAATTCATCTCCAGCCTCTCTCCTCTGCTCCAAATCCCCAACGCTTACAGGATTAAATAAAAAATTGCAAGGCCTGGCATGCAAAACTCTCCACTAGCTACATTTATCTGGCTTTGGACTCTGGCTTTACCTACCACTTACTGTATATGTTACTAAACTTCGGAGTTGTTTCCTCATGTGAAAACAGGCATGAACAATAGCACTCACTTCCCAGGGCTTTGCGAAGACTGACTTTTGAAATGACGCATGTAAAGCACTCAGTACAGTCCTTGGCAGACATCACTCAGTTATGTTATATTTTGACTGTTAATTCTCCAACTTCATCTCTAATAACTCACATGTGCACACTCTATATTCTGCACTCTCCCTTTTTCCTAGCTAGTCCTTCTTGGCAAAACACCCTGCTGACCCACTGCATCTCTTCCATCTGCGGAAATTCCTTCCATCCTCCAAAGATCATTTTAAGCATCGCCTTCTCCATGAAACCTGTCCCCAAGCCTCCCCCTGCTCCAAATGAGTCCTTTTGCACCCCAGCTTCACTTGTGTGCTACCTGAAAGCATTAGTCAGGTTTCCTGAATCTTGACTCACTCTTCGTATCCCAGCTGCTAGGTGTTGGGTCCACATCTCACTCAGTGGACCCAACATTCTTACATTCTGTGGAAAAGTAACTTACAAAGATTGGCAGCAATCATTGTTGAGCCAGGGAGGAAGTTCTCTGTGTGAGCACATTTATGTATTTCCATAGAAGCCTTCCTCCTTTCCTGTTTACTGGAATCATTTGGGATTATATATAATTTCAGAATATTTTATGAGATCTCCTTACAATTTGAAGTCTTTGGCCGCCAGAGACATTGCTTCTTTCTTTTCTCTGACCTGTTGGAAATGTTTCTAGAGTACGTGGCTATGCCCAAAGCATCCTTCTTTGGGGATTTCAGCTCATGCTTCCTGTCACTTTCCATCACTGGCCAATGCTTCTCTGTCAGGTCAGAAAGAAACCCAGAGATATCATTCCTGCAGCATTTTCTCAGTCTTCTTAAAAATTAAATCATCGGCAAATCAAGGCAAGAGTTTATCAGAAGTTAGCAGAATGAAACTTCCAGTGGGTAATTATCTGACCGAATCTCCTTTTTATCAGCACATTTGGCATCTAAAGTTACAGTTTCTGGGAAGAAAGCATCATCCATAGTCTCTGTCTGGCAATCTAAAATATCGATCCTCCTACAACCTTCCTTCCCCACCGTCCACCACGCCCCCTTACCCAGGCATTCATCCTTAGAGTCTAAACTTCCACAGGACTGATTCTTTAAAGCAAACCAACTCCCTTCTAGAATCATATTCTAATCACAAGAACCACTCTAACCTTCTTGGTGAGACTGATCTGATGATCCTGTCTTTTTTTTGTTGTTTTTTTTGTTTCTTTTGAGACAGAGTCTCACTCTCTTGCCTGGGCTAGAGTGCCATGGTGTCAGCCTAGCTCACAACAACCTCAAACTCCTGGGCTCAAGCGATCCTCCTGCCTCAGCCTCCCGAGTAGCCGGGACTACAGGCACGCACCACCATGCCCAGCTAATTTTTTCTATTTTTAGTTGTTTGGCTAATTTCTTTCTCCTTTTAGTAGAGACAGGGTCTCACTCTTGCTCGAGCTGGTCTTGAACTCCTGAGCTCAAGCAATCCTCCTGCCTCAGCCTCCCAGCGTGCTAGGATTATAGGTGTGAGCCACTGTGCCCAGCCTATGTCTAAGTTTTAATGTTTCAAGTTTACTTTGCTTAGTCCCATAGGCTGTGCAATGGCAAATGGCTGCAGGGATCATCATCAACCTGCTTCTCAGGTATTTTTTTATTTTTAATAAATTACTGAAGTTCTCCTTCTCTGCTACTGTTCTTATCTTTGCTATGCCTACTGTTCTCCATCCAATCAAGTTTTAATGTTTTTTCCTTCCCATTAAATTTCAGTTCCACTCTCTTGATTAGGTTAGCAAATCTCTTGCCAAACATACTTGTCCTCAAAAGATGGGAAGAGCCTGCTCTTCAATGCTACCTGTGCTACTACAGTTATTTGCACACTTTCCATATCCTCATGGTCTACCTTCCCCCTAAGGGTAGAAATACATCTCCTGGAGTCCTTCAGTTTCCAACCATGACTTCACAGCACTTGTGATACATCTGAGGTTTCTTCTGATATTTAGTGTATTTTTATCCAAACCAGTGAATGGTACCATGCATGCCTTGGTTTGTAGCCCACCAACATCTGTTCTCTCTTTCTTTAATAATAGAACTCTCAAGTTTTAGTTGGGCTCATGGTCATCTAATAAGAGGCTACATTCCAGCCTTCTGTGCAGCCTGGTAGGGGCCTTGTGACTAAGTTCCGCCAATGAGATGTGAGCAAGTGTTGTACTTCTAGGTCATGATCCTAAAAACAGATGTGCATGTGTTCCCTGTCCTTTCTCCATTCCTGAAGGCTGGGAGATAGTGATAACTGTACCAAGAAATGAAAGCCACTAGTTGAGGATGGCAGTGTCACCATGCCAGTCCAGAGATAACCACATCTAGGACAGTTACATGAGAAAGAAATAAACCTTGATCTTGCTAAAGCCACTTAATTTGGGGGCCTCTCAGATACAGAGATTTAGTGCAAATAATGTAGGCCTTAAGAAACTGGAATACCTTAAAACTAGGGATCTTGAGTCACCTCTGTACCCCTTAACAGAAAGTTGTGAACCACCTCTGCCCTGGCCAGCTTTGAGAAGCCTTTTCGTTGGTTAACAAAACAAGGAACACTACTATTTTCAAGTTCTAGGTGTACATTATCCTCACTGAAATGATCCCATATTCTCTAACTAGGACTGACAGTAGAGATCCAATCCTTAAATCATTTTCATCTTCTCCAGCAGGACAGCCCCCTTCATGCTGCATTTCTCATCCATGTGGTCCCAAAAGCTACAGGTCAAGGTGAATGAATGTTCTGATTGGAGAGGGATGAGTCCACAGGTCATATGACAATCCCTCCACTCCTCAATGGGAAAATCAGTAATGGGCTGAGTTTCCCTCCTCCTTCTGCAGTTGAGCTACTCTCATTTGTCCTTCCCTGTCTTAAAAGGAAGAAACACTTACGGATAAATGTGGGCTAATAAAGGAATTGTAGTGAAAAGACAAGAGACTAAAAGAAAACAGCCATGAAGACTCAACTCAGTATATAGCCTATAAAGTACCTACTACGTGTCCATTGCCGTGCTAACCCCACAGTGATGGAAACTAAGTGAGGAAGCTTAAGCCAAGGAAGAAACCAAGCTGATCAAGGAGGTAAGATGTGCACAAATGAACACAACCCAGGGTGGGCCATCTACTAGGTGTTGCAGGCAGTCACAAGGGAAGAGCTCATGGAGCGGGAGTTGTGAGCCAACACTTGGAAGAGGTGGCCTGTGGGGCACCTTGGAGATGTGCCTAGGACTTGACCAGGGAGGACACAGCGTGAACCTGGCAGGGAGGGGCACCTCCTGCAACATTTCTCAACCCTTCTCCTGCAGGACAGGATCATCCCACGGAGCTTCTGCAAAATCCCCAAGCCTGGCCCCACTTTATGCCGATTTGTCCAGACACACACTCTGGGGATGAGGCCAGAGCAAGGGCAGCCTGAGAAGCTTCCCAGGTGACTCTGATGCACAGCCAGGGTTGAGCCGCTGCCCCAACAACACCTTGCCTACAGCAAAGATAGAAAGATTTACTCCAGAGAACCACCTTCTTTTATTTTGGTATTTAATTCCATTTGAGTGTCTAATGCCAGACCTATGTCTGCTGTATCTAATTTCCACCAAATTAAAATGCAAAGCAGGATGTGACTTAGCAGTTTAAAGGGTAAGAAAAGATAGCACCACCCGAGAACTTAAAATAACATCTGGTGGTTTGAATTTTATCAGTGGGTGTTCTTACCCTCCGTTAACTGACAACTGCTTGCGGAAGTAGGGTAGAGTTCGAACAATCGGCAACCACAGACAGCGTTTCATTACTTATCTAAAAAGACTATCAATTGAGTCATTATGAAATGTGAGTGTGAATTTTTAAAATGTCTCTATCTCTTATAGAAATCTGCTTATCTTTTCAGGTATGTAAACATTCAGCTAACAATGAATAATGCTCCATAAGTGCTAACCAAACACGCTCAAATAACAAGAAACCCAATACCCTGGTCGTTAATGTATCAGATGTACACACTTCGAGCTTGTTTGTCCACCTAACTAAAAATAACTCTCGGGCCGGGCGCGGTGGCTCACGCCTGTAATCCTAGCACTTGGGAGGCCGAGGCGGGCGGATTGTTTGAGCTCAGGAGTTCGAGACCAGCCTGAGCAAGAGCGAGACCCCGTCTCTACTAAAAATAGAAAAAGATGATCTGGCCAACTAAAAATATATATAGAAAAAATTAGCCGGGCATGGTGGCGCATGCCTGTAG
>CM052437.1:118918545-118929122 GCA_028533085.1 Varecia variegata | reverse complement strand
TGCAGGTGAAGAGAAAAAGGGATAGTCTCACACCTAGGAAAAGACTGCTGCAAGAAACTGAACATGGGACACTTTTAAACTAGTACAAACTGCAAGAGAGAGAGAGAGAGAAGAGAGAGAGAGAGAAGTCAAAGGCAGAGAAAACAGGATTTAAAAAGGTGGGGTGGTCTTTGGTAGGCTAGAACCAAAAAGGCAAGAAAATCTTAAAAGTACCTCTGTTTCTAATGCTAACAATGCAATGGCTATTTTATTATCTCCAGTAGATTGTGTACATCAGAAGCAATTTGAAGACTTCTGTCTTATTCTCTTTTGTTCTCATTTTTTTAATTTCCTACAACTAAGACTCTACCTGGTAAGTGGCAGGTTATTTGTTTACCAACTGGATGACCTGTGTCCCCTTCCCTCTCACACTAGCAGCTAGAAAAAGATTTTTACTATAACTTATTTATTTATTTTTTGAGACAAGAGTCTCACTCTGTTGCCGGGGCTAGACAGAGTGCTGTGGAGTCAGCCTAGCTCACAGCAACCTCAAATTCCTGGGCTTAAGCGATCCTTCTGCCTCAGCCTTTTGAGTAGCTGGGACTACAGGCATGCGCCACCATACCCGGCTAATTTTTTCTATATATTTTTAGTTTTCCAGCTAATTTCCTTCTATTTTTAGTAGAGACGGAGTCTCGCTCTTGCTCAGGCTGGTCTCAAACTCCTGAGCTCAAGCAATCCTCCCGCCTTGGCCTCCCAGAGTGCTAGGATTACAGGCATGAGCCACCGCGCCCGGCCACTAAAACTTACTTTATCTCAGAAGTAGGAAAAGAAATATTTTAAAGTATCAATTTATCAAACTTCAAAAATCTGTAGAAAGATGAATCCTAATTCTTTAGGAGTTTATATCCAACAAGAATGTTACAAAACAGTAACAGGTAACAGAAATCACAAATAAGAAAATCTAAGTCAAAATGTGGAATGTATATAATACATTAAAACTCTAGTTGGAGTCCATCAAATTCGGCAACCAGAACCCTGATTTTTCCCTGTATATTACCCTACATTGTACATTCATCGCAGACATCAGTTGAATTAGAGAGTTTAACACATGTAGGGTGTTTTAATATACCATTTTGTACTTAGATAGCATCTTTCATCAAAGAACTCTGAATACTATGCAAAGCTATGCAAAGGGCAACTCCCCCACCCTCACACCCAAAGACAGAGCAGCCCAGCACACAGCAGAGAAAATCACGTCTACTAAAACGAGAAGCACCCAGTCTCCAGATCCAAAGCAGAACTGAAGGCTTATTTATGGCTTAGAGTGAGCTGATGCCAATTCTGATGCATCATTACTGGGTGTGGAAGACGTATCTTTCAAAGATGACCACAGCAATATATATCCCATCCCATATGTTCTTCTAACAAAGTGACACTGACACTTCTTCATCTATAGGTGGGGTCTATAGTCCTATCCTTTGAATCTGAGTGGGCTTGTAATCATAGCAGAAGCGATGCTGTGTGACTTCTGAGGCTGTGTTAGAAATGGCAATATAACTTCTGCTTGATACTCTCTTGCCTCAGGATGTTTGCCCTCAATTTAGCCACCATAATGTGAGGAAGCCCAAGCCAGCCAATGTGGAGGGGGCCATTTGTGAAAGAATTGAGACACATCCCCCTGATACACAGCATCAACCCCCAGACACGGGAGTGGGTGAGCCTTCAAATATCCCAGCCTCCGGTCTTCTCCCCATCCCACCTGACACTGAGTGAAACAGAAACCAGCTCTCCTTATCAAGTCCCGCCTAGTTTACAGATTTGAGAGCTAAACACTATCATTAACCTACCAAGTCATTGTCATTGTCTTACCCTAGCAAGATTTGGGGTTGTTCATTACACAGCATTAGATAACTAAAACCCTAGACAGGAATCCCAGGCAACCCGTTAGACTGGGCAGCTGGGAAGCAGGAGGGCATGAGGTCAGAAAGCCTCCTAGTTAAGTCGCAGGAGTGCCCTCTTCTCCTGACCCTCAGGCCAGCAGGCTGCTGCTACCAGAGCCTCCCACTCCTGTCACGTAGGTCAGACTTGGAAGAGGACTCCTTGGCCAACAAACCCAGACTCCCTTATAAAGTCACTTCTATGGAGCAGACATGGTCCAGTGTGGGGGCCAATTAGCTGATCAAAAGGGGTATGTGTCTGACAGTGATATACCACAAATGAGACATTGGAAATCTAAGACTGGCACAAAGATGAAAAACAAACAAACCCCTTAAGAACCCTGTAAATATACCTTTCAACCCAGACCTCAAAATTTCTCACTTATCGTTGGGCATTTATCTTCATAATAGCTTAAGCTGTGGTTAGAGGTGCATTCTCAACTAGCAACTGAGCCACAGAGAAATTGAGTATCTTCCTAAGGTCACAGGGTCAGTCAGTGAGGGGTACAACTAAGACAAGAACTCAGGACTGTCCTCCCTGCCAAGAACATCCATCTAGATGGGGAAGAGGCAGCTACATTAAAGTTCTGTGTGCACATTTAAATATTCCCAAAGAGCAGATTTAAGGTGAGAGTCAAAATCCCAAGCACCATTCAATCCTTGGGTAAGAACATGCAAACTCTTGGGCTTTTGCCAGAGAGTTGTTTGATTAATCTCACAGCAGAAAGATCTAGTCCCAGGCACACAGGGTCTTCCCTGAGGACTATCTATGCCCAGAAACCACAAAGGATGCCAACAAGGCAATAGGAAAGCAGTGCTTCATCATTTGAGTTGGAGAGAATGATTGAAAGGAAGAAAAGACAAGAGACCAACTCTCAGGGCTGGAACGAACACTGAATGATTATGGAAAGAAAATATCAGCACGTCGACCACAGCAAGCCAACAAAAATTTTGATGCTGTCCAATACTGTAGCTTCCAGCCACACGCACCACTGAGCACCTGCAATGTGGCTGGTACAACTAAGAAACTGAACTGTAAATGGCTGGTGGCTACCATACTGGAGAGCACAGTTTTCAACTGTAGCAGTCTAAACCATTTCTTTTCTCCCCCTTTTCCTGTAGCACAAAATGAGAACACTAGGAACACGTCTGCCTCCTAAAATCTTCCAGGTGTGCTCTCACCTCTACCTCCTCTGAAAAAGTCAACGGCTGACACACAGCTGAGTCACCACAAAGTATCATGGCCAAAACTCAAATGTATTAAGTCATGTCCGGGCAATTTTCTTTCCCATTCCCTCTCTTGTCTGAATCAAATGAAATAAAGTGTGAAACAGGCTGTTGGTTTTCCACACGAGGTCAGTGGGGATTTTTAGTAATGAGTTCAACTTGAACTTACAGCTACTTCAATCTGTGTTAGTACAGAGAGGAGCTGCCCAACAAAGATCAGACCCTCCAGCTCATACAGCTTCATTGGAAGCCATTTGGAATGTCACAAAAAAATGTGTGTAGTTTGTGTGTCATTGAAGAATGGCTTATAATGGCTGCTCAGTATTAAGGCAATAGCCTACGAGGCATAAGATCGTATTTTGGAAGAAAAAACCAATGTTATGAGTTCAAAGAAATATCAGATGCCAATTTGGGGGTAGATGAAAATGTATGCCACTTTCTACTATCTTCAGACGGTGACAAAAACCTGTCATCAGCCAATCAGGTGCCTTTTTACAGTGAGTGGGGAGGGAAGGTGAGAAGCCCTTCAAGGGGGTTCCCACGCAGGTGACAAAGCCCTGAACCAGCTCCACAAAGTTGCTCCATAGCTATCATTTGGCCTGCAGGACAGTTGTTAATGTGGCAAAGAAATGAGAAACTCACCAAGAAAACAGCCAACTCCTCAGCATTTAAGTTTTTCCATAACCTGACCCCTGATTTACCATCTCAAATTTATTTCAGCCACTGCCCAGTATAATTCCACCATTTCAGGCAAACAGTTTTAAAAGTTCCTCGTTTAAGACAGGCATTCTCATAAATTGCTAGTAGACTATAAATCAGAACAACCTCTTTAGAAGACAATTTGGTAATAGAAAAGTTGATCTTTCAAAAATAAAGGCAATAAATAGGCAAGAATTCCTAAACATGAAATTCTCAAACAGGAAATATTACCAAACTCAGGGACTATGGCACCCCAAATCCCTTTCTTAAAAAAATAAAAAAAGTATTGACCATGAAACCCACCAAACATTAAATTATGAAAAATGACAAGCCATGGTAAAAAGACCAATGGTTACCATGGCATTGATTAGGATTAAAAACATGGAGGGGCAATCAGGAGAAATCAGACCTATGGAGTGTTAAAGGTATAAATCCTAACAAAACAAAAATAAAATAAGCAACAAACATCTGAAAGTGGGGCAGGGCTGGAGGGAGAAAGCATTAGATCGTTTATCGTGTTGTCCTATGACGCCCACTCCATCCCGACTCCCAACTTCTTGGCAGTTTTCATCTTTTCTGAATCTGAGAAAACAAATGCCCTTATAATGAAGAATTACTTCTCAGAAAATCGGCAATTTCTTTTCCTTTGGTTAAATATAAGTAAGAACAAATTGAATATTTTACTTTTAAGACTATATTTTGTTTCAACTCAGTCTTACACAATTGTTTCTGTTCATCATTTATCTAGCCATCCTTCCATTCATCTCTCTGTCTGAAATAAACGTTAACATTGGTTATTTTCTGGTGGAGATTTTTGGATAATATTTTACTTTCTCCTTTAAGCCTTTTTTTCATTTGCTTGATTTTTTAAAAGTTAGGCAGACATATCACTGAAATAAAAATAAAACATTAAGTACTTTCCTGTTTCGTGTGGTTCTTTTTCCTAAAATGTTCACCTGATCCATTTTTCTCTCATTTCCTCCAGCACTCATCAACCTCAGATTCTGACTCAAATGCCTCTATCAGGCCTCTTTATTCTCTGACCCTCCGTTCTCTGGTTGTATCTCAGTTGCTGGAGAAACATTATAGACCATGATCCAAGGTGAGAGACCCTGCCCAATGATCACTCCTATCACTCCTCCCGACAGTCATCAAGCAGGGAAGTGCGGAACCCTCCCAAGAATGTAGATAAGAAAAACAGTGATGTTTGAGTCTTTTCACTAGGGGTGTGAATGGAAACGACACACCCACGCTGGCAATCCCAGCCATGCTGTGGTTACACCACAGCGGCACCGTACACCAACACACACAAACTGGATTTACCGTAAGTGAGGGCAGCTATACCACTAAGACGCCTTCCATTTTTTCCCCATTTCTCTCTCTCTTTCTCCCTCTCTATCTCTCTTTAAAGAAAATTAAAAACTCCTACTAGATGACTTGGAAGAAGGAAGAAAGGCGAAGTATATGGGTAGAGGAGGGAAAAAGGAAGAATTTTTAAGAATATAGAGTGGTCAGTAACCACATTTGTAACTGGACACAGTTTGCTCTACCATAGAACTCCAAGAATGCATGCTGGTGATAGCAAGCTTATCTGCCGCCCCAGCAAAGATAGTTGTCCATGTTTTGTTTATTCCATAGCAGAATTCAGTGATAATGTTTTTTGTGGGTACTCCTCCCTGCCCTCCATCTTAAGGGGTATGTATCAGAGCAAAAGCTGCAGAAATCGCATTTTCGAATTCATTAGATTAAAGATTATCAGGCACCACACAGACCAAGCTACACGTGTAACAGATTTTAAAAACTCCAAATATTTATATTCTGGAAGATAAGGTATTTAATAAGTTATATACACATATGCACAGAGTTTCATGAGTTCAGTTGTAACTCCTAATTTAAGCCCTCATTTTTATAACAGTTCTTAATAAGACAACAGACACAGCCAACTTCAGTGTTATGTTCCAGCAGACATAACCCTTCCCAGAAACAGCAATTCAAAAATACTGAGAAATCAGACTTCATGTCTGAAAAATAAAGGCATTAAGACTGGATCATAATTACTCAAAATGTGCCCTGCAAAATACCAGTCCTCCCACTCTCTGTGGGGGAAAAACATAAAGCCCCCCAAACCAGTCATCTTTGGGGAGTGCTGCTCCTACATTCCCTCTTGAAGACACCATGTAATATATGTTGGCACACTAAAGGCTCTGAGAAATCCTGCAGTTAAAACAAATAACAACGACAAAATCCAAACCTATTAACTTTGTTGAACTCATTCCAAAACCATTTGACAAGGGAATCCATTCTTTGAGGCAACACTTATCCACTTACCAACATTCCTTCAGCCTGACCACCCCCTCTGGCTTTCAAACTCAATTATCCTGAGTCCAAGAAATGATCTGAACTCTTACCTTTAAAGGTTGGCTTATCCTTGATGCACATAATAACTTAACAAGCACAGGCACCATTTCTTGGTTATGAATCAGTCTCACAGCAGCCCGTAATAACACCCAGATACTCTTTGTGTACAATTTCATGTCTAGACTTGAGAGATCTAGAGAGTCATGAGAAACTATGACTATCATATAAAGACCATAAGCTATGTTCAGAGACTAGGGATAGTGATATGCTTTGCTATTTGACTCCATCCTCCCTAAAATTCTCTCCTTGGTTCCTCACTATCACATGTCTTTGTCCATAATCGACCTTCTCTACTTCCCTCCCTAAAGTTTACTACTCAAATTCAATCTTTTCTATTTCAGTCTGAAACTACCCTAAAGAAAAAACAACTGGGCGGGAGATACAACATTTAGAAGAAGGAAGTGCCACTCCAGAGAGTTAAAACTCTAAGTTAGCTAGATAGACAACTCAGAAAAATCTTGTGGAAAATATCTCAGTAATTAAATAGTCACACAATTGTTATGTGGGTTTATATAGAAACATATGTACAAGCAATTAGCATTATATTTACCCAAACAAATGAGAACATGGGATCAACATTTAGTATTCACTTAACAAATGTTCTTTGACCACTTACTATTGGTCAGGCACAGTTCTAGACATTGGAGATAAAGCAGTGAACTAAATCTGAAACACTATACTACAAACAATATCATAGAATAGACTAGAAAATTCAGTAATACCAATCCATCTGATGACCCTGGAGAAAATAGTTTCTAAATAGAAGAAGGCTGACTTGAAGGAAAAATTCAGAATCATATTACAAGGTACAAGGAAAGCCTTTACATCCACAAGAAGGGTACAGAAAAGGCAACAAACATAAATTTTGCACCTAACATTTCCCAGGCACCATGCCAGATGCTCTTACATTTAAGTTACATTATTTAATTCCCAGGATTATGCTTTGATTTGGTAAAGCTTCATTTTATAGTTAAAAAATTTAGAAAGAGCTAATGGCCAAACTTTTGGAATACATCTGTTTTCATCCAAATTCATATCTTTTACACAAAAATAGTGAGGTTAGATCTGAAACTGAATTCATGGCCACTTCAAAGTAATACTTCTAATATGACTTCATGATGACAGAGAAAAGATATATGAAAGCACGGAGGGTAGAGGGTAGATGTTAACATCATATCAAAAAATAGTCTTTTCAAACTTGGAAGACTCATACTTCCTGATTTCGACAGTTACTACAAAGCTATAGGAATCAAGACTGTATGTACTGGCATAAAGATAAACATGTAGATAAGCAGAGTAGGATTGAAAATGCCAAAATTAAACACTCACATTTATGGTAAATTCATTTTTGACAAAAATACCAAGACAATTCAATGGGCAAAGAATACTCTTTAAACAAATGGTGCTGGGACAACCTGATATCTACATGCAAAAGAATGAAGTTGGACCCCCACCTCACACCATATATAAAAATTAACTCAAAATGGACCAAAGACCTAAAAATAAAAGCTAAATCTATAAAACTCTTAGAAGAAAACATAGGAGTAACTCTTCCTGACCTTGGATTAGGTAATAGTTTCTTAGATACGACACCTAAAACACAAGAAACTAAGGGGGGAAAAAAGATAAATTGGACTTCATCAAAACGGAAAAATTTTATGCTTCAAAGGACAGCATCAAGAAAATGAAAAGACAACCCATAGAATGGTGGAAAATATTTGCAGATCATATGTTTGATAAGGGTCTAGCATCCAAAATAAATAAAAAACTCTTACAATTCAACAATAAAAAACCAAATAACCCAACTTTTGAAATGGGCAAATAAGTACTATAGACATTTCTCCTCCAAAGACACACAAATGGCCAAAAAGCACATGAAAAAATGCTTAACATCATTAACCACAGGGAAATGCAAATCAAAACCAGAATGAGATATCACATCACATCATTTAAAATGGCTATAATAAAATTAATTAATTAATTAATTAAAAGACAAAAATAAGTGTTATCAGGATGTGGAGAAATTGGAACCTTATACATTTTGGTGAGAATGTATACTTTAGAAAACAGTCTGGCAAGTCCTCAAAATGTTAGACATTGGGTTACCATATGACCCAGCAATTTCACTCCTAGATATATACCCAAACTTCATATATGAAAACATATGTCCACAAAAAATCTTGTGCAGGAATGTTCATAGCAGCGTAATTTATTATAGCCAGAAAGGAGAAAAACCCAAATGTCTATCAACAGGTGAATGCATAAATAAAAATAAGAATATCTATAAAATGAAATATTGTTCAGCTATAAAAGGGAGTTAAATACTGAGTCATGCTACAATATAGATGAACCTTGAAAACATTATGCTAAGTGAAGGAGGACAGATTTTTAGAAAGGCCATATGTTGTATGATTCCATTTATATGAAATGTCCAGAATAAGCAAATCTACAGAGACAGAAAGTAGATTAGTGTTTGCCAGGGGCTGGACGCAGAGGGAAATGAAGAAGGATGGGGTTTCTTTTCAGGTGATAGAAATTAATTGGATAGTGGTGATGGCTACATAATTTTGTGAATATGCTTAAAAAAAATCACTGAATTATATTCTAGAAGAGTCAATTTTGTCATATGTGAATTATGTCTCAATTTTTAAAAATCCCTTGATAATTCCAACAGGAAAGTTTTCAAAACCCCACCAAAACTGCTTAAAAATAACATTATCAGTTGAGAACAAATGAGCAAAATAATATCAATGTTTGAACCTATGATTTCAGATCAGTCCACATAAAGACTTCTGAATCTATATCATCTAGTCAACTCATGGAAAGGAAAGAATGAAATAGCAAAAACCAAAGGTCAAAATCAACCTTAACACGTGGAAACACCCTTAGAAATTATGACAAGACTTGTCAACCCTGGTACCACATTAGCCATCCCAGAACTCACAAATACATCACGGAAAGTCCTCTTCACTTGAGAGGTTAATAGTAATCATATCCAGAAATGAACCTGGGGTCTTCCAAGATCTCAAGGCTTTCTTCTGTCTTGGGAGGCAATACCAGCTTAGACCTCTGAGGGCCTATTTATATACAATCCTGGGTCTCATTAGAATAAAAACCTTTACAGAATGACTAAAAGTCAAATCCGGATGTGACGTTAAAATGACCTTCAAACCCTTAAACAATTGGTTGATCTTTGCTCTATATGCTTGCCTTACATTTGGCAGTGACTCAGGCCCACATAAAAAAAAAAAAAAAGTTTTTTTCCCTCTAATTCTCAGAAATACCACTAAGTAGGTTAAAATAGATACATGTACACCTATATTCACATAAACCAACCCATCACGAGTCAAAAGGACCACACAAGCTAATGAAAAGCCTAAATTCCATTGTCTGCAGTCAAAAGAGTAGGAGAAACAGCAAGCACAGATAATTCCAACTTTTGAGAGGCTGTGTTCCAAAAGCTAATTGTAAATTGGCTCTTTGAAGCTACTCAAAACACAATTTTTAATAGAAATTTATTAACTTGTGGTCATGTGCCCAGACCAGCCCACAGAGGCCTGCACAATGCACTCGAAGCAGAGTGCTGATGGCATTTCTTTCAGGGGGAAAATGTCTTCCAAGTTCAACTCCAGAAGGTAGCTCCGAAGTGGCAGCATCCTGGCTGCAGCAACAGGAAACAGACAGAGGGAGCCCTCTGTGCTCCCATCTCTCCTGGAAGAGCAGATACAGGGCACCGTCCACACTGGGAATCGCATCCTACTCTTCCTGCTCACACTGAGATATCCAAATCCTCCACAAGGGATCACGAAGTCCGGAAGGGCCCGTGACTTTTGCCTACTCTCCCAAAGTTCTAATTTCAGTACATTTCTGCTTATTTGAAAATGAAAGCAAACATGTTACGGGATTTTTAAGAACTTTCTGTTGAAGTACTACATGCATTCTGTTGAAGTACTACATGCATTCATACAGAAAGCCAAATTACTGGAGTTTTTTTTTTTTTTTTTTGGGGACAGAGTCTCGCTCTGTTGCCCGGGCTAGAGTGAGTGCCGTGGCGTCAGCCTAGCTCACTGCAACCTCAAACTCCTGGGCTCAAGCGATCCTTCTGCATCAGCCTGCCGAGTAGCTGGGACTACAGGCATGCGCCACCATGCCCGGCTAATTTTTTCTATATATATTTTTAGTTGGCCAGATAATTTCTTTCTATTTTTAGTAGAGATGGGGTCTCGCTCTTGCTCAGGCTGGTCTCGAACTCCTGAGCTCAAACAATCCGCCCGCCTCGGCCTCCCAAGTGCTAGGATTACAGGCGTGAGCCAC
>CM052437.1:118853495-118910725 GCA_028533085.1 Varecia variegata | reverse complement strand
TAAAAATACATATAGAAAAAATTAGCCGGGCATGGTGGCACATGCCTGTAGTCCCAGCTACCCGGGAGGCTGAGGCAGTAGGATCGCTTAAGCCCAGGAGTTTGAGGTTGCTGTGAGCTAGGCTGATGCCACGGCACTCACTCTGGCCCGGGCAACAAAGTGAGACTCTGTCTCAAAAAAAAAAAAAAAAAAAAAAAACTTGTGAGCCAGTGATGCACAGATAAAGTCCAACTACGTAGTGGTGGCATTCAAGGCCCTCCCAAGTTCTAATCTTCCCTTCCCCCTTTAACTCTCACATTTCACTCCACTTAATCTAAATGCAAGGCAAGCTGGGCTGGCTTCACAGGTGTTAGTAGCCACACTTTAGTGTCTTTCTAAGGACACAGGGCTGTACCTTGCTCACATTTCTCTTTGGAACATACAACACACCAGGAAGGAATAAGCTCTGTTCCATAAGGCCTGCTATGTATCTGCTCCACACGCTTTGTGCAGCTCCAGAAATGTATATTGGGTCCAGCTGATTCAAGTAGCCTTTCCCTTAACAGTATCTTACAGGATTTCTTTTTTATCTCAGAACTTTATAAAGAAAGCAGAGAGATTACTTGAAAGCAATGGAATACAATACAATATGAAATGAACTAGACCAAATTTACTAAACAGGCGATCTAAGTATAGATATTCTTTTTTTTTTTTTTTTTTTTTTCTGAGACAGAGTCTTGCTCTGTCGCCCTGGGTAGAGTGCAGTGGTGTCATCATAGCTCACTGCAACCTCCAACTCCTGGGCTCAAGTGATCCTCCTGCCTCAGCCTCCCGAGTAGCCAGGACTACAGGCAAGTGCCACCATAGATATTCTTTTATACGACTAATATAATGAACGTATAGTGCTTAATACAGCTAACAGCCACTGCTGCTGACCACGGCATTAAGTGCACTCATAGCCAGGGGTGACTGAAGCCATGTCTGTCCAGACACTTTGCTTCTGTTGTTTCCTGGGTTTAGATCCTTCACAAGCCTCTTTTCTGTCCCATGATAATCCACACATGCCACACTGACCACCAACAAAATAGGAGCATCCTAGTATCAGCTCTCAGCTACTGAACCAGAAAGTATTTGAGTTCTTGAAATATTAAATTAGAACAAATGCAAAGTACAAAAGTTTCCTTGTTTCTCTGGTCATGGCCATTTTTCTTCCTGTTAAGTTTTCAGTCCCTTTTCTAAAACCTTTCAGGCCAGAAATATTCAGAATTTTTTTTTTAATTTAATAAGGGTAACATGGTACATATATATTTTAAAACACCTCAAGCAGGGCCTAGAGGAGTACTTCATAGTCAAACATTAATATTTTGCATGTATGAACATCCCTATTAAGTTAGATAAAGATCATGAATAGCTTCATGTCAGGGCAGGGCAGACTTTGCAAACCAATGAGCTCAAAACAAAACAAAACACAACCTGTCACTATTCGAATTTCACAACTATCATAAAAGACTATATTACAAACTGTAACACACTGGAGTGTAAGGAATTGAACAGTGCTATTGCTCTTTTTGCAAAAATAAAATGCTATGGCAATGTCCACCTGCAAATGTTGTCCTTTCCAAAGAGAACACCAGCTTGGGGCTAGAAGAAACATCTGGATAAAATGGAACCTCAGTTTCCCCCTATTAAGTTATGCTATAGATCATTAAGTTCTTAATCATTGAGTCCATCCTGGCTGTGGCAGACCAGGGGCTTCTGATTTAACTCATTTATGTCCCTTCAGTGATTGCCCTGGTGCAGTGCCATGCCCAGTACTCTCTGCTAAATTCATGCTCAGGAATCTGATCCTCTCATTTTTAAAGTCTGCTTCCAGCAAATCATGACACAGGGAGCAAAGACAAGAATGCTCATGCCATGAGGCAGCTTGTACCTATCTGCTTCCATCTTAGAGGCTTAATGGAAATACAAAACATTAATGTCTGTTCATTGAGTCATTTCATTCCCAAACAAAATAACAAACATGGTTTCTAGCTTCTAAGTCAGGCCCCTCTCCAAAGATTCTGGAGCCAGGGGACATGCCCGTTATGACATTCCTGGGTCCCAGTTTCTTGTCCCTTCTGGGAAAGCTAAACTGGTGTTTAGTAATCAGCAGGTTCACTGCTGCAACATTTAAAAAACACAAAGGAAGTGAGCAAACATGAAGCAGGACAAAAGGGGGCATGTGCACACCTACAGATGTAAATGAAGTGGTCTGAGTACACATTTGTTGAAATGCATGACTAAAGAAAACAGCCTGAAGACCGTAAACATGGCTATCAAGTGTTTATGTCAGATTTGTTCCATTATGTATGCATGAAGACTGGGAGTTTGCATTCCCACAGATCGGGTTGCAGCATAACAAGGCACACCTGTATTTGGCATAGTTTAGAGGAAATAAATAGGCTCAATTCTTCTCTGAACAAGATGTCACAAATTCCCTCCCAGGCTCCCTCTACATTTCTCTAAAGTCTTCAAAGTTTTACAACTGAAAAACCAGAATCCTTTACGTCTTATTAATAAATACAAATTCTTTAAACTGCTGGCATAGGGATTTGCCAGGTGCATTGATCTACATGGTCTCTCTTCTTGGAAAACCTATCTGGACTAATAGCTGAAAATGCCATCATTTCCCCCAGCCTCACCCCCAACCCTGAAATCACCCCTGCAAAGAGGCATCACATTCACAACCAGAAATTGATCACTTCAAATCTAACCTGCATAGCTTCTATATTTGCTTTTGTGGGATATTTTAATGACCTAAATAAGAGCATACCTTTCTAAGAAGTCCATTAAACTAGATAAGATCAAAGTTAACATTATAACTCTGAATCTATACATATCTCCAAGGAAACCCATCTACTATTAGAGTCGTGCTAAGAAATAGATTCAATTTTGAAACAAATCAGGAAAGCAGAATTTAAGAAAATGGAAATGTGACTCTAAGAAAAGCTTTCATGTTCTTTGGTGCTATGTCTGTACTATGACACGACTACATCGGAATGGATTGTTGAAGAATAAGTAACAGAAACAGATGTGCCTTTGGTTGGTACATTCTGAATCTTCCTTGACATCTATCATTGCAATCCACCAGAGGAGTCAGGTTATGAAGTTCACTTTATGTTTCAGATTAAACACAAAATGGAATAAACAATAATAGTTGAATTAAGAATCCTTTACTTAATCAGTCTTCTCGGCCTGGATAGGAGACTGTAAGTCAATAATTTCCATGAATAGGCAAAGAAAACCAAGGAAGAAATTAAAAATTTGCCAGTCTAAAGCCAAAGATATTTTAAGAAAAGAATTTTATTGGGGAGAAACCAAAGATTAAAAAGTGATCTTGATGTTGAGGAATTATTAGCTTTTTTGTATTCTGAGATGTGACATCTGGTTACAAAAGTAGCTATAACATGTCTGTTTTCTCATCTGCATTAAACTTACTTGATCAATTACTGAGATTACAGTGGTGATGTTAATAAGAAACTCCAGTTGTTAAAAATGCCATGGCAACATTTAAGAATTTAAAACCTTAATACACCTGACTTTCTACTCCCTTTCAAAAGATAGGAATGCCAAAGGTTCTTCTGTATGCACAATTTTATCCAAAGGTTTTTACCACAAAATGGTAGTTGTACTTTTCTCATCTGGCATGGTACATAACTCCTCCATGAGGCCCTTTTTATTCTCTTTAATAGCAACATTTCAAATGAATGAACAACCTACATGTATCACATCATTGTTAAAAAAATATTTTAGAAACCGCAAAACATGAAGCAACAATTCTGGCCCAATGGAGTCAACATCTGATTTTCTTTTTCTGATGAATTCCATGATTAGGTTTTTTCTTGTATTTGAGCAAGCAGTATTCCTAAACCAAAACCACTACCACCACTGTAATTTGATGGTAAACTCCACCTAAGACTTTATTACTCTTTATTACTTGATAATAAAGAGACAAAAAAGAAAAACACTTTTTGTTTCAAATCTAGCACCATTTCTCTTCCACATGATAATCCTTCCCTCCTTCAGTAAACTCTTTTTTTTTTCCGGGCTAAACATCTCCATTTAATTCACTCATTCTCCTACAACACGGTTTCCAGCTCCTTCACCATTCTCTTCACTCTTCTAAAAACAGACTTCATTGCGAACATGTGCTCTAATCAACACAGACCGGGAACACCAGGTATCATTCTAGGAACTAGAGACACATTGTGTCGAAAATCACTGCTTTCTCAAAGCTTAGCATCTCATCTAGCACCTAGAACAAGGCCAGCCACAAGGCAAGCACTCATCAAATATTTGTTGAAAACATCCTTCATGAAATGTAGTACCCAAATTTGAATACAATGATTCCAAACGTGATTTAACATGTTGAAGGTGGCACGCTCAGATATGGTGAAATGATTACTGGCAGCAAGGGGAAAAAAAAAAAAAAAAAGAACTGGAAGTACATAAAGTACATATAAGACTGATAAGCTGAGCAGTCTAGAGTCCCTTTGCAACTCATTTTATAGTTTGAGGACATGACATTAACTACAACGTAAGCTGTAAGATACTCATTCATAAGAGGTCCAAATTATGTTTAGGCTTTGTTCAGAGAAAGAGCACAGTGAAGAATACATTTTAGAAATATATAGAACATGGTTGATTTTAAATATTTTTATTTCTTAGTACTTGTTCCAATTACTATTGCTAAGTAACAAAGCACCCCAAAACTTAGCTGTAAACAACCATTTTATTTGACTCATAATTTGAAGGGTCAAGAATTCAAGAAAGGCTGGGCTGGGCAGTTCTGGTCCAGGGTCTAGTGTGTGATTATGATCAGATGCCAAGCCACATGGGGCTGGAGTCGTCTGAAGGCTCAACTAAGTGGATGTCCAAGAAGACCCCTCACAGGGCTGGTAGCTGATGCCGGGTCAGCAGGGAGCTCAGCTGGGGTTGTCAGCTGGAGCGCCTACACATGGCTTCTCCAGCATGGAAATCTCAGAGTAGTCGTATTTCTACTTGGCAGTTAGCTTCCTCAGTACTCATATCCCAAGAGAAGCAGGTGGAAGTTGAATGGCCTTTTACAACCTAGCGTTGGAAGTCGTGTAGTGTTATTTTGCCATACTTTTATTGGTTGAAGCAGACACAAACCAACTAGTATTTGAGAAGAGGGTACACAGACCCTACCTATCCATGGGAGAACTGCTGGGCATTTGTCAAAACTCCCACAGTCCTTAAATGGGTAAGTTTCAATTAGTTAAGAATCATGGTTGGGTAAAATACTATATTCTAGATATGAGATATTACGAGAGAAATATCTGTTATTTTCCTTAGTACTAATATCTTAGTTAAATAAGCTAAGCTTAACTAATTGATTAGCTTAACAAGAAGGTTATTGAACAGCTTTTGGACTTGGGACTCTAAGCAACAAAAGGCCACACAACCATAGGAGTCCTGCCCATTTCTTAAGGGCAGACTCAGGGTCCCCCTTGCCCGTTCGGGTGGCAAAGATTTCTCCCTCCTCTGCTCTCTTTACTTTTCACGACATACTTTGGATTCATGAGTTGTAGTAGCAGTGTGGAGTGTGGGAGGGGGCGGCGGTTGAGAGAGAGAAGAGAAACGGACTCCATCTCTATCATAAGAACTCTTTCCCACGGCACCCAGCAGGCATCCAATCAAGCTTTGCTGTTTGGTTGGTGCTCAGAATAAAAACGATGAGCATTACTGTTCATTATTCCTACCTCTTTCATATCTTTAAATTGCTAAAACAAGGAAAACAATCTGTACCACAGGAGGCTGGACTGCTGCGCTCCAGTAAGGTTTAGAGCTGTCTAAATACAAAGCCAGAAGTTCCCCGTCCTCGATAATGGTTAGGTCAAGGTGCTGTTGGACTCAAAGATTCTAAGGTCCCTCCTAAGAAAGACTTCTATAATTCTGTAAAATAGGATTTAGAAAACAAAAGCAAAACTGAATTCCTATAAATGTGTGGGATGTTACTATTCAATATCCCCTGCCTTCCAAAAATGTATTAAAATAGAATAAAAGCAAGCTAGGAAATTCTCTGAATAAAGCTCTTCCAGGCATAATTCAATGGTCTCCAGAAGGAATCAGCCCACAGCACACATGCAACCTGGCTTTCCTGAAGCACCAAAAACCTCCAGAGCAACATTCTCAACGGTTGTTTTGGTTCCCCTAGTGGCTGCCCCTGAAAGTTACATAACTCTTTTTTTTTTTATTTCAGCATATTATGGGGGCACAAAAGTTTAGGTTACATATATTGCCCTTGCCTCCCCTCCCCCCAAGACAGAGCTTCAAGCGTGTCCATCCCCTAGACAGTGCACATCGCACTCATTATGTATGTATACACCCACCCCCCTCCTCCCATCTGCACAACACCGGATTAATGTTATTCCTATATGTGCACTTAGGTGTTGATCAGTGAAACCAATTTGATGGTGAGTACATGTGGTGCTTATTTTTCCATTCTTGGGATACTTCACTTAGTAGAATGGGTTCCAGCTCTATCTGGGAAAATACAAGAGGTGCTATATCACCATTGTTTCTCATAACTCTCATTTCATAGAAACACCTTTCCACAGTCACTACCAGAAATGAATCTCAAAGTCACATTTTTAGTGTACCGTTTTATCCCTAACCATACCAACAACTTATCTATTAATATGGGGGAGGGAGGAGGTCAAATATTGCCAAAATATCTACTATTTCTAAGTAGACAGCACAGTATTTCCTGAAATTTGAACATTAGAAATAAGCTATAAACTAAACTATAATCTTAACACAAGTAATACATGTGTGCATATATAGTATACATGTATATCAATTAAATTTTATATATATATATATATTCCTTGCATACTACCCATGTGCCAGATTCTGTCAAGTGCTGGTGATTTGACACTATAATGGCCCCAAAGATCTCCGTTCATTCTCTGTGTGTCAAAGATGCAAGAGACTGTATCACAGACTAAACCTGAAGAATAATAAGGATTTAAAAAAAAAATCCAATGTTCACTTCTAAACCTTTTGATGGAAATAAGAAAACCTATCAAATACCATACAGCAATCTCACAGACCTACAGAGAAATCCCTTGGGCTGGAACTAACAACGAGGGCAGATTACAGAGAATCACGGTCTCCCTTAGCTACTGAAGACAGAGAGAGACAGAAAACTCTCAAGTGGCTTCAAGTCTGGGAATGACTGCCTAAAAAAGAAAGTCTTAGGAGAAGACAAGGTAGCTATTTTCACATATCTGAAGTATTGCTGTGCAGAAGACATCAGACTTATTCTACTTCAGAAGGTAGACCTAGGCTTATGGGTAGAAGTCAAAGCAAGCAGAATTACCTTATTAAAAAAAGATCCTGCTAACAATTCAATAGCTCACAGCTAGAATGGGTTTCGTGCAATGGTACTGAGTCACTGAGAAACCTTTCAGAGGCTGGTACCTGTCAGCAAAGTTGTGGAGGAGACTATAGAATCAGTGCGTTGGACTAGGCGATATTTAAGATCCCCTCTTCCAACTCTAAGATTCTATTATCCATTCTATGAAATAGGAAGTCTCTACCTTTTCTTTGAGTAAATAATTCCCAAATCATCTATTAAAGATCTCAGGATCCTAAATTCTACGTCTTTGTTTGGCATTTGTCTACGTAGGCTAATATTGAAGCCAGCAAGTCTCATTAAGCCTCTATCATCAAGGGTGGGAAAGGGATTAGAAGCATCTTAATTGGGAGGGTAGATGGGGGACTCCCTGTGAAAAATTCCTCTTGAGGTGTGTATACAAAGGTTATGGTTGCATATGATTCATCGTAGGAAACCAGCTGTTCCTAATCACAATGCTGCTCCCTAGTCAACAGAAACAGTAATTAATTGACCAATTTCTAGAAGAAGGTTTTAGATCTGACCTTCATGATTACTTACAAAAATTACTTACAAAAAGACTCTATAAAGCATGATTTCTCTGGGCCTCTACTTCTTTCTTTATTTCTTCTTTGTCAATTTCACTGCACCAAGTACATCTTCGCCATGAAAATATCGTTACTAATCTCACCACACTGGGGATTTTTAATGTTAGCAGTTCGGTGTAAATCCACCTAGAATTTATCAATCTGCTTATTACTCTAAATGAATCACCTTTTACATACCATTGTATAACCTACAATTTTCAGGTTCTACTTTACAGGAATACTTAACAACGTTATTCTACACATCTTTCCACAATAGGACATACAGCCCTACAGCATCGCTTCACTGGGTTTCACCAATTCTAGGACATGCTTTTTCCCACGTCTTTAGTATCTCTGATATTAAGTGTGTCCCACATTTAATGGCCATCAGAGTTTACTCAGCAGCATATTTTTCTTCCTCAGTGGTCCAATTTCTTTCTTAGTGGTATGTAAATTAATGGTGGCTCTTACAATTAATACAGTCTTTATTCAATGAAAGAGGTTGGCTGTACTATATACAGTCAATCCGTTCTGGGTGTTTGCAGCAGATACTCTTGATGTCCCTGACATATTCCTCAGCCAGCTCTGATTTCAGTCATCCCTATGGCAGGAAGTTCAGAGTAGGGTAGCACAGCTATCTCTTTTGTCCCCACGGCCTTCTTTGAAGCTCTGGGCCAACTCAGCCTGAAGGCAAGAGCAGCCCAGAACGGTGGGAGCATGGATGGCCCATGGCATGGCCCGAAGCAGAGGGCTACAGAGGCAGTCAGTGGCAGCCCAGCCGTGTAAATGTTGTAACATCTTTCTTTCAGACTCCCTACAGCATCCACCTTCACGACACACTCTGATATTGACTTTTCTTCCTTCCCTGCCTCTCTGCCTGCTCCCTCACCCCTGCTTCCTGGGATCATCACCTCCCAAATAAACTACCTGTACCCATCTCCTTGCTTCAGGGTCTGCTTTCATGGGAACCCAAACTGAGTCCAGGCCTTAGCAGATTAAACAGTCTCCATTTCAACAATGCTTTATGCTTCAAAGTATGTTTGTAAATCAACTGCTTGGAATTTGCGATCTGTTTTTGGATTTGCAATCCCACAGAAATGCTATTAAAAATGATTAGGTTCTCAAGCCAGGTCATAAAAAGTATTTGTAGCAGCATCCAGTGCCAGCACAAAAGTTCCCAAGGAAACACATAACTTTGCTACACTGCACGTCTTTACCAGAAAAAACATTAGTAATGCAATCAAGGCTCCAGGAACAAACATCCATTCACCTAGACACGTACACACAAAAATACACACACACACACACACACACACACACACACACACGGAGTGGTGAAAGAGGATTTCTAGAGAATCAAAATGCTTGTATCAATATTCATTTACGTCCTTATAACTAGAACTTATACCTTGAGATCCAAGACAGAAAAAGTTACATATATCAAAATCCTCAAAAGGGAAAAAGCAGAAACAATTTAATTTAATACACAAAACATGTAACGCTTCTTGGGGAAGGAAAGAGACTCATTCAGAACAAGTTTGTACAGAATTAAAGTGGTTATGTAATTTGGATTCAAGTTAGCGCAAAGGACTATTTAAAATCAATGTCCAACAGCTAAAAGTCAAGCTACAAAATCATAGGAGACTGAATCTGAGTTGAAAAAAAAAATTAAGTCTCATGTTTATATAAAGCTAAGCTTAAATCTTAATTAATAGATTAAAGTTGCATTTATATGAAATTATATACAAGTCCCACAATTATTATTTGCTCATTTAATATTCAAATCAACAATCTCCCTGCCCCTCCCCACCCCATGAACCCCAATAAAAAAAGGCTCTTCTAACATCAATTATTAATGATCATGGTATCAGGGGATAGAAAGTGGGAAGAGAAAACTGAAGAAGTCTAGGATTATGGAATTAGACTATGAAAGAAATCAATCAAAATCTTCCAAAAATCTTTTTTAATGACCTAACATATCGAGATCCTTAGGTGGCCTCTTTTTTCAAGTTTCTTAACAAAAATGCCTTCAAATAAAAGCAACTCCTTGCTCAAGTAGAAAGGAAATTAAAATCACTTTCTCAATTATGCATAGAGAATTTATATTTAACTTCATATCCCTTCTGGTCAAAAACAGGGAAAAATGAAAAGTAAAGGCAAAGTTCCCCCCCAAAAAAATCACTGAATATTATTATATATATATATATATATATACATAAAGTCCATGACTATCAATGGTGATACAAAAATTAAAAACACTTTGAGAGTCAGGAAAAAAAAAATCTGGTTTACAAAGCCAGAAGACTATTCGTGTTAATGATTTAAGCTTTATTACTGTGCATACACACACACACACACACACAACACACAAAGGATGTTATTTTTCTTTTCCCAAGTTCCCCAATTTGGCCGGGCGCGGTGGCTCACGCCTGTAATCCTAGCACTCTGGGAGGCCGAGGCGGGAGGATCGTTTGAGCTCAGGAGTTTGAGACCAGCCTGAGCAAGAGTGAGACCCCGTCTCTACTAAAAACAGAAAGAAATTATATGGACAGCTAAAAATATATATAGAAAAATTAGCCGGGCATGGTGGCGTATGCCTGTAGTCCCAGCTACTTGGGAGGCTGAGGCAGGAGGATCGCTTAAGCCCAGGAGTTTGAGGTTGCTGTGAGCTAGGCTGATGCCACGGCACTCACTCTAGCCTGGGCAACAGAGTGAGACTCTGTCTCAGAAAAAAAATAAAAATAAAAATAACCAAGTTCCCCAATTCAATAGTAAAGATGTAAGCTTTGAGATTAAAGAAAAAATATTCTTTCGCTTCTTTCTTCCGTGTAAGGGCGGACGAAATGCACCCCAGGGGAGAAACCTGTATTAATGATCCTCATGGCTTGCAAGAAAAATTCTATTAATTTCGGTCTAAACAAACACAAATAAACAGGGACAAAACACTCTAGACATAAACCTGCTGCAAAAGCTCTTCCAAATCAGAACACCCACAGTCCATCTTTCAGCTTGAAAGAATAAACACTTCCCGTGAGATCTCAAATGTTTCCATTTTTTTAGAACATAAAAAGGGATCATTTTATTCAAACATGAATGAGACTGTAGAGAGCTTTAGTACTGTTGATAGTAACACTTCTTAGGGATATTATTAAGTGGATTATATCACGAAATAACTAAAAGGAAGGACAGGAATGAATGTGGAGGGGCCTCCTGCTGGCCATGCTTTTGAGCTTTGAGAAAGGAGCTCAGCTATAAGTCAAGTCTTAGGATGCAAGTCAGGATGCACCTGACCTGCCCGGACACAGGAATGATGCACAAAATTTTGTTCAACAGGCTAATATTGGATATGGGTTAGGATCTATAATCTAAACAGAATTAAGAAAAAATGTAAAAAGCTAACCAAAACATAAGTAGTCCAACATTTTATTTAAAGGACAGGGAAACTGAGGCCCACAAGGCTTAAGTTCTACCCAATGTCACATAACCACTAACCATATACCTGGTTATCTAGGTCGCTTGACATTCAACACAATGCACTGCAGCACACTGAAACCTCAGAAATTCAGAAGGTACAGTCTAATCCTCCATATCTAAAAAATTATTTTTAATATCCTTAAGGAATAACCTGAAATTGGATGAAATTGTAGATGTCGCTCTACCAATAAGAAAAGACCCTCATATGCGCCACCCCAGGAGGCCAGGCACTCACATTTTTCATCTAGTCAATGCAATTCACCCAGCCATATGCATATTCATAGGCAAATTCCTACAATGTTCTTAACTCTGGGTATTATATCACCACTATGGAGATTATGGTTAGGTTATTTCCAGGATTCCCAGCCCTACCAATATGCAAGCCATTAGCTGAATCTATAAACAAGGGTGTCATTGTTTAAAGGTTCCCAGATTTAAAATATTTCCCCACACAATTCCCCACCATCCCTTCTCCTCTCCCACCTCACTGAAAAATAACTCTGGGCTTTTTAAAACATAATACTACCCTAAAAGATGAAAAGATTAAAATCTTCACTTGACTAGTTTTGTTCACCACTCTAATTATTCTGGCAACCCATCTATAGCTCGATTCTCAATAAGCAACCCTTTGTCAGCTCTGCCAGGGAGTTAGCCCATATCTTTCCAAACAAAGCAACTCTTCCCCAGAATTTCTTTCAGGAAAAATTATACCAGCAGGTTCTAATTTCCTATCCCTGCAGGAAAGGCTGCTCAGAAGTTGGGTTTAAATGTCTCTTATTAAAGTATTGCATATCTGCTGAATTATGACCAGATTTTCCATATTCATCTTAAATGAAAGTTTCTTAATTGAGCACTTATTATCACTCTCAGTATGAAAACCAAATAGATTATTAGGAAAAGAATTAAGTACATTAGGGAACAGATTGTATCACTGATCAACTAGTTCACAGCCAAGGAAGGAAGCTCACTTTAAGCAGAAGCTGCAGATTTGTACCCACTACCTAGTGCGCGTCCTGGCACGTTAGTGCTCAGTAAATGCTGAATGAATGAACGAAAATAAAACGCCAAGTCACTTTAGACCAAAGAACAACTGAGGCTACCTTTAATAAATGGTCAATGCCATCTGACACTCCATTAAATGTTCCATACCATGAATAGAAAGACGCAGCATCTATCCCAGGATAGCTCTTGCTACAAAATATGAAATAAAACAGCTCATGAAGAAAGGAATCTTCACGCTAATCAACATAACAACAGTGATAAACAGTCTGAACGCTTCTTCAGTCACTAGATGAACCTTAGAATACTCAGAGAAAGGGTCTGGGTACATGGGCAGTAGCAGCCCCAAATAGTCCATGTGAAGTTTTTCTCCATCCAAGACTGTCTTCCTCTTTCATGGTATTCCATTCTTCCACTCTCTCCAAAAACTACAGTTTGCATTTAGGCAAACAAAATATCAATAATTTCCAAATATACAGTCACTCAAGCAAAATACTCCCCTGAGCCCCAGAAGTCATCTAACTGATTTATTAAGCACTGAAAAATCTGTCTACTCAAACACTTTGGATTAATTTTTTTTTCTTTTTGCAAATTGAGATATTTTTAGACATGAAGTTATTTATTCTCTGCACCAAAAGAGACTGTTACTTTTTTATCCTTTCTCCATAGGATGTCAAAATCTTTCAGTTCCAAGGTAAGGCATCAAACCAAAATAGCTTTAAAAGTTCTGCATAATTATGAATGCTGTCACTGCTACTCTTACGCCAAGAATCACTTACACTACTTGAATTGACATAAACACATCCACTTGAGACCCACTTCACCCCAGCATTTATGCTCCAAAGAAAGCATTTGGACCAACAGTACTCTCTCCATTCCAATCATATTATTCAGTGCTGCTTGGCCAATTCTCTCACGCAAATCAGAAGAGAAAGGGGAAGAAGAGTGGGTACAAAAAGGCAAGTTTTGCAATCCTCCTTACCCTGTCTCTTGAAAATAAACTTAGGGTCAGTCCAATAGCACAGTAAAAAGAATTAAAGACTTGGATCCCAAACATAACAAACAAAATGTCATTCTGCATTAACACTATCTCTTTAATTTCAAACCTGGAAATTTGTAGCAGGAATATCGTAACCAAACCATGTTACCTAGAAATTATAAGGATGGAAGACACCTTGAAAGAGTTTTTTTGAAAGAGCATTACGAAGTATCACACGGAGTCTGATAAGTGGTCCTTGTGGCCAAGGGTTCTTGCCAACAGCACTAAAGGGATGGATCTAAGACTAGAAGAAAGGGTGAGGCAACAGGGCAGATAAGGACAATGTGATGGTGCCCTCCATAATCATGACCTCAAAGATCTATACTGTGCCTTGGCTACTTCTTGATTCTCAATATCCAACCATTTGCCTGCTCTGCCAAGGAGTTAGCCGTATCTCAAGTTTTCTAAGAGCAGGGGTTTTATTTTGCTCAGTGCTTTACATACTGCCAGCACTTGAACAGTGTCTGGCACACAAGAGGCTCCCAATAAATTATTTTTTAATTAATAAATTTTTACAGTTTAATCACTGATGAATTTGCTTATAGCCAGCAGCAGATTAATTTATCAGTTAATTCCCCACTAATAAGGCAAAAAATGAACCGTTCCCATAAAGAGATTGGGTGTCGCCATGTCATTCAGCAATTCATTTATTACACCAACAAAAATAGACTGAACATCTACAACGTACTGGGAATTTTTCTGGTGCTGGGGATATAGTGGTGGACTAGACAGAGGGAGTTTTTGTCCTCCTAGAGCTTCCATTCTAGTGACTCTCCCTGGCTGCTCTGTGAAGGACAGGCTATTGGGTGACCTCAGGGCCTTTGTACTTTGTTTCCTCTATCTAGATCACTTTCCCCAGACAGTGTGCAGTCTGTGCATCCCCTCTTTCATCTCAATGTCACCTTATCTCTGCTCAAACATTACCTTATCAGAGAGGACTTTGACATTCGATGTAAAATCATGTAGCATATATTTGCCTTATAAACAGATATGTAATGGCGAACTCCACAAGGGCAGGGACTTTGTTCATTCTTAACCCCAAGGCCCACAAGGAGGCTTGACACATCAGTAGCAGATATTCGTTAAACATCTACAGAATGAATGTTTTTAAAACACACAAGCATTAAGCTTCTTCAGCACACCCATTTCTGTGCAGCTTAGTCACTGTGACCTTACAGATCTTTTTCACTCAAACTAGTTCTTGGTCCTGCTCTGAAAACTCTGCACTTGTAACTGTGAGATCTGGCTATTACCCAACTACCTCCAACTTAACCAACTGGTTGCACCATCTTCAAACCATAGGGTATAATTTCCATTCATATTTCAGATCACCGAGGAAAATGTCCATTTCCACCAGGACCTGGATCAGTCTCCATGGAAAACACTTGCTGACTCCTCCCAGGATGACAGTGACCCACAGCCAACATCTGGATGTGACTCAGGGCTGACGCCCATCATCCATGAACCCACTTAGTCACGTGATCCATTTAGTCATGAAAGCTTCAACAAAACCGCCCTGTGATTGAAATACTGCAAAGCCTGACCCGGGGCAATCCGGGACCCAGCCTCAAGGCTACCTACTGGCTCCCATTTAACCAACCCTTTCCTGTTCTTCTGACATATTCCCACATCTGCACAATATGCCAGTGGGTAGAACTGTCTTATTCACTATGGGATAAGGCTGCTCAGATTAGAACACAGCTAATTTTTAAAAAACAATCCTGCATCAGTTTTTTCTACTCTGTTTTTATCTCCCACCACCCCATTCCACGTATTTGCTGTTACGAAGAACTGAAGAGTAAAACACTACAACATCTGCTGCCATTTTCACATGTCCTCTTAACTACCAAATGGGCATCTCCCTTTACCTTTGTCTTGTGCACATAGTGCATAGGTTTCTCAAAGGAGGTTTTATGTGTAAGTTGGTCTCACTGTTAAAACTTTTGGATTCTTTGTATTCTTCCTTGTGAAACTGGCCTTTTTCTACATTTTGTGGTTCTCCCATCTGCCTTTTAGCTACTGTAATTTCATTTTAAAAATAAAATTTTATTTTCCAATGAAGATATACTGTTTTGTTTCTCTATGGGAAAATTCATCTTTTTTTTTTTTCTCTTTTAACTCTTTTACTCTTCAACCATTACTTTCTTCTCCTGGAGTTTCTCTGGTCTGTTGAAAGTCCTTGTTAAAATAGGTTCCCTTTGTTGTACTGAATTTCTAGTTCCTGAATCCATAGTCTGTTCCATCAATTAAAGCAGTACATCCCTTCACATCCATGGGCTCTGTCTGCTCATCAGTATAACTGGAGTAAGTCGTTTTCTGTCTGCCTGGCCTAGTGCTATAAGGTCAAATAAGACCTAGGAGGTAGAACTGCTATTTAAACCATTTTAGAAAGTTCCAGTCTCTATACTTGAACAGGCCCATTGATTCTAATAAGAGGAATTTAATACTCTGAAAGAAGAGGGCCAATCCTACTGAAGCCAAATTAATCCACTCTTTGCTGCGATGCAGCAGAACAGACCAAAAAGAAAAAATTCACCATCGTCAATCTAAAATTTGAGAAACAAATCCAATGCCTCCCTTCCCATCACTAAAAACACAGGCTTGCAGTTCTTTACCCCCAAAACAAATGAATCCGCATATTGCATTAAGCAAAACATCGCCAAGAATTGAACTACCTCTTTCTTAATGAGATAGAGAGTTTGAACCAAGCTCTAATCTAGGTTGAATAGCTGAGACTTGATCATGGGGGTAATAGAGTACACAGATAAATATCTAGATAAAAATCGCTAATGAACACTTCTCAAATCATTAAGCTTCAACTACTATTATTTGGTATATACATATTCTACCTAAAAATACTCTAGTATTTTTCCTTTTGTCTTTTTAGTAACAAAATTACAGTAAATGTAAATTATTTCTTAAATAACACACTTGATGTTCTCAAATCTAATATCAACCACTGAATGATTTTGTGCAAATTGCTAAAATACCGGAATCTCAGCTTTCTCATTTGTAAAACAAAAATAAAAACCGCTTCCTCATTTGGTTATTGTAAGGAGTAAAGAAGAGAGAGCATTGAACAAATTTTATAAACCCTAAAAAATATAATTGCTAGACTACAATTCAAAATCCTCTGTGATCCCATTCCTTTCATTTAGGGAGAGGGGATTTTATTTATTTTGAATACGTAACACATATACGTGGTTCAGAATTCTAAAGTGGCAAAAGGGTATACCGTAAAAAGTTTCCCTCCCAACCCTGTCCTCCTAATTCTCCTCTCAGGAAGCAATTAATATGATCAATTTCATACTTATTTATTCAGATGTCTATACATTTCTCCCCAATTTTTACATAAATACTATCATACAATACACTATCTTACACATTCTTTTTTCTATTTCTAATATATCTTGGAGATTGTTGCGTATCGATACATCAGTGCAGAGGAAGTTCCCCCTTTCTTTTTATTGGTTTCATGGGAAGCCACTGAATGGATAGACCATAATTTATTTAACATTCTCCCAAATTTAGGTTATTTCCAATCTTTTGCTGTTACAGCTTTTTGCTCACATATAAGCATATTTGTAAGGTACGTTTCTAAAAGGAGAATCGCTGGGTCACAAAGTATGCGCATTTTCAATTTTTGAAACCAGCATTGCCAGATTGCCCTCCACAGATGTCTGGAGCAATTTATTCTCCTGCCAGCCATAAATGGAGACTATTACTCTCCACACTTATCTGTATAATCTCTTATCAAACGTTATTGTTAAATCTCAGTCAATAGGTCAGTAAAAAATAGTATCTGCATGTGGTTTAATTTGTTTTTTCTAATGAGGTTTTTGGTATTTTTTGATTGATAGTCTCCCTTGAATATGAAGAAAATTTAACTTTCTTCCTCTATATCACTCTGCACATCCTAGGATCCAGCCACTCTGAGCTGCTTGCTAGTCCCCAGATGGGCCACATTTTTGGAAATGCCCAGGCCTTCCACCTTCACTTACAAAATTTTTTGACAGTCAAGTTCAAAGGCATTTCAAGGTTTATGAAATGGTCCTATATTCCTCTCACAAGACTTAGTTCCTTCTTCCTCAGGGTGCCCAGGGTACATTTTTAAAGCTTCATAATAGCATCCTTTCACTCTGCCATGTACACAGATGAGCTTCTTAAAGGTTGAGACTATATTCTTCACGTTAGCATCCCCTGTAATGTCCATCACATTCACTCAATTAATATGGGATGAAAGACTGAATTAGAAAGAAAGATTGTGAATTTCTAATTGCATATGTGTCCTTAAACTTTCAAAACAATGTTGTAAATCTAGTGAGGGGATAATAAAATAAACTGAAGATCTGGAGACGTGTTCTTTAGCCTAGAAGTTCATATCACAACTTAATAAATACTGACAAATCTTTCCTCTAAGTGTTTTGTTTAACGTTTATTTAACACTGAAGTCCTGGCTGTGACTTAAAATGACTAAAGACCATAACTAAGATCAAAGTCATATCCTCATGTCCTATAAGCCTAGGAAATGGTGATTGACTTCTTTTCTAATCAATAAATTACAATTTAAAAATCACAAGATATTATTAAACATTCCCCAGAATGGCTAAAATGAAAAAGATGGAAAAGAACAAGTATGGATGTAGAACAACTAGAACTCTCATACACTACTGGAGGAAATGTAAATTGGCACTATCACTTTGGAAAACTCTTTAGGAGAATCAATTAAAGCTAAATGTATATCAATGCTGTGAACCAGCAATTCTGTTCCTAGCTATATACTTGACCCGGCTATATACTGAATAAAAAGGCACACGTATGTTCACCAAAGCTATGTACAAGAATATTCATGGTAGGCGGGGCATGGTGCTCACACCTGTAATCCTAGCACTTTGGGAGGCCAAGGTGGGAGGATCGCTTGAGACCAGGCCTTCGAGACCAGCCTCGGCAACATAGCAAGACAAAATTTTTAATAACTAAAAAAATAAAAGAACATTCAGACCAGCACTAATTGTAACAGCGCAAAATGGCAAAAACTCAAATGTCTGTTAATAGTAGAATGGAAAAATAAATTTTGGCATGTTCATATAATAGAATTCTACCAACAATGGGAATAAACAACCTACAACTACATACCAAAATATGAATGAATTGCACAGACCTAAAGAGTCTTCTATATGATTCCATTTATATAAATCACAACAACAACCAGAGCTAATGTGATGGCTGGCACTACAAGTCATTACCCATCGAGGGTAGGGACAGGGAATGGGGGCTGCATTAAAGGAATTTCTGAGGAGCTCGTAATAATCTGTTTCTTGATCAGGATGCTGGTTATGTAGATGTGTTCATCTTGTGAAAACTCACTAAACTATAAACTTATGCTTTGCATACTACTTCTCTTCTCTTTTCTTTTCTTTTTCTTTCTTTTTCTTTTTTTTCTTTTTTTTTTTTGTTAGAGCCAGCATCTCTCTCTGCTGCCCAGGCTAGAGTGCAGTGGTGTGATCATACCTTACTGCAGCCTCAAACTCCTGGTCTCAGGCAATCACCTGCCTCAGCCTCCTAAGTAGCTCAGACTACAAGTGTATGCCCAGCTAATTTTTGCATTTTTTGTAAAGAAGGGGTCTTGCCATATTGCCCAGGCTGGTCTCAAACCCCTGGCCTCAAGCGATCCTTCCACCTCAGTCTCCCAAAGTGCCAGGACTACAGGCAGGAGCCACCATGCCCTGTATACTTTTCTGCATGTATGTTATACTTCAATAAAAATTTTCTTGAAATAAATCAGTAAGTTAAACCTCCAAAAGAAAGTATATTCCCTTTAAAATATCTTTCATGAATAAATGTTTTTCTAAATGCTGTGGTGATTATCAGTCATTTGCAAAACCCATTTGATTTACACTGGTTTGACCCAAGAGCCTACTATTGAAAAGGGATTGCGGGCAAAACAATTTTCTATTTCTGAAACAATGCATGAGTCACAAATGGTTTCCAAATTCTTGATTAAAAAAAAAAAAAAATGAGGTGACCAAAGGAGATCAGCTACAGAGATAAGCAAAGATTGTAGAAAAAGATGAAAAGAATTTCCTTAAAATGGTGCCAAAATAGCTATTACTTTAAAATAAACCTTCAGTTAAACTACCAAGAAAAACAACTATTTATTCCACTGTAGATACAAGCCTCAGCACCCAGCTTCCCTCCCAATATTATTTTAAAACACTGCACAACAGACAAAGAAAGAGAGACTGAGAGTGCCACGGGAGTGGTAATTAATAGCAAATGCAGGTGTCTGAATAGAGGGAAAATAAGGAAAATGAAACACAAATCCTTCCACCTCATTAGTCTTCTAAAAATATTCCCATAATACAAAGGCATGCCCTGCTTGTGTGGTATATAAATGAATGAGAAACCTCATCAAGATGGTTTTTGTGAATCTTGACCACAGCCCAGATACAAATACTTTGGAGATTAAAAACAAGAAAAATAAATTGATGGCACTGAACTCGTCAAGCAGGGTTTAAAATAAAACAGAAAGTGGCCAACACAAAATCAATGCATAGTAAACTCAATTATCTGTGCTAAGGGAGACAGATTTTTAAAAATCTTTTCTATTTGGCTGTGAAATATAAAAATAACAGGCACTCCGAGATTGACAGACAGACCCAGGCACTTACCCTCTTCTGAATTCGGCATTAATTCATTTCTCAATCCCGACAGGACTCAAAAGGAAAGCAAAAGAAAAAGATCTGAAGTCTAGGCGACTTTCAACTTCCTGTTGTAAAAGGAGACACCGAAAAGATGATTAATTAAAATTCAGATAATCCATCAAAGGTCACGCTGGTCAATGTACAAAACTGGTTTAGCACAGAAACTTCACCAAGGAGGTAGCCCCTCCAAGGAAAAATAAGAAAAAAGATGGGAAGCTGTCAAGGTTTTAATTACACCCTTGACCTTATCTTGTCTACCTTCAGGCAGAGGTGCTAATAAACACTGAAAAATGCAGAAGGCAGGTAAAAACAAGCAAAACCAGAAAGAGATTTGAATACCCGAACTTTCAAAGAAGTTTTTTTAAAATCTGGAACTTACAATTCTTGGTTTGTGTAATGATTTTAAAAAATTCTTCTCCCCTTATAGAGAGAGGTAAGAATGGCTTGGAGGGAAAAAGGAACATCAAAAGTTACCTTTTTTTCCCCCAAAAGCAAAGCAGATTTATTAAAGACATCTATGCTGACTATTCAGCCAAAACCAAACATAAACTATCTAATACTGACCTGGTTTATCAGGTCAGAGAAGACAGAATCACCATAATCTAGCCAAGACTAGCTGAAATTAGCCTTGAAATGAGCAATAGGAACAGCAAGAAGCAGTATTTGCTGAGGACCTGCTATGATCTGAATGTGTCCCCACAAAATTTGTATGTTCATATCCTAACCCCCAAGGTGATGAGAGGTGGGGGCCCTTTGAAGGTGATTAGGAACCCTCATAAATGGATTAGTGCCCTTATAAAAGAGACCCCAGAGAGCTGCCTTGCCCCATCCACCGAGTGAGGACACAGCTAGAAGGTACTGCCTTTAAGAAAGCATCCCTCACTAGACACCAGATCTGCTGCTGCCTTGATCTTGGACTTCCCAAGAACTGTAAGAAATAAATTTCTGTTGTTTATAAGCTACTCAGTTTTTTTTTTAATTTATTTTTATTTCAAAATATTAAGGGGGTACAAATGTTTTTGGTTACATGGATAGTTTTTGTAATGCTTGAGTCATGGCTGTAAGTGTGCCCATTACCCAAATAGGGTTCATTGTACCTGTTAGGTAGGTTTTTGCTTCTCCCCTGTCTCTGCTCCCCCCTAGTTGATTTCCACTGCATTTTACTTCCCTCTGTATACATGTGTGCTCATTGGTTAGTTCCAATTTAATAGCAAGTACATGTGGTGTTTGTTTTGCCATTGTTTAGATAATTCACTTAGGATAATGATCTCCAGTTCCTTCCAAATTGCTGCAAAAGGCATTAATTCATCCTTTTTATGGCTGAGTAGTACTCCATGCTCTATACATATACCACATTTTGTTAATCCACTCATGAATTGATGGGCACTTGGGTTGATTCCACATCTTTGCAATTGTGAATTGTGCTGCAATAAACATTCGAGTACAGGTGTCTTTTTGATAAAATGACTTCTTTTCATTTGGGTAGATACCCAGTATTGGGATTGCTGGATCAAATGTTGGGTCTACTTTTAGTTCTTTTAGGAATCCCCATGCTGTTTTCCATAGAGGTTGTACTAATTTGCAGTCCCACCAACAGTGTATAAGAATTCCTGTAAGCTACTCCGTTTATGGTATTTTGTTATAGCAGCCTGAATAGACTAACACAGTGCCTCACAAGGGCTGGCAGTCAGCATAGTACGTTAATCAAAGAATGACGAGGAGTCTCTCTAGAAGAACTCAAAAGCCCACAAAACAAATGAGAAGCTTGGTAAGGGACTAAATAAACAAACATATGGACATTTACTCACTCATCAAGCATTTACTCCAAGTGCTCAAACACTGCAGAGAACGGACATCCATTATTTTTGTCTGCCCAGACAACTACCCTTTTGGTATCAGCAACTCAATCTTTCTGTGGTTGCATAGGAACACTATGAAACACTATGTCACTAGGTCCATGCCTGGCCAGTGACAGCCCTGATAACTCTGGCCCCAGTAAATGATTTAGGGTTAGGCGTATAACCCAGGCAGGAATAAACAGAGCCACCAAGCATTTGTAGAACTAATAGAGTTGCTTAGTATGTAGGAAATGAGCCTATAGCTGCTAAGAGGTACTCACATGGAGAAAGCCTGCCTGAGAACGAAGCCATATGAAGGACAGCCTAGGAGATGGCAAGAAACAGGGCTTTGATGAGAAGATTTAAGCCCCTAGGTCCAACCATACCTGAAGCTAGCCCTACTCTTGGACGTTTTTAGCAAAATGAGCCAGTAAGTGTTCTTTTATGCTCTTATGCTGGATGGGTTTCTGTCACTTGCAAAAAAATACCCTAATATGCCACCACTGCCTTATTCCTTTAAAACCCTTTACAGTAATAATTCTTTTTTTTAAGTCTTTTATTTATTTATTTATTTATTTTTTAATTTTTGAGACAGAGTCTTTCTCTGTTGCCTGGGCTAGAGTGCCGTGGTGTCAGCCTAGCTCACAGCAACCTCAAATTCCTGGGCTCAAGCGATCCTCCTGCCTCAGCCTCCTGAGTAGCTGGGACTACAGGCATGTGCCACCGTGCCCGACTAATTTTTTCTATTTTTAGTTGTTTTGGCTAATTTCTTTCTATTTATAGTAGAGACGGGGTCTTGCTCTTGCTCAGGCTGGTCTCGAACTCCTGAGCTCAAGCAATTCTCCTGCCTCCACCTCCCAGAGTGCTAGGATTACAGGCGTGAGCCACCGTGCCCGGCCTACAGGAATAATTCTTGAGCCAGAGGTGCCCACTCTCAATTATAAAAAAAAAAAATGTAATATCTTTTGAAAAGGAACATTTTGAGAAATGAATATGAAACAAGTTTGTCCTTTATTGTCCCCTGCATCCTAGGAACCTTTTGATGACTGAATTATTTCTTCTCAGAAAGGAAAATGAGCTTCTTGGTGTAACTGATCTTTTATATCTGATCCTAATACCAGGTTGTTTGAACTTTCAGAACTCTAAAAACCTGACTGTTCAGTTCCATTTTTGTAGATCCCTAGAGTTCATAGGATAAAGTGAAATATGAAGGTTTTGCTGCTTAAATCCACTTTTTTCTTAAATTCATCCTCCCCAGTGGAAATGAGGAGAACCCAAAAGAAGCATGTATTGGATTCCACAAGGCTTTCTTCTGTACACTTCTCCACAAAACAGAGGCCAGTCATGTGGTCAACCACAGTTGCAAAGTGCTGAGGTCAACAGTCACATTATGTGGGTTTATAATTGTTCACTGTTACAAAACCCCATTCCTACTGGATAACACAGACTCACCATGGCAGCCCACAAGGAATCTGGCCGGCACCCTTTCCCCTTTTTGCGATATTTGCCCTGGGCAGACAATAGCACATCCAGCTGAGTTCACATCTGATTGCCTGTGCACAGGGACCTGGGTACAGTGGGCATGTGCTGAGCCAGGTTCTGAATGGTGACTTTGCCAGCACGAAATGGTAGAAAAGCCACAGGACTGGTTCTAGCACAGGATTTGCTACCAACTAGGAATAGCCTTGGATAAGCCATTTTTCACCTTTCAAAGTGTCTATTTCTTTATTTTTAACATGTGTGAGATGGAAATGGATCAGTATTTCTCACTGTGGGTAGTGACCCATGTGATGGGTGATAAAATCAATTTAGTGGATCAAGACCAACAACACAAAAAACATGATTCTAGGGCTGGGACAGGGAATATACAAGATGAGCCTTGAGTACCTTTAGTGTCAGAAAGTAAGGACTTGCTGAAAAAATCCACAGTGATGAGTTTATGTAAAAGGGATATAGGAGCCAACTGAAAGAGTTCCTAATAGCCAAAGCTGGAACAACTTGAACAAGAAAATTAATAGAGCACTATTGAATTATAACCCAAAGTATAAAATAAATATCAATGAATCCATACTGACAAATATACTGATTGACTAAATAAATAAATGGGCTGGCTGGCTGCGGTGGCTCACGCCACCTAACACTCTCGGAGGTCAAGGCAGGAGGATAGCTTGAGCTCAGGAGTTCGAGACCAGCCTGAGCAAAAGCGAGACCCTCTCCAAAATAGAAAAATTAGCCAGGCATCGTGGTGCCTGTAGTCCTAGCTACTCGGGAGGCTGAGGCAGGAGGATCCCTTGAGCCCAGGAGTTGGAGGCTGCAGTGAGCTATGATGACGCCACTGCACTCTACCCAAGGCAAGAGAATGAGACTCTGTCTCAAAAAAATAATAAAAATAAAAATAAATGGGGGAGAAGAGAGCAATCTGCCATGCAGAAGAATACCAAATAATTTGTATAGACACACTACCCTCAAGGAGGTGGAGCGTAACTCCCTACTCCTTAAGTGCATGCTGTGTGTAGCTATGTACTTCCAAAGAGTATAGTATACAAAGGGAACAAAAAAGTAACTTTACAGCAGAGAAACCAAAAAACACTACACAGCCAGATTATCAAGGTCAACACGAACATAAATATAAATCATGTTGATAACATAAACCCTTGATATGGTGTGATGAGAATTGAATTTTACCTCTGTGATCTTCTTCCCCCAAACCCATAATCCCAGTCCAATCACGAGAAAAAAATATCAGACAAATCTCAATTGAGGCACATTCTACAACATACTTGACCAAAAGGACATTAGGGAAAAACTAAGGAAATCTGAATGAAGTATAGACTTTGGTAAATAATATTGCAACAGTACTGGTTCATTCATCGAGACGAATGTGCCATACTAATGCCAGACGTTAATAATGGGGAAACTGGGTTTGGGACATATGGGGACTCTCTGTAGTATCTTCACAACTTTTCTCTAACTCTAAAACTGTTCTAAATTTAAAAGTTGTTTTTGTTCGGGGGTGTGATTAAAACAAGCAAACTTTGATAAACACTGAGTGTTATCAGCAATCTGCCAGCTTTTTACTAGCTTTAAAAGGAATGTCTTGGGGTTTTTTTTATTAGAATATTGTATCAATTATTATGCTTTTTAAAAATTATTTTTAATTGACAATACTGGACCACTAAAGTTCGTGAGTTTAGAAGCAGAAATAGCAAGTTATGGAAACCATTCATTCACTTATTCAACAATATGTACGCATCATGTATCATGCATTCATAAAATGTTTATTGTGAATTCATGAGCAAAAGATTTCTACATCTTCTTAATTCTGTTTCTTCTAAAAGTCATTTAAACAAAATGTAATATTTTCCAAGAAAAAAAAAGGGCAATGTAGAAGGAGCAGTAAATTGACAGTAAAAGAAAATCTAGATACAAGTCTCAGCTCAGCCATCTGCCCCTAGGGTAAGTCAGTTGCATATCTTCAATCTGATTTTCCAAAGTTTCCAAGATAATATCTGCCCAGCCTACCTCACAGGTTTGTTTTGCTGTGAGAAGCAAAGCATATTAATATGATGTACAAACGTGGAAATGCTACACAAAATAAGGCAGTTATGACAATCTAACGATTCCCAGAATTCTCTGGTTCTTCCCTGAACCAAAGCCTACTTGGGCTCAGCTTTTTTTTTTTTTTTTTTGCATGCTGAACTAATGCTTGCATTTGCAAAGTGGTCCCTGGGCCAGCAGCATCAGTATCTCCTGAAAACTTGTTAGAAATGCAAAATCTGGGATCCTACAACAGACTCACTAAACCAGAGACTCTGGGAGTGGAGGCCAGCAATCTGTGTTTCGCAGGCCCTCCAAGTCATTTTGGCGCTGCAAAACCACTGCCAAAAAACCCACCCCTTGGTGTCCCATTCACCTGGTCCCATCCCCCCAGCTGGCTCTTGTCTCCTTCAGAACCCCCTTCACACCCGTTAACCCTTGGCTCAGCCCCACCCAACCCCTCTGCTAGAGGGAAGGAGAAACAGTGCTGTCCACGGGGACGTGAGGAAGTCTGTGACTTGCTAGACCTCAGCACGAGTTAACTAGCGACAGCAAAACCCAAGTAGCTCACTTCCTAGAATGTGGTTATTTTTCCCAACTAGTCTGTGATGTTCTTAGCAATGAGGAAAATTGGAGCACCCGTCAGGACCACATACCTTACACTTTACAGAGGGAACCCAAATTCCCATATCCTGTCCTTCTGGTCCCTGGCAATTGTCAGACAAAGGTGTCTTAATCTGTGGGTCAGAAAAGGCAGTCATCTTACATAAATACCTTTCTGCACCTATCTATACACACCTATGAAAATAAGACCTCTGTATGCCACGGAACAAAAGAGGCTTCCAAGCCCTTAATGAAGGAACAAATGATGCAGAACTGAAAGTAACAAACAAGCTGGAATGCAATTTTGGCCCCTGGGATCAAAGACTAGAAAAACAGGAATTACAAGCCAGGAGTATGATGTATTAGCAGGTTTGCACGAAGAAGTCCATGTAGTCCTTTTTCTGAGCCATGTTTAGGCCACAGCCTTTATCCTTTTCCTCTTTGACACCTTATTATTGGTATCATTCCTTAATGACACACACAACAAACTTAAGACAACACTAGGCTAGAGAAAGACTGAGCTGAAAACCTAATTAGGGTGAAATTTTACACTGTTTGTGTATATGTAGGTTTATAGGGTAGAAGAACTGCTGGTGCAACCACAGCGTCTCTCCAAAGAGGCTGGATTTGTGTGCACCTTGCAAGGCTGGATCATTACGTCTCGGGCACAATTCATAAATAAATCATATTCACACAAATATATGCCAACAAATAATCATTGCTTTATTCGCCTTCACTTTGTTATTCCCTGTTCACAGTCTTCTGAAAAATGCAGGGAAAATATATGGAAAACATCCCATAAGTTACTGACAAGATAATACACTGCCACATAGGCAAATGCAGCTTAAGTCAAAAAGCCAACTAAAGAGACTGAATTTGCACGAACCCTCAAGGTATCTGCTGCAGGCACGCCAAGCACCTGTATTCACAGGCCATCTCCATTATCTAGCTCAAATCTTGATGGTAATTTTTCCTGTCTCCTACCATCTCCCTCCCCACAATGAACACAGTATGGACGCCATTAATGCAACATTTAATTTTTGTATTTGACAACCAGTCAAACTGATATTCCTTTGCTCAAAACATTCTGTGGCTCTCCAACTGCCCCAGGATGGAGTAGCCATGCACCACCCTCAGGTTCCCGGGAATTACTGCCCTCCAGCTACAAAAAGTAATCTTTCCACATTTGCTCATCACTCCCCTCTGCCTGAAATGTCTCTCTCCCTACTCCTCCACCTTTTGAAATTGTACTGCACTTGCAGGTCCTGTCCAGTAACCTCCCTCCCATGCGATCTCCCCTGGTTTACTCTTTGGAACTACCCTCCCCCACGCAACGGTTATCATGGAAACAGTAGAAACAGTACCCACCCCAGAGAGTGGTTGTTAGAATGAAATCAGATAATGTTCTTTCAAAAAGTACGGAGAATAATGTCTCACTTCTAGTAGATAGTCTATATGTATATATATATAAACTATTATTATGATGATTTTATGGTCCTCTTACCTTTGTGACTAGTTACCCTCCCTCTACCTAGCTCTTGGCTTACATTCCCCAAGATACTACGTGCACCCCCCTTTCTCTCCTGAGACCTGCCCCAAAGGTTGTACAGGTCGGGCCTCCCTTGGGAACCTCCTCAACTGTCACAATATCAACTAAACCTCTGACTCCCAGAACTGATCACCAGCTTTGCCCTGTCTCCTGAGTTGCTGCTGGACATCGCCACACTGATTGTCACTGTACACTTCAAGCTCAGTACATTCAAAACCAAAAGCATTCTTTTTCCCTAAGAACTACTCATTTTTCTCTTTTCCCCAGTAGTGGTCAATGGCACCTTAAATAACACAAACAGTCACAACAGGCCTGAAACTCTGCAGTTACGTTTTGGTTTGTTTTATATTTTTATTTCAGAATAGGTAATACCTGGACAAAATGCAGACGGCACAATTTCAATCTCATGCTTATCCTCCCGCCTCCCATCACCCCTACCTGGGGGAATCTGCTTTTACCAATGTCTTGTGTATTTTTGAAGAGATATTTTATAATCATATACATACATGGGTATTAGCAAATGTTTCTTAACCAGCTCTCAGGAAAAACAAAAATAAATATTCCCTGATTTGTTGTGTTTGCTGATTTCCATGGTGTAAACACTCCCACCACGGCCAAGTTCAAAGTGATGCACACAATTGGCTCTCAAAAGCTAGTGGAAGCTGGCTTCAGGCCACCAGTTTTATGTGAGTGTGCAATATGCATAAATGTATGTATGTGTATATATGCATACATATAAAATATTATATAATGGATATATTTTTACTCAATGGAAGCATACCTTACATACCTTTGTATACATGGTATGTATACCACATACCTATGTATTGTATATCTTGCTTTGTTAAACCTAGTAATAAATCTCTTAGATCATTCTATACCAGTAGATATAGAGCTGCCTCATTTTTAACCACTCCATTATTTTTTAACCAGTACCTACTGGTGAAAATTAAGTTACCTGCTATCTTTTATCTATTCAAACAATGCTGCAATAAACAATTTTGCACATACATCATTTTCTACATTTGCATATCTATAGGATAAAATTCCTAGAATTGTTATTGCTGATTCAAAGAGTGCATGCATTTGCAATTTTTATAGAAACTGCCAATGGCTCTCCACAGTTTGGGCCAATTTAAACTTCCATCCACAATGTACGAATACCTGTTTCCTCAAATCTTTGCCAACAGCTGTTATCACATTTTATGATGTTTGCCAATCTGATAAGTAAGAAATAGCATCTCACTAGTTTGCCTTTCTCTTTGTATGAGTAAGGTTAAAGTATTCATATGTTTTAGAGTCATTTGTATCCCGTTTTGTGACCTGTATATTCACATTCTTTGCCTTTAGAGTAACTGGCTTTCTCTTACTGATTTGTTGGGGTTCTTTAAATATTGATGAAAATAGATCTTTGTAATATGAATTGCAATTATTTTCCTAAATTCATTGATTGCCTTTTAACATAATTTAAAATTTTTTCACTGTAAAAATTCTGTGTAGTCAAATGAATCAATCTTGTATCTTACAGCTTCTGGATTTTGTGTTATATCTAGAAAGGATTTTCCATCTCTATTATTAAAAATGGTATGCTATTTTTTTCCCTAGTTGTTTTAATGTCAAAGTTTTGATCCATGTGGAATTTCTTTTGGTGGAAGGTGTGACATAAGGTTCCAACTTTATTTTTTGGCTGTTTGTACCAACACCATGTATTTTCCCCCATGGAATCATCTTTGTCTTCTCCCTCAACCCCCACCCTCACGCCCTAGTCCCTAGATGATTCATTCCAACTTTCCAATATTTCAGGGTTCTCTGGGTGGAAGTAACAGAAACCAATGTGACAAATGAAACCAAAGAAAATGTATTAGAAAAAGATCAGCTCAAGGAACTAAGAGGAGGCAGAGGCAAGCCCTGGCATGGCTCCATGGGACCAAAAGCCAGACAACAACAGTGCTGTGTGGACAGAAAGGATCCGGTCAGGATGAGCCCTGGCAGCAGAATCTCCACGATGCTCCACGACCCAGAGTCCAGGAAGCGGCGTCTGACTGACCTGTCTCACAGGGCCACCCACACCCCTTGTTCTGGTCCCAGCAGACTATATCCAAAGGCAAGAAGTGATTTCTCAAATGGAAATTAGGAAAGGTAAATGGATGTTGTTAAACCAAAGAGCAAGTAACTGTTCTCCAGCCTCTGTTTTGTCATTAGTAAACTGGAAAGATAACAACCACCCCATCAGTTCTAAGAGGATCTAATGAGGGAGTATAAATAAAGCACTTAGCCTGCCACATCAGGCCAAGTAAGTGCTCAACAGTTACTGGCTGCCATTGTCAACATTATTGCTTTTCCTAATTATCGCCACCGTTCAAAGCAGGATGGTCCCCCATTCCCTAATGACTCCAACAAGCTCCAAAGGAAACCTCAGTTAATTCTACATACACCAGATATTTGCTTGAAGCAGCTCTGAGCTTGTGAGGAAAAACTCCAGTGGGCTTGCCCTATATTCTTTCAAATACCCCTAACTCACTTCATCCCACATGCTAGACAACTGAGCTACACTAGAATTGGAGCCAGCAGGTTATTTTAAGCTACTTTCAGGGCTATGCTAGAGGATGGGTTGTTAGATCTCATTCTGTGTCAGTTATAAAGGTGGTAAAAACTCAACTTTGGATTCAACTCCCATGAGTAAATCAACAAATCTGTGTGTCTCATCACAGAGAGAAATTCAAAACCTCAGAAAAGACGTTACACCCTCCTCCTACTCAGTTCCACGTGGCCTCCAGCAATGGCAGAAAGACACAAAGGGCAGGACTCTTTCATCCTCCTTGGAGGATTCCCCCTGGCTACATTCTCTTTTCTTCTCTTTCTACAGACTGTCAGCAGCCGGAATCACGACCTACACAAAATAAAATTTTTCTCTCCAGGGTCCCAATTAAAATCCAGGCTCATTCCCTTTGTGCCACATCTTTCCATTGTAATTAACGAATTCTCTGCGACTCTTCAATGTCTGTATCCCCTTCTAGACTGTAAGCTCCTTGAAAGGTGGTTCCACATCTGTCTAATTCCTCACCGCATCCCTTCTACCCAGCCCGGTGCCTGGCACATGGCAGGTACTCAATAAATACTCACAGAATGTGTGAACAAAAATCTCAGTGCATGCTTTAATTCTAGGGAGGCAATGACTTCAAATTTAATAATGTGCATGAGATTAAAAATATATGTATTATTTAGCTTTTGTTTCTAAACATTTCAGATCACTGCCCGCCACAAATGATTTGGGGAGGAAAATGTGTTTTATAAGACTTAAATTATAATTTTAAATTTTTTGTGAATATTATAATAGTTGATATCAAGACAGGAAACAAGTATGGGAATCTTTACTAGCACTACATTTTAATACATAAGTGGAGAAATGTTATATTGAGCAAAGTGACCCACACAACATTAAAAAAAATAGTAGAGAGCGAACAAAATAACAAACTTTATTTATATTGACAGTCAGCGATCCTCTGCTTCCTGAAGCCTCGCTGGGCTGCTCATTGCAATTTGATTCTGTTTTCCTTTACATTCAAGCTGGTTTTTATAAACTCAGGTCCACTCTCACACAATCCCAGAAATCACAGATGAGACTATCCTCCAGGTCGTCTGTCCAGCTCACGCTCTCAGACAACTAGGTTTATTAGCTCAGATAACATTTTGTGAGTAAACATAGACATGCAAACAGCAACATAATTTTCATCTAAAAAAATTTTTACAAAAGAAATGTGCTCTTGGCTTTGTATCTGCACAGTGTTATTACTTAAGAACCACATTCCCCTCATACTCAAGGGGTCTTGGGGAGTCTAGAAACAATCATATTCTTGCTCCCAAACAAATTTAGATAGAGGCAATTATACAGCAAGTCCAGGGAAAATTCTGTTTCAGTGGTATAAATAATGTGACTAAGAATAAGGAAATTACCACTGAGTTTTCTATATTTTTCCAAGATGAAGGCAATAGTTCACCAACTTCAAAACGAAAGAATCAGATAACTAGAGGGGCAATTCCTTACTCCCTCACACTGCTATTCCATTTATTATAAAGTAATTTTTAAATTTTTACACAGACAAAATAAGCCCAAGAATGAGACTGGAAGGCTACAACCTGCCTGCTACCAACTTCTGCAAAGAAGCATCTTTGAACAAATCAGTATTTCCCAATCTTTTCATATCAGAGAATCCTATATGAAAAATATTATACTCCAGAATTTTTTAAAAAATCAGATGTCTTTCATATTTTCAAACTTTTTATTATGAAAAATTCCAAACATGTACAAATGTGCTGTCCGGCAGAAATGTAATACAAGCCATACATATAATTTTAATTTTTTTTTTTTTTTTTTTGAGACAGAGTCTCGCTTTGTTGCCCGGGCTAGAGTGAGTGCCGTGGCATCAGCCTAGCTCACAGCAACCTCAAACTCCTGGGCTCAAGCGATCCTCCTGCCTCAGCCTCCCGAGTAGCTGGGACTACAGGCATGCGCCACCATGCCCAGCTAATTTTTTTTCTATATATATTTTTAGTTGGCCAGATCATTTCTTTGTATTTTTAGTAGAGACGGGGTCTCGCTCTTGCTCAGGCTGGTCTCGAACTCCTGAGCTCAAACGATCCACCCGCCTCGGCCTCCCAAGTGCTAGGATTACAGGCGTGAGCCACCGCGCCCGGCCCCATATAATTTTAATTTTAAGCAGCCAATTAATTAGTAAAAGAAAACAGGTAAAATTAGTTTTAATTACATATTATCATAATATATCCAAAATATTATTATTTCAAGATGTGGTGATAAAAAAAATTGAGATATTTTTGCATTCTTTTTCATACTAAGTCTTTGAAACTCGGTGTGTATTTTAAACTTACAGCACATCTCAATAAGGATTAGCCACACTGCAAGTGCTCAATAGCCCCGTGTGGCCAATGGCGCCCTAGTGGATAGCACAGAAAGAGAATACCATTAAAAACTCTACAAACTCATCACCCACCTTCAGTAATCATCAACTCACAGACAGCCTTGTTTACTCGTCTATACTCCCTCTTGACACCCGGATTATTTTGCAGTAAATCCATCCTAGCATTTAATCCATGTTCAAATGTCCTTGATTATCTCTTTTTTTTTTTTTAACAGTTGTTCTGCCAAATCCTGACTTTAGGCTAAGGAATCTATGCTTACATAAGTAGAGAAAAGAACTTGGGGTTTGAGTCTCAGATCCACAATATATGCATTGCAAAGCAGGTGTCAACTTAATTAACTTTTCCTAGTCTTATCTGGAAAGTGGGGGTATAATAATAACAGTGCCTGCTTTGATGTTGCTTTGAGGATTAAATGCAATAAATGTATGTATAGCACTTATGACAGCACTTGGCACATAGAAGTTCAGCAGTTAATACTATTATTAACTATATAACTAATAATACTATTATTAACTATATTTTTAACAAGTTCATGACAGTACTTAAACAATTTACCTAACCATAGCATGAAGGAGAGACTAAGGTAGGAAATCTGCTGTAGACAATATTAGGACACAGTGCAGAAGTCCCTAAAACCCTGTACTAAAGATGTTGCAGGGGCAATAGGAAGGGAGCAATGTGAAAGACATAGAGACAAGAGTTGGAGTTAGCATGAACATGATCTCAACAGTAGCAACTGGGAAATCAAGAAGAAAGTTTCCAGAATAAAGGACTAGAGAGCTGATGAAAAAGCAGATTTAGATAAGTAAGGAATTTGCAGGGAACCATCAACAATTCTCAATTATGCACGGAAGGCTCTTTCAACTTAATAGTTTCCACCTTCCTTACTGTCCCACACCCTCATCACCTCCATGGGCATTCCTGGATTGAAGGATTCTCCAACCCTCCCTAGAGTACTCCTGAAATGGAATTAACAATTAAGAAAATATAGTGCTGCCGAGAAGCACAGAGAAAAACATTATACTATGCACAAAACTAGAATCAAGTAGAAGAAAAAAGGGATCAATAATTCCTCGCCCATCCCTATTTTGCCATTAGCCCTTTAGGTAGTCACCAAGACACTCTGCCCCAACTTCTCCTCCACCTCAGTGTCAATGCAAGAGCGGAAAGAGTTAAAATGTAGTTATTTTATTACAAGGTTTACAAAAGCAGAAGCTTTTGGAAATGGTACTGGTTTCTAACTCTTCATTCTACATACAAGAACAGAGGAACTAGCTGGCTTTCCAGCACTTTCTTCAAGAACTATGAAGTATTACTGTTCAGAGGTCACTTACCACAGTAGGTAAAACGGATCAGATTTCCCTTTAGATTTAGGTGAAAGGAAGATTTCCTTTCCCTTATATTAAAAGTTCCCAATCTACCAGGCCCACAAACCACAAACTCAACCACAAAAATCAATGGCAGTAAGTGTCTCAAGAAGTCAGAAAACAGTACTAGATACTTGATGTTGGGACCAGAAAGTTTACAGCCCAAGCTCAGATGGCTTTAATATTTGCATCATTGGACTCTATCATAATAATCAACATCTAACTAAATAGTGGGACAAGAAACATTACCGAGTAGTAGCAGGAGCTAAGGTTTAGAGTCAAAAAGACTATTATCAAAATCTAGCTCAGCAATTTACTAGCCACTCTTAGCAAAGTTCCTGGACCTAGGCTTCTGTTTCTTCACCTGAAAAATAGAGATATCCTCACAACACTGCTTATCAAGATGGTAAAAATTAAATGAGCTAATACGGCCTACGGCAGCCTGGGATTATGTGGCCTGCAACATAACTATCAGCTATTACTGAAAATATATCTCAATAATTAAACAACAATGGCTGGGCACAGTGGCTCATGCCTATAATCCTAACACTCTGGGAGGACAGGAGGATTGCTTGAGACCAGCCCGAGCAAAAGCAAGACCCCATCTCTACTAAAAATAGAAAAATTAGCCAGGCATCGTGGCGGGCACCTGTAGTCCCAGTCACTTGGGAGGCTGAGGAAGGAGGATCGCCTAAGCCCAGGAATTTGAGGTTGCTGTCAGCTATAATGATCCCACTGCACTCTACCCAGGGTAACGGAGTGAGACTGTCTCAAAAAAAAATAAAAAATAAAATAATGAAACAACAAATCTTTTGGCTAAGCAATAGCTTTTGATACAAATAAAGCTAAACGTCTATTGACTGTAATGATGTAAACTACATTTTAGTTTCTTGGAAGAGGCCCAGCACAATAGAAACAAAATGGGCTGGAATCCCAGTTCTGCCAGGATAGCCTTGGGAAATGTGTTAACCTGCTGGAGCCTCAGTTTCCCATCTGGTTAAAAGTACCTAGCTAATAAGACCATTAACTGTAATGTTTAATGAGGCAATCTATATAAAGTTCCTAGTATACATCTTGGTATTTAGGTGCTCAATCGGTAGTTATTGCTATTTGTTAATTTTCTCAATAGAAAAAAACAAAAGGACAAAGGTGAAAATCAAAATGAGCTATGCATTTTGGGAGGCCGAGGTGGGAGGATCACTTGAGGCCAGGAGTTCAAGACCAGCCTGGGCAACATAGGGAGAACTGGTCTCTACAAAAAATAAAAAAATTAGTCAGGCATGGTGGCACTGTAGTCACAGCTACTCAGGAGGCTGAGTTGGGAGGATCCCTTGAGCTCAGGAATTGGAGGCTGCAGTGAGCTCTGAACCAGTCACTGCACTCCAGCTTGGGCAACAGGGTGAGATACCATCTCTATTAAAAAAAAATGCTATGAAATCACCATTGCTCACATTTACAGAGAAGTTTTCATTTATTCATTCCATAAATGTTTACGGCAAAACTACTGTGTGTTCTTAACATTGGGGATTAAGTGATTGACGAGACAGATAACGTCTCTGCTTTCCTGGAACTTACATTCTAGTGGGGGAAGGCAGATAACCTAATAACACAAAGAGATGATTTCAGAGAGAGATAAGCTCCATGAGGAACAGGAAACAGACCTGTGCAGAGTTGGTGGAGGGGGCGGTCATTTAGCTTGTGCATTTCAGCCCAGGCCTGATTGATCTCCTTTGACCAGAAGAGGTACCTCACCTTGTGTGATGCTGGGGGGTACAGTGTGGATGATCAGACGCCAGGCCTGCGCTTCTACTTGTCTGCGTAAGTATCTCTTTTGCAGCTGCAGTTTAAAATATTTCTAAACGTCCCTATCGCACTACGCAAACTCTCAGAGTCAGTGCAACATCTGGGGGGCCTCAAGTGTCTCAGTGCAGTACCCAGATACATGGAAAGTGACAACTTCACAGAGCCTTGACGGAGGAGACTGGTGGCTTGTAAGGTGAAAAAGGATGAGTACAAGTGTGCAGAAGGCAGCTAGCAAGTTGGCGAAGGAGGGCGACGCGTCCCAGCTTAGAGTACCTGGACGACTTAACACAGAGCCCATTAGCGGCTCCAAAGGCTGCAAATACTCCCCGGAGTGCCGGGAAGCACGAAGGGGCGAGTGCCCTTGGCACCCAGCCTGGCACCCGGGAGCTGGGGAGGCCGCGGAGGAAAGGCGGGCGAGCAGGGCGGCTGCACAGCCGAGCATTGCCCAGTGTCCCTGGAGACCCCCATCCCGCGGATGTGGTGAAGCCTCCGCTCCGCCCAATTAGACAGGTTTCCTGTGCCTCCAGCCTCCGTGCTGCGCCTCCCGCTGCCCAGGACAGCCCCTCCGCGCCGCATCCTCCCGCACCCGCGCCCAGGCCCCTGAGCTCGGCTCCTTCTGGCCGTCAATCCCGGTCGAGCTGTCCCTCGAAGGACGGAGCCCTAGGCTGGGCAGCACCTGGGTCCTCCCTCGCTGGGGGCTGGAGCCAGCACGCAGGGCGATCTCCCTGGTTTGGGGCTGCCCCACCGGCCGGCTCTTCTCCCAGCGACAGGAGGCAGCCTCAGTCCTGCGGAGACTGGCGGCGTTCCCCAAAACTGCAGCCCTCGGAGCCCGCGCCACCGGCGGGCCCCACCACGCCCAGGCACCATTCAGACGGCGCCGCGCTGCTTACCTGAGCGCTCTGCCTCCAGGGACGCCGCCTAGTTCCCCGGTGCCAGGCTCCGGCGTTCGCGCACAGACCCGGGAGGAGAAGGCAAACCCCGCTGCTCCGATCCCTTCTCAACGCGCCGCTGGCAGCTCCCGCACCAGCCGCAGGAGTCGGGAGAGGCGATGGCCACTCGCGGACCGACGGTGGGGCCGGATCCCGCGCTGCGCACTGGCCGCCTAGCGCTCGGGTCCGCTTGCCGGGGCTGGCTCGCCGGCGCTGCGATCGCGCAGGCAGTTCCCAGCACTTTGCCCAGAACTTCCCGGCGCGCGCCGCCCGGCGATTAGCCAGAGCAGCGGAGCCAGGGGCGGGAGCGAGGAGGAGGAGGAGCCTCCGTCTGCCTGGGGGCGGGGCCCCCGCAGGGAGGGCGGGAGGGGAGACAGAGTGACCCACACTCTCACCAATCAGGAGTCGCCTCTGGAGAAGGCGGTGGGGCGATCCCTTGGAAGCAGCCGGCGGATTCCATGACGCAGTCGGGGAGCTGGGAGCCTGGGATCCGGACGGGCGCGGAGGGCGGAGGAAGGCTAGAGCTGCGGCGGGGCTGGGGAGGGGCTCTCGGCGGCCCTGTCCGGTGCCTGCACGCGGTAGACGCTCAGTAAATGTTCGTCGAGTGGCGTTTCCGGGCCAGGGAAGGAAGAAGAAGTAAGGGTGGCGCGGGAGGGGCTGGTTTAGGGAGAAGGTTCTAGCGGACACGTGCGGTCGAACAGGGGAAGAGAACTTGACCTCTTGAGGAAGTCAGACTGAGGCAAAGGGATCGGGCACGGAGGAAATACCTGGTGGGGGGAGGATTGTAGGCACGGGATGACACAGACTGAGTCGGTGTGGGACCGGGGCTCGGAGGCAGTCGTCCCGATTCGTGCCGGCTCGCTCCGCGGCCTCCTTTGATCCTAGCATGAATTTAGTAAGCAACTGATAATTGGGGCTCAATTTGCACACGGCCAATACGTCGAGTGCAGCAGGTGGCGGGGTGGGAAGGGAATGAGCATTTAGTGAGCGCCTACTGTGCGCCAGGAGTAGCTGTGATAGTGCATGCTCACCAGGTTCCTGCTCTCACCGAGCTTACCATTGTAGCGGCGAGACAACAATAAACAGAGAAGAGAATACACATACCTAAACAAACAAGAAAATGCCGATGAGCTACTGGTACTGAGATAGGGGCTAAGCAGAGCTTTCTAAAGCGGTGATGTGTGTGATATCGAGCTCTCCTTGAGGGCCTCTAGGCGGAGGTGGCTTTTACGCACATTCCTGAAACAGGGAAAGGGAGCTGCCACACCTGTCTTGCGAAGAGCGTCCAAGCATAGGGAATAGCACGTGCAAGGCATTTCACGTCCCTGACGACCTCATCGAGCTGGGCAATGCGTGTGGCTCGCTAGGCTCGGCCCCTGGGACAGAGTAAGGGCTCCAGAATGTTAAATCCCGGTGCCAATCGCCACCTGCAGCACTCGACGGATTTCCAGTCTCCAAACTGACCCGAATTCACGGTTTCTTAGGCTCTTTCTGGAGCTATTCTGTATAGTCACATTTCATTCATCACGCTCAGATCTCGGCTTTCTGGAACCATCCCTGTCGCGGAATGTCTGGGACTCTCTGTTTTGGATCTGGCAGGCGGCGGGCGAGGGCGGGAGGATCCCGAGATGCTGCAAAGCTAACCCACTGTCATGCTGCCGGCGTCGGCACACGGAGAACCTCATTGGAGAAGATTTAAAATCGAATGACTCCGCGGTTCTTAAATCACCTCCCAACGCCCGCGAGCGCCAGATGGACGAACGCGTCTGGCGGGCACGCGGGCCATTCATTCCGAATTCAGGGAGGCACCGTACCCACGCCCAGCCCAGGTTGCCTGGGAAGCTCAGACTTTGTTTTCCCAAACCTCCTTCCATTTTTCAGTAATTCCTCTCAGAGAGAAGCTTGCTCTGTCCTCCCGATCCCTGTCCCCTTACTCATTCAAGCTACTTTTTCTTTTCCACCTTCACCCTCAATGCTTCATGAGCATTACTTTTTCTTTAAGAAACAAGCCTTATCCGAAACGAAATTATTTGCATAGGACGTTACTGTTTAAACTAGCGTCCCATTCTTGGCTTTTTCTTCAATTTCTTCCAAATCAAAATAGAGTGTGTATTTTTTTTCTATTTGTACTTTAGGCGGTTAATTGGACAGGATGAGAGAGTTATTCATATTCAGATTATGCTTTGCCTCCAAGAAAAAGAGGAATCTACTGTGTCTTTTCATAGTTTCATTTCCTCTTCTAAATAAGCTTCCAGGCTCTCCAGCTCCTAAAATCAAAAGAGGAAAAAAAAAAAATGAAAGTTGAAACCCACGCAGAGCTAGCTGCTTAATGTTCTAAAATTAGCTTTCTCCTGGAGTTTTATTTTAAAGAAACCATCTGAATGCCTACCAGAGAAAGATCAGTGGTTCCATAGTAAGAGTTTCTAGAGACCCTCTTCTTTGAACTGTTGAACAAATACTTCTTGTTTTTGCAGACACACCCACCACAGTGGGAATTTTTCACAGTTGGCTTATGAAATCTCAAAACAGTAAGCAGGTGCTACTTGAGTTTGTATGTTTTGATAGTAAAGGAAGCTGATTCTAATGGAGTGTAGTGGCGGGGAACTCTGGAGGCCTCTACTGTCCTACTACCTGGGTTCCTGTCTTGTTGTGACCACTTCCTCATTCTAAGAACACCTTTCCTTGTCTGTAAAATGCAGATTGTTATTGTACCTACTGGGCTACAGAGTTTGATCATCTGTTTGCAAAAAACTACCATGTAGCCTAGCACAGAGTTCTCAACCTCAACGCTATTAATATTTTGCTGGTGGAGGTGTGGGTGGGGGTAGGGAGCTTCCCTATGCATTTAGCAGCATTCCTGGCCTCTATTTACTAGATGCAATGAACACCCTGTCCAAATGTTGAAGCCATTTGATTTTAACAACAAAAATGTCTCCAGTCTTTTGCCAAAAGTTCTCTAGGGGGTGAAATCACCCCTACCTGAGAACTGTTGGTGTAACACATAGTAAATGCCTGCAGATTAGGAGGCAGTATAGGGAAGTTCTTAAGGATATGGGTTTCTGGAGTGTGAACCTCAGGCAAATTTTGCTTCCTTAACCCTTTGTAAAATAGGAATCATAAGAATGCTAACTTTTTTAAGTTGTTTAAGGATTAAATACAATTTTGCATGTAAAAATTTGCACAGTGCCTGGCACATGGTAAGCTCAAAACATGAGCTTCTGGCCTCATTTTCTTCCTGCGATGTGAAGGCATTGGGCTAGATCAGGAATGACATATCTTGACTTATTTGTTTCCACTCCCCTCCCTGCCTCAGGACAGATATCATTTTTTTTTTTTTTTTTTTTTTTTGAGACAGAGTCTCACTCCGTTGCCCGGGCTAGAGTGAGTGCCGTGGCGTCAACTTAGCTCACAGCAACCTCAAACTCCTGGGCTCAAGTGATCCTTCTGCCTCAGCCTCCCGAGTAGCTGGGACTACAGGCATGCGCCACCATGCCCAGCTAATTTTTCTATATATATTTTTAGCTGTCCATATAATTTCTTTCTATTTTTAGTAGAGACGGGGTCTCGCTCTTGCTCAGGCTGGTCTCGAACTCCTGAGCTCAAACAATCTGCCCGCCTCGGCCTCCCAGAGTGCTAGGATTACAGGCGTGAGCCACCACGCCCGGCCAGATATCATTATTATTATAAGTCAAGGCTGTCTTTTCTACTGAGCCCAAATAGGGCCTCAGAATCTTTCTCAACACAGTGCTTCAGGAAGCTGCTACTGAGAGATCAGGATCAGCATGTAAGATGATGCTGAATTTCCATCCTAGGACTAGATGACCTTTAAGATTCCTAATAGCTTCAATCTTCTGGAATGATTGTAAGTGAGGAGGAACTATAGTTCATCAACTCATCAACCTCTTTTACAGAGGAATGGGAGACCAAGGCCCAGAGAGTTTCAGCATCTAGATGGTAACCATACAGCCTATGAGTGTCAGAAGCTGCATCTCCAACCCTCTGAACAGTCATCTTTTACCATGTCCACCATCTGTGGGAGGTGGAGAAAACGCTTGTCTAAAGCAGTGTTACCACCCTCCTCACCCTGTGTATTTGGACTCATCTTCCTCCTTCACTTTTGTCTAGGAAATGAATCAAAGTATTTAGTTGCATATGAACACCTGGTAAGCATTCATTCATAAGTGTTAGTGACCTCATGACAAGGATTGCTCAAGAATTCACCAATTCCTTCATTAAATATGGATCAACTGCCTCCTTTGTATAAGAGACCATTCTTAGCAAGCACTTTAAAGTGAATAAAGATGAATCAGTGGGTGTCTCTGCCTTCAATGCTTTTATAGTTTTCTATATTGGGCAGATCAGACATGGACATAAATAACTACAACACAAGCTAAAAACTGGAAAATGTCCTAAGAGAGGTACCAAAAATGTATTCAGAGAAGGGAGAAATTATTTTAGGATTAGGAGCAGAGAGTCACTTCCTGCATGTCTTTGTTGACGTTTTTAACTTTTGATCAAAAATTCTTCTTTATTGCTATAAAGTTATCCTTGTAGAGGAAGTTGTAACATTGTTACTTTTCCTGTTTCAGATATAGCTTCTGCTTAGTTTAAGTGGACACTATCTATGCAACTGAAGTTCACAAATCATTCTGAGTCATTTTTCATCAGATGTTTAAAATTTCTGGGATATTCTAGAAGAAGATTGCTCACCTTTAGTTGCAACAGGTTAGCTTTCTCCTAAGCATTTGACAGAACCAGGTTTTTTTAGCATTATACACTGTGGGAGCACAGACTACTGGTAAAAAGGAACATAATAGGGGTTTAAGGACAATAATATCATATACATTAAGCCATGAAACAATATTTCCTTCAGAACTGAACTACCTCAGAAGTCAGGGTGAGTGATGGAACAGAATAGAGAATGCAGAAATAAGACCATCTACCTATAACCAACTGATCTTCAACAAAGCAGACAACAATATACACTGGGGAAAGAAGCCCTATTCAATAAAGGATACCGGAAAAACTAGATAGCCACATGCAGAAGAATGAAACAGGACCTCTATCTCTTGCCATATACAAAAGTTAATTCAAGATGGATAAAAGACTTAAAATGTAAGTCATTAAACCATAAAAAGTCTAGAAGAAAATGTATGAAAAACTCTTCTAGACATTGGCATAGGCAAAGAAGTCACAACTAAGACCCGAAAGGCAAATACAACAACAACAAAAATAAATACATGGGACTTGATTAAATTAAAAAGCTTCCACACAGCAAAGGAAATAATCAATAGACTAAATAGACAGCCTACAGAATGGGAGAAAATATCTACAAACTGTATATCTGATAAAGGGCTAATATCCAGAATCTACAAAGAACTCAAACAAATCAGCAAGGAAAAAACAACCCCATCAAAAAGACATGAACAGAAGTTTTTCAAAAGAAGATAGACAAATGGCCAACAAACATATGAAAAAATGTTCAACATCACTAATCATCAGGGAAATGCAAATCAAAACCATGATGAGATACCACCTTACCCTTTCAGAATGGCCATTATTAAAAAGCAAAAAAAATAATAGATGCTGGTGTGGATGCAGAGAGAAAAGAATGCTTATACACTGTTGGTGGGACTGCAAATTAGTGCAACCTCTATGGAAAATAGTATGGATATTCCTCAAAAAAATAAATGTAGACTTACCATTCTACCCAGCAATCCCACTACTGGATATCTACCCAAAGGAAAAGAAGTCGTTTTATCAAAAAGATACCTGCACTCAAAGTTTATCACAGCACAATTCACAATTGCAAAGATGTGGAATCAACCTAAGTGCCCATATATTCATAAGTGGGTTAATAAAATGTGTATACACACACACACACACACACACACACACACACACCATGGAGTACCATTCAGCCATAAAAAGGAATGAAATAATGTTTTTTGCAGCAACTTGCGTAGATCTGGAGACCATTATCCTAAACGAAGTATCTCAGGAATGGAATAACAAACACCACATGTGCTCTCTAATAATTGGGAGCTAATCAATGGGCACACACAGGCATAAAGGGATATAAAGATGCTGAGGACATTGTTTTCCTAGGGAACTCTGAGGCATGAGGGTACTGACAATGTTGTATGACCTGAGGCTTGGCAAAAAAGGTGTGACCCCCCAGCAAATGAAAGGCTGAAGGCACCAGAATACTTTGCTAACTTGTAGGTCCACAGATCTGGGGGATCACTGGGAGACAATGCTTTGGAGGAGCTGGCATTCTTGTGAAGCACAGCATAAACTGAGGCAGTAAACAAGTAGAACCACCTGTGGGGAGAATGGAGGTGTTGGAGAGGAAGGACATGAAAAGGGGTTTTGTAGAATCTATGCTCATGCGGGATACAAAAAACTATTAAAAAAAACCTTTCAAGTTGTTTCAAGGGGACCTTGATGTCCACAAAAGTGCAGATGAGTCCAAAAAGCTAAGAAACTTGAGTGGCTATTTTTAATACAGCCAAGTTTGTATTTCCAACCATGACCGGGGATTGAGAGAGCCATAACATGCCCCTCATCCGACTAAACCTTAGACAGGCTTCTTCCTGACTATAGGCCCCTTCCCCCACCTCCCGTTTTTTAGAGCATTTACTTTAGAAAATTGCAATGGTAAGTCCTTTCTCTAATCCTCTGAGATGTAATTTTTGAAAAGACTTCTGCTGGTTTTACACCTTGCCTCCAGTTGTGACGCCAACTAGCAAACACAGATGCCTGTCCTGTCCATCTTACCCTGGTTCGTAAAACCTGCCACCTCTTGCCTCGGCAGAGTTGAACTCATGTTCAGTTCTCGCCTCTTCCCCATACTGCAATGGCCTTAAATATCATCTCCCTTGCTTGTTTAATATTGTCTGGTGTAATTTTACTTTGACACTAGAAATATTTTGATGATAGATAAAACAAATGGCATGACATGATGTTGAAAAAAAAACAACCCTTACACCACCTTTGGAAAAAAAAAATAAAGTCAGGATTAGCATATCATTATCCTTTAATTACTATCTCTATAGCACATAGACATCCTATATTATTATCTGCTGTAAACCCCAAGTATAATAACAGCCCACATGTTTTAAGCATTTATGTGCCAGGCACTGCCAAACTAGGTTGCCGATTGCTGCTGCTCCTACCATTGTCAGGAGGCTGCCTGTCAAATCAGAAAGATTTGGCAGAATGCCAGAACTATACCCCTTCTGTTGCAAGCCACACCAGCAAAATATATGCCTCAAATCCTGCTTCTTTACCCTATCCTCATTCTCAAATTCATGTCTGCATAAGTGCATCTGATTGGTACATTCCAAACCACATCTGCCAATCTAACTGCAAGGAAGGCTAGGAAATGCAATTTTGATCGTTCTGCCCTCTGCACTGTAGGACGGCACATTAGATGGAAGCTGAGTTAGAAGTTGAGTGAGCCAAGGCACAGCACCCACAGTATCTTTTCCTCCAAATCTCCAACAAACACGTTGGCAAAAAAGGCTTTATACATTATATTCTCTGGTATGTTTCCATTTTTATAGAGTAACCCAGAGGACCTAATCCTTCATGAATCCCCCAATTTCCCATCTCCATATCCACCAGAGCCACCACTGTAATCCAAGCCACCATCATTTCTTGCCTGGAAAACTGTAATAGACAAGGAACTGCCCTTGCTCTCCTATAAGCATTCCTCTACCCAAAAGCCAAAGTGATTTTCATAAAAAAAAAAAAAAAAAAAAAATCTGCAGGCACCACAGCAGCACGACCAAGTTGCAGAAATCTAGAGCCAAGAAGGAAAGGAGCTAGAAGCTGATGGGGGCAGACGAGGCTGAGATAGGGAAGGTCAAGCTGTTTGTGTCCTGGGACTCCCCTTCTTGTTGCCACCCTGGCTTCTAACTATTAGCTCAGTCTCTGGACCGACGGCCCCATTGTCAACAGAACCCAAGACCCCACGGAGCCCTGGGCATTTTGCAAGGTGACTACTCCATGGTGGTGTTGCTTCCCACCGTCTGCACCTTGGTCTGCTACACAAAGTCCTGCAGTCACCTAAGAGCTTCGAGCAGACTCCCCCAGTGGGAACCCGGTGAGCCATTTCTCTGAGGCTAGACATGGCGGACTCAATGATCCCACAGGTCATCGAGCTGCTCATAGGCTCATTTTCCTCCATACAGAGTGATAATGAACCCCCTTTGGAATTGGAGGTAACCGAGGAAATAAGCAAAGCCCTACATCTAGAATGGAAATTGCATGCATCCTGAAACTGATGCAGGAAAGTGGGATAGGGCATTGCTGCTCGTCCTCCTTCAGATAAAGCCTCAGAATCAGGCTTAACTTAAGCCCCTAAGAAATAGTTTATCAGAGACCTTTCCTAGCACCCTGAGGTAAGTATGGTAACATAACCACAAGTTAAAAAAGCAGAGTAAAGCAATATGTCAAATGAGTGGGTCAGGTGCTAACTACTATGCATGAGTTTGCCTCTTTCAGGTCCCCACGCTGGTTGGAAAGAAAGACGCGGAAAGGACCCTATGAAGTGCCTCTAATAACTCACACCTCATTGAAATTGTCAGAAGTGAAACCTTGCGTCCATCATACCAGAGTAAAGAGGTGTCCCGTGGAGGAAGAGGACCCAAGCCCCCAGCAGAGGGGCTAGCCATTAGGAGATCTGAATTATCTGTTTAAGGAAAAGGGAAAAATGAAAATGTTAGTATTTTCACTAACTTTTCTTTGGATATTTGTTCTGTCTACAGGATAGAGTGACAATTCCTTAGGGTTTCCTTGGGCTATCGCCTCTTCTGTTAATCTGTCTTGCTGTTGGCTTTGTCATCCTAAACCTTGTTTGGTGCAAGTATTTCTGAATATGATTTCTGAGTTTGCAGAAGCTGGGCTCTCGGATCACCTACAGGGTGCAACTAATAGCTCTGTACTCAGAGGTCCCATGTTTCTTTTCTAACCCAGCCCTGTATTCGACATTGTGTGCAAGGCAATGGTCCATTTTGCCTTGTCTGTCCTCACTGTTGTAGTTGTTGCTTATGACTTTTTTCACCTGGTAATCTGTTGTTATAAATGTAGTGCCAAAGCTTTGCAATGGCATCCATGAGTATAAGCCTTTCATCTAAAACATTGCCCCAATTCAGCAGAAAGTAGATTGATGACTACATTGCCCCTCCTCCCGTAGATATGGAAGGGTAAAATTGACAGGGAGGAATATGTAACAAAGGAAATGGCCTGAAAAAAATGGTAAAAATATTTTCTGTCTCTTTAAAACCCCACCCACTCTTTTTGGGAACTGAAACCTGCATCCCTGCCTCAAGCTTGTGGTTGGGAGGGACAGGGGAATGTCCTTTTGTTATTTGTGCTATAGGAGATGGGTCAACTGAACTGTCCAGGCAGAGATTCTGGGCAGAGGTCACCAGATTGTCTTCAGCAGAGATAGGACAGAAATGGGACGATAAGAATCATCAACTGTAGTTGAACAGCAATTGCCTGAAGCTGAATGGCCTCCCTTTAAAAGCTCTGTATTTCTGCTTATTGTTAGGATGATGGCATTTTTACACAGGAGTCTCCATCCTCCTCATTTGCTGGCAAATTAATAAATTCCTCTTTCCTTCTCCTCAAAAGAATGAAACAAACAAACCCCAAATCTGATAATGAACTCCTTCCACAGTTGCCCATTGCTCTTAGGGTATTAAAAAAAACAAACAAAAAAAACAACTACTTATGTGGTTCCCAAGGTTCCACGTGGTCTGGGGTCCAACCAGCTTCATCCTGCGCCATGTTGCATCTCTCTCCACACTGACCAGCTTCCAGGACTTGGTTCCTTCCTGACACAGGGCGCTTGCACATGCTTTTCCCACTCTCTGCTTGGAATGTGCTGTCCCCTTCTCCTCAGTAGGTTAACGCTGACTCGTCCTTTAGATCTCATTCAGTCATCTCTTCCTCAGGGAAGTCCCAACTTCCACAGTCAGGTCAACTCAGCCTATCACTGCTTTCGTTGAAACTGAGCTGTTTCTTTGTTTTTTGCGATTGGTTGTTTTGTTCATTTGTTTTGGTAGCACCCATCACAGTTCTAATTATATTTATTTTTGTGATTTTCTAATTAATTTCTGTCTCCTAATTAGATCGTAGGCTCCACAAGGTGAGGATCATAGGACATGTTTTTAATCTCCTGTCAACCTAAACAACTGAGAGAGGCTTTCTAAAAGAAAATGATCATTTATTCATGCATTGGGCATTGCAATGGGAATATATGTGCCATAGGAAACTATGTGTGTATTCAGGGAGGTAAGGGAAGACAAAGGTTTTTAAAGAAAAAGTGGGAAGGATTACATGATTGTGTTGAGATAATTATCCTTGGCTACAAAGATCAATAACAAGGGTGGCACCAGTCTGAGGTTAGACAGGCAGTTACTGGGCAGATATCCTCATAGCAGTATTTTTTGTGTAAGGTTGTGATTACCTTTGTGCAAGATTGTGCTTTCTATAGTCTTTTGGGATGTTTCTTGTTATCAGGCATTAGTGCATGAGAACCCTCCCTTCATGGCCTTCCCTGACTCTATTTGTCAGGGTTTTTGACACAAGTGACTCCATTTTGATTCTGACAACTTTTACACTCCCAATGCCTGTCTTAATACCTAGCAGCTAGTAAGCCTTCAAAGGTTTGTTGAATGAATAAAGAGAATCCCAAAGTATAAATTTAATGGTGGCTGGGGTTCAGGGACAGGATGTGGGTGCCCTCTACCCAGTAAACACAGACTGCTCAGTGCCCAGGTCATAGAGATGATCTTATAGCAGCTTGACCTCAGAAAGATGCTTCCTCCTTAACGTTACCATTTTGCCAGTCATAAGTTACCTGGCTTTTATTTGATCCTTTTACCCTTTAATATATTTCCCTATTCCTTAAAATTTCCACACCAACTGCACCAAAGGTATCAAAAGCAACTCAGAGGTAGGGCTCGTTTGGCTGTTTCCATCCAACCATAGCCCGGTTCCCATAGACCTTTCCCTGTTTACAGAAATGAAAACTAGGAATCCTCCGTGAATGCATCTGTTTTTACCTTTTCTTGAAGTGAGTTTTTCACCTTTGCATTAGTTAGCCTCTTCATTTCTCCATGGTGTTGTTAGGTCTTGTACCATGTGGTTTCATCAAAAGAAAGTGCCCTGTTCCCTGATGCTTCTTCCTCACACGCAATTCCCTGCTGATCCACAGTAACTGGAATATCACACTCATAGGAAATTAGCACTTCAGGGAAGAAGCTGTAACTATCTTGCTCTGGCTCTTATAGACTGATGAAATAATGAACTGAATTCCTGGAACCAAAAATAAACTTGTCTAGCAAGAATATATGCTTACAAGAAAGCATATCAATGCCTATATAGTCCTTCTTTTTCTCCTCAAAGTGAGTACAATTTGCTGGGACTATGAAATGCGGAAGAAAGTCTGATTCTGAAAGAATGACATTCCGGTGTTTGCTTTACACCAATATTTCTTGCAAAAACAATTTTTTAACAAAGTAGCAACAAAACAATAGCAAAAACAAAAAATAATAAAAGTTAGCCAGGCACAGTGGTGTGCATCTGTAGTCCCAGCTATTGGGAGGCCGAGGCAGGAGGATCATTTGAACCCAGGGGTTCGAGGCTGTACTCTCTCTCCTGTGATTGTGCCTGTGAGTAGCCACTGCACTCCAGCCTGGGGAATATATTAAATAGCAAAACCCTGTCTCTAAAATACTACTACCACTAATAATAATAATAGAAGTTAAAGAAAGAGAATAAAATTGCCTATAATGCTACCTACAAAAAAAAAAAGCTGTTTTTATTTTCAATGCTTCCTTCTAGTATTTTTTCACCTAATTTTAGGATAAATACACACTTAAATTCTGTGTTTGGGTTTTTTTCTCTTTTTTTATGTCAGCCAGGCTGGAGTGCAGTGGCACTAATGTAGCTCACTGCAATCTCAACCTCCCAAGCTCAAGTGATCCTCCCACCTCAGCCTCCCAAGTAGTTGGGACTATAGGCATGTGCCACCATACTTGTTTAACTTTTTTGTTATTAATATTTTTTGTAGAGGTGGGGTCTCGCTATGTTGCCCAGGCTGGTCTCAAACTTCCAGACTCAAGGAATCCTCCCATCTCAGCCTCCCAAAGTGCTGGGATTACAGATGTGAGCCACCATGCCCGGCCTTATTTTTTATTTGATATTATATATGTTTTCCTAGTTGCTGTTTCATAATTAGCAACAGGATAGTATGAATTCATTAAAATAATCATTATGAAGACTGCAAAAAGCCCGGAAAATGTATGCTATCAATTAAACTTGTACCATAACAGAAATAACTGAATTTTGAATACAAAGAACTAGGTTTAAATACTACTTTTTCCATTTAGTAATTCTTTCATCTTGGGCAAGTAATTTAACCTTTCTAAATTTTTGCTTCTTCATTTTTCAAATGAAGTTCATAATAGCTGCCTCATAGTTATTAAAGGGATTGAAAGAGATAATATGACCAGCTAAGGTAGGTCCTCAAGGAAAGGAAGATGTTTATAAAGATTTATTTTTGAATAATTCCCCTTTTAATAAGCCTCCCTTTCTCGAAGAAATCTAATTGATCTCTAGTTTAATCACATTACAATGAAGCATCTATCTTCCCATTAGTTCCTCTTAGAGAAATTTCTAGAGTGGAGTTAAACTGGGTTAAAAGATATGACCTGACTATGGCTCTAAAAAATTGCTTTCCTTGAGCCTTGTGCTAATTGAAGTTGCTTTCCATTCCCTCCCACATTACAGAGCTGCATTGCTTAGGGAAACATATAATAATTATATAATGAACCAATAAGAGTCAGAAAACCTGCTAGTTTATCCTGTCAGCTGAATCACTTATTCCTTGAATAGGATGGTACCTGGGCAACCTCTTCCCAACTAAGAGAAAATAGAAAATTCTAATAAATCTACACGCTGAAGGAGCCTGAGCTCTGAGAGGCTGAACATTCTTCCCTGGGTGGACCATTTGTGTCTAACAGCTGAAGGCTAGAGTGAGTTTGAACCACAGGCAGCTGTTACCTTAAGGAGCTTGAGCCCGGGGGATCCGTGATGTCTACAACCCTGTCAGGGTGGGAAGCAGACTAAAAAGACCTCAGCTTCACCAGCTCTCCCCAGATTGCTTCCAGAGCTCAATCTGTCCTGGCGGGTGTTTGCCTTCGTCAGTGCCTGCTCTGAGTGTGAACAGCATATGCTCCAATTCTGGACAATGAGACATAAAGATAGCTCTGCTGAGGGCTTTGGAATAAACTGTACCCTGAATAACATGAACTCAGAATAACATTTGTATAAAATAACTTACATAATACCAGCGTTGTGTTGTGGTATTCATGTGACTTACGATGCCTCATATTCATTTGGGGACTTATTTTATATTCCCTTCTGGATTATAAGCTCTTTTTCTTATTCTTCTTGGGTGTTCTCCCTTCACACAGCACATAAAATACATTCCATAAATTGTTGAACAAATGCATACATATATTTTCCTCAGAACTGCAATCTAAATTAATTTGACAAGGTGAGTAGAATTATATTCCGATTGTCTGCTAGGATACTTTGGCTGCAAATAAGAGAAATTCAATTAAAAACTGCTTGAACAGGAAGATATATTATCTCACACAGCAAGAAGTCTGGAGATATAGTGACTTCAGGATGGGTTCATTCAGTAGCTCAAACATGTCAACAAAAGATCCAGGTTGTTCCTGCTCTTCCAAGTTTACCATGAGGGTTTCCTCCTTAGTCTGGTTGTGATACAGATGCAGCAGTTATCAATGTCATGTTCAGAAACAGGCATGTCCGGAGGCAGGAAAGAATACCCCTTCCCTGAGCACATTCTATGATGTAAGTAAGAAAGCCTCTCCCACAAGGCCCCAGGCAGAGTATCTTCATATATCACGGGTCAGAATTGAGGCACGTGCCCATTCGTACTTAAAATAGTCATTGGCCAAAACAAAATGTCTGCCATGACTGGTTCAGACCCTAGAGTTCATATCTGAAAAACAAAACAAAACAAAAAAGTGGAATTCAACTAGCAAATGTAGAAGGAAGGCAGGTGTTCAGCATAAACCACATTGTTTGCACAAACACTTCAGGTCACTCTTACCCATTAGGGAACAGTGGGAACCCTCCCTATATTTAAGTACCCAGACGGCAGCCAAGGGCCAACCTTGCAAGCAGGCCTTTCTAAGGACTGCAGTCTTGGGCCTGCCACTGAATCCTTTCTGCACATCTTCTCTCTATTCCAAGTGTGGCTGCTCTACATGCTAACCCCCTTGAAATAATGAACTTCATTCTTTTCTTCTTAAGAGCAGGCTAAGCAAGTACATTTTCAAGGACCCCTTTACGGGCCTGGCTGTGTATTCATGGCAGGACCCACATGCTTCTTTCAGGAAATGAAGCAATGTTCTGTTGGCAAATGTGTGTAGTTAGACTAAGGGAACTGGTGTGGAAACCTTTCTGGGGCTGCTCAAAGGGTGCTGCAGACACGGCGGTGAGGCCTGGGTCCAATCAAATAGTAATGAGTCTGTGTATTCACTGTGGTTTTTGTTTTTGTTACTAACATATTTTATTTAATACAATATATCCAAATGTCATGTCAACATGTAACCAATTAAAATATATCAATAAAACATTTTATAGTCATTTTTTATACCATGTCTTTGAAATCTGATGTACATTTTTCACCTACAGTGCATTTCACTTGGGACTAGCTACATTTCAAATACTCACATGTGTCCACTTGCTAGCATATAGGTCAGTGTAGATTATTTACAATTTTTTTTATAAGGAGCCTGACTCTTCTATAGCATATGTTATTTTCACACCCATCTTGTCAGTTCTCTTTCCTCTCATGAGTGTCACTAATCATTATAAAAATGTAAATCAAGGAGGCCGTGCATTTTAAAGCACTTGCCCATATTTTATAATAAGCAAGAAAACAAGTCCATTTTTGCCTTTGTTGATGGAGGAAGAAATCACATTTGCAAACAATGTTCATATTGGAGAACGGAAGACTCATGTCATCAGCAAATGTGCAGAGACAGCCACAGTGGGGTGGCAGGGAACCTGGCCATGTGGGCACAGAAAGTGTTGCCCCTGATTTGGAAAAAGATTATGATGGAGGAAGGGAGACCATGAAATCAGTGGGCACCTGATAAGGGAGTGAGAGGAAGACAAAGTGGGAACCACTAATAGATAAAAAGGTCAAAAGTGGGTAACTAATGTAACTAATGACACGATTTACTGACTTGAAAATTAAGTTTAAATTAATTTCTCGTAATAATATATGATTGTCTTTTTTTTGAAAAGGAGGAAAAAGGAAGTTTGTTTACATTTCTTTTTTAAAATAGAGGAATCATGTGGGATGTATGAATGATAACATGAAGTAGTGGAATGACTATGGGCTTTGGAACTAGAAAGACCTGGCTTGAATCAATGTTTCTCCACCTGCAGCAAAGGACCATTTTTGTCCCTAGGAGACAGTGGGCAATGTGTGGAGACAGTTTTGGCTGTTACAACTGGGGGTGGGGGGAGGGGAGATGCTACTGACATGTAATGGGTAAAGGCCAGGGAGGCTGCTAAATATCCTACAATGTTCATATTGGAGAAAGGAAGACTCCACATTGTCAGCAAAGAATGCACAGGATGCCTCCCCCAAACAAAGGATTATCTGTCCCAAAACATCAATAGTGCCAAGATCGAGAAACCCTGGTTTAAACACTAGTTGCATTGCCAACCAAATACATGGCCTTGAGCTTCACCCCTCTGAATCTTACTCAATCTTCCCATACGAAAATGGGGAGAATAATACCTAAGCCACAGTGGTAATACCTAATACACTTAAAAAAGCACTAACTATGTGCCAGACACAGGAAACCAAGACAAAGAAGCTGAAGTTCAGAGAGGTTGGTAAGCAGGTCAAATTGCACAGCTAATGGTGGCTGAACAGGATTAGGACCTAGACCAAACACTGTCCTTTACATGCTTCCGAGCTTCCAGCTTGAGGGGTGTAGGGCTCCATTGACCATTCAGAGGGACAAGTCACTTGTGCTCCCATGGCCTACTTCCAAAGAACTGATCAGAACTATGCAGAACCATTGGTAACAACTTGCACCTTTGGATAAAGCTGAGGTGTCAAAAAAAAGTGGTAGCCAGGAGCCAAGGGTGTAATAGAACCTATGCCCAAATATCTCCAGAGGGTTGAGATGCATTACAATCAGTGGATAATAGACTTGCTGGATGTAAATGGACACTCTAACGTCACTCTTCCAGGAACAAAAGCCCTGACTCCAGCTTTCCAGAAACACAGGGTGTTTAAAAGTCTAACACCACTCCCTTTGCAGCTGCCAAAACATGCAGCTGAAGTGCTTTAGATGGAAGATTCTTACTCAAATGGGTTTCTTTAACAGAAAATGATGGCTCTACAAACACAAACACCAAAGAGCCTTTTTTCTTTTATGCATATATAAAATATCTATTGCTTTTCTCTCTTCAAACAACACTTATTTCTTGTATCAAAAAAGATTTCATGAACTTAAGGTACAAAATTCTAATTTAGATGTCAGATATGGCTCTAATGCTGGACAAAGTACCCTATTTCCCTGGGATTATGAGTCCATATTTGCAGGCAATAACATTCTCAGTTGTAAACAATAACAACAACCATTTATTAATGAGTATCATGTTCCACATGCTTCATATGTACCATTATTCTCATTTACAGTTGGGAAAACTGGCCCTCAGAGAGGTCTAATGGCTTGCCCACTGTCACAGACAGAGAAAGTAACAAAGTTTAAAACTGGAGCTCTCAGAAATCTGAAGTCTGACATCACACTGCTACACCACAGCAATGACAACTGTGACACAAGTACAGGGACCTAGACTAACAGCTTCAGAGGAGAAAAGGGAATTTTAAAAGCAAGATGAACGATATAATGTTTAGGGTGGGATTTTGCCTACTTTGTAGGAGGCAAAGGTGGTTTGTAAGAGGAGCAAGGAATTTGAATCAAACTAGACTTGAATCTCATGGTCAAGTTATTTGGTCTCATAGTGCTATGTTGTTTTCCTTCCTAACTTTACCAAAATTATAATTTTATATTTACTTGTATGATTATTTGATCTATCTCCCTTATGTCAAGATATTTGAGTGCCAGGGTTTTTGCTAACCTTTTTATCCCCAGGACTTAGTGCAGAGCTTGGCACGTAGTAAGTGCTCAATAAACATTTGTTAAAAGACCAGATGGATAGAGGTAGGGAAGAAAGAAAGGAAGGTTTTCCTGTACTTGCAGTTTTGTACTTGGACAGTCAGTGTATAATCTCGGTGTGCCCAACCCTGTCACTAACTGTTCACTGGGTGTTCCCTCTGCTTGACCAGATTGTAAGAACTGATAGGCAGGACATACGGTGGAGGTTGTTTGAACCCCATGGCTTCTAGCCAGTGCCAGGCACAAGGGAAAGGCTTAGCGGAGAGTTATTTTTACACCAGAGCAAACAAAATGCCCCAGAGAGGTGGGGTTGGAGGGGGTCGCACACCTTTCATAGGCAAAGGGTGACTAAGGAGTTTGGGGAACATGGGAGTGAGAGAATGGATGAAGAATTGTTTTTCTTTAGACATTTTAAAAGCCAAGCTGCCCTCTGCTAAGTCGTTTTGTTTTTGCCAATTTATACTCTCAGCAGCAGTATTTGAGAGTTCCTGTTTCTCTGCACTGTGGAGCTGACCTAATCTGCTGATAGTTTTTGGAGCACTGTTTAGGGCTGCGGTCCCCAACTCCCAGGCCGCGGACCGACACCAGTCTGAGGCCCCTCAGAAACCGGACCACACAGCAGGAGGCGAGGGGAGACCAGCGAGCAGAGCCCCACCTGCACCCACAGCCGCACCCATCGCTGCATCGCTGCCCGAGCCCTGCGCTTCGTCAGATTGCGGTATCAGACCCTCCTAGGAGCGCGGACCCCGCTGCAAACTGTACATGGCGGGATCCAGGCTGGGTGCTCCCCATGAGAACCCAACGCCTGATGATCTGAGGTGGAGCCGACGCGGCTACGCAGACCCCTCCCCCGCCCTTGGAAAAGCTGTCCTCCGTGAAACCCGTCTCTGGAGCCAAAAGGATTGGGGACCGCTGGTTTAGGGGATGATTGGGGTTGTCAGTAATCTTATGAAAGTCTCATCCTTATTTCCCCAGGCTTCACAATCCCAGGGGCAAAACTGGATCACAAGTCAGTCAGGAAACAGGATTTTTCTGACTCTCCCATAATATACAATTGCTGGGTTTTCAGCACCCCTCAAAGTTCCTCCTACTGAATCCTGGGTGTTTCACGTGCGTTCACAGCAAGGCCCTATCAATTACGGTGATATCCACCATTTCTTCTGTCTTGCTCTGTCTGACGTCACCACTGGGGCTACCAGCACTGGTCGGTGCCTGTGTCCTAGCTATCAGTGCAGATTATGTCATATCTCATGACCGTCTTGCACTGTCAACATCTCACAGAGGTCTTAGTGAAATAGCTGCTTCAGATTTTTATCAATACAGGCATGCTCTTGAAATTTCAGATGCAGAAGAACAGAGACTAAAATTTTCATTGCTTCCTTACAAGGTTTTTATACATCAACATTAACCTACCTACACACACAACCCTAATAAATTCCATTCTCCACGTACTCCATTCTCTAAATAAAGTTAAATGCAAAGAAATAGAGTCCACCCCACAAAATGTGCATTTCAAAAACATTTCCAATCCTTGTACTGATCTCTTGAAAATCCTTAAAGGTGCCCCAATTCACACCACACACTACAGTTTTCAAGCTGCTAAATAGCAAAACACTTTCTCAAGCCTCAGTTTGTGCCTATTTTACTCCTTCTCTCTTTTTTCATCTTCAGGTCTTTATTGGGTAGATCAGCCTGGTCTCTCACTACATTCTCCCTCCATCAGGCACATCTCTTTATACACATTCTCTCCATTCAGCATCTAAAAGGGGCAGAAAGACAAAGACTCACTTTAGTGGAGGGAGAATGGGGGAGAGGGGAAAGGCAGGAGTAATCACATATCAATAACTCTTATTTTGCCTACCTCCCATGCATTTTTATTTTTGTGTTTTTAATATATATGGGATCCTACTACATGTACTAAACAGCAATTGCTTTTTTATACTTAATATACAGCTACTGAATTAGTTATCTATAACTCTGGAAAAATTTACCCCCAAACTTAGGAGTTTAAAGCAACAAACTTTTATCTCGAAGTTTCTTTGGATGAGTTTCAGATGATGAAACTAATTTAGATGACCCAGGCTCAGAGGCTCTTATGTGGTTGCAGTCAAGCGGTTGGTTGAGGCTGTGGTCTCATCTGAATGTTTGACTGGGAGTGAGGTGGGAATCTTCTCCCGAGTTCACTGATGTGGTTGTTGGCAGGCTTTGATCCTTTGTCACCTGGGTCTCCCCATGGGATTGCCTCACGACATGGCAACTGGCCTCCCCCCTGGGTAAGTGATTTGAGAGCCACAAAGAATGTGCCCAAGATGGAAACCAAATCCTTCCAAATCTTGAAGTGACATCTCATCACTTGTCATACTCTGTTTCGTAGGAGAGAGTCAGTAAGTCCAGCCCACATTCAAGGGGAATTGATTATGCAAGGGCATGAATGCCAGTAAGCAGGGCTCACTGGGGGCCATTAGAGACCACCTACCACCAACATACAGTATAACTCATTCTTTGTAACTATAGCACAGTATTCCAAAGTTTAGAAGGACTATAATTCTTTAACTATCAGCTGTGATTTCTTCTTTATTTTCTTTAATTTTCTCTTCAATCTCTGCCTTTTGTTTGAATGGTTGTACTCTTCTCCGCAGTGTTTTAGAACTTACACATTGTATTTGTATTAGTTAATATTAATTTTTAACATTTTTGTTGGAATTTTTATCTTGCTGCCTACTCTGAGAAAAAGACAAGACTGCTCATCTATATCTTCATTTTCTCAAAGTCATCTGAACTCTTAGCTCTAGATTTGTGCTGTCCAATATGGTAACACTAGACACGTGTGGCTACAGAGCACTTGAAATGTGGCTTGCCTGCACTCAGATGTTCTGTAAGTATAAAGTATACACTGGATTTCAATGACTTAGTATAAAAAAATGGTATAAGTAATGTTAAAAATTCTTATACTGAGGCTGGGCGTGGTGGTTGACGCCTATAATCCTAGCACTCTGGGAGGCTGAGGCGGGAGATCACTTGAGGTCAGGAGTTAGAGACTACTGTGAGCAAGAGCAATACCCTGTCTCTACTAAAAATAGAAAAATTAGCTGGCAACTAAAAATAGAAACAAAAAAAAGTAGCCGGGCCTGGTGGCAAGCACCTGTAGTCCCAGCTACTTGAGAGGCTGAGGCAGGAGGATGGCTTGAGCCTAGGAGTTTGAGGTTGCTGTGAGCTAGGCC
>CM052437.1:118777801-118852995 GCA_028533085.1 Varecia variegata | reverse complement strand
AACATGCTTACACAAACAGAAAAAAAAATTAGACTCTTAATTTCCAAGCACCTGCAAATTTGGATGGGGGGGGAGTTCTATAGTTGTAAAGAAGTTCTGTAGTAACTGTAATCATCAAATGGGAATTTATAAATGGTCATTTGCGTATGTTCTAAGAGCTTGTCCAAACTGTAACTAAGTAACATTCATTACAGATGGCAGAAGGGTCTTAGGTATTTTGCTAGAAACTAGCAACACTCAGTTCTGCGGTGAGCTACAAACTCAGCCACCTGCAGCACTGAAACAAATGATCAACAGATGACATGCTGGCAATGAAATGTAAGGGCAGTCAATTAAACCCTGTAGTATTGATCACTGTGTTATTAATATTCCATTCCCTAAAGGCCTTTTGACCATTTTTCCTTGAATTTCAACAGCCATTTTCGGGTTTAATGTTAATAGGTGAGTAAGATGTGGTTTTGTAGGTTATTATCAAAAACAAAAACTGCAACTATGTTAAAGCCTAGAGTGAGTATATATGAATGAAAATCTTTTATAATTTTTGGACTCAGAGAGGTGAATATTTAAGCATCAAATCACCTGAGGGCCCATGTGTCATCATTTAAAACAAGTTTTAGCAAACACATTTCAAAGAATTTTCATACAACAACTCTGTGGGGCAGGCAGGACAGTATTAATAATCCTGATTCACAGGGGATATGTCATTTTGGAGGCTTTTGGCTGCAAATAATAGAAAACCCAATTTAAACAAGGAACATTCATTATTTCACATAATAACTGCAAATAAAGACAAAACTGGTTTTTCCACAGAAGAAGGAATTTTATTTTACCTGACAACATAGAATTTATATGTCTATCAAGTTAAACTACAGCTTACAAAGATGATAAACAGGCTCAAAGACCATGCACACGGATAGGATCTGATAACTTAGAAAGATATGCTGTAGGCAATCATATTTTCCATTGAAATGCATAATTTTTCTTACACTCCCAAAGATGTCATGTAGTAGGTATTTATTTAGTCATTTCAAGATTAAAAAGTAGAAAATAATCACTTTTAGAACTATCTTTTTTCTTCAAAAGAGAAAGTACTAAAAGTATATGTTTTATAATTGCTGAGTCACTAATTTTACCAAAAAAAAAAAAAAAAAGCTTTAGAACCAAAGAGAGTGTCAGCACATCGGACTCAAAGTGGTGACATTGTTGTAGAGAACATGCCCAGGGGCAGAAGCTGGGCATACTTGAGACCAGCACAGTAGTGCCCCGAGCTTGGCAGAAGCCCCCAAACCAGATGGTGAGGCCAAGTTCAAAGTCAGATTCCTGGTGAGCAGGTCTTGGAATCTGAGCAGAGCAGTTAGTGGAAGCCAAAAGGTCAAGAGGGTCAAAGAGCACTCTGAGATCCAAAGTCAAGGAAAGGGGACATTACTGATAACCTACAGCGTGACAAGACTTTAAATCACCCATCCTTTTTAATCCCCAAACAACCCTAAGGAGGATGTGCTGAGTGTCCCCCACTTGCCTCTTCAGAGGTGCTCCCCACCCTTCTGCACCCTCCTTTGAGCCCAGGACTACATCAGTGGTTCCCCAGCATGCTCTGCAGACTATGCGCAGTTGTTTGAGTTGTGAGCAGAACTAGCCCTTTTATTTTGTTTGTTTGTTTTTCCCCCATGGAACATGATTTTACTTAAAAGAACTTCTGGCTGATGAACAATGAGTATTTGGCAGTATATAGTACAGAAGAAGAATATCCAAGTATTTGAAAAGGCTAATAAAATACGTCTCCTTTTCCAGCTACACATCTGTACAAAGCCAGATTGCTCTCAACCACTTCAAACAAAACAACAGATAGTAGCAAATTGAATGCAGAAACAGATGTGAAAATCTAGTTGCTTTCCATTAAGTCAAATTTCCAAAAATGTAAAACAATCCCACTTTTCTCAGTATTTTTTTTTGTTTGGTGAAATATAGTTATTTAACATAAAGATGTTTATATTAACATTTACTGAATTTGATTTTTATATGAATTAGTAAATATTTTAAAATTTAATAGTTTTATTGTCCAATGTGGCAAATATCACACAATTTAACCTGAATCATCAAAAGTTCTTTGAGGTCCTCAATACTTTTTAGAGTGTAAAGAGGCCCTGGGTCCAAAAAATTTGAGAACTGTTAGTCTAACAAACAGAGATACAAATGGTTCTGAATTTATGGTAAACAGTATCATTTTATTAGTTAATGAGTAAGTTTGGCCTTTACCATCATCCTTAGCTCAGGCAAGCTTAGGGCTTTTTTATTTGAATTGTATATGCATTATATTAAATTTGAAAATTTGAGAAGGACTTGGGAAATTAGTTGTGATGGTTAATTTTATGTGTCAACATGGCTGGGTCATGGTGCCCACAAACATTACTCTGGATATATGTGTGAAGGTGCTTTTTGTGGATGAGATTAACATATAAATCAGTGGACTTTGAATAAAACATATTACCCTCTATAATGCAGGTGAGCCTCATGCCATCAGTAGAAGGCCTTGATATTAATAGAACAAAGACTGATCCCTAAACAAGAAGGAAATCTGCCAGCAGATGGACTTCAGACATGAACTGCAACATCACCTCTTCCTGGGTCTCCAGCCTCCATGATTGCATGAGCCAATCCCTTAAAATAAATCCTTCTTTCCAAATATATACACACATCCAATTGGCTCTGTTTCTCTGGAGAACCCTAACTAATACCTCAGTCTTCTAAAATATAAAGGATTTGCAATAGCAGCCAATAAATCCTTGATAGGGGAGGAATTAAAACAAGGGGAGAGAAAAATTTCTAAAGTTCTATTTATGATGTTAACTGAAAATATAAAATATCTCGAAATAACACCAATAAACATATGTATGGTTTATATGAAGTCATGGTTCTATACCTAAGGCCTATGCCTGGCAAAATCACAAAATAGTTTGTCTTCTACGTGTCTCTCTCTGTTCCTGCCTCTCCCTCTTTTCAGAGGACTTCTCTATCCCCTCAGAGCTTGAGCTTTCAAACTGTCTCAGTTTCTTCAATTTTGAGAAACTATTTTCAAGTAAGGTGCTAATGACTTTACACCTCCAAAACCAATTTACGTATAAACGATATCTGAAGAGAAACAGGAGTATTTAGCACAAAAGTAATTAATTTCTAATAGTGGGTGTTGAGAACTGTAGCACCTGCGTAGGGGGAAATACCCAGAAGAGGGGTCTTCCTGAGGCCTCTCAACCTGGACAACCTGACTGCCTACCCCACCTGTCCTTGCCGTCTCCTTACAAAGCACTCCCATTGCAGCTGCACAGGTGGGGGAATCCTAGCTCTGTATCTGGCACATTAGAGGAGGCAATGTGCCTGGCAAGTGGCTGTGGAAGGCACAAAGAAGAGTCAAGCTGAGCCCTTTATAGAGGTGGAGGGCTAGCGGCTGCTACCCTACCTCAGCTCATACCTGCCAAGTCCCTGGCAGGTATTGTCATGAACCACACGTGTTCAAATCATTTTTCCAGAGCAAGAAATTTAGGATTGGCTATGGTACAAACAATCAGGGGTAAGTATTTTTATTTATTTCTCCCTCACACCAATACAGAATATCCTTTGTATCTATGGATTTATTATTTAGAGGAGTAAAGGGCCATGCAATGTAGCCATTTGAAGTCAAATGTGCTGCCCTATCTATGTAATATGCTGCTGTAGCACAATAAGTGAGGTTCAAAGATTTCAAATGTTATAAAACATGGGTTGAATTATTGCAACGTTAATAAAGTGACTGGAATGAGCCTATGCAAGTTGGCTTGGGTTTTCTTGCTGCTCTATTCAGGTCTGATCCCACTCCTTGCCTTGAATGCTGACTGGTTGCAGTTCGCTACTCTAGCTTAAATATTGATGGTGACAATTCTGGGTCCTGTGATTGGCTGGGAACTCCAGGACAGAAGGAGGTTTCCAGAAATCTCCTCATTAGTTGGCATGCATTCCATTGATTTTATTCAGGGAGAGTAAGCTGGAAAATACTGAGAATGCAGAGACTTACTCACTGCCTTCCCTCTATCTGATAAGGAACTGCCTGCTGGAACTTCGGTTTGCTAGCATTTGACAAGTACAATCATCAATCCAATAATATCCAAATTTTCATTATTGTGGAATATATATGTATATATATCCAGAGAGAAAGTAAACTTTGAATAAATGAAGAGGTATAAAAAGTACTTTCTGGTTGGGCACAGTGGCTCATATCTATAGTCCCAGCACTTTGGGAGGCCAAGACAGGAGACTCCCTTGAGCCCAGAAGTTCTAGACCAGTCTTGGCAATAGTGAGACCCGAATGTTACAAAATGTTACATGTAATTTAAATGTTACAAAACATTTAAAAATTAGCCTGGTGTGGTGGTGTGTGCCTGTAGTCCCAGCTACTTGGGAGGCTAAAACAGGAGGATCACTTGAGCCTGGGAATGTGAAGTTGCAATGAGCATGATGGTGCCACTCCAGCCTGGGAAACAGAGTGAGACTCTGTCTCTAAAAAAAAACAAACAAACAAAAAATACATTCTAATGTGGAAGACCAAATATCGATGGAAAAAATAAACAGTTCTTCACATGTTAATTCATAGGTTTAAAGTATTCTGATCTAGAATCCCACAGGACATTTTTGGAACTCAAAAAAAAAAAAAAAAAATTCTCAAGTTGATCCAGAAGAGTGAACAAACTAGTACAGTCAAAATAATGTTTGAAAAATAGTGGGAAAGCATGCCTAGCAAAAATATAAACAAACAAATGAAATTCCAAACAACAACAAAAACCAAAGAAACTCCTCATAAAAACAAAAACACTATTTAAAATCTACATCATAGCACTAGAATTGACACACAAATCAGGGATCAGAATAGATAGCTAAGAAGCAAATTATAGTATATAAGTTAATTCAACTTATTGTAATACATTATAAATCAATTAGAAAGAGAAGAATCATCCTATTAACAAAAGTGAAATTGGCCTAAGTATTGGGAGGAAATAAATCAGTTTAGATTCTCATGTTACAATTATCATCCATATAAGTGCTACATGAATCAAACAGCTAAATGTAAAGAAAAACAAACAAAACAAAAACAAAACACCACAACAATTAGAAGAAATTATATTATTTCTAACAGCTAGATAAGAGACATTTTAAACCCAAAGTAAATTTACAAAATCATTTACTTGAAAATATGAAAAACAATATGATTTGACTACCTTAATAGCTATTATAAATAATTACAAAGCAAACAAGTTAAAAAAAAAAACATCTAGGACCAAATATGCAATTTTTTTCTCAATTTGTAAATATTTTGTAGACATCAATAAGAAAAACTTGTTTTATAGAAAATAAGTACTTTTATATACTGTTGGCAAAAATGTAAATTGATGCAAGCTTTCTGGAAAGCTAATTTAGCAAAATGCATAAAAAAATATATAAATGCATATAAATGCATAAAATGCATATAAATGCATAAAATGCATATAAATGCATATAAATGCATAAAATGCATATAAAATGCATAAAATGCATAAAATATATAAATGCATATAAATATATAAAATGCATAAAATGCATAAAATATATAAATGCATATAAATGCATAAAATGCATATAAATGCATAAAAAGTCAGTGTTCTTTGACCCACTGCCAATATGTTTACAAACCAATGCCTATAACAAACAAACGCTGACAATGAAATCACAAAGAAGAAAATCCAATTTCACTAGGCATCAAAGAATGCAAATTTAAAAAGAGGAAAATATGTTCAGGACTTTGGAGTAGACATACTTTTTTTAAAAGGACACAACAAGTATTAACCATAATGGAGAAAAACAGATAAACTGGAGTCTATTAAAATGTATATCTTTGTTTGTCAAAAAACACCATTAAAAAGTAAGAAGGCAACCCAAAGAGTAGAAGAAGATATTTGGTATCTGACAAAGGATTCAAATCTAGCCTATAAAAATTTAATATACAATTCAATATGAGACAGACAACTCAATAGAAAACTGGGCAAAATACTCATACAAACAATTTACAAAAGAGGATATCTCCATATGGCCAGTAAACATTTGAAAAGTTGCTCAATTTAATTAACCACCAAGAAATGCAAATTAAAGCTACAATGATTTACCACTACACAGCCTAGCAGACTAGCTTAAATGAAAAAGACTGACAATATCAGTGTTAACCCAAATCTGGAGAAATTTAGCCACTCCTGAAGGAGTCTAAATTGAAGCAATCATTTTGGAAATCATTGGTTAGCAGTATCTATTGAAGCTGAATATAGGAAAACCCTATGGCCTAGAAATTCCACTTTTGATGGAAATATGCCCATCAAAAATGCTTATATATGGTTACCAAAAGAAGTGTACAAAAATGTTTGTAATCCAAAATTGAAAACTTTCCAAATGTCCATTAACAGCAGAATGGATAAGTACATCATGATATCCTGTATTTCTAGAATGGAATACTACACCAAAATGAGAAAAACAGATAGGACTAACCTATTGCTGTTAGAAGTCAGAATATTGGTTGTTCTTGGGGAAGTAGTGACAGGAAGTGGCCATGAGGGGGTTTCTGAGGATGGTGAATTGTTCTCTTTCCTGTCAGGGATGCTGATTGCTTCGGTGTGTGTTTGCTTTGTGATAACCAGACACTTTTCTCTGTGTATCTTTATACTTCAATGAAAAGTTTTTAAAAATTAGATGTCATTTTTTATGGTTTCTAAATTGATAATTCTCCGTGTTGTCAAGGGTACAGTAAAACAAGTGCTCTGTTTACATACCATTGGCAGAACTGTAAGTTGATTCAAGCTTTCTGGAAAGCTGTTTAGCAATATGCATAGACATTATTTAAAAGTCTATGCTCTTTGAGCCACTAATTCCACCTACATGAATCTAGCTTAAGGTAATAATCTACTCAATAAAATGACAAGGAAAAAATGTATGACAGGATATAAAATCATGTATAAAATGATATATATACAGTACAATCAAACTATTTCAAATACATTTGGGGGAAAAAAGACTGGAAAGAAATATACCATAAAAGATTGTTACGGGCTGAATGTTTGAGTCCCTACTCAATTCCTATGTCGAAGTCTTAATCCCCAATATGTTGGTATTAGGGCTTCAATGAGGTCATGAGGTGGAGTTCTCATCATGGGATTAGCGCTGCTATAAGAAGATGGAGAGACATGAGAGCTCTCTTTCTCTTCCCCATGTGAAGCAAGAAGGCAGCCATCTATACACCTGGAAGAGAGCTCTCAATAGAACCAGACCATGTTGGGACCTTGGTCTTGAACTTCCTGGCCTCCAGAGCTGTGAGAAGTAAATGTTTGTTGTTTAAACCGCAGTCTATGGTACTGAGTTATAGCATCCCATGCAGACTAAGACAATAATCAGTAGTTATATCACAATTTGTGAGATTTTGACTGACTTTTTTATCTATCCTTTTTATTATTTTCCAAATTTTCTACAAACTTCATGAATGACATTTGAATTTTTATAAAGCATAATTACTTTACGCTTTAAAGTAATGCTTTATGTTAATATGTGGCTACATCCCCATAGTAAAAGTCAAAAAAGAGAGAAATATGAAGAACATAAAAGTTCCCATTTAACATAGTTTCTCCCTAGTCTCCCTTGGTTTGGTTTGTCAAAGATAAGTACCAATAATAGTTTATGTATTTATCTTTCCAGGTATTTTATGTTCCATATATAAACAGACATACATATGTAAGAAAATATGAACATACAGAATTTGGTTTATAAAAAAATTGTTGCTTATTAAAAAAAACATACAGGAGCTACATACTCCCAGTATAGTGTTCTGTTTGACCCACACAATGATCTAAAAGGTTTCATAGCTACATAAGTAGTACTTGCCTGCAACGTAAACTGCTTAATGCCTATTGTCAAATACCTGGCTCTTCACATTTTGAACATCTGTTGACTTCTCTAGGTTTTCGTATTTGTCACCCTGGATTCCTTTACATTTTGTGAAATGCTTTAAAACACACACACACAAATAATAAACATATTTGCATGTCAATATATCTAGATCTACCTAATTCTTTTCTATGTAGCATTCAATAGTACCTATTAATTTTATAATCAGAATATTGAAAAGTACACATTATTTTTTTAAAGGACTTTAGATGCAAAGCTTCAATTTGAATCAAGTTTCCTGAATGTGTTTCTGTCTGTTCATTAGCTATGAAGCAGGAAGTCTCTTAGTATCTGTTTAATTTTTCATCAAAGATGGTTCGTGAAAGGGTGCATTGGTGATCTGGAAGGCATTCTTACACTGAACGCTACGTCAATAAAGATTCCTGTTTGCACAGAAGAAAAGCAAAATTATTACTTAGAAATTCCCTAGAGGAAACTTGCTTTTCACACAGAATAGATTATTTGTCTAAATGTCAAAGAAATTTCCATGATTTTTGTAAATATCTTTCATGTCTAGAAAACAGCAGTTGGTTTATGATGTAAATCGCATTTGCCTCTATCACCACAGATAGAGTTTAAATCTTTTTTTAAATTTCAGAATATTACGGGGCTACAAATATTTTGATTACAGGAATTGCTTTTTTATAGGTTGAGTCAAAGTTACAAGTGTGTCCATCACCCAGCTAGTGTGCATTGTACCCATTAGGTGTGAATTCAGAGCTTCAATCTTTGATTATACTCAGTTCCATACACTACTGTGTACTGTCTTATGTTCCAATCATTTCATGCCTCATAAGTTTAAGAATTTAAACTTTGCATCCCCCAAATATGATAATTTTCTGGACAAAAAGCTTCTATATATATGAAATATATGTTATATATTATATAATATTAATATCAATATATAATTATATATTATAATTATACATTAATATATACATTTTATTTATATATGTATAAATATATGCAGACAAAAATAAATGCAGACAAAATAAAACCCAGGCACTCAATGGCTCGTTCTCAGCAGGGTGTTTCAGACTGATTCCAGCAGTCAAGGGTAATTAGAAGTAATTCCAATCTTACTGGCATCCCTCAAATATCATTAGAGAGGATGTAATGCATAGCCTATGGTGACAATTCTCCAAACACGCTTGCCTTATTCTTCTTCCTATTTCCCCCAAATCTGCCCCAAAGTTTCTCTCCCTATGGCTCACTCTAGCCTCTTCTTTTTCACACCAGTTCCCATCCTTGCTTCTCTGTTCTTCCCGACTGGATTACCTGGAATCTGTAGTTTAGGACCCTGGAGAGGGGGCAGAGGAGGAGATGGACCAGGAGGTGGAAGGGGACAATCCTATCAGATGACACCCAAATCTCCCCAGCACGAGAAGAAAGGGCACAAGAGATGGAACAAGATCTAGACAGTTTTGCATAATTTTTTATACTTGTTAAATATACCTACAGACACTATATTTTTCAGATGAACATTTTATATACAAAGTCTAAATTAGGCAGCATGTTAAAGCTGGGATTATTTTGGAAAATCAAGGGAGAAGTTTTTTTGCAATTTGTTAGTTCGTTTCTTAAGAAGAGGTATTGAGTGAGAGACACTGGGAAATGCTTCCTTTCAGATGTTATTTTGCTCAGCTAGAACAACAACGCTGGGAGGAATGCATTGTTGCCTCTGTTTTATACGTGAGGAATGTAATGTCACCTTTGATATAGCCGTACATGAGGAGCACTGTGTTCTCTAGGAATTGTCCTGCCAAATTCCTCCATCCACAAAGGTAACCTTCCTCTGGCTAGAGCTGCCTGGACCAGAGGTGTGCATATGACAGGAGGTGAGCCGATCAGGTGTTCTCCCTCAGGAGTCTGGAATCGGGTTCAGTGACAGAAGTGACTGGAACTGTAAATTGTTCGTCAGTCAACCTCTCAGAGAGTGGGTCCAGGTCTGGATAACCTTTGCTGACTCCCAAGGTGGGACAGGTGGTGCTGGGCATTTACTTTCAGCTATGGAAGCTGGGAGAAAGTAAATGCCCCTGCACAAAAGGGTTGAGAGAGTGAGAAGCCTGGTGGGGTGTGATGGGGTGATCCAGGAGGAAACTGGATGAAGCGTTAGGGGTAGGGGCGAAAGAGAAGAACCTCTGATTAGAGGTGCTGCTGGGAAGGGTTGGGAGCAGAGAAGGGACTTGAAGAATTTGCCCGGAGAGTGCAGGGTAACCCCTGGCACTGCCTGTCCTGTGAACTCCTCAGTGAAACCCAATGAGTCTCTTATGTTTCGGGGAGTGCAGGCCGTTTCTGGAGCCGTGCTGAGCCCTGCAGCAATGCTCGTGTGGGACAGGACCAGGGGCTGGACCACAGGGACAGCTGGCATTTGGGCTAAATGGGTAAACTCAGGGGCTAAGGCGGGGGTGGGGTGGTGTCTCTGTGGACAGAGGAACAGATAAATCTGGATTGTAGAGAGAGAAGAAATCTGGTAGATTCCTTCTTGCTCCCTTGCTTTCTAGGAGGCATTCTTGGATACTTATAAATTTTTTAGTTCAAAATTGTATTCTGTTCATAGCTACCAAAAACTTTAAAAATTGCAAGGACTCTGTGGTGCCTAGGACTAAATAGAGCCATGTCCTGTGGCTACTAAGTGGTGGGTGCTGGCGTCAGACATATCTCCTCATGCTGCTCCTCTCTGTCACACACTGCGCAGCCCCGCCGGGCCACTCTGCAAACACTGGAGCTCGTGAGCTCATGCCGATCTACTAGGGTCTGCGTCCCCGGCCACCAACAGCCTTAAAGGCCACTTCGTCCCCTCATCCAGGTCCCAATTCAAGTGTCACTCAGAGATACCTACCCTGACAACCTCATCTAAATGAGTCACTCTCTGACTTCTTGCTAGCCTTATTTATTTATTTATTTATTGTTATCAACGCATATCACTACCGGCATTTATACTACATGTTTATTTGTATACTTGTTTGTCTGTCTCCCAACACCAGAACAGAAGCTTCTCGAGGTCTGGGACCACCTCTCTCATTCGTTGCTGTATTTTTAGTGCGCTGACTAGAACTACATTTGGCATATCGAAGGCACCCAGTAAATGTCTGTTTAATCCATCCGTGAAACCCAGATCTGTTTGTGATTCCATGCTATTCTCATGGCCTCATAGTGCCTGACACAACCCTACTGGATCAAGGATAGAAACCATCTCTGAAGAACATCTGTGACACTTGGGTCCTGCTCACGCAGGGAAGGTGGATGTCACTGACTATTAAGGGGAGCCAGCAGTTGAAGCAGTTGGCTCTGGTCCCACGTGTATAAGAACAAAAGTGAAAATGTGTAAATGTATTTCTAGTTCTTCTCTCATAATTAGTTTTTCTGACCTGAGAAAACAAAGCTTCAGTGACAAAGTGCTTTTGTTCCCATGATACCACACGTTAAATCACACATGACATCTGTTTTGTTCCTGGCGTAATGTTATTTTCTGGAGTCTGTTCCGAAAGTTTGTTCCTTTTATCCTGCTCACTGTCCCCAGTCGGCCTGAGACAGGTTCTGGCTTGTGGAGGGGAGCCTGTCCCCACAACCAGACGGCAGGAAAGACACTGGGGACGTCCGAACAGTGGCACTTACAGGAAGTCAGGAAGGGCCAGCTGGGAGGAGGCAGAGGAAAACTTGGCGAGACTCTCTCAGTGTACCTTTTGAAACCAGACTGTGTAACAGAGGGTCACTCCAGCTATGGCTTTCAGATCCTGTCCCCCATGTGGCCATGTCGATGGTGGCCCCTGACCAGTTACCCTGACAGATGCGTTGTTTATCCATTGCTTATACCTATGGGCTGCACTTTAGAAGGCTGAGGCAGGAGGATCACTTGAGGCCAGGAGTTCAAGACCAGCCTGGGCAACATAGTGAGACCCCATTTCTACAAAACACAACACAACAAAACACAATGGGCTAATGAAAGGAGGCAAGTAACCTGAGAATCAGCACAAATCCACAACCAGTATTAAAAATACATAATTGAAAGTTTTAATAATAATATTAATTTGCATTTGTATGTTATCTTTCATATTAACTTCTTCACTTTCACAGCACTTAATTTTAATAGATGAGAAACTCACCATGATGAAGTGGCTGAGTTTGCTTATTCAGCTAGAGAGTGGCAAGCCCTGAACTCAAACTCAGATGTCTTTTTTTTGTTTGTTTTTGAGACAGAGTCTTGCTCTGTCACCCCAGGTAGAGTACAGTGGCATCATCATAGCTCTCTGCAACTTCAACCTCAAACTCCTGGGCTCAAGTGATCCTCCTGCCTCAGCCTCCCGAGCAGCTGGAACCACAGGCGCACACCACCATGCCTGGCTGATTTTTCTATTTTTAGTAGAGATGGGGTCTCACTCTTGCTCCCGCTGGTCTCCAACTCCTGAGCTCAAGCAATCCTCCCACCTCAGCCTCCCAGAGTGCTAGGATTACAGGTGTGAGCCACTGCACCCAGCCAACACTGATGTCTTGACTGCAAGATCAGGACTCTCCCCACTGCAGCGGCCTCCCGATCTCTGCATTCAAAGAATGGCTTGCTGTACAAATTGTTTTCATGACTATGTTACATTGCCAAATACGCAGAGCCTTTAAGGGTCACAAATTCAGAGAAAGCTAAAGATATATCAGCAGCTTGAAGAAGACAGTTGATAGCTTTTATTTGGTAAATCACAACACGAAGCCAGATATTGACTCAAGTTGGATGACAGCCTCGTTTCTAATGAGGGCCCTATCCGATGCAATGGGAAGACGCAGTGACTCAGGTTTAGAGCCAGCCTTCTCCATGCCTGGCGGGGCAGTGCCTGGAGCCTTCCTCTCTGGCATGTGGAGTCAAAGTTACTAAGTCCTTCAGCTCCATGAACAGCCAAAGTCACTTTGCTTTTTGACCTAATTTTGCCAAAAATTCAAAACCCTGTGAAATGGTTGAAATGGCAGACCAGACTCCTGACAGGAAATGAAGTTAATTCCTGCAATTTCAAAGATGTTAATAATTAATTCCAATTCTCCCTCCCTTCCACTATTCACCCATGTCTGATAAGAGGAGTCAATATTTGCCTGAACTACCCAGATAATTGCTTATTTTTTCCACTTGCTTGGGCGTGTTCTGAAAGCCTAGATTTCAACTACCACAGGAAGTGGTGACTTTCCCCTTACCTCTGAGCTTTGTTTGTCATTTTAAAAATGTAATGCAACCAGATGGATATTCCAGTGTCCAGAGACTAAGACGTGTATACAGACAGAGTGGTAGAAGGGAAGGGCCCTATCCATACCCAGCTACAGGCGGAAGAAAGGTCTTAGGGAGAGAAAGACATGAGGACATCTTTGTGTGTGTGTGTGTGTGTGTGTGTGTGTGTGTGTGTGTGTATAATTGAAAAGACTTTTATGAGTATAAAACAGAAGAGTCATTTAGGATACAAATGATATATTTGAATAGGTTATTTTTTCAGAAAGGTTAAACAGAAACAAAGTCAAAATCAATTAGAGACTAAATAATGAATTAGAATTAATTTTGGAAGAACATAATTGATTTTAATACATTGACTGCCACACTAGAAAAAAAATTTTCCTTGGGGCCACAGTGTTTTATTACAAAAATAGAATAAAAACTTCAAAAACACAATAATCCTTTCTAATTTAATGAAAAATTTGTTTTCTGTGTGTGAGTTACACGCAGCTTGAAAAACAGTTCCCATGGCTCCCAAGGTGAAGAGATGTGTGAGTTACATAAGCTTCATGAGGCCCTGGGCTCAAAACTAGCATGAGTTAAATACAACTCACATGGCAGTTAATGTATTAAAGAATACTCCATCAAAGCAAAACTCACGAAAATGATCAAATTATTTAAAACAGAAACAAATATTGCCTAAAACTAAAAGTTATCAAACCCACTTATAATCTAAAATTTGTGATTAGATATGAGATTAGAAGTCCATTTAGGTAATTTCACTAATGAATGTGCAGTAAGATCTTCATAATATATTTGTGAGGGTATCAATTGAAAGAGAATTTTAAAGCTTATAAAATAGGAGAGGAATGCTATAGGAGGTTTCAAGAACATGTGAAGCCAACACTATAAACCACATCTTTCCTGGAATGGCAAAAAACAAAAGCAAAAACAAAACAAAACAAAACTAGTTCCCTGGATAAAATTCTGCTAACTATAGAAAGTACCCTGAGAAAGTTCATCTGTGTGTGTTGAGCAGTGTTCAGAAAAATGAGGCCTGTCTTGCAGGTCTGAGTGTAACCCCATGTGGCCAAACTTCCAGTGCCACTGCCACCTTTCCTACATCTCCCCCACATGGCCCCCAAAGCAACAGGATAAATGCTGGTAAAATACCCCCCAAAGGGACCCTATTCTTGAATTCTCTCCCCTCTCAGACTCTCAAGGTTTCATCCAGTGTGTTCACATAGACCATACATTTGGTCTGAGACTTCAGAGTTTATATTCCAGCCCAGGCCACACACATGTACTCTGAGTGAACATTTCACTGACCTCAAGGACAGGATTCAGGTTCCCAAGTTGAAACTATAGAGGAAATGCCACTTATGACCCTCCTTTTACCTCTGGATAACCAAGATGTGTAAAACCACTCGTGTCACCAGCGTATCTGACTGCACTGCCTATAAACCAATATCCTTACTGGACAAGACAGTTAAAATGTGCACCCAGACACTGGTTTTCCAGGTGGGCTCACTGGATAAGAAACTTTGGAAAAACCTGAGAACTTGCAAGAAAAGCATACTTTTTGGCTGTAGATCAGAACCCCTGAATAAGTAACATAAAGGAGGGGCCCAGCAATCCAAGCTAGCACAAGCCTTTCAGGTGATTCAGATGCATGCTGAATTTAACAAGCTCAGCAGCATCCAAATCATAGCTTATCCGTGAGTTAGCAGATAAATCATTCTAGGAATACACCAAAGGCAGGTGGTAATATAAGAGTTGTGACTCAGAACTTAAGAAAATTTATGAAAAAATAAGTCTGAGTGAAAACGTAGCTTTTATTGGCTTCTTTTCCCTTCCCTATTGCACTCCCCTCACTGCCCTCCTCCTGCCTCCTGGAATCACCCCCAAATAAGCCACTTGCACTCATGACTCACAGCAGGATAATCCAATTTAAAACAAATTGTAATTTGCTGAGCATTTCCTCAAATAAGATATGAAACACAATAGTAAAAGATTATCAGATATATTTGATAATGGAGTTGAATAGAACATTCTCACTATCATATTGTGTTCTATATTTTCCTCATAAAGTCATAAGTAACAATCAAATGATTAAACACCGCTTCAAGCATGCCATAAAATAATAAGCACAATAATAAGCACACCACTTGACTACACGATGGACTCTTGTGCATCCAGGAGATATATTCTAAAAATTTGGGGGTTTCTTACAAAGCCCTCTTCCAGTGTGATGGTCTTTTTGTCACATCTCGTAATATACTTTGATGTAATTTTGGAATTTGTCCCCTCCAGATCTCATTTTGAAATTTGATCCCCAATGTTGGTGATGGGGTCTTCAAGGAATGTGCTTGGGTCATGGGGAAAAGGATCCCTCGTAAATAGCTTGATGCCATTCTTGCAGCATTGAATGAGTTCTCACTCTTCGTTCCCATGAAATCTGGTCAAAAGAGGGTTGGCACTCCCTCCTCTCTCTTTCTTTCTCTCTTGCCATGTGATGTCTGTTCCCCTTTTTCTTGTTCTGAGGGTGGAAGCTTCCCAAAGCCTGCTTTGCCCTGCTTCTTGTACAGCCTACAGAACTGTGAGCCAAATAAACCTCTTTTTTTAGTAAATTACCCAGCCTCAGGTATTTCTTCATAGCAATATAAATGGACTAAGCAAAAATCCAAGTAAAAACAGTCATTTCCAATTATGTTCTCATATGTCTTCTTGTGTTTCAGAGAGATTATTCCTCACTTACTTTCTCAGTCTTTCTTTAAGTGTATGTTTTCAGGGCCACAACTCCCAAATATCCCCAATATCACTTTTTGGAATGGAGCTTCTATGCACTGCTTTTTCTGCAGAACTTGTGTGTAATGAGAAAATATATCTGGGGGTGTTTGGCTACTGTCTCACGTCTCTGCACATTCCAGGGCTCTTGCCTTTGCTCCAGGCAGGTGAGCAGGTCCAGCTTAGAGGCAGCAAGACCCAGAGAGACCAGGTTTCTGTAGTTCTCTAACATCACATTCCTATATAAATTCGGTTTAGCAGGGTCCAGGCAGGCCCACTCCTCCAGAGAGAATTCTACAGTCACAGCCCTGAATATTAATTATCCCTGGGAACCAGCCCTTTCTACCTCTTCTTCCTGCTTCTCTAGGATGCCTTCTCAGGTGAGATTATCTGGACAAATCACAGCTGCATCTCGAGAAATGCATTTCAAGGCATCAGCACAACCCCTTCACCTACTACCTCCACACTCATTGGCAGAAGGACCATGAAGTGCAGAAAAGGCCACACTCATCTGTACTTTGTCACAGTAGAGATTCAGGAACAATGACATCCATTTCCCAGCTTCCAGAGTGTCCCAGTGTCCTCCCTGTGGATTTCCCAGTACCTGCAGGTCACAGGGTGACAGAGGCTGCGGCAGAGACACGTGGGTCCTCCTGGAGATGGAACAGTGGCGAGGGGACCCCAGCTCAGTACCTGGCTCAAGAGACAAAGCTTTTTTTTTTGAGCCAGAGTCTTGCTCTGTTGCCCGGGCTAGAGTGAGTGCCGTGGCGTCAGCCTAGCTCACAGCAACCTCAAACTCCTGGGCTCAAGCAATGCTACTGCCTCAGCCTCCCAGAGTGCTAGGATTATAGGCGTCAGCCACTGCGCCTGGCCACAAGACATCTCTTTAACCTTCAGTTTAAAAGTCCTGAGGTTTGAGCTCCATCGGTAGCAGGAGCAGAGAGTGGACCCCAGAGAGCCCTGAGCAGCCCACCGCCGCCGGCCTAGTTACCACCACACGTCAGGAGGAGCTGCAGCTGCCGCAGCTGCCCCAGTCACCATCGCCGCCACCATGAGCAGCAAGGCCAAGACCCAGCAGCTGCCAGCCACCCCCAGCCCCACCCCCGCCCACTCAGCGCTGCTGACACCAAGCCCTGCACTACGGGCAGTGGCGGCCCAGGCGGCTTCACGTCAGTAGCACCTGCCAGCGGGGACAAGGTCATCCCAACGAAGGTTTGGGAAACAGTGAAATGGTTCCATGTATGAAACGGACATGGCTGCATCACCAGGAATGACACGAGGCGGATGTATTTGTACACCAGACTGCCACAAGGAAGAGTAACTCCAGGAAGTACCTACGCAGGGTAGGAGATGGAGAGACTGTGGGTTTGATGTTGTTGAAGGAGAAAAGGGTGCGGAGGCAGCAAATGTCACGGGCCCTGGTGGCGTTCCGGTTCAAGGCAGTAAACACGCAGCAGACCGTAACCGTGATAGATGCCATCCACGTCGCAGGGTCCCCCACGCAATTACCAGCAGAGTTACCAGAATAGTGAGAGTGGGGGAAAGAACGAGGGATCGGAGAGTGCTCCCGAAGGCCCGGCCCAACAACGCCTGCCCTACCGCAGGCGAAGGCTCCCACCTTACTACCTGCGAGACCCTCCCCGCATGGACCACAGTATCCCAACCCTCCTGTGCAGGGTGACGTGATGGAGGATGCTCACAGCCAGGGTGCAGAACAAGGTAGACCAGTAAGACAGAATATGTATCGGGGTTATGGACCACGATTCCGCAGGGTCCCTCCTCACCAAAGACAGCTCAGAGAGGACTGCAATGAAGAGGACAAAGAGAATCAAGGAGCCGAGACCCAAGGTCAGCAGCTGCCTTAAGGTCGGTACCACCTAAACTTCAATTGCCGACACAGACGCCCAGGAAACCCCAAACCATGAGATGGCGAAGAGACAAAAGCAGCTGATCTACCAGCTGAGATTTGTCAGCTCCCGAGGCTGAGCAGGGGCTTAGTACACCCCAGCTTACCATCTCTACCTGTGTCGGTTTAGTCATCCAACAAGAAGAAACGGGAGACGGAGGAAACTTAGGTTCAAGGCAGGAGTTGAGATCTCCACCATGTCTTCCCTCCGCCTCCTTTGCCAGCACTGCAGCCAGCCCCTGAAACCGAGACCCACGGCAGAGGCCGAGGACGCCCCAGCGCAGGGGGAGCCGGGGGACCGCCAGGAGGACAGTGCCATCTCCTGGGAGGGCACAGAGAGTGAACAGCTACAGGACAGCGCCTCTAGCGCATCCCTTCTTGCAGATGGTGGGACATCCAAGGACAATGCCGACCATTTCACCCTGCTTGGGAAAACTGACTCCATGCGAACTCTGGGCAGCATTCAGAAGGCCGCTGGGGCAGCATTCAGAAGGCCGCTGGGGACATTTTCGTCATCCTCTCTGGCGAAAGAGCTGTGGACTACCCCCTGTGCGAGGAGTGCACCGACAGGCTTTTAGAGCAGCTGGACAGCTCTCTTTCTCTCACTGACCTTGACTGTGAGAACTACCCACGGTGTCTGGAGACCGGGGAGCTGGCGGGCGGGAGGACGAGGACGAGAGGGACGTGCTGCGGGCGGCGCTGCGGGACTTGGAGCAGGAGGAGGCCAGGCTGGCCCTGGAGCTGGAAGACTTGGAAGGGCACCGCGCGAGGGTGGCGGCGGGTCTCGAGGCAGCCGAGGCCGAGACCGCGGAGCTGGAGGAGCAGGAGCGGCAGCACCGCAGGGACTACAGTGCGCTGAAGGGGCAACAGCTGGAGCCGCTTGACAAGCTGGGGAGTGTGGAGAACCGGCTACTGCACGCCCGGGCCCAGCTGCACCGACTGCAGGAAATCGACGTCTTCAGCACCACGTTCGAGATCCAGGCCGAGGGCCCCTTGGGCGTCAGCAACAACTTCAGGCTGGGCTGCCTCCCCAGCGTCCGGGTGGGCTGGAATGAGATGAGCGCTGCCTGGGGACAGGCGGCTCTGCTGCTCCCGGCCCTGGCCGACACCATTGGGCTGGAGTTTCGGAGGTACCGCCTCGTCCCCTGTGGAAACTGCTCCTATCTCAAATCTTTAGCCGATGACAACGCGGAGCTGCCATTGTATTATCACGCCGGGCAGAAAGCTTTCTGCGATGACAAATTTGACAGCGCGATGGTGGCCTTCCTGGACGGCATGCAGCAGTTCGCGCAAGAAGCTGGGGAGGGCGCGCGGGGTCTCTGCCTGCCCTACCGGGTCCACGCAGAGAGAGGCGTGTTGGAGGATGCCAGGGGCGGCTGGGAATGCTATTCCATCAGGACTCATTTGAACACCAAGTTGCAGTGGACCAAGGCGCTCAAGTTCATGCTTGTGAATTTCACCTGGAGTCTCGCTTGGGCCGCCTTAAGGTATCGTCGAAAGTAATTTTTGGCCAGGTACCGTGGCTGGTACCTGTAATCCCAGTACTTTGGGAGGCCCAGGTGGGAGGATCGCTTGAGGCCAGGAGTTTGAGACCAGCCTGGGCAACACCCTGATCCCCTCTCTACAAAAACTTTGACAATTATTGGGCTTAGTGGTGCCGGCCTGTAGTCCCAGCTACTGGGGAGCCTGAGGTGGGGGGAATCCCTTGAGGCCAGGAGTTGGAGGTGGCAGTGCTCTGATCTGGCCTGGGCAGCAGAGCAAGACCCTGCCTCAAAAAAAAAAAAAAAATCAGGTAAACCTTCCCCAATGAATCTATGTCCTCCCTTCCTTGTGTCTTCCTCTCCTTCTTCACCCAAACATTGAGAATGACAGGAACACTCGATTACAGGACAAGATTACTCCTACATAACGGAATCAAGGGATGCAGAGGGCAAGAACTGAGGCCGGGGGTGAGGAGAGAGGTGGTAAGGACAAAGATGGAGGTTTTCAATTTTTTTATTAAATAAAAAGATTTGGGGCCACTGTATATAGAATTTTGGGGTGAGAGAGAAGGGGAATATCCAAAAATATATTTTTTGTTGTGATGTAGAGTGTAAGCCCCTCCTTCATCCCTGAGAAACTTTCAATAAATTTCTACACATTCTTTAATGTAAAAAAAGAAGAAGAAATGAATATGAAATTCCAGTAATCAGAAATGAACAAAAAATTGGCGCCGAAGACCTTAAGTGCTTGCTTTCTGCCCATTGACCAGATAACTAGAACTATCTGCATTATCTATGCAGCATGAGGTTTTTATTATTTTTACCTAAAGACATCTTTTTTGGTAATAACAAACTTGTTTTTTTAAAGAGGCTGGTTTTTCTCAATACACCTTTAAAGGTTTTTAAATTGTTTCATATCTGGTCAAGTTGAGATTTTTAAGAGCTTCATTTTCAATTTGTAATAAAAGTTTACAACTTTATTTTTTTTTTTTAACTCAACGAACTGCAAGCACCTGTTAGTAAAGGTCTTAAATAATTAAAAAAAAAATGTCCTGAGGTTTGTGATGTAGCAATTCCAATTCTGGGAATTTGTCTTTCTGGCAGTTAGGGTCTAACCTGGAGAAGAGAGAGCCCTCTGGGTACTCAGAACACAGTTTCACTCAGGGAAGTGGTTGCCAGGGTAAGGTGAGGTCCCCAGAGCTGCACACCATCAAGAAGCCGTCCATGGCTGGGCTGAGGGAACCTAGGTGAGAGATGGTGTTATCAGACCAGGGACCAGTGTCACTTGGCAGTGGCTGGGCCCCGATGGGCCTGCCTGGCAGCAGTGGGACATGGAGGACACAGCTGCTGGGGACTGAGCTGCTCCCTCCTCCCCTCTCCAGTCTCTTATCCATGTCTCCCATTGGACAAGCCCAGCTGGAAGTCAGGGGACACAGGAGCCTGAGAAGCTCAGCCTGCTGGGGTCCACCCAGCCCTGTGCCACAGTGGAACTGCAGGAGGGCAGGAAATGGATCTGAGCCCTCACCAGCCCAGGGAGGCCATCTGAAGTGAAATAATCAATATGTAAATGCTTGCAAACGGGTAGATGAAGTCATGGATTCTTGTATCTAATTGTACTTAATTATAAAGATTAAGTTTGGACTTAAGAGACGTGAGATAATCAAAAACCTTTCCAGAAAAAGAAGTCCTGGAAAATATACCAGGAGAAGGATAGGTGGAATAAAAGTTAGCGTTAGGATAAGTAAAAATAAACCACGTACTTGTAAATGATAAGAGAAAGAACCCTGTTGAAAGTAGATAAAACCTGCCAAGACAAATGACAAATTACAGTGCATGTTCTCACAAATGAGCTGGGCCTCATTTATAAAAGCAGAGTGTCAAAATAATTGCCTGTGAGATGTGACATGGGATGGGAACAGTGACAAAGAATCAGAGAAAATATACTCTTTATCCTGAGGTCTTACCACATGCCCAGGCACAAGTTCAGTGTCTTGTGACACTGGAGTCCATGTCCTGATAGATGACAGAGAATAAAAAGTGAAATTGACAAAGAAACAGTCACACACAAGATCACACAGAAGCTGTGGTGTAGCCCCTTGGGGACATTATCAGAACAAGATGAAAAATGCACAGGCAACTCGAATAGAGGACTAACAAAGGACAGCCTAATTTTTATTTTGCCAAGAAAAGCCTAAACAAACAAACGGTATGAACTACAAATACCATGTATCACTAAAGAAATAGTGGACAAAAACCCAATCTCAGAATAAGGCCAGGTCGTTCATTGAATTCATTTAGATAAAATCTAACTCATTACATTGTCTTATTTTTCTCTGTCTGCTACAAAGTGGTATTTGGTAACCACCAGATTTTATGAACCCTGAATTTCTTCCTATTCCCAGGATTCTATGATCCTGGTGTGTTTTATTAAAGCAGTTTTTGTTTTGTGTCAGGCATGAGCTGAAGGGATTCTTAGGGTTAAGGGCAGATTTAAATTTAATTGGTATCCAGCCAGACGAATGACTTGCTGTCAGTCACCACCGAAGAACTCTATTGGTTGGTAGGGGAATAAATCTTCTTGGCAAAAGAAAAGAGGAAATGTATTGGCCACACCCTATCCCCAGCCGCCTTCTTCACCATGTTTGTACCAGATGAACTTACCTTTCTTTGGCTGAAACTGTCTGGACCACACTTAGCACCTGGCCCAAAAGCAATCAATCTCTAAATTGGTCAGAAATTTAGGGAGTGGCCTGGTACAAGAAACATTGTCCAAACAGGAATGATGATACCTAAGCAGACTCTTGCTTATCTTTTGGGGAATTTGACTCTGAGATATATGTGGAGAGAATTTAATTCCTCATAGCACAGATGGTGGTACTGTCTTCAAACTGGAGAATCCTGATACCAAAAGAGTTAGCAGCTTTCTTGGTGGCCGAGTTTGGCAGTGTGGCTCTGTGAGTGGTTTCCGAAAGCTTAATCCTGAGTCCTTTTCCCCTCTCTGTGACTCTGTTAGCCATTTATGAACTGTAATAAAGCCTTTCCTGCTTAAACTGGTTAGAGTGGATTCTGTTCTTTGATACTGACTTCTGACTGATACAAATGTAATTCCTGCATTAAAAGCATTACAGCCTTTAGGGGAGACAGGCATGTAAACAAATCCGTAAGGATAATGCTATAATTCAGGTAGCCGCAGAGCACACTGGGTACACAAAGGAGCAAGTGCCTAAGCTTAAGAAAGCCAAGGAATGATTCACCCTGAAACCTGAATACCATCTAGGAGATTAGCAGGAAGACAAGAAGAGAACATTCAAGGCCAAGGAAATGGCAAAGGTACAGAAGATGAGACAGTAGGGTGGGAGCATCGGGTTGAGGGACAAGAGCAATGAGAGGAGACACTGGCCAGGTTGCATGTGGGTGCTAAATCAAAGCCCCATGGATGTTAGAGCCGTAAGGAACTTCAGGCATAATCTGCAGTTGCCCATTTTGGTTATCACATGTGCATATACTGAAGCTAGAGAGATGAAATGACCAGCTCAAGACTAACAACCAGTCTGCAGCCATAACACCCTGAACATGCCCGCCATCTCGACTGATCTCGACAGCTAAGCAGGGTGGGGCCTGGTTAGTACTTGGATGGGATTCTGCCTGGGAATACTAGGTGCTGTAGGCTTTGGGGGGGAGAAAAAAAAGACTAACAACTAGTTTTATAGTCTACCCTGGAGCACAGGTCTTCTAACTTCCAGGTCAGTGTTGTGTTGGGTAATATGCCTGGTCTCCTAAATTTGTCATGTGTTGGTGAATGTTACAACATAATGGAGATGGTGGACAAGTGACAAAATATTTAGGGAGCAAGAAAGGGGAGAGAGCTGAGAGGGGTGAAGCTGATTGGAGGCCCCTTGTGAGTACCCCGAACTGAGGTGGCAAGAACCCTTTCTGACTGCCGTGCTCAATGAGCCTCACCGGGCCATCTGCCGGGGCTGCTGGGGGCACAGTCCTACATGACAGCCCTTTGCCTGCTGCATGGCTCCCGCGGGGCAGTGGTCCTGTGTGAGGTAGTCATCGTGACTCTGTCCTGTGAACCAACAAGCGCCCAGTACCCCACCCACTGGACATGAAGTAAGAAGGGGGAGAGTTTGGGTAGATTTGCTCAAATCTGTGACTGCTTTTGCAAAAACATTCCAGGAATCATGCTCCCTCCTTCATCTCCCACATCCGGTATCCATTTATCCGTCTCTTCACCATCCCTCCCTCCTTTCCTTAATCTGTTGATATTTCTCTGTAGCTGTTTATTCCTATATCTGCAGCTATAATAGCAAATACTTACCTAGTGCTTATTATGTGTCAGGCAGTGCTCCAGGTGCTTTACGTAGATTAACCTAATTAATGTAGTCCTCGCAACAGCCCTGTGGTGTGGGTATTATTATTTTTATTTCATTTTATAGGTGAAGACATGAGACACAGAGAGGCTAAGTAACTTCCCTAAGGTCACACATCTTATGTTTATCTGTCAACTGACCTTCTTGCTGACATCCCTTCTCTTTCCTCAAAGGTGACTCTTTCATACCATTGATCACCAAGTTTGTTGGTTTTATTTCCTAAATACCTCTCAATTCGCCCCCTTCACTCTTCATCCTACTCCTATTTCACCTGGTACAGGCTTCCTCCCCAGGCACCAGCCAACCGCACTTTTGGATGCTCATTATAGTCTACTAGCCAGTCACTCCAATTCCACCCTCCCCTTCCACTTCCTCCACACTGCATGAATGTATCCTCAGCACAGGAAAGGAGATTTTTTTCTAGAACAGCGTTTCTGAAGGAAGCTGTTCCGAGCGTGGAGGAACATCTAGCGTGCCTGGCCTTGGACTACAAAATGGCAACAGCACCCCTTAGTCATTGTGAAAAACAAATGCCCTAGACATTTTCAAACATCTTAGTTGAGAACCTCAATTAACACATACACACACATACACACATGCGCACACACTCTCACGATCATTTCCCTTAAACCTGATTAAAAACCTTTAGATGTTTTTTTTTCACGTAACAAATATTTATTAATCCCTTCCCCTGTCGGGTACTGGGCTGGGTGGTAAGGAGTATTGGTGAGTAAGCCAGACCAGGCCCCATGCTCATGAAGCACCCTGTCTAGAGGGGATGAGAGATGCTGAACAACTGCTCACAGATGTGTTCAATGTCACACAGAGGTGCGGGCAGGGGGCAACAGGACCCCCCTGAAGGTGGAAAGTGGACTGAGACAGGAGGCAGGACAGCAGAGGGACGTCCATCTCAACAGTCTGGACAAAACCCAGGATGCCTGAGTCCAGGCAATGGTGGTGGGGACTGGGGGTCAGCAGTAAAAAATGAATTTGGAATATATCAAGGGGGCAAAATTGGTGAAAATTGGTGACCACTTATATCTGAGAAGAAGAGATGGGCAAGTGTCTAGGAGCATATAGGGTCCAGCTTGAGTGACTTGGATGACAGAGGAGCCACCAACCAAGATCATGAAATAGAAGAAAACCAGTTTAGGAGAGCTGTGTGTTCACTCACGAGTGTGGAGAAAAACAATGGGTTCAGCGTCGACCAATGATTTTGAGGCACCAAAGACCATGAGCAGGAAGGAGATGGACAGAGGAGTGGCTGTGGATGGGTAAAAGTCCAAGGGAGGAATTGTTTTTATTTATTCATTTATTTACTATCTTTATCTGTTTAGGCAGAGCAAAATATTTTTTTGCTGCTCCCAGCCAAATGCCTTTCGTTTGAGGATATCAGAGTCCACTTCAGGTGGGTGCTGGGAAGTAAGGGAGAGAGCCGGGCATGTTGATAATATGAGGGAAGGGGCCGGAAGAGAGGAAGAGGTTGAAGACAGGGAGCGACGGGCATCACTGGGGGTATGTGAGGTGGGAGACAGAGCAGCAATCCTCGGTAGGGCCTTCAGTCCCCACAGTTACCTGGGACAGAATTGGCAGGAAAATCTTGCTGGGGAAACGAATTGTGCCAATTATTCAATTAGCTGCAATTATGAAAAGTGGCATGATAGTTGGTTCTCAGGGGAGGCTGTGTCTCAGAAAGGATGAATTTGTTGAGCTCTTTGATGAGAATCTGATTGCCCTCTCCCATCATTAAGCTGAGCTCTGATCATCCCATAAGTCTCCTTTTAGGAGAATTGATTTCAATTGCAATTGATGGGCTCTCAACAGCAAATGCACAATCTGCAATCGCAGAGGTAGGAGGTGGAGAGTCATCCTCCCTCTGCAAAGGAAAGTCTTTCTACCTCCTTGCTCTTGTTTGCTGACTCCAAGGACAACTTGAAGAAATGTTCTCTTCCCTCAAAAGTGGCAAGAGCTCAAAAACCCAACGCTTCTGTTTTGGTTAGAGAACAGCTCTGCCAACTGCAGTATATTACATTGTGGAAGAGTGCAGGTTCTTTACACGTAATTATGCAGCTTATGTCAATATGTTAGACTCTGAATTCTTTCTAAAAAGGGAAAGACAGTAGTTTCTCTATGTCCCACATACCTGTTATGGAGCTTATCATATTATACCTATTTCTTTTTTCATGTTCATTATCCCCACAATTCTGTAGACTTTTAAAGAGCAGAGACCAAGTGTTATCCATCTTCACGTCCTCTGTGCCCAGCACGGGCCACTTGTGGTAGGTGCTACCACTATTTAGTCAAATTATTCATGAATGAATGAAATTGCTGAAGGGAGGAAAAAAGAACACCAGTATATAAACACTGGTTATAACTATGTATTGAGAAATATGTATATTTTAGAAAAATACCAAACGTGTATTTGGAGTTAATTTACAAAAAATTAAATATGCTGTGAGTTTTTCCCCAATAAAGCTATATTTATTTAGAGGTTTTTTTTTTTAACTTTTTGCTTTAAAACAGTTTTAGACATACAGAAAAGTTGCAAAAACAGAGAGTTCATATAGAGGATCAGCTTGTTTCCTCAAATGTTGAAATCTTACAAAGTCATAGTACCATTATAAAAAATCAGGAAATTAACATAAACATAATACTATTAACTAAATTATAAACAATATTTGAATTCTACCTGTTTACCCCCTAATGTCCTTTTTCAACCCAAAGATACAGGCCAGTTTCCCACATTGCATTTAGTTGTCATGTCTGCTTAGTCTTTTTTCAATCTGTGACAGTTCCTTAGTGTTGCCTTGTGTTTCACGACCTTGACATTTTCAGAGTAGTGGTCAGTGATTTTGTAGATTGTCCTTCTTTTGGGTTTGTCTGATGGTTAACGTGATTAGATCGAGGTTATATATTTTGGGGACAAATGCCGCAGAAATGATGTTGTGCCCTTCTCAGTGCACAGTATCTGGGGCATATGATGTCTGTGTGTGTCAGGACAGGTGAGGTTAACCTTGATCACTTTCTTCAGGTGGTATCTGCTGGATTTCTCCACCATTAATCTAATATCTTAAGTGAGATACTTTGAGACTATATTTATAAACTGTCATTCCTTTTCACCACTGATTTTTAGAGTCCATCCTTCCTGCAACAATTATTACTATTATACTTGCCTAATGGTAAATTTCTATTTCTCTCATTTCTTGTACATTTTTAAATAAGAATTTTTCTGTATTAAAGAATTGTCCTTCTTTTAAAAGTTAGTTAATTAACTAGTTAATTAATTAATAATGGCAGGGACACATGGATATTCATCTTATTTTATTGAGTATGATCAATTCCTTTTTTTTTGAGACAGGGTCTCTGTCATCCATGCTAGAGAGTTCAGTGGCATCATAACTCACTGCAACCTCAAACTCCTGGGCTCAAGAAATCTTTCCACCTCAGCCTCCTGAGTAGCTGAGACTACCACCATTCCCAGGTAATTTTTCTACTTTTTGTAAAGACAGGGTCTCATTATATTGCTCTGGCTGGTCTCTAACTCCTGATCTCAAGCTATCCTCCCAACTCAGCCTCCCAAAGTCTTAGGATTACAGGCATGAGCCACCATCCCTGACTAAGTATAATCAATTCTATCATTATTTACTCTGTTCCTCAAATTGCTCCATCTTTTCCCTTTGGGAGCCCCCTCTGGTTGTCTTTTGTGTTTTTGACAAACTCCCATCTTTTTTTCAAGCACATCCTGTTTGGCCATGATCCAAGCCCCCAATCTTTCTGTAACCTCAAGGTGGTATATAAGATTCTGCACCACATCACTCTGTGGTTCTCCCTTGTGTGCACATTCATAAATTTGTATGTTTTTCTCCAATTAATCTGCCTTTTGTCAGTTTATTTTTCAGTAATCCTTCAGAGGTCAAAGGGAACGTTTTCCCTTGGCCCCTACATACGTAAGCTCCCTTTAGTCTGTGACACCATTCTCCGTAGTTTTCACTCACCCTTTTCCTGAACGCTTCAGTCATACTAAACCATCGGAAGTCCTTAAGTATCCTTTGCTTGTTTGTACAACTATCTTGTGTGTATACAAGTCTGCTGCTTGGAATGCCCTTCCCCACTTGATAGAGCCCTTGTCATTCACCTGACCGGTGTGACCACCACCTCCTCTGTGAGCCTCTTCCACACCTCAATTAGAATTTACTACTTCCTTCCTCCTGCTCTATAGTCATTCTTACATTGCTGCACCAAACATATGCCATTGTTACTCATTTATTGGTATGTTAAGAAGAACAAAATGCTTGTTTTAAATTGGTTTCAGAATACCATTATCGAGAAAACTGTTTTTATGTCTTGTTTTATGAGCCATTTTTATTTCGATATAAAAAGCAGAGTGAATCCATAACATTGGAGGATTTGGTGATAGACACATTTTTATTTCCCAATGGACTATGAGTTCCCTGAGAGCAGGGATTATGTTTTTTCCATCCTCAGTCCCTGGTAGGCATGTGCTGGGCTTTCAATAACATTTGAATGGAATTTGGACTCAGTGTGCTAAACACTGTTATATTACCTTCATCCCACTGGTTGGTGGTTGTAGATATTGTGAACTAAAATAAAATCTTAAGGCTTCCCCCACCGGCTGACTGAATGGACCCCCTCTTGGCCAAGGGGATATCCTAAAACTAAATTGCCTGCTACAAGGAAGGAGGTCAGACATGATGATATCTGAGCCTCATCATGATACCTCCCTCCCTTCTTGGAGATATCCTTTGTAACCCATTAACAGGCCTAAGGCTATGCAAGACAAACCTGCAGGTCCTCAATTTACACAGCAAATATATGTCCAGTAGCTTGTCTCTGATTAACAGACTTCCTTACCTTAAAACATTCCAAACCTTTAGACAAAGCTGCATATCTGTAACCAATTACAAGTCAAAGAATCTTTAAACCCACCTATAACCTGTAAGCCCCGCCTTTCCAGATGGCCCACCTTTTCAGGCCAAACCAATGCATGGCTCCCACGTATTGATTTATTACTTTACCTGTAACCCCTGTCTCCCTGAAATGTATAAAACCAAACTGTAACCCAACCACAACGAATCCACTTGCTCAAGGCTTCTTGGGTGTGGCTCCGGGTCATGATCCTCAAATTTGGCTCAGAATAAATCTCTTTAAAATTATTTTACAGAATTTGGCTTCTTTTCTGTTGACAATATCAGTCAGTGGAACAAAAGGAAAAAAAAACATTACTATTAAGAGCTGTTTGAAAGACAAATTCTTTTTTAATATATTGCTACTCTAGAAAAAAAAATTTGTTTCCTTGGGGCCATGGTGTTTTATTCTGAAAATAGAATAAAAACTTCGAAATCAAAACAATCCTTTCTGGTTTAATGAAAATTTTGTTATTTTTAGTTGTTTTCTATGTGAAAGTTATATGAAGCTTGAAAAATAGTTCTTGTGGCTCCCAGGGTGAAAAGATATGTGAGTTACACATTCTTTGCAAGGCCCTGGGCTCAAAACTAGCGTGAGTTAAATACAACTCACATGGCAGGTAATGTATTAAAAAACTAAGAACTATGTGGAACAATAACCAAGTTAACTTAGTGATGAGATCTATCAACCCTGCAGTAGGAAAATGGGTCTAGATGCCAAAAACAGGTCTGGAAGCCAAGAGGCTGGTTAAGGAGAAGTTTTGTCCATCTCTGCTTGCTCTCCTTGGACAGAGGCAGAGTTAGTCTGAAATGAAAGGCTTTGGAGGTGGAGGGAAATCTTCACTGCACTGATCTCAGTGGAATTCTTAGGACCAGAAACCTATTCCTTGGAGGAAGGAAAAGGTTAGCAGCTAGCCATTCTCTCTCGTTCCCTGGGAAGCCACTGGACAGACAGGGAGAGAGAGGAGCAGAGAGTTAGGAGGCCTGGTCAAATCTCCTTTTAAACATACTAATACAGACCTCCTGAAAAGGAAACCAATGGTATTGGGAAAAGAAAATAACTTTTATCTGAGGAATATGAGCCCTTTTAAATTACCAGGCCCAGAAGGATGTTAAAAAGAGACAGCATTCACATCCTCCCTTGAGTTATGTATCATCCTTTGAAACTGCTTGCTATTGCCGAGGTAGCTATAAATTAACCTAACACCACCACACCAGACACTATAACCCGCACCCTGCAGCTTAGCAGCATATAGCCAATCACTAATCCATGTTACTTCTGTAAACCAATGGGAATCTCTGACAAACGACGTTGTATCCACCTTCTCCCCATCTCCCTTTTCTGCCTTTAAAAGCCTGCTTGTAACAAAGGCCTAGCAAAGCCCACATCCAAGATACCTGGGTCTGGGTCTTCCTGGCAGCTGTCCTCACTTTGGCTCAAGTAAACTCTTTAAGTTATATTTTGTGCCTCAACTTCTTCCTTCTTAATCTGACAGTATTTACTAGGGTATTAACTCTCTCTAAAAAAAAAAAAAAAAAAAAAACTTTTAGTAGAATATACCAGGTCAGTCTAGGATGGCTTATGATAAACACCTCTGGAATCTATGGATTTATTGGGCATAACTTCCTGGAAAATGTCATGTAAACTATGTACCTATATGAGTATAAAATTGAGATGTTTTATGACTCAGGTTTTTTTTTTTTTTTTTTTTTTGCTTTAGTAATGCCACATGCATCAGCTTAGAAGCCTCATATGTTCTATATGGGCCGGAGCACATTCTAATGCAGGAAGAAAGGACCAGGGAGCAGCTTTGATGGACCAGGTGTCCAGGACTCACCTGTACCTCGCAATTACCTGTTTCCTTGAAGTTACTAGTAATGCTTGTTACTGGGTAAGATCTCTGATTCCCATGAGTGTACAGATGTTAACTTGAACATTGGACTCTGATAGGCACTTTATATATTTTTTATTTCCCTTAGTTTTTTGAAATATTGCTTTAAGTGAGATAATATTTGTGAAGTCCTTAGTGCCTAATGGTAAGCACTCAATAGCTAATAGTTTATCCTTTTACTTGTTGTTCAGAAGTGTAAACTTGTCTCAGTTATGCTGAAGATAAAACAGGAAAATGGAGGGCACTCTGTGTGCTGGCATTCGGAATAGAATTCCACAAAGTATACAAGCTCAAGATCAAAGAGCTATGGAATACTTATATAGCCTTTCCTTCCTTTTTGGAGATTTTTCCATCAGGAGCTCTTCTCTGCTTGTTCCTAGAGAATTTCCCCCCAAAAGCCCACAGGACACTTATGGTAAGGCTCTGAAGGTCATGAGCTCACCCAGGTAAGGGATAAGGTACCATTTCTCAGTGCCACTCAATGCGGAACATGGCTCTAAAGTCTGCAAGTTCAGCTACCTGATTTGTTAGTGCCTCCAAAGGAAATCCATCTTTTAGGGGCAGACTCACATTAACCAAAATCACAGACACTGAAGTATGCAAAATCAAGCATTGATGTATTTATTTATATGAAAACTTGAGTTGTTAGGGAGGCAGGACAGCCCTGTCCTCTGGCTAAATCAAAAGGTCACTTGGTAAGTAGGCATTCATTACAAAATCTTTGTTCAGTGTTTACTATGTGCCAGACAGCATTTGAAGGCAGATATTACATCAGTCAACAGTATTTACAAATCCCCAAGGAAGAGCCAAGAAATAAGTAAACAACAATTAAAACTATCTTCAGATAGAAGCCCTATAAAGAAAATAAAACAAGATAAGGAGATAGGGTATATTGGGTGACAATAGGAAGGCACATTAGTTAGGAAAAGCTCTCAGAATGACAAGAAAAAGCTGGCCACATGAAATAACAGGTGCAAAGGTCCTGAGGCAGACAGAGTTTGGCAAGTTTGAGGAAAGAGCAAAGGCCAGAGTTGCTATGGGAAAATGAGGGTGGGGCAGAGTGGACACAGAGTGATGACAAAGCAGAGAAGGGAAAGGTAGGTCAAATCTCACAGGACCTCAAGGGTTATCATTCTGAGTTAGGGCACTGTTCTGTGTGTAATTCAAAGCAATTGGATAATTTCAGGCAAGAAAGTCACTGTAGAAATTATATATATAAAAATATATGTACATTATATAAATGACTATCTAAATGATATGTAAACATACATAAATGATATATACTATATGCATAAATTATATGTGTATGACAGTATAAAGAATGAGAAGGCAGAGTGGAAGCAGGGAGAACAATTGGGAGGTCATTGCAGTGGTCCAGATAGGAGATTAAGAGCCGTGATGCATAAAAACAGAAAGATTCAAAAAACATTTTGAGAGTACTGCTGACAGGGCTCCTTGGTTGAATGTAGAGGAAAGGAAAGAATCAAGCGTGCTTCTTGGGCTTGCATATTCCGAAAAAGGGTATTAATGCTGCATGATTTGAATTGTTTAGATATCTGGGCATTCACCTGCTGCATCCTTCTCTGTTTGGGCCTCTAACTCTAGAGACATGGGCCAGGATGCTTCCTCTCCAGGCACGGTGGTGGTTGGTGGGCACTGCCAATACAGCCTTTGTGAACCTCTTTTTCCATGCATCCATTCGGTTAATTCGACCAGTATTTATTAAGCACCTCCTGCATGGCTAACACCGTTTTAGGTCCTGAGAATATAGCAGTGGGGAAACATCACCATAGAATATGGACAGTTCTTTGGGAGAGTTTGTGCTCTATGGAAGAGAGCTGTTCCCCATCCCTCCCTTCTCTTGGGCTCCCCTTGCTCCAACATACCCACCCCCCATCGGCTATAAAACTTCCCTTGGTTCACCTCTCTCAAAATCTAGCACTCACCCCCGGGCTCCACTCTGGCAGCCTCCCCAGTCTTATGCCCTCAGTTTCTCCAGGCACCCCTATGGTTCCTCCCTGCCCCTCCCCCCCCCCCGGACATGTGCCTTTCATGACTTGTTCCCAATCTGGTCTGGTAAACCAAAGGCCAGTCATTTTGCATGAAGTGGGACTGGGATGATGTAGGGGATGAGTTGAGAGACTGTGGAAAAAACAGCAGAAATCTAGATGAGCTCGGCACAACCCAGGAAATCCTTCTAAAATATTATTACCTCTGTGGGCAAAGAGCCAGCCTCCCTCTCATTATCTCCTACACCTGAACCATGGAGGGGACGGCAGCATTATGAAGGGGACTGTTTTATTCCCATGCTTGGTACCGACCAGATCTCAACTCTTGTTTGTTGAGTGGTCCCCCTCCCAGATACCTGCTCTTTCCCTCTCCCCAATCTCAGTAAGAACAAACCATTTTATATTTGCACAACATTTTGCAAGTTAAAACCTGCTTTCACCTATCTGACAAGATCTCATATCAACTTTAAACAACCTTGGAGAAGCAGACAGTACAGAGACTTTTATGTCATCTGAACATGCAGTGACTTGTCTGAGGTCACAGAGTGAACATGTCCAGTGACATTTTCACTGTGTTATGTTACCCTTTTGCCCAAAGCTTTTTAAAGAGTTTTTTCTCAGTAACTCTTATATCTCTATGAATATGCACGTATCTGCTCTATCTGAATATGGAAAATGCCCGTAATCTGAATGCATGCAGCCCACACTTGCTCCTCTCTGAGATGTATTCCTGGAAACTATCTGATAAAGTGGATCCAAGATTCCCATAGAAAAATGCAATTTCTGAGAATTAAGTTGCTAACCGAGGAGTCAGTATCAGTTGGATCACAGATTAGAATCAGAATGTGTTGGAAAAGTAGTAATGCATCAACTAGAAACTTCTCAAGTCGTTTGATTTACCACTTAAAATGGTAGATAATGGAATTTTAGAGATAGAAGGAAACTTTGAGGTCACCTAATGCAGATTATTTATTTTGCAGTTGAGGACCCTGAGACCTGGAGAGGAGAAGTGAATCCTGCAACGTCGTACATATCTCTAAGGCAGTGAAGGAACTGAGACCTAAAGGAAGCCTCTTGTTCCCTGCCTGGTGTTCTTCCCACCACTCCACTCGCCTGCTTTATAAAAGTCCTAATTCAACACACACAGATTATTCAAAGGACCCCAAAGTTGCTTTTTTTTTTTTTTTTTTTTTCTGTTTCAACTCCTGGTTCCTTTTTCAAAACTTGCGGTGTAAATTACATACAAAGATTTTTAAGCAAACAGTTTGATGAGTTTTCACAAATATATGCACCTATGTAAACACCACCTTAATCAAGATATAGAACATTTCCAGCACCCCAGAAAGTTCCCCTATGACTCCTTTGCAGTCATTTCCCACTTCCCCACCTGACCACAGGCAGTGACTGACCTGCTTCCTATAACTACAGATTAAGTTTTACCCATGCCGAACTTCATATAAATGGAATCACACGGTAGGTGGCCTACTGAGTCTGGATTTCTTTCACTCAGCATGATTTCGAGATTCATTCCTGTTGTCACATCCATCAGTAGTTCATTCCTTTTTATTGCTATGTAGTATTCCATTGTATGAAATATATCACATTTATTTGTTGATAAATACTTGGATTGTTTCCAAGATTGATTATTATGATTAAAGCTGGTAGGAAAATTTTTGTATAAATCTTTTTATGGACAACTACTTCATTTCTCATTGGCAAGTATTTACGAATGAAATTTCTGGGTATTAGGTTTGTTTAATATTATAAAAAACTACCAATTTTTCAAAGCAGTTATACTCAACATCCTTCCAGCATTTTATGAGTGTTCCAGTTTCTCCACATCCTCACCAACACCTGTATGCTCAGCCTTTTTAATTTTAACCCATTCTAGTGGATGTAGAGTACTATTTCATTGTGGTTTTAATTTATATCTCCCTGGCCAGGCATAGTGGCTCACGCCTGTAATCCTAGCTCTTTGGGAGGTGGAGGTGGGTGGATCGTTTGAGCTCAGGAGTTCGAGACTAGCCTGAGCAAGAGCCAGACTCCGTCTCTACTAAAAATAGAAAGAAATTAGCTGGACAACTAAATATATATATATATATATATATATATATATAAAATTAGCCAGGCATGGTGGCTCATGCCTGTAGTCCCAGCTACTCAGGAGGCTAAGGCAGAAGGATTGCTTGAGCCCAGGAGTTTGAGGTTGCTATGAGCTAGGCTGACGCCACAGCACTCACTCTACCCCGGGCAACAGAGTGAGACTGTCTCAAAAAAAAAAAAAAATTATATCTCCATGATGATTAATGAGGTTGTGCATCTTTTCATGACTGATGTTTTATTAAATGCACATAGGATAATTTATAACTCTAGCAAAAGGAAAAAACAAGCTGAAGTGTGATGGCATTGTCAGTCTCCTTAAATTAAAGTTCTTCTGCAGGGAAATTTGTTTTTATTTCTTTTTTTTTATTATCCATTTTATTACTTTTATTTGACCCTTTCAAACTTCATTGCAGGGAAATTTGGATATTCTAGTTTTCTTTTCATAACTCTCCAGGCAAAGTTCAACTGATACTTCCTTTTCTCTCAACAAATTACTTGTGGCAAGCAGAGACATTTATAAGTATGCCATTAGTGATTCTTTCTAAAGTAGTGGTTGTGCAATTAAGTATTGGATGATTTCAGTAAGGACATTTTAGTTATAAAAATTTAAAAGAGGTAGCAATGGAGCGTAGGAAAAAGGACAGGCTTTGAAGTCACAGAGAATTAGACTTGAATCCTCGTTTACAAAATACAAGTTTACTTTTCTTGCCTGTAAAATGGAGACCTACTATATTAGTTCCTCACTGATGCTCTAACAAATTACCAAAAGCATGGTGGCTTAAAAGAAACAAATTTATTATTACACTTCTGGAAGTTAAAAGTCCAAAATGGGTCCCAGTGGGCTAAATTCAAGATGGTGGCAGGGCCGTGTTCCTCCTGTGTTTGCTCGCCTTCCCCAGCTTCCAGAGGCTGCCCATACTGCTTGGCTAATGGCAGGTTGACTCTTTCTCGCAACACATCATTGTGCCTCTGCTTCCGTGGTCACAGCTCACAGCTCTCTCTGACTCCGACTCTGCTCCTCCCACTCTCACTTGTAAGGGCGCTTGTGATGACATCGGGCCCACCTGGATAATCCAGGCACTCTCCACATCTCCAGGACCTTAACTTAATCACATCTGCAAGTCTTTTGCCATGCAAAGTAACATTCACAGGTTCACAGGTTCCGGGGATCAAGAGGTAGACATCTTTGGGGGGGAGGGTGCATTCTTATTATTTTGTGAACCACACCTGCTTTATAAGGTTGTTGCGAAGATTAAAAGCACAAATATATAAAAGATCTGGCTCATGGGGACTGTTTAAGGGATGAAAGCTGATGTTATAAGGTGAGTTGAGGTCAGCACACAAGGCCTAAAGCCTCGTGAAGCTCAACAATTGCTGTTCCCTTCCCTTCCTCCCTTGGAAGGGTCTGGAGAACGGTGGTCTCTTGAATCATGTTCTCTGGCCAGTATTTTCTCTGTTTACATTAATAAGACAGGCTTGGCCCAAGAACAGAGGCCCAGAGTGGGAGTGTAGCAGTGTTTTGGAGCAGGGAGAAAACCAGACAGACTATTTGAGCTTGGTGATGATAAGGAGCATTTAAGGACACCTCAGACACGTGTGGCTTAACAGGCCGGGGTCCTGAGAGTACATTTGACTACAGCAATAGCAACCAAACAGCATTTCTCTGGCTTAAGCCCCAACCTGCAGAATTGCAGGACCCCTAGCCCTCACCCCCACCCCCACAAGAGCCTCCTGGTTGCAGTGGGGTGCCAGGGCGATGTAGAAGCTGTCTCTGCTGCAGTCTCTACGTTTCTAACAGCTGCTCTCCATGAGAGGACCCCCACCTGTGCTCTCCATCACACAGCACCTTCCTTCCTCCTCTGCTAATGCGCTGGCAGCCTCAGAGAAGCCTGGACACTGGGGCCACGTCCTAAGCCAGGCCGCCATCAGACCCAGGCACACCTAACCCCTCCAGGGCACTACCTCTGCGCCCCTGCTCTGGGCCCCAGGTTATACTTTTACTGCCACCGCCCACACACCAGTTCTGCAAGATCATGTGTCCTGGCCTGGCTTGGTCGCTACTGAAGCCGCCAAAGCCATGCCTTGTGGTTGTCCCCTCCTCTGCCTGTTCCCTTGCATAATTCCCAAGGGCACCGTTGGCATCCTAGGTGTCGTGGCTTATGTGTTTATTACAACAATGTTCCTACAGGTGCAGTCTAGAGCCCTGAGGAAGGGGCACCTTTTCTAACTCACAAAAAGCTGCCATGGGCCAGCAGCAGTGTCCCAGCCAAGGAGGGGGCCTTGACAGCTCATTATCCATCTCCCAGCACACGTGGGGCACATTCAGCCCTGCAGACCCTTGCTCTGTACTCCTGCTACCATCCCAAACACTAATGATCCAGGGGAACAGTGCTGACACCAATGAGTGTGAAGATGCCCAGTGTGTGCTCCACCTAGGCTGGCAGGGGAATACCCCTGCTTTGCTGCCCCCCCCAAGTCACTGTCTCTTCTTTTTGTCCCTTGCACATTCCAAAGGGGGTCTCTCTCACTGGGATGCATGAGGGATGAGGACTCCCAGGGTCCCTTCCCACCCTGCCCCAGCGTGGAAGGTGCCAGCACACACATGCATTGGGGTCAGGGGTTGCTGTCATTTTCCCAGGCAGCAGAAGCATCTCCCTTTCTGACAAGAAGTGCCCATACAGGTCTTGAAGAGAGACAGGCAAAGGTCCACTGGACAGCCTTGAATTTGCTCACAGTGAAATAAGAGGTGTGAGAAAGCTCAGTCTGCCTGTTCTTCCAGAATGAGTCCCACCGAGCAGAGACTGTGAAATATTAAAAAGTGCCAAGCAGCCCAGAGCACTCTGACAGTCCACCTGTCAGTCCCTGCCCCAGCGAGGCTGTGCTGTGTGGTGTGGCAGGAGGGGCAGGAAGCCACAGACATTAAGGCTTGACCTCCAGGTGAATGGCGCTGGTGTTGTCACCGAAAGTTCAGCACTTGTCCCCTGAGGCTGCACTTGCCTGGTCGCATCAGAAGGATGAGGACAAATGGTTTGAGGAGAAGGAAAGAGAAGTTTATTAATTTGTCAGCAAATATGAGGAGGATGGCAGACTCCTGTCTTAAAAAGAACAAAAAAAACAAACCATCGTCCTATGTGTAAGCAGAAACACAGAGCTTTTAAAGGGAGTTTTCAGCTTGTGGCTACTGCTGTTTAACTGTAGTTGATGGTCCTGATCGACCCCATCTCCCATGAAGACAATCTCATGATCTCTGCTGAGACAATTCTGTTGAGCCATCTCCTGTGGTACAAAAAACCAAAGCACACTCCCCTGTCCTGATGACTGGCCTTGGGCAGGGATACAGGTTTTAGTTCCCGAAAAGGGTGAGGGGGTTTTAAAGAGACAGGTCATAAAACATTTTACCCTTTTTCAGGCCATTACCTCTGTTATGGTGTCACCTCAGTGAGAATAAGTTGTCAGTCACCCATTAGGTCAATTAGTGGCTGTGTGGCTCAGTGGAAAAGATGACAGCAGAGAGAGATATGATTTCTGCAGAGAACACAGTCTGTGAGGAATGAGCTGGTTAGTGACTGTCAAAGAAATTAATGATGAAGTTTCCAAATGGCCCTGAGTAGCAACTCAGCAAACAGCAAAGGGATTCCTGTAATGGCAAAACCTTGCCGACTTTCTTCCCCTTTCTCTTAAGGCTATGAGTGGACAAAGGTACATAGATGCACAAACACATCCTCAATGAAAGTGGGAGTTCTGTGAGTTTCTTTAGTCCTATGTCGTACAATATGTTACCAGAGAGCAGTTTTAGAAAGACGCCTGTGTCCGCCATGTCTTAGCTCTTCTTTCTGAAATGGAGCAAGTCTCAGTTATGATTTGCCTTCCAATCATAGCTTTCTGGAAAGATTAATAGCTATAACAGTGATATAGGAAAAAAATAGAAGTATACTAGTAATGTAATGGTACAACAATGTCATCTCACTTTGTGTACTTTAAAATCTTCCCCATACATTATCCCATCTGAAGCTATCAATATTAGGGTACTGCAAAGAAAAACAAATAAAAAGCAATGGCAAAGCACTTTTTAATAATTAAATACCAATCATTCTTCCTGGTAGTGTTCTAAAGAAAAATAGCCTTAGATGATTTTAAGAGCTCACACTATAAATAAGCCACTATAAAACCTGTTAACATCAATCCCCCTACTCTTAAATTGTTGTTCTGTCTCTAAAAAAATGTTGTTGTGCTTAACTGAAAGGAGCAGAGCAAAGGTTTCAAAGCAAGTGGACAGAAAAAGCTCAGAACAGGTTCCTAGGCAGGAACAAAGAACACAATATTAACATTTAATTGCGCCAACTCCTTCACAAAGCCATTTTGTGGCATTGGTTTTTTTCTTGACCTTTTAGCCAATATGCAGACTCATGCTTCTCCTGGGGAGACCCCCTCCCCCCTACACCTCATATAGTCTCACCTCCTGGTGGGAAACTGTACCCAAGAGATTATTTCCCCTATCCTTTTAACAACTCTGATAATCAGCACATAATCTAAAAGGTTGGAAACCACCTGCATTTTGATTTACTTGTTTTCCTAAAGAGCAAGTCAGGTTCAGTAGTTAATTTTATTGCCTGCCTTCTGGCTGTGAGTTAACCCTACCTTACCTTACAGTTACAGATTTGCAGGTTAGTGGTTGACTCCCTCTTTTTTAAACAAGTAGAGGCAGTTTGCACTTCTTGTCACTTTGTTTTTGGCATATTTGATATTGCCTAAAAACAAGCAATGGTTATATAACAAAGGGGCGAGTCCTCCCTTCCCCCAAGAATGTCACATCCTGAGTTAGCAAATGGGGTCTGTCTTGAGGCTGAGAAGAGAGAAAGGGATCCCCTTCTGTTGACCCCAAGATGCATAGATCAGGAGGAGGGGTAGTTCCCCAGGGCACTCTGGGACGGCAGCCAGAAACCTTTTGTGGCCCTACTCCCTAGGCCCTGAGAGGGGGTGTCTTGAGGAAGGAAATGACTCTCTTTACAAGGGCTTATATCTGAAGAATATGTCATTAAAGGACTATATTGTTGGCCTGGAGCACCCATACCTGAGTGAAGGGACAGAGAGTGACTTAGTATCCAGAGGAATGATGGTGGACCAGCAGTTTTGATCTCGACAGTGGTTTTAGGCCATCAGAGCCTTCTATTTTGGTGGGCAGAGAGCTTATCAGACTACAGGATTAGTAGTTACTGGGCATGATACCTGCCCACTTTGCAGCAGGTGATCTGACAGTGGGCGGAAAGAGGATGCCTGATGGCTCATATTTCAATATGGCCTCATGAGGGTCCTGGGAAGATGGTGAAAAGTCTCTTGCAGGAATCTATGTGCCCCTGCAAGGAAACTTAAAAAATGATTGGGCTGGGCCGGGCACGGTGGCTCACGCCTGTAATCCTAGCACTCTGGGAGGCCGAGACGGGAGGATTGCTTGAGCTCAGGAGTTCGAGACCAGCCTGAGCAAGAGTGAAAACTAAAACTAAAAATAAAAATCTCTACTAAAAATAAAAATAAAAATAAATTATCTGGACATCTAAAAATATATATAGAAAAAATTAGCTGGGCATGGTGGCACATGCCTGTAGTCCCAGCTACTCGGGAGGCTGAGGCAGAAGGATTGCTTGAGCCCAGGAGTTTGAGGTTGCTGTGAGCTAGGCTGACACCACAGAACTCTAGCCTGGGCAACAAAGTGAGACTCTGTCTCAAAAAAAAAATGATTGGGGTAATAGTTTAGGGAAATTGCTAGTGAGCTTGGAAATCCTAAGAACAATGTTGTAAATTTCTAAGGAAGTAATTTTGAATCATGTTCAATGGACTATTAACAAGAACTAAATATTTAAATGAAATAAATTTAAGTGATTATTTTGAGAATGATTTTGTAAAATAATATCATAACTGTTGATGTTGGTTTGTTATTGAAACTGTCGGTCCATAAGAAGATTGAAATTCTGGAAGCATTTGCGTGCTGGTGCCAAGAGAGTACATGGGAAATACATGAAAGTGATTGGCTCACTTTAGAGGCCCAGGAACAATATTTCTGGTCAATACCATGTAATTCTTTGTTTAACACCCCAGAACACTGAAAGCAGGTCAGAGAGTATCCTAAGAAAGCCTTAAATTCTAGTTCCAGGGATCTATCTGCAGTCACAGCCAGCTGTCTCCAAAAGAGACACCCTGCCCTTCCACTCCTTCATGCAGTAAATATTTACTGACCTTTATATCTCAGCTATCTCTCTAGGTGCTGGGGATATAGCAGTCATCAAAGTCCTGTCCCCATCAAACTTGTAGCAGAAGAAAACAAACAATAAACAAGTATGTTAACACATAACCTAATGTCAGGCAGCGATGGATGCTGTAAAGAGAAATGAAGCAGGGAAGAACAGGGTGTCACCTTAGAAAGCATGGTCAGGTGGTCAGGGGCGGCCTCCCCATGAGACCACACGTGAGCCAGCCTTGAGAGAGAAGAGGACTCTGAGCAGAGGGAGTGGCAAGCGACAGGCCCCAGGGCGGTTCATGGAGCAATTAGGAAGCCACTGTAGCTGGAAGAGAGCCGGTCAGAAAGTCACAGAAGATAAAGTAAAAGAGATAACAAGGAACCAGGCCAAGTAGGGCCTAGACAGGTGTGTTCGAACAGGGGAGAGACGTTAGAGGTTACGATAGAAGTCCACTCTGTTGGTCATGTGAAGAATGGATTGCAAATGGTGGGCAGGGGTCAGAGCTGGGGCAGTGCTAGTGGAGAGACTGTAGTGACTTGGACTGTGGAGATGTGACAGTGGAGATGGTGAGAAAGTACCTGTTCAAGATGCATTTTGAAGGTGAAGCCAATAGGAGTTGCTGTTGGATTGGATTTGGTGATGGAGTCTGAGAAAAAGGTCTGAGCAACTGGGTGAATAGAAACATTATTTACTGAAATGGGTAAGACTGGAGGAGGAACAGGTCTTGAAGGGGAAAGTAGTATTACCGAAAGTTCGGTACTTGTCCCACCTGCGGCCCATCGAAGAACAGGACAAGCGGTTTGAGGAAAAGGAAAGAGTTTATTAATTTGCTGGCAAATGAGGAGTATGGCATACTCTGGTCTTAAAGTACCATCATCCTCCCTGTAAGTAGAAATATGGAGCTTTTAAAGGGAGTTTTCAGCTCCAGCTGTTGCTGTTTAACTAGCTGTAGCTGTTTAACTAGCATCTCTGGTGAAGACCATCTCTTGATCTCTGCTGGGAAATTCCATTGAGCCATCTCCTGTGGTACAAAAAACAAAGGACACTCCCCTGTCCCTCTGATTACTGGCCTTGGGCAGGAATGCAGGTTTGAATTCCCAGAAAGGGTGAGGAGGTTTTAAAGAGACAGCTTGTAAAAACATTTTTGCTCTTTTTCAGGCCTTTGCCTCTGTTACAGTAAGAGTTAGGTTGCTGAGATGCTAAGTTTGAGATATCTGCTCATGACCAAGCGGAGATGTCAAACAGGCAGCCAGATGTGGAGGCTGGAGTGGAGGACACGTCAGGGATGAGATGGTAATTTGGGAGTCACAGTGCATAAATGGTAGAGAAAGTCACAGAGTTGGAGGAGGTCACTTAGGGCATGCACATGCCTAGAGACAATGTCCAATGCCTAACCCGGGAGCATTCCACTGCAAGAGAACTTGAAGGTGAGCAGAATTCAGCTAACACTACAAAGGGGAGGCCCAGGAGGTCGGAGGTAATCAGAAGACTGCAACCAGGAGAGGATAGTGTTTCCACAGGAAGGAAGAAGGTGTGATCAGCAGTGGCAATTCCAATGAACTTGGATGAGGACTGTGATCAATTGAACATTGGATCCGGCAACATGTGTTTTTCAAAGGACATGAAAGGCTGATTGGAAAGAAAATAGGAGGAGAGGAAGAGGAGGCAGTAAGGAGAGTCAGCTCTTGAATTCTTCTTTGAATGGAAGTGTTAGGCAGACAGCTAGGGACCTCTGGCCCCTCCTGGGGACAAGGTGGCTGACTGCCACACCTGGAAGAGGAGGGAACACCCTGTGAATCTACCAATCAGCGCATCAACTGCAAAAGAATGCAGAGGACTCTTTACCCCTGGGCCAAGCAGCATAGGTATAATGGAGTCTGGAAGGTGACTTAGGACAATCTAAGGCTAACTATCATGTCATTAGCTTAAATCTACATTGTGGTTCACTCCCCCAAATGGGCTTTCTGAGAGGCTCATGGGAGATCCACATGCACAATAAGACTCAGGTCATGTAACTCCCAACTGTCTATCAAGGTGGTTCCATGATGACATCTGAATCACAGGGGCGTCCCTATCTGGACAGTATAAAACAAGACCCACGCCATAATCAAGATCTCTTTTGCTATGACAAGGGGTCTGTCATAATCTGTGGCGTATGTATCTTACTCTGGAAACCTACATCTTGCCCTTGCTCTATAATCCTATCTTGCTCCCCCTCAATAAATTTCACCATGCACTTGCCTTACATTGGTGTGTCTGGTCATTCTTTGGCCAAGAACACACCAAGAACTGAGAACACAGAAGATTGCCAAACCCACAGACGCAGAGAAATCGGACAGAAGCTGGAGGTGACAGGGGATCAAGGGAGGAATTTTTTGCAAATGGGAGATGTTGCAGCATGTTTGTTTGCTGATGGGAATAATTCAGTAGAATAGAAAAAGTGATGATGTAAGAGAGTCGAAACAAATCCCAGAGCAAATAATACCATGTGTCAAAGCTCTTGGACCCCAGGGTGTGAGCTCCCCACTCTTCCCCATCTGCTTCACTCACACCTGGAGTGCACAGAATTGTTATCAAGGGTCCAAGATCTAGAGCAGGTAGGTGGCCACCATAGGCAATGCATGTACTCAAATGTCCAAATTTCCCTTGTAAATTATTACTTTATTATATCATGACATTTAGCAACAGGATTTTAGATTTCATTCTTGTTTATATTCTTCAATATGTCCCTTTAAAAGCTCTGACTTGGGCAGTGCAAAGGCAATATATGTAACCTAAACGTTTGTACCACCATAATATTCTGGGAAAAAAAAAATCTAAAACAGCAGGAAAAGGACCACATTGGACCAGGGTTGGGGGATAACTCAGGTTTCAATAGCGACACCTAGTGGCAGTGAATTGCACTAGCTGAAAAGAATTGAATTCCTGACTGAGCCAATTTTCCATTTTCTTCTCCCCTCAGGTGACAGTATCCGGGACTGACTGCCTTGTACTGAATAAACATCCCTAATGGTTCCTGGAGTCATCTGAGGAGAGAAGTCCCTAGAGAGAGGAGGAAACCACTTTGCTGGTGGACTGGATGGGGACCCAGAGTCAAAATTTGAGTAATAAGGATGAACTGTTTATTCATCTTCAAATTTGCTCTTCTGATTATTTGGAGGGTTGGGTTCTCCCTGACCTGAATTTTCCGAGGAGCAACTTCTGTTGTTATAACAATTCTTTGGCTATGTAAACTCAGACAAGGGTCAGAACAGACTGTGGCCACTAGAGAATCTCACCTTATGGGTTTGAACAATAGAGAAAGGGCAGTAGTAGATGTTTGGTTCCAATGATCTGAGTTGGCTTTTAATTTATAGCTTCTCCCAAGGCCCATAAAGAAGCACCACAGTCAATTTTAAAGGCACCTTTAAATTTCATCTTTTCTGACAATAGCTTGATGCTACCAAAGGTCCTCAGAAATCTACAGTTCCCCAGATGCAATGACTCATACAATCCCATTAGTGTCAGGGACACATCATATTCCCAGCATTTATTTTAAAAATGAAAAGAATAAACTGCACAAATAGATGAAAACATCCAAAATAGCAAAGGGGGAAACTCACACAGCTGAAAAAATGTTTCTGCCCTGAAGTATTAAGCAAAATAATATCATAAAAAGTCCTTATACACATGGGAATATTATAGGAATTAGAGGATAAATAAAATTCACTGGTTGGACTTGCAAATCAATTTCCCTGTTGGATTCTGATACAAATAAAACATGAAGCAAAGTGCCAGTAACTGTCTAGATTTGCCATAGTTTGGATTTTCAAGTTCTTTGTGAAAACAGAATTTTTTTCATTGTCTGGACTCTACAGGAGACCCCTCCGTGGATTATCTGATTATGATTATATGGAAGCATTTTTATAACTCTGTAAATTGTAGATTACTGATAGCAACTGCAAAATAATTCTTATCTATAGATGTGTAAATCATGTCCTGTCTAGTTGAGGTTCAACTGACTTCTTTCTTCCACAGAGGAAGAGGCCAGTTTTACTTCCATTTGCACACTCATTTCAATATTCCTGATCTGTAAATATGTCTGTTTTTCAACTTCTCCCTTAAACTGGTTGTAAGACCCTTACAGTTTCCTCATTAGTAATATCTCTAATATACATTTTCATTTTTACAACTGTATTTATTTCATGATTCTATCCTATTTTGAAAATTATTTTTTAAAAGTGGTCGTTTTTGAAATTATCAAAATAATTATTTTGAAAATGATCTTTTTGAAAATTTTCATTGTTTTGGTCTTTTTTTTAAGTTCTTACCTGCTACTTCTATTTTATGTTGCCTTATTATATTTTATATAGCTTTTAAGTTGCCTTAAAGTTTCTGAAATAAGTTCAGGTATAAATGAATAAGTAATAAGTACTTAATAATGAAAATGTCCAGGTGATCTCTAAGGTTCTTTCTTACACTGATATTCTATAATATTCTGTGCATCTGGGAATAGGAAGTTCAGAAGTAGAGCTTCTTGTCTCATATACTTTTTAAAAAATTGTGGTAAAATATACATAAGATAAAATTTACCATTTTAATCCTTTTTAAGGTATATACTTTTTAAAAAGGTATAATATGAGAGTTCTCTGAGAAAATACAATTGACCCAGGAAAAAGCCATGTTTTAGCCATGTCCCAAGTTTGGAATTTGATCTGTTTGGACATTTATTTGTCACTGGGTTCTCCATGAGCTAGCCCATTTTCACAGTTTGGAACAAAGTGCATTGATAACCTGCTCCACTTGGATATAGAGAGCATGGATTACCCTGCTTCCTACTGTCACTATTTGAAACCACATATCCTTGATTCAAATAAACTTTTGAAAAGGAAACTCAGTAATGAAATTCCTTGTATTTCCCACACCACCTGTGGTAATCGTTCAGCAGGGAAGAAAAACAAAGTAATCAAGTTAATACAGGAGACTCATGGTATATGCTGACTTTGATAGTCTTTGATTTAGGAAGTTGGGGGGAAAAAATTGGGGGAAGAGACTAGTTTCAAATTGGCCAGGGTTTTTCATCATCTGTATAACTCAACACAGAAAAAAGTCTGAGCAGTTTTATAAGAGAACTTGGAGAGGTTGCTTTCTTTTGCAATCGAAAGGAATGAAAAGAATGCTTCCTTTTTATTTACTTACTATTTAAATAGCTCATGTGATAAACACAAAGCTGCCCTTGCCTGGAGGTAGCCAGGCTGGGGAGCTCAGCCACCTTGGGCCCTGACCTCCCTTGGAGGATAGAGGGTATCAATTTGTCAACACACCTGTAACCATTCACAGCAGGTGAGTGAAGAAACCGTATCTTGGCGATGCAGTGTGATTGATGAGAATATAGCCTTTAGAGTGTCTAGATTTATGGCATGCTATTTTCTTCCTCTCTTCTTGTTCAACCATGAAGCCAATGCCACATATTTTTGATCTTTCTTACGACAGTACCCTTTTTCATGCTACCAATTTTTGCATTATTAGAGTGGGTTCAACTACTATAATAAACAAAACCAAGATTTAACAGCTCAAATAAAATACAAGTTTCCATCTCTATCAGTCCGGCAAGATATTCCAGGATGGTGGTGCTCTCCTCCATGTGGTGACTCAAGGACTCAGGTTCTTCCATCTGCCTGCTCCACCACCGGGTTCCGGTCAACAACTCAACTCTCTAAACTGTCTTCTGCATGGCACCAGAACTATCTCCTTAAAACATACTTTGATCATGACTCTTGCTCTTGAACTATACAGAATATTTAGCAGAGATTTCAGATAATATGAAGGCTACATAATAATGTAGAGAGATGTTTATGATAAGAGAATAAAACTATGGGTGCTTTTTTCTTCAAAATGTTTTTTTCCCCTAATCAAGTCAGAAAAAAAGAAAAACCAAAATTAGCAACAAAAGAAAGTGAGATTGTAAGAACACATTGAAACATCTTTTCACCTTAAGTTCTTCAAAAGTTGTCTTCTTTACTCTGTAAGACATTATATAGCAAAGGATCAATTTAAAAGTCAGAATTACTGAGCACTTTCCCTGTGCTTTGTGTCATATTTGGTGCTATGATGCATGTAGAAGACAGGGTCCATCCCTCTGTGTGTGGGACTTATAAGTGTTCAGATTGTTGAACAGCAGATTTCCACAGGTGACAAGTAGCCTGAGCTGAGAGGGTGTCTTTCTTTCTTTCTTTTTTTTTTTAGAGATGGATCTCGCCATGTTGCCCAGGCTGGTCTCAAACTCCTAGCCTCAAGTGATCCTCCCACCTTGGCCTCCCAAAGTGCTAGGATTACAGGTGTGAGCCACCATACCTGATCTGAGAGGGTGTTTTAGTCTAAATTTCCCCTAAAAGTAGAGCCTTAAGACAAAACCTTGCAGGAAGATGGTTTATCTTTGGAAGTGGTTCCAAATGGGAGAGGGAGGGACTGTGGAGAGCGAAGCATGTTATCAAGATGACCACCACTTTGGGAACCGAGGCCAGGGCATTCTGCTGGGGACCTCGGGGGAGCTATGTGACACGTGTCTCAGAATTGTCTGCTGTAAAGATAGAAGAGGACTGCATTTATGCACCGCCCTCTCACTCTCTTTGGGGAAGGGTTGCTTCCTAAACCGATAACTCCCTGGTGCTTCCAGGTCTGCCCAACTGTCCAAATGGCAGAGTGGTCACCCCTCTGGTATCAGAGAGCCTGGGGCAGAAAGCGAGAGATAAACAAGGTCACACCTGCATGGCTTGCTGGAGCAGTGGCTGGCATACAGTGGTGAGACAAGAAGGTACGAGTGAGGCCTGGAGGTATATGACATGGGAGCTGGGAGAGGAGACACTACAGGTGCTTTGCTCATAGCATCTCTTCTGCTCTGTGACAGCAGCTTCTCCTCCACCTTCTGAATGGGATAGTTCTCATTTCTTAGAGGGTCTCCCTCCGTTACTGTCTTCTCCCTTCCCCAGACCTTTTTTCTCTGGTATTCTGGAAGTTAAAATCTGGCCCTATAATTTTCTCTCCAAAAAGAGAATCTTTTTCTAGTACCTGGGTGGACCAGTTTTTTTGAATTTTATATCTGCTTCATCATGGACTTAAGGCAAGAAAATGACCCCTGGGGAACAAATGAGGAGGAAGAGGGAAAAGCAATGTAATATAGAGCTGAGCATCCACGAAGCAGACAGTAGGGAGCCACTGAAACCTCTTGCATAGGGAACGAGTGGTTAGCTGTGTGACCCCCTGAACAAGTCATTTTTGCCTCTCTGGACTTTCAGCTTCCCTCTCCAAAGTGAGTGGGTTGAACTATCTAATCTATAGACTGCCGTGGGCCTACAACTCTGTTTGCTGTAGAGGAGGGAGGTGATGAAGGAAGGGGAGCAGTGTTCAGGGTGGATGACGTGTGGACAGCCCAGTGTCAGGAGGGCCAGATGAAGATCGTCCTGGGAGGTCAGGCTCCATGGGATGGGTGATTGAGAGACTGCTGAAAGCAGAGTCCCATTGGACCCAGAGCCAGAAGATCCTGGTCCTCGTCCTGGCTCATTGGCCATAGATGAGTTGGGGAGCTTTCCCCAAACAAAGGGTAAACAAAGAACATTGTCATTCGTGGAATCTGGGAGGGAAAATAACAAATGGACAGGTCAGGAGAAGCAGGGCCTACGGAGAGAAGTAGTTCAGACATGCCAAGTGTGAAGGAGCAGAGGGAATGGAGATTGGATTGGGTGAGAAGAAATAATCATTTAGGAGATTTAGAGGTTGTTCATTCATCACAACATTGTGAGCTTCTCCTACTCATGAAGCATCAGTTAGATGGGTCATTTAAGTTGGCAGATGCAAAGGGTTTGGGCGTGACAGAGGAAGAGGCAAGAGAAGGAATTTTAGGGACCGCCCAAGGCTAGGGATTGGGATGAGGACGGAGGGGGTGGGGGCACCTTGGAGTGATTAGAGAAGCAGGGATAAGAAAAGAGAAACCAACAGAGACGTTTAAAAAAGGATGCCCACAGTGCCAAAGCCACAGAGACTTTCAACGGGGCACAAAAAGTTTGATTTGAGGGAGCAGTTTTAGGAGGTGCCGTTGTGAAGGCAGCCTTGTACTCCCTCTGCTAAGTCTTTCACAATATTTTATGTAAAATATGATGCTTTGTGAAAATAAAACATTTTATAAGAGGCTATAGCACATAATGTCTTTTATGTTTCCAGAATCAAAGATTTTCAGATCAAGGAGGAGAAATCTACGGCTAATAGAGGTAGATCTTACAAAATGAGACTATCAACCAAAATTTCTCTCAACACAAAAATCACTAATGAAATAAATCTTACTTGTCAAGAGCCAACCACAATAACATTTTCTTTGCTGTTATTTTTTTAGTCATAATTTGTCCTTAGAGGTGAGCACAGCTGTGGCAAATAAAATTAATTAAGTGGAAAACTGAAACTGCCGTATAACCCTGAGACTCTATTTTATGATCTGCTCAAATGGGAGAAGCTTCCTCTTTCCGGGACAGACCTTTCATCATTGTTGTCATCTTTGTCATTATTATTTATGAAATGAGACTGAAGTTTCAGGATACCCTGAGACAGAGACTGACCAAAAGGAGGCTATGATCCCTTTCTTCTAGACAAAACGCAGAGCCAAATATTACCCCGACGACATCAGCTCTGCTCCTGCTCTCTGTCAGAAAGAGCCAGTCATAATTACCCAAACAGCCCAGAACACCAGAACCTGGTGGGACAAAGGGGTGGGACTGTCCCCACTCCAGGCCACACTGAGCCTCTGTCAATGTGAACGTTTGACTGTTCTGAAAAGGGGAAGTGTTTTGTTCCCTTTAAATGCTTTCTTCAGGGCAGAAAATGTGAGCAAAAAAGAATCACCCAGTCATAGCTCTCAGAAACAATGATGAGTAACATTTTCTTCTTTAATAGAAATATTAAAAAATAAGCAGCATGATATTTTTACAGATAAATTCTTCATAGGAAAATTGCAAATATCACAAGTATTCTCCTCTGTGTAACAATCCCACAGTCTGTGTTCTGGGAAGGTACACACAGATATTGGCAATACTTCCCTGGAGAAAATTAGACTGTGCTGAAGAAACTTCTTATCTGACCGATAATACAATCTATATTATATGTGTATTACATGATAGTTCATATTAATATATTGAATTATATTTATTATATTTATACATTATTCATTATTATATTTATGTTCTTTACATTGAACATAAATATACATTTTCTGTTTATGTTATATACATAATTATATTAATATAATCAGGGCCTATAGTTGGTCAGCTGATCAAAATTTAAAGGGGAGAATCATTAAAATCGATACATACATATCTTCAAAATTTTATTTTATCGTGTAGCACATAAATGTACATTTACTTTGCCAACTGTTTGATGCAGAGCCAGAGCTTTTCCTTGACTGTCATCTGTTGCCTTGTGTACTGTAATCTCTCTACCAAATATCACTTTTATAATGCATCATTTGTGATTTCTAGTTTTCTTTCTTGAAGTAGAAGCCAGGACTTAAAAATACCTTTAAAACAATCAGAACACAGAAAGCTTATAAATTTTTCCTGCTCACTCCAAAATTTTAGAGTCAATTTGACCATTCCTAATATATTTTTTAGTGACTCATTTTTATTACTGTAAGAGGAAAATTCTCTTCCAAACTAATTTTTACATTTTTAAATGGAAGTTTATACACTAAGACACTATATAGATTATCATCCATTTGGTGAAAGAAAAATTCATGTAGCCTAAATAAAAAGTAGCATTTCAAGGGAATATTACATAGTCATTAAGAATTTTTACAATTATAATGTCATAGAAAGTGCTTATTATAAAACAAATGAAAAATAGGACAGAAAATTATACATGTAGTATGATAAAATTATTTTTAAAACACTATATATTGAAAAATAATATAAGGAAATTCAATTAAATATCAATGGGCATTGTGTTTGCTAGAAATTAAAGTGATTTTTTTCTTCCATGTACTTTATTTTCCTGCTTCCTTTGTGATAAAAATAGTATTGTTTTAAAAAATAACATTTTGTTTAGCATTTTTTATTTTATCAATGTCTTTCACAAGTTGCATATCATATTTAGAAATGCAGCAATCCTGTGTCATAAGTAGGGCAGGAAATATTAGTTCCAATATACAAAAGAGGAAACTGAGGGTCAATAGTTTGTCCAAGGTTACATAAAGTGTCCCTGTATAATTGACCCATGAAGAGTAGATAATGTTTTTAAATGCCCATGAGACTTCATATCAAATTAAAACTATGTCCATGAATTCATTATGATTAAACCTATGTCCATAAAGTCATTTGGATTATCATCTTATCATCAAACAAGAAATGGAATGATCTTATGAGTCACCACTAATTTCAGCGGCAAGACTTTCAGGAACAGAGAGCAACCTCTTGACAAGTGCTTCAGTATGTTTGAGCTCCCATATGTCTTAGCTCACTTAATTTTCACAGTTTTATAAAATGAGTGTAATTAGTCCCATTTAATAGATAAGAAAGCAGAGGTTTAGCCAGGTTAAGCAATTGCCCAAGGTTACACAACTAATAAGTAGCAGCTGGGCTTGGACGCTAGGTCTTTTGTTCCAAGCTCAGAAGTTATTACATCTGTTACACCACCGCTGCCCCTCACGGCCACACAGCCTCTCCTCTCTTCTTCTGTTCCACACGACACTAGCATGTGGTTATCCACTAGCCAGGCACAGTGCTCTCTGCCAAGGACACTTTCCCATATCGCTGTGGTAGCTCATTGCCCACCAAGGTTCTGGTGACGGGGAAACAGAGCAGAAGCTAACCAGCATTTCCCGCTGACTCTTCAGGCCAGGGCCTGGGGACCTGAGTCAGTGGCTCCAAGAACCACTACAGCCTTTCTCGTGCTACCAGGCTTTTTAGGGACTCTACCCATTACCTCTTCATCATCCACCACCTTCTTCGCTGGGAGTCTCACTTATAGTGCCTGCCAAGACTTAAAACATTTTTTAAAACTATGTTTTAATTATAAAAATGGAATTACTAAGTGGTAATTAAAATTAAACAATAATCACTATAATTAAGTAAAACATTTTAAAGTCTAATTTAGTTACAAAATCCAATATTTGCTCATAAGTGAAACAACTGTAATATATATTTTATATACACACACATATAGTATATGAGAACAAATATATATTTTTTTATTTGTGCAAATTTATGGGGTACGTGAGAAATTTTGTTACATGTGTATAATGCATAGTGATAAAGTCAGGGTATTCAGGGTGTCCATCACCCAAGTACAGTACATTTTTGTTAAGATAGTCATCCTACTCTGCTATCAAACACTGCATTTATTTCTCCTAACTGTCTGTTTGTACTCTTTAATCCACTTCTCTTTATTCTCCCCCCCTTCCCAGGCTCTGTTATCTATTTTTCCTCTCTTTACCTCCATGTGTTTAAACTTTTTAGCTCCCACATATAAGTGAGAATATACAACATTTCTCTTTTTGTGCCTGGCTTATTCCACATAAGATAATGACCTCCAGTTCCATCCATGTTGCTGCAAATGACAGGATGTCATTCCTCTTTATGGCTGAATAGTTATTCCATTGTGTATATGTGCCACGTTTTCTTCATCCACTTATCCATTGATGGACATTTCAGTTGATTCCATATCTTTGCTATTATGAATAGTGCTGCAATAAACAAAGTACAGGTATCCGTTTGCTATATTGATTTCTTTTCCTTTGGGTAGATACCCAGGAATGGGGATTGCTGGATTGAGTGGTAATTCTATTTTTAGTTTTTTGAGAAATCTCCATACCGTAAAAAAAATATTAATTTGCCTGCAAATGAGGAGAATGGCAGACTCTCATCTTAAAGTACCACTGTCCTACCTATATGCAGAAATACAGTGTTGTTTTTTGTTTTTTTTTTTTTTTTTTGAGACAGAGTCTCACTCTGTTTCCCAGGCTAGAGTGCCGTGGCATCAGCCTAGCTCACAGCAACCTCACACTCCTAGGCTCAAGCAATCCTCCTGCCTCAGCCTCCCGAGTAGCTGGGACTACAGGCATGCACCACCATGCCCAGCTAATTTTTTCTATATATTTTTAGTTTTTCAGCTAATTTCTTTCTATTTTTAGTAGAGATGGCATCTCGCTCTTGCTCAGGCTGGTCTTGAACTCCTGAGCTCAAACAATCCACCCGCCTCGGCCTCCCAGGGTGCTAGGATTACAGGCGCGAGCCACCGTGCCCAGCCAATACAGTGCTTTTAAAGGGAGTTTTCAGCTTCAGGCTATTGCTGTTTAACTATAGCATCTCCAGTGAAGACAATCTAGTGACCTCTGCCTGGAAAATTCTGTTGAGCCATCTCCTGTGCTATAAAGAACAAAGGACTCTCCCTCTGGACAAAATCTGCAGCAGGTCCCATGATCTCTTTGTTCCACTGCAGCCCCAGATGACGGGAACTCATGCTGGCCCGAGCACCTTGGCAAGGTCCTGCAAGCTCCCTGCTGGAGTTTCTACACTGTGGGGCTGATGGAGGGTTCCAGAAGAAGGGTCATGGCAGCTGGGACAGTGAGTGGGCACCAGGAGGCTCAGGCTGGAGCTGTTTACCAACCGGTACAGAAAGATGTAAATATTTTGATGACCGGCTCAGCCATGGTGTGGACTGGCTCAGTATCAGCTTTACTCTTAGGGAATAAAAAATCCTCTGGTCATGTCTAGGGCCAGAGACTATGTATAGAAAATTGCAGTGATAGAAGGAGAAGAGACCCTGAAGCTGCTGAGTACTATGACACAACATTCAGCCCTTATCTTTCATGAGATGGGATAACACACCCTCCCAAGTGTGCCACTTGCAGCCTAACTACATCTGACTTACTGTTTCAGGATCCTACTTACCCACCCGCCCCCAGGCTCTGACGGATTTCACCCATCGCTGTTACCAACATCCATAAGCACACTGCTTTATTTTCTTATTGTTAAGGGGCTCCAAACATTTCCAACGGCAAGATGTATGTATGTCTAATTCAACTTCTGGAGACTGAAACTTGACTACAACAGCAACCTTCATATGCCATAATATATGCACATTGATGCACTTAGTAAGGCTTCCCTTCACCCCAGCCTCTTGGAATGTACGAGATATGCCTGTTAAATATCATAATCCTTTTTACTCTGAGTGCCTTTTCCCCTGGAGCCTTGCAAGTGCTCTCCACATAATGGCCTATTTTTAAGAGTCCCCTTGAGACTGGAAATGGCACTCGGGCCTTAAATCTAAGGACAGCATCAGAGCCGGTCCACATGTCAAACATTTCTAATATGATCAGAAGGGAGGCCTGAAAAAGGCACTCCTCTTACCCTTGGTTTCTTCTGTGCCCTAGGCAAGTCCTGATTTAGAAGATGCCCGTCTAACTCAAGTGTCAGGTGCAACTGCTGCCAACGCATCTGACTGCCAGATGATGCTTAACATCCCTGAAGTAGGCACAGGACTTGACCCCAGGCTTCTCTGGATACATGTGTGGTGTTTCACAGATTCAAAAGGAGAAGAATAAAGAACGAAGACTGGAAATCTTAGACTTATGAAAAATAGGAAGAATCATACATGTCTTTCTCTTTAAATATTAACTATTTTAAATGTGTAATTTTAAGGCTGTGTTAATCCTGCGTGACAGTGCTCACAAGGCAAACTTCCTTTCCTTTCTTAATTCTGTTCCCGGACTTCTTTCCATCTATTAGCTAAAGCCAGAGGCGAAGTTCCATTGAGTATTCCGTGCACTGCTAAAAATCCCATGATTCACGCGGTGGGTGGTGCCGAAGTAATTGCTGATCTGGTGATGGGTGTTACTTTTGCTACTGGGTTGTGAATTTCTAACTCTTGAGATGTCAGGCAAAAGCACTGGTGAGAGAAGAGAGAGGATAAAAGGACAGAGAATCTGAGATTTCTTTTTCTCTGGAAGCCTTTTCTGTCTTCGTGCCACAGGGAACAGCTGAACCATCAAAAACCCATTTATAATTAGTGTTAGTGAAACCGGGAGCTTTGGGGAGTATTGGTCCGGAACAAAGGCAGGAGTGGTAAATCTTGATAAATTTCACAAAAGGGAAGACACAGGATTTTCAAAAGCTGACATACAGCATGTCATATTAGTCACTAAATTCATATGGTTCTATTTAAGGTAATTGTTTTTTTGTTTTTGTTCACAGCATCAGAACATAATTTAAGGTAATTTTTAACACAAATGTTACAAGGTAAATTCCTTTTAAAAAGAAACTATACACACACACACACACACACACACACACACACACGGGGGGGAGGGGTAGGAATGTACTTTTTTTCTGAAAATTACCAGGGCCACAGTATGTCACTGGTTTATATCATGATAGTTAACACCTGATCTGTGAGAGAACTCAGAGTGTGACGGGCCCACTAGTCTTGAGCATTTTCTCCAGCTGATGTAGCCACCAAAGTGAAATGCATCCGTCTCCTATGCTTTGCCAGGGACAAAGAGGGGCCAGTGCGAGCCTTGGAAGAGCGATGCTGGAGCTGCGCGTGGAGGGGACTGGTCAGCACGTGAACTCACACAGACCACCGTCCGAGTCTCCACCGGAGCTTTCCTCCCCCAGCTGCAGTGCCGCTAGAGAGGCGATTTGGTTTTCCCTTTTGCAGTGAGACCCAACTGGCTGCAAGGTACTCATTCTGCATTTATTGCTCAAATGCAGGCAAATCAGTCTACTTACCTGGTCTCAAAATGTTGTGGTCTAAGATTTCGCTAATAGAAACTTCTGCATAACAAATATGGAAGTTCCTGGGACTTCGTGGCTTTCAGGTGCAGGGGAATAGAGCATGCTGTACTTAATCAGGGTTCGATTATATAGGTCTGTACATTTACAAAATTATTTTTTACCAACATCATAGTAATTGGGAGGCAGCCTTGTTTGGTCAGAAAAACATAGCTTTGAAGTCAAGCAGAGCTGTATTTTAACTCCGGTGCTGCCACTCAGGAGCTCTGGGGCCTCAGGTGCTGAGTACTTTACCCCTCTAACCTCCACTCCTCACTGGCAAGTTCAGGCGATGGTGCCCAGTGGATGGGGTTGCTATGAAGCGTGAGAGACAGAGAGAGGGAGGTACTATATTCAAGTTCTTAGTTGAGTGGCTGGCCCAAGGAACACACTTTGAGAATCACTGAGCTAGAGACAATTATAATCTTATCATATTTAGTCTTCTTAAACAGGACATAAACTTTCCATTTATACTGATGTGTCTTGCTTTTATTTTCTATCTTCTGCTAGGATTTAAAAATTACCTCCTTGGCAAAATCTCCTGTCTTGAATTATTGATGCTTTTTTCCCCATTACGAGTGGAATTTTTAGTCATTATAAATTTTAACTTGGTGTAGAAATGCAATTGATTAGTGTGGATTTCTCTTACATCCTGTAACTCTGACTAACTTTTTCATTGCCTTCATTTTGTTGTGGTTGTCGACTTTCCTAAGTGAGTTAACAATAGTGGAACAGGTGCAAGCACATACAATCAGAAAACAACTTTAATCCTTTCCCCCACTGCCTGCAAAACACGCCCTGTGGGACTTGCTCCTTCCCTGACTCTGGACAAAATCTGCATCAGGTCCCATGATTTCTTTGTTCCTGCCACAGCCCCAGATGATGGGAACTCATGCTGGCTGGAGTGCTGCTCCCTGCTGGAGTTTCTACACTGTGGGGCTGATGGAGGGTTCCCGGAGAAGGGTCATGGCAGCTGGGACAGTGAGTGGGCACCAGGGGGCTCAGGCCGGAGCTGTTTACTAACCGGTACAGAAGGATGTTAAGTATTTTGATGATCGGTCCAGCCATGATGGTGTGGACTGGCTCAGTATCTATCAGCTTTACTCTTAGGGAATAAAAAAATCCTCTGGTCATGTCTAGGGTCAAGTCACTAATTAAAATTTGATCTCCTGTATTAGTTAAAATGCTAATCTTCCCCCACCCCCTTTTTTTTTGGAGACAAGGTCTCGCTCTGTCACTGTGGGTAGAGTACAGTGGGGTCATCAGAGCTCACCATAGCCTCAAACTCCTGGGCTCAAGCGATCCTCCCACCACGGCCTCCCAGAGTGGTAGGATTACAGGTGTGAGCCATCGTGCCCCGGCCCAAAATGCTAATCTTTACTCAAGAGGAAAGCCTTTCCTCTACCCCAATTTGAGGAAAGGAGGGAAGATCAGCTTCCTCTCTGCTTCCTGGCCTGTCCCTTCTGCTTCTCTTTCCCAGACGCCGGGATGACTCTGGCAACCGCACAGTTGACGGGCTGAGGAATGGGGGAGGCAAATGATTAGAGCCAGGAACAGTGGAACTTCACAGACGCATGTAAGCTGGCACTGGTGATTATTCTGCAGACGGAGGTGGCAGGATCGAATGTTGACACCGCCACCCACTGGGCGCAGGATGTAATGCAGCACTAGGTCAGCAGCTTTCTCCCCTCAGCGGGCAGTTGAGGTCGTGGAAGCATGAATATCAAGGAACTTGTGAACTCTGCTTTGGGTTCAGAAAGGTGGCAGGTACCACCTGAGTTGGGAATGCCCCACAATACCTCCTCTCTAGTCCAGCTCTTAAACCTTTTATCCTTGTAGGATTCTAGTTTCTCACTTTCAGATCCCTTTTCTCACGGTATTCAAAATCTGGAAAGGAAATTCAGGGGCGTGTGGCCCAGCTCTCTCATTTTGCAGATGGAAAATCAAAACCCCAAAGAGGTGGCATATGTTGCTCAGGTCCCAAATAAGGGAAATGAGTTGCCCAAGGTTGGGCTGGAGCCAGGAGTTGGGGTGCTCCCCCAAGAGGCAGAGAATTCTAGGCTGAAGGAACAGCATAGTCAAGCGCACAGGGGCACGACCTCGCTGTGTGACCTCAGGCAGATCACTCGTTTTCCTGAGGCCTCCATTTCCTCATCTGTCAATGGGGGATACATAACTTGGAAGTCCTCAGTGTTGTTGTGAAGGGTAAACAAGACGTACACATGAAGCAGCTGAGACACCACCTGGCACAGAGTAAGCTGGCAATGAGTGCTCCCTGGGATGATGACGATGGCTCGAAGTCATTTAAGCCATTTTTAAGTGCACAACAATGATGATGGTGGTGGTGATGATGAGGAGGACCAAGATGTTCGCACTTAATCAACGGCATGCAGCTTAGAGTGGCTGGAACACTGGATCAGGTAGGGAATGGGGACAGGTGCAGTCAAGGAGGCAGGTGACAGGACCCCTGCTTTCCCTGCAAGCCTGCCCAGCCTATCCCCAAATTGTGGTCATCCTTTTGGTCTACTTTCTCCAACCCTGCTGCAGGATCTGCTGAGAGCTGCCGCAGCAGGTCACGGACCTTGCTGACTGGTCATCTGCCAGCTCACACTCTCACTTCACATAGGTCTTAACTGCTGCTTAAAAGGCTTTTTACTCATCTCTGGTTAGCTGTATGATTCCCAAAGGTCTGCACCTTCTGACACACCATGCCCCCTAATCAACCGCTTCTCTGCAATTAGGGAAACCATCTGATTTTTGTTCCCTCAACTTCCCTCTTTTCCATCTCAAAACTCAAGCAATCCACCCTTTCTTCTACTTCAGAAATACTCTCTCCTCCCCCATCCTTTTTTCCCTCTCACTTTTCTAGAAGAGGAGATATCTTTTCTCTTCCAAGGAAACGTCTTGACTTGTGTTTCTGACGCCAGCCCTTCCCACCTCCTCTGGCACCTTCTTCCATCTTTCCTCGATGTTGTATCTTTCAGCCACTCTCTCTCTTTTCCACTTCCCCAGGGTTCTCTATTCTATAATACCTTTCTGAATCTTTCTGTAGGAGATAATCTGAAATTGAAAAAAAAAAGATGCATGATACATGGAAAGAGAAGTTCACAGTAATGTTCTTATAACAAATAACCCAAATACCCAGCAATGGAAGTAAAGTTCAATAAATGGTGATAGATTCATTCATGGATATGTCATATAGCCATTAAAAGTAATGGTGATAATATTTTTTAGAGAAGAGAGAGAGTAGTATAATGAAACTCCTTGTACCTTTTACTTGGCTTCAACAATTATCAGTTTGTGGTAATTGTTTCATCTTGTCCAATCTTGTTTCATCTGTTCTCCACCCCCTACTCCCAGCCCAGCCACTATATTACTCTGACACAAATCCCAGACATCACGTAATTTAATCTGTAAATATTTTATTGTAACACCTGAGAAAATAAAACAACTTTTTTTTTCAATTTTTTTTAAGCCAAATTTAGCAGTGGGGGGTTGATAAAACAACTTTTAATATCATTGAGTATTCAGTCACTGTTCACATTTCCCTAATTGCTTTATAAGTTTTAAGTTAGTTTGTTTGAATTAGGATCCACATAAAATCCACACGCTGCAATTGGTTGATATGTTTCTAAGTCTTCCAACAATAACCTCCCCCTGTCTTTTTTGTTATTGTTGTTCTTACAGTTTTTTTAAGAAGTATGTCACTTGTCCTCTAGAGTTTCCCACAGTCTGGATTTTGCTCATTTCTGCCTATGGCGTCATTTCATGTGTTCCCTTGTCTCCTGTATTTCCTGTAAACTGGTGGTTGGAAATGGAGGCTTCACTAGTTTGGGGATAAGTTCTGTAGGCAAGAAGAAGTTGTAGGTGGTGGTCTGTGCTCCTGTCAGAAGACACAGAATATCAGATGTCTGCTCTGTTTTTTCTGGTGTTAGTTGTCATGGATAATCATTGCCCAGATTCATTAATTCACTGAGGATTGGGAAATGGTGACATTCTCTCTTCATGCATTAGTTGGAACACTTTTATAAAAAAAAAAGCTTTTTCTTTATCAACTTTTTGGTTGTCAAGGTAACAGTTGATACAGGAAAGGCAGGACAAATACTTGATCATTTCCCTTTATTTACCGGTTTTCAAAATACTGTGTCAGTTTCCTGGCAGTGAGTTTTGTTTATTTGTCTTAATATCAGTTTGAACTCATGCATTTAAACCTATTTAATGTGTTTCAAATCTGTTGTCATTACTGTGGTAGGCAGACTAATGCTCTTTCCCGAAGAAGTCTATGTCCCCATCCCAAGAACCTGTGAGTGTGTTATGTTACAGGTAGAAGAGAAATGAAGGTTGCAGATGGAATTTAGGTTGTTTACCAGCTGACCTTAAAATAGGGAGAGTATCTTGGATTATCCAGGTGGGCCCAATCTAATCACAGGGTCATTGAAAGTAGAAGAGGGAGGCAAAAGAGGAGCTCAGAGCAATGCAACATGAAGACTCTACCATTGCTGGCTTTGAAGATGGAGGGGGTTGGCCGTGAGCCAAGGAATGCAGCCAGCCTCTAGAAACTGGAAAAGCAAGGAAACAGATTCCCCCTAGAGCCTCCAGAAAGAAAGGCAGTCCTGCTGACACTTGATTTGAGCTCAGTAAGACCTGGGTTGGACTTCTAACCCTGCAGTCCCTAACCTCTGGTCTGCAGACTGGTACTGGTCTGTGGCCCATTAAGGACTGGGCTGCAGAGTTCCACTGTGCCCCCACCCCCACCCCAGTCTATGTCTTCCATAAAACTGGTCCCTGGTGCCAAAAGGTTGGGGACTGTTGTTCTAACCTACAGAACTGCAGCTTTGTGTTGTGTTAAGCCACTGCATTGTGGTAATTTGTTACAGCAGCAATAGAGAACTAACACAGCTACTAGCCTGATTGATGCTTACATTGATCCATCTTTGGCCAATGTTATCCTTTTCAAGTTGGCTTCCAAGTCTTGAGTTTTCCTGCTACTGGTATGACAAGATGTTCTAGGCCCACCTACTGGTAAACTCTTAGCATTTGACTTCTACTCCAATTTCTCTGTCCTTTTTTGAAGCAATCAGTGATTTTTAAACTGAAAAATCTGGTCCTTATCCTTTTTGTCTTCTCTGCAGTATTTGATGCTACTCTTATTCTTTTCCAAATGACATCTATCTTCCCTATGAAGTCACCACAGTATCCTGTTTCATTGTGCTTCTGGATTTTACTTCTTAACCCCTAAAACTGTTCTCAGGCCTCTGTTCTCCTTTCTCCACACTCTTCCTCAGTAATTCCATCCATGCAATAATCCCTCCATGGCAGTGAGTTCTAAGCCTGTATCTTCCTCCCAATTTCTCCTAGAGGCCAATACAGGACCTCATTTCCAACTGCCTGTTGATCGTTGCCACCTGTACTAACAGCCTCCACCTGAAATTCATGGCAAACCCACAGCCTCCACCTGAAATTCACAGCAAACCCTTAACTCTTTGCTATTTTTGCTAATGGTTTTTTCTAACACTCAGATTTAAAATCTTGGTGCTATTTAAAAATCTTCCTTGCCCTAAGACTCTCCTAAAATAAGAAATATAACTGCTACCAAATACAGTACTTATGTACATTTCACTTTTCTTTTGCTATAGGAAACTAGTATTTTTAAAGTTTTGTTCATGAACACTCTGTTCAAGGACACAGGCCCCCACGAGAAGCCAGATCATTGTCAGAGGTTGCTTTGTGAGCATGAAACCAGAGCCCCGGGGGCTGGGTGTTTTGAAGAGTTAATGGTCTCAAGTTAAAACAGGTGGGCCTTATTACGGGATTGCAATACTTGAAGTCTTTGCTAAAGTCCTCCTGCACCTAAGAAATCTTAGGTGGTCCACGCTGATGCCTCTGCAACCTTTCTATGCCCCCGTGCCTGACGTACCTTCTTTTGATTTTTTTAAGAAATGTTAACATCTTTAATTTGGTGACTGGCAAATCTTACAGGCACATAAAATCATAAAATTAACTGAGATGAGTATCTACTAAACCAGAAGTAGATCTAATTAGGATAAAAGCTAATTTATACTTGATATAAGTTGATTTAATACTCGATATAACTTTTAAGAAATATCGCTTGAAAACAGCCATTTGTATACAGCTGCGATGCTAGACGTGGGCGGTCGCCTCCCGTGCATCACTGTGGAGTTTAGCGCCCTCTTGTGTTCACTACGACGCCAAGCACAACTGGCTCGCCGTGATTTGCCAACGGGTATTTTTAAACGCATCTCTGGTCTTATGGGATGTGTTAGAATTTGGCTACCAGTTTTTTAAAGCTGCTGTCACCCTCAGAATCGTGTGTAGACAGAGCCAACTGTAGGAAAAACTGAGAAGGCTGTAACGTTCTTTAGGTCCCTGATTTTCTCTTTCCTCCTCTCTTCAGCACTTTCTTTCCATTTATATTCCCCCCAGAGCTCCCAGATCACATTTGATCCTATAAAATATTATTAAAGCATCTAAATTTAAATTTGTGTAAGTTTTTAGGCTTCCAAAAAGTATTCTTATATATTAAGCATCAAGGTAGGTAGTGGATATTGGTGGAACCAACGAGAACCTCAGCAGCTGCATCAAATCGAGCACGCACTGGGGGCGGAGGGCGGGGAAGAGAAGGACTGCAAGGCAGTTTCCCTTTTTTTGTGATCCTCTAAATGCTACTCTGTGTTCTGGAAGAGCTTGAAAAATGACTCAACATAGGTGGGCGCAAAGACCATGGCCGTTGACAGACCTGGATTTTCAAACCTCCATGCCTGTGCTCACCAGTTGTGCAAATGTGGACAAACTATTTACCCTCCCTGGGCTCTAATTTTCTAATCTGTACAACACTAATAATATCTAGTTCATAGGGCTGTCAGGAAAACTAAATGAGACAACGTATGTAAAATATTAATAGTACATGCAAAATGTATATTTAAAACTCATGTCAAATTTCTAAGAAAGACATAATACTAAAAGGCAAAGTCAGGCTAACATGAAATTGCTTATTGCTGTCCTGAATGAGCCTGAGAGAGAAAAGAACATATTGTTCTGGCGAATGATCATTTAAAAACAAAGTATCATAGCTCTAGACTCCATGAGGAAAAACATTTAATCTCAGAAACAAGTTGGCCTTTTGGTCAAAGGCAGAGAGTGACTGTAAAGAGAGAGACGGATTGGCAAACTCTTCGAGAATCTCAACAGTGCAATGACAGCTACTAATCAAAGAACAGAATATTTATGCCCTAGCTCAAGGTTAAGACCCAAACAAATGTCCAGAATTTACTGAACAGGATTAAATAAATTACACATAGTCATGAAATTCTTCTGACTCTCCCTTCAGATAACATCGATACACATTCAATTTGAACCCTGTGTAAGGCCTTTATTAGACATGCCCGTGGCAGTTGATGTCAGACCTATCAACTGCTTCCCAGGGAAAGTACCTCCCTGGGAGCCCCAAGTTAATTAAAGTGGGCCCTGGGTTCTTTGTGGATTAAGAGAGGGCTACTAATTACCACAGACATGGGCACCTGGCAACCTGTGAAAGTGGCTTGGTTTAAAAAGCTCTACTTATCAAGAGACTTAATAAGGTCAATTGGATTTTCTTATGCAAGTAGTTGCATGGGGGAAGGGTCAGCTTGTCAAGAACAGGTGTAGAGAGGACATCAAAGAGAAGCAAAGCCTAAAAGAGAAGTCATATTCATGGTAACAAATTAGATTGAAGATCTAACTGCTTAAGGAGCAAACGTGTTCATCTGGTCTCCAGAGCTGCCGTAGACTATGAATGGAGCTATTCTTAGAGGCCTGTGTGATTACAGCTTCCAACATTACAATAAGTTTTTTTTCCAGTAAACCTCCCTTTCTTCAGGGAGGCTGAGATCTCTAGTTCATGCAATCAAATGAGATTAATTAACAGCAGTGTGAGGAATAAAAATGAAAAGAAGCAGTCTCTGCCATCACAGAGCTTAAATTGTAGTTGGGAAGATCATGCATATTAATTCATGGAGTATGTATTAGTTTCCTATTGCCAAGTAGTATCTAAAGTGTTAAGGATCAGAAGATAAATAGAACATAGACCCTGTCCTCCAGAGGCTCAGGGACTGCAAGGGTAAGTGGATGGTGTGAAGGGGTGCCCAGGGTGCAGTGGGGATGTGGGGAGTGGTTTCGGGACTGAAGATGGTTCTAGCATTCATGGTTACTGCTTCCTAATATTAGACAAGAATACTGTCTGATGTGTCCATCTATGTGACGGAAGCTCAGTTAATATAACTCATGGCCTCTCTTCACTGTCTTACCCCTTCCTCTATAAATTAGGAAGAATTAAAATTGGTATATGTGGACCAAATCTTCTGTCCTCTCTTTTGGGAGCTAGGATTCTACTTCTTCATCCACATCCTTTGCTCCTTACCTTTGCACAATCCAGGTGAGGCCAGTGGTGCCCTGGGACCCCCTTAGCAAATCACCAATGGTTGCACCAAGAATCTCTTTTTCTTTTTAGAGGTAACGAGGTACTAAAAGCTTCCAGTCTTGTGTGTTCTCAGTCACTGGTACTTAGGCATAATATCTGTATATATTTATGGGGTCAGTGTGATGTTTTGGTCCATATATTCATTGTAGAAAGGTTAAATCAAACTAATTAACATATTCATAACCTCACCTGCTTACCGTGTTTTTGTAAGAACGTTTAAAATCTACCTACCCTTTAAGCAATTTTGAAATATACAATACGTTATTAAGAACTGTGGCCACACTGCTGTGCAATAAATCACTAAAACTTGGTTTGCTTTGACCACCTCCCCTTCCCCATTCCCTCCCCACCCCCTGCCAGCCACTGGTACCGCCATTCTACTTTCTCTTTCTGTGAGTTCAACTTTTTCAGAGTCTACATATAAGTGAGATCACGCAGTATTTCTCTTTCTGTGCCTTGTTATTTCACTTAGCATGTCCTTCAGTTCATCCATGTTGTCACAAATGACATAATTTTCTTCTTTTTAAAAGCTGTATAGTATTCCATTGTGTGTATATACACCACATTTTCTTTATCCATTCATGTGTTGATGGGAGGCATAATTATTCTTAAATTTTATTGTCAGCCTCTAAAAATGTCCTGTGTTGTCCTTGCATGTCAAGGTTATGGACCATTCTTAGACACGTACACTTGCACTGGGGCCCACGGGTAGTCACAATGACAAGCTAGGGTTTGAATTGTATGTGGTGTCAGATGCTGAGAATTAGGATTAGTAGCTGGAGCTGTATTAGAAAGAGCGAGGGCTTTACAGTGAGAGAGCCCTGACTTTGAATCTGAGTTCTATACCTTACTAATGAACAATTTAACATCTCCCAGCTTCAGTTTCCTAATACATAAAGTGTAGCCAACAATTAGCACTCCCCCACCCCTCATATGCACAGGACTGTTAAGTGCTAAGTGAGACTAGGCGTAGAAAACACCTGGTACACACGTAATTGGAGCACAAAACATTGAAGCTATAAAATAGCTACCATTATTGTTTTTAATAAGGATCTTTGACTCTGCTTAGCAAAGTAGTCACAAAATTGACTAATTTACAATCCGAAGAAGATAATTCAACCTGCAAGAGGGCTATCAAGACTTTTATTTGGGGAATGAAAGGAAAAACAGAAAGCAATATATCCATAATTTTGTCCAAATGAGCCTTCTTTCCCGATTGATTTGGAGCTGGCACAGCATTTTAACAAGGAGAGAGGACTTAGAGCACTACAAAACAAAATCACAGGATTTAGAAGCAGGCAATCTTACTTTTCAGAAAAATAAAGCCCAAGTATTATTTACTGTGGCCTAGTGAGTGAGTGAGGCTAGCTTGGAGATCCGGAAACAAGCAGGACTGAGATGCTGTGAGATTGTGGGGAAAGAAAGCATTACTCCTCTGTCATTAAGGCAGGGCTCAGGTGAGACAAGCTCTGTACAGAGGTGCGGGTCATTTGTAAGTGAAGCTGCAGGTCCAGGATAAAGAGGGAGGGTGGTGGGGGTTCAGGAAGTCCCAGGTCCACCTCTCTTTCTCGCATGGAGCCGAAGATGAAGTGACTTGCAGCAGAGCACTCCTGCTGAGAACAATTCAAAAAACCAGGGTTTTTGTTTGTTTAAAAAAAAAATCTGCTTGGAAATAATGGAGAAGCAATCAGGACTTGAAAGGACAAAAATCTTGGAAAAGAGAGAATTGTAAAGAGAAGAGAGGTAACATTCTATAGCTACATTTTTCCGCAGGGCAATTACCCATTCTGGGTGTGGGGCAAAACCTAAGGATCCAGGGGAGGGGCTTGGGCAGAGGACTCTACCGAAAGGCTGAGAGCCCACAGAGCTTGGGCAGCATCTTGGGGGTATAGAAACAACCATCAGAGACTTGAAGGCTTCTCAGTGAGAAGCAAGGGGTGGAATATGTGCCCACCAGCCGGCCCTGAAGACGTTTGCAAAATTTCAAGCTGAGCAAGGCAGGAGGCGAGAAGCCAAGCGGAACATCCCTGAAGAGCAGACAGGAGTTTCTGTCAGCCTTGTAGTGCTGAAGAGACGAGGTTAGAGTTAAAGACTCACCTTGGAATGAGCCCAGTCAGCTCCCCAGGCTCTCTGGGAACCCCAAAGGCTACATTTAAAGAGTGGAGTTGAGGCTGGGTGCAGTGGCTCACACCTGTAATCCTAGTACTCTGGGAGGCCGAGGCAGGAGGATCACTAGAGCTCAGGAGTTTGAAACCAGCCTGAGCAAGAGCAAGACCGTCTCTACTAAAAATAGAAAAAAATTAGCTGGATGTGATGGTGTGTGCCTATAGTCCCAGCTACTTGGGAGGCCGAGGCAGGAGGATTGCTTGAGCCCAGGAGTTTGAGGTTGCTGTGAGCTAGGCTGACGCCACGGCACTCACTCTAGCCCAGGCAACAGAGTGAGACTCTGTCTCAAAAAAAAAAAAAAAAAAAGCCTGCAGATGAGGTTGAGAAGGAATGGGGGATGGTCAGTGAAAGAGGGTAGCAACCAGTGGTGGGGAGGTTGTGGCTGCTTACTGAAGGGCAGTTCTCTGCCTTCCTATGAACTCATAAGGTAGTTGGATTTGGATATGGCACCTGCTGTGCAGAAGACCAAGAGTAAAGACATTAGCTCTTCACTTTCAAGGTATTCTGCTGGAGAACCAGCTTGGTAGAAGAAATAATTGCTTCAGATGAACGGATCCATTAGAAAATCACACACCTTGCCTGTATTCTCCTGTATCTAATATAGGCCTTGGTGCTAACCTGCTTAATCAAGTTTAGGTGGAGAATAGAAAGCTATCAGAATCTGCAGGCAGGATATCTACAAAAGGAACCTGGCATAGACAGACCACGTTTTGTTTTGTTATGATACAAGACTATCTGAATCTTTATCTGACATCAGGGTAAAACACAAAGCTCTCCTTCACTACCTTATTTGGAGAGATGCCAGGTTGGGAGGGGGTGAAATGGGCCTTTCTGTTATTTCCCAGTAAGAATTGGTTCTCTAGATATCGTAACCTAGTCTGATTCAGGAGACTCACAGGTTAAAAATCTCTCCTGCAGATCTCTTCCCATAGCTTCTGTAACCTGTGCACCCAGCATACAGGTTTGTTTGGTAAGCACAGTGATTTTTTCATTTTTTGCCCATTCAAGAATTATATGAGGTGCTGATGTTGCAGAATCAGCAGTCTTTAACAACATAACTACAGAATATTGCTCAAGACAGGTTAGCAATGCACTGTGACAAGATAGGAAGCAGGACCACTAGCTCTTCACAGGTAAGGGCCCTCCAAGTGGTACCCTGCTATGACCTGGATAAGACCTCCTGACAAATCCTCCTGGGAGGGGGAAGAATGGGGGCTGCAGCCAATCTCCTAAACATTCCCCCGCTGTAAGCTGCCGCCAATCCACATCTTCCCATCTCGATTTTTCTCCCTTCTTGTTGAGATGAACTTTAAGGTTCAGGAGAAGTTGGCTATGGTTGGCATTACCTCAGCAAATAGAATGTTAAAAACTATGCCTTTCTTAGGTTTCTGGGAAAATTAGGCATACTTAGAAGTTGAGAGTGTACAAAAATTAGGTGCCTATTTTAGCTTTTGACCACAAGTCTCAGCCCCTCTTAGAAAAGCCGTCAAGGTAAATGGAGTTGGTGGAGGTTGAACTTCATTGATTCTGGATCCAGGTCACTAATAGGGAATGAGACATCATCAGGTGTGTGAGTTATTAGAACTAAGAGCCTAAGTCAGGAATATAAATCTCTAATTCCAGGCACTTCTCTCCCATTAAACCTCCTGTTCACTTCACTTGGAAGAATCGTCTCAGTGAGCATCCTGTCTCTCCCATGCAATATGCCCAGCTGTTACACACTTTGACAAACTGTCCTGCCCATCTAGGTCAAGAGTAGCTAATCTTTGAGTGTTTACTGAGTGCCAGGCGACAGGCCAAGTACATTCTCTTATTTCACCCTTACAACAACCCTAAGGGCAGATATAATTAGTGCCACTTTACAGATGAGGTACAGAATGGCCAATGTGCCTCAGATTCCATTAAGCAGAGTCAGCAGAGGGCTCAGCCCCTTGGGCTGTCTTCCTCCAACATTCACCAGTAAAAAGTATAGAAAGTTTTCATCTTACTGGCAATACAATATGCCCCGACTCAGTGCAGGCGACTTAGAAAATCTATAGCTTTCCCCTACATCCCCAAACTGGAAAGATTTGTCATCTCTTGGTCTGGACACACTACACAAGCCAGATTCAGGTAGGGGCAGCTACAGTTTCATTAAACTTAAGCTAAATGAGAAAAGCTATTAATTACCAGAACTTATGCTATTAATTACCAGAAAAGCTATTAATTACCAGAACCGAGTATTTGTATTGTTGAAGTGTGGCTCCCCATCCAACGTTCCTGCACTGAGAAGAAAGCAGGCATGCAGTTCTTCTATTGATAAATTCTATGGGAGAGCAAGGTAGAGGAGAGAGGGATGGGAACGGATGTTAGATGGACCATGCTGGAGCATGTGACATCTGGAGCTACTGTTCTGATGCAACTGAACATTCTGAACCATATTTGAATTAACAACATTGTCCAAGGTGGAGGGTGGGGGACAATAAAACCTTCCCTGTAGTCAGAAAGTAGAGAATTCATATCTGAAACGGGAGGCAAGGCCATCTGCTATGAGAAAGGAAGTGGGGGTGAGATAAGAAGCTTGAGGAGCATGAAGAACGGCTAAACTAACCACAAGGAAGACTGGGAAGGGATGGATATAAAAAAAAGGACAGTTGCACAGGGTTTCTGCTGGTTCAATGGAATCAGAGATGGTAAGCATATTAATGCAATGGTGCCGAAGGGCAGAAGTGTGAGTTTCTCCAACAGCGCTCAGATCAGGTGTGGAAGTGGAGAAAGATGGCTTGGCCATTACCAGACTTGGGGTTTGCAGAGCAAATGACACAAAAGGAAATACAAGTGACAAAGGTAGAGGATACAGGCAATGCAGTGATTGAAAAGACACACTGAGAGGCTGGCTAAGGAAGGGAGGCTACAAGGGAATGATCAGAGCTTGGGGGGTTTGATGAGTTCAAGAAGATACAATAGAAATGAGCATCAGGAAACTATATGTTGTTAAGAGACTGGAGTAGTGGGATTTCTAATCTCAGAGGTGCAGTAGTTCTGGAGTAATGACAAATCCAAATTGTAATAATGGGAATGCACTGAGAAGAGTTAAAATCAAGTAAAATTGGAGGCTATGGATAGGACACCAGGCATGGAGGTTCGAAACTGTAGTTCCGGCTACTTGAGAGGCTGAGGCAGGAGGATCAACTGAGCCCAGGAGTTTAAGGGTGCAGTGAGCTATGATCGTGCCACTGCACTACAGGCTGGGCAACAGAAAGGAGAACTTATCTCTAGAAAACAAGTAAGTAAATAAAAATGTTTTTTAAATGAGTAAAAAATAAATGCTTATTTTTGTGAGCCACTGAATTTGGGTATTTTATTACACAGCTATATTGTAGCAAAAATGGATACACTCAGTACATACAGTTGTCTGGAAAGTGTAATTTTTGTGCAAGACATTGAGGGAGGAGGCAAAAGAAATAGCCCTCTAAGAAACTACCAATTTTCAGAGGAAAAGAGTAAGAAATGATGGCATGTTAACAGAGATAAATGCACTCAGTAAAGAGGAAAACAATATTAAGTTCTTACTAGATAAGTAATTGTTAAAAAAGACAACTGTATCCTAAGACCTTTCTTATGAGTGCCCCCGGGTCTGAACTTGACATGGTTGAAGATTATTTGTGCCGATGTTTCCTTTCACCAACCTGAGAAGCCAAGGAAATCCTGTACTTGAGAGAGTCCCACCATACCTGTTGCTGATAAACTCCAGTGGCTAATTGTTCCTCCAAAAAACCTATCTGAACTCCTATTCTCAAATAATTCATTTCAAAGCAGTCATTCTGAGGAGGGTAGAATGAAGGGAAAATATGCCACCTCCACTAACAGCAAGAAGGTGGTTCGTGAACATTCTCCTGTTCTATCTAGATGTGGTCCAAAGGCTGGATCTCACTCACTATTGAAGTGTGAGTGAAAGCGAGGTGTCACTTCTGGGCTCAAAATTCTAAGTGCATGTACATTATGTTATACATGTTCTTATCCCTTTTGCCAGCTGGAAGGCAACTCCAAGATCTTCAGGGATGGCAGGCCCAGAGATGGAAGTATCTTGGTTTCCTAATTTACCAGGTCACAGAACAGGAATGCCCTCCAGACTGCTCTGTGAGCAAGATGTGAACTTCAGTTGTATTCAAGCTACAGACACTTCCAGGCTCACTAATCATAGCAACTAGCATCACCCCCAAAATAGGCTTACAATAGGTAGTGACAAAAATATTTAACTTACTAAAAATAAAAAATCAAAAAGAAAGAATGTGTTCGCTTATATGTAGCTATTACCAGGATAATTAAAAAAGAAAAGAAAAAGGAGCTGGGTGTGGGAGGTGGCGCACACCTGTAGCCCCAGCTACTCGGGAGGCTGGGGCAGGAGGATTGCTGGAGCCCAGGAGTTTGACGCTGCAGTGAGCTGTGATGACACCACTGCACTCTAGCCTGGGTAACAGAGCTAGACCCTGTCTTTAAAGAAATAAAAAAATAAATTAAAATGTGATGAAAGTCTGAAAGTACACAGATGACAGCAAAATGTCCATGCAGATATCAGCAATCCCACACAAGTAGTTCTGCCTGGGAGAGGAAGCGTGATGACCTGTAAGATGCCAAGACTACAAGGCCTGTGTGGACAGTGTGGAAGAATGAGCAGGCTCTGCCTGTGGGGGCTGGGAAGTGCACAGCCCTGGAGAAAGCCCAGTGTCTATTAAGGAAAGAGTGTGCGTGAGTGTTCTGTAGAGGCTGATAGAGATGACCCAGTTTACAGGGAATTTTAGAAGGCGCTGTAGAAAGGCAGGTGTCAGTACATGAGGTACTGCTAACAAGGTAATCCACCTGTGTGACCTTTGGCAGTAACCACCTCTCTGAGCCTGTTTACTTATCTATAAAATAGGGACAATATGTTGTCCCAAGTACCTTATGAGGCAGTGAGGATGAATTGAGACGTGAATGCTGCTTATAAGTACAACAAAGTAATTTACGTAATGGGACTAGATTCTGGGGAAAATGTCATGCTGAAGTATAGATTTGGGTTATCACTAGATTACTACAGCTACATATACATAAAGATTTTTACGATGCCTACGTGTTTTATTCCATGTGAACATGAAACTAACTTAAACCAAGGGAGGTGTGAAAATAAGAGCAGTCAAGTGTGTCAGATGTCATACAGATTATCAGGGTCAATAGAATATAGAAAACAATACTAGACTTGACAAATAGGTTATTGCTAACCTTGGAAGTAGTAGTTTTTCACTATATGACTTTCAAGGAATTTGACATAGATATAAAATGAACAAATCTTTCCATGCTTACCACAGTTATTTGCTTTCACACGTCATTCGATTAATCTTTTGAAGTAGAGATTATTCCTATTCTCCAAATGGCAAGAATGAGGTTGTGTTAATCAGATTGGCAAAGGAAAGCTCTAAACCAGGGGCTGAGAAACTTTTTTGCCAGACAGTAAGTATTTTAGGCTTTGCCAGCCATAGTCTCTGTTGCAACTACTCAACTCTAATGCTGTAGCACAAAAGCAGCCCTAGACAATACATGAATGAATATGACTGTGATCCAACAAAGTTTTATTCACAAAAACAGATCCCTGGTCAGATTGGGCCCACAGGCTGTTGTTTATGGACACACACTACTCTAAACACAATTTTTTCTAATCCCAGGCCCAGCATTCTCTGCATTACACAGATAACATACTAGTCCAATGGTCCTTTCTCAAACTACACTGTTCAAGCTAGAAATACATTTACATGTTTAAATAAATTTAAAATGTTAAATATAACATGTTTAGATGTTTATATAGACACATTAAATATGGCTCCAATATGAAACACAGCTGCATTTGTAATGAATAGAAGAAAAAATAAAAGGAAGAAATTCATGAGTATGTCTGAGAATAGGGGGTTTTGACTAAGACCAAATTGCAGGCAGGGTATCTTGGTTCCGGTTTTAGCTATGCTGCTCATCAGTTAGATAAGCCTAGCTCAGGTTAACTTCATTTCTCAACGGTATAATGGCAGTTAGGTTGTGAGAAATCTCTAAGATCTATTCCATCTCCAGCATCCTGAGACTTTACTCTTGATTAAAATAAAAATATTTTGTCAAAGTTCTAGGAATTGAGTCAACCATCTCTTGCCATTTTTCCCAGGCCTATTGTAAAAACTGTGAGTACTGTATCAATTGCCACACACTGGTCCTCTCCTCACTGTGTATTTCTATGTATGGAAAGCTGTATTTTATTTGTTGGTGATAACACAGAAGAGACTGCCAGCCAAGTTCCTCCTAACAACCTGGACACGTACTCTTTGAAAAATAAACAGGAAATCTACTTAGCTTTCTGAGTGAAACAAGACCAATTTCAAATACTCCAAACTCCAACTAAGATAAGCTGGAATCCAAATGTTACTAAATGAAAATGTAATATTTTGTATTATACCCTAAGGATGTGAACACCAAGACAATGGTCAGTCTGAGGCACAAAAAATGCAGCCAAAGCAGCTCAGTATGTATCCCGGCACTGCTTAGAAGAGATCTACCTGGGAGACAAACTTTATGGTCATCGTAGAGGTGTGTTTGTATGCTGTCAGGTACAAGCCTTGCCAATATTCCATGCTGAGCAACATCTTTCTTGGCTTTCAAGATATTCTGATAAGATGAAGGAGCCCAAAGAGCCCATCACAAGAAATGAATATTCTCCATTTTAAGAAGATTGATTGTGATTTATTTTTGCCTGAGATTGACCATGAAACAGCCTGAGACTAGTCATCTGTGGAAGGCTAGTCCACAGTAAAGACTCTTTGTAGACAGCCATGTGGATTCCAGCATACCTTTTATAATTCATAACACTCTTCAGTGGTTAAAGTGAAAATGTATAACGTCTATGAAGAAATTAGAGAAAAGTGCAGGAAAAGGATGACAAAAAGGTATATCCCTGGCTACTACCTGAATGCTACCTATCCAAAATAAACTGTCAACTTATGATCAGAATAGGTAAAACATAATAATAGAGCACATCAGGTTTAGAAATAGGAATTGGAATCAGTATTCTGAAGGGCATTACAGTGTACTTGTAAGAATCCTAGATTAAAAAAATAGAGTCCAGGGAAAGCATTTTTGTTACAAACTACTGGTTCTAGATCCTTGCTGTCAATACAGTATTCACTAGCCATTTATGGCTATGTAAATTTAAAGTTAAACATAAATTCAGTTCTACAGTTAACACTAGCCATACTTCAAGGGCTTAACAGCCACATGTGGTTAGTGGCCATCATATTAGACAGCATAGGTCTAGAAGATATCCATCATACAAAGTTGTATTGAACAGTGCTGTTCTAGACAAAATCCAGGGTGTAGGTGTAACTTGGAAGAACTTAAATAAACCCCTAAATACATCTGGCTCTCACTTTGATACCACTATCCTAACCACTTACAGTGAAGCACTAGGAACAAAGACATGTGGATTACAAATGTTAGCTTTTGTCCCAATTTCCATTTCTAATATGAATGAAAATCAACTCCCTAGTTTTCAGATCTTTGCACATTAGTCAGAATTGTCCCTACACTATCTCTGAATACCACTAACTTAATGCAGTCAACACATTCTCTGTTACAAAGGCTGAAATCTTTGAAGGATTTCCAGGATGTATTATTTAATCCCCCACCATAACTCAGGTAAGGACTTCAAATCTGAATTACAGCAGGCTTTCCGAAGTTGCTTCTGCATGTGTTTCTAGACTTTCCTTCTGTGAATGAAACTAAGACCCTCATATTACAAATTACTTTGCCAGACCTTAAAGGCCTGTTTAATCATGCTTTTTACCCTTGAAAACATGGATAAGGCCCTCTTCCCAGTCTCCTCACTGTCCCATAAAGACATGGCTCTCTCTTCCACCAGACTAGATTTATTTCCCTTGCCATTCTTTATGGCTTAGTTCAGGCTCACTATCTCCATGAAATTTCCAAGGACTACTCTAAATGTGTATGGCACGGACTGTGCACAAAATAATTTAGTATGTAACTATACACTGTTACACATCACAAAGCTATGACCAGAGCATTCTTTTATCTGTGTCTGGCATAAATACTGGAATTCTCATTCTGGCCAAAAAAACTAAAGTGTGAATTAGACAGGTGTTGTTCTAGTGTTCAAGCTGTCCTAGAGGACTAAGAAAACACAATCGAGTACCATGATGGGTAACATTGCTACACTGGTAGTTAGGACCACTGTACTTTTTAACCATTAAAATTTTGTCATCAGTCATTAAATCAAGCAGTCAAAAAATCATGATCTGTGATTTTGTTTTTAATTAAGTTATGATCACACATAATTTTTAAATTTGTGTTTATCTCCTCTACTTTAATCCTTCTAATGAGTTGGTAAAAGCACCATTACCAATCACACATATACAGAAGTTCTACAGTTTTATGTGTTTCTGAAGAGTTGTTTAAAAACAATCCTAAATTATAACTTAGTCTGACTTAGGTGGTGAAGAATTCAAAAGTTTAATTTGCTATTTCTTGTCACATTGACTTTTAAAAGCATTTAACCTTATAGATTGTCTATAAAATGTGAGAAGTGTTAAATATTCTTTATTTGATATTACACATAAACCACACTAAAATGCCTTTCAATAAATAAAAGGCAGCACTTTAGTAGACACAGGGAAATTAGATTGGCATAATGAAGACCAAAAATATATATATAAAGTAAACATTGCTACCTTATCTCCAGCCCTCGCCTTTAACAGGCTAATGAACACAAGTTAAAACACTGGTGAGTCTTGCTTGGTTCCAAGACAGTGATTTCCCTAGTATTTAAATATATTCACATAACCAGTTATATAAATCTAAATATAAAACCAATCTTCA